>OX637394.1:5038571-6238928 GCA_951799425.1 Ilex aquifolium
AACTAAAGTACTTCTTGAAGCAAGGGGGGCAAGACCAAGAGCCTTGCAGCTTGCGACAAGCAGCTCATCCATATAGCACTAAATGAATCAACTGGCTGATGCAAAGAGCCTTGCAGCCTTCGATGAAACCAGCTCTGACGGTTGGCTCATTAAAAAAGACATCTATGTCTCACGAGCTCATAAAAGACTTCTATAACCCGCGGCAAAAGGCCTTGTTCATGAAAAAGAGCACAAAAACAGGCAGTTCAATCAGGGCGGACCAGGTGTCAAGAGCATGTCAAACGCAAAGGAGGCGGAGACAAAAGCAAAAGGCCTTGTTCAAAATGAGCAGCATGTACACCAACGGATTGAGAGTATTTTTTTTTTTAAAAAAAAAAAAAACAGGGAAAATAGGAAAAACTCCTATGATTTAGAAATGACAGGAAGGGAAGGCACTGGTAGGTTTGCAGTAGTAGTATTGGCTGGATCAACCGGCGAATTCGTGGATGGGATAACAGATGGAACTTCTGGAAAGGAAGTAGTCAAAGTCCCTGGCATAGCTAACGGAATAGAAGCGTCAGCTTCGGTTAAAGCCCTCACTACCAGATCAGCAGAGAAGGGAGCCGAGGTAGGCAGGACGACAGGAGCATGGGGCACGGTAATTTCAGGGGTATCCGAGGAAGAAACAGGTAGAGCAGGTAAAAGACTCTGAACTTGAACCCCAGTCGGCAGCTCTGAGCCCACAGGAGATCCCTCAGGAGCAATAGATGAGTTAGGCACCTCTGCCTCCTGTTCAGCTGAAGCTCCCTCACTTTCCTCAGCTGGAACATCAAAATTGAAGTCCAGCTCGGGATAAGCTTCCTCGGCGCTCTCTTGAAAAGCCAACCATCCTTTTGCCCATTTAGTAACGACGTCGTCCTTTAGCTTGACGATCAGATCATCTCTCTCTCTAATAATTGCTCTTTGGGATTCAAGATCAGCAAGCATGACATCGTGCGCTTCTGCAAGGATGCTGTGTTGACTTTTCAATTCATTAACAGAAGCCAGAGCCTCAAATTTTTCTTGGTTCACCTTGACCCAAGATTCGGTCTTAAGTTTGAGCTCTTCTTTGACTTTTGTTAGCTCATCCTTACCCCTCGTCTCTCTTTCTAGGGCTTTCTTCTTCTCTGTCTCCAAGTTCTGGATAACGGAAGCTTGTTTTTCAGAAAGTTCCCGGAGGCTCAGGAGTTGAGCTTGGAGGTCATCGTTAGCGAAGGTCAGCTCAACAGCTTTATTCTCCCAGGCTTTGGACGCCTTTACCGAGCTCTCCATAGAGCGGATTCGACTCAGTGTACCCTTCACATGAATAGCCAACTGAAGAAAAGCACGGTCAGAAGTATATAGAAAACAGGCAACAGAGAGAGACGTAAGGAGAAACAACATGTGCATACAGCGGTGGCTCCATAAAGGGCTGAATTGATGGAACTCTCCAAAGACATAGTGGCAGCCCTGACAACGTCAGAGTCAGGAATGATGGAAGTTATAGCGCCGGCAACAAGTTCAATGTTGTCCAAAAGGGAGTCCTCGCTTCCTTCAGTTTTAAGCCGTCTCTCCTTCTCCGGTTTGGAGCTCGGCGAAGTTGTCGGGAAGACACTCTCAGATGGCCCAAGAGGGGAGCTGATAGGCTGAACTTGTGGGATTAGTCCCAGAGCATTCTCGACCTCGGCTGAGGAGGGAACCTGATCCGAACTCGAGGAGGGAGCAAGACCCTCAGAAGCCGGAGCAAGGGAGCTCAGTTTCTTCAAAAGGACCCCAGTAGCTGAGCCGGAGCTTTTCGGGGGTAGTCTCGGCGGATGTGATTTAGCTCTGGTAACAGGTCTACAATCTGAACTTACCTCAGCCTTATGCTTGCTCCCACTCTGGCTCTTCTTCAATTGAGCTATCTTGGCTTTAATTTCTTGGGAGGAGGGCTCCATTGAGGAAGAACCTGAAAATCATAAAAGGAAATTCGTCATCAGCCGAAATAAGCCGAGGAAGTTTAAAAGATCTGGAACGGGTAAAAGGAAGAACCACCACCTGTCACCTCGGTTGAAGCTACTGAGAAAGGAATTGGAGCTTCGACGGAAAGAGGAGTAGGGGATTCTATAACTACCCCAGGAAGACTAAGCCCCTGAGCTATAAGAACACGAGGTCTGATGAGCTCAGAATATCTCGCTGAAGGGCACTCTTCTAACTTCAGCAACACTTCCTCGTCCTTCGGATCAAGCTTGAGCCTCTTACCTAGGAACCAATAAGAAAGTAAGATCAGAGAAGGTCATGAAGCCTGGACACAATCAAAAAAACTCACCCAGATTGTCCGGATTGGACCAGTCCCTAGGAACCGGAAGAGTGTCGGTCTTATCCGCCGGATTGTATTCCCACTGCGAGCCTTCCACAAAAAAGAACTGTTTTTTCCAATGCTTGTGGGAGCTCGGGGGGTCGGAAATTAGCACTTTGACCTTAGTACGTCTAGAAATATACAGAAAGCCCTCAGAAGAATTGTGCTTAACGTTGAAAAAATGAGTAAGCAAGGGAATGGTGGGAACCCCGAGTTTGTGAATTTTGAAGAAAACAAGTAATCCCACCAAGATCCCCCAAAAATTGGGAGGAAGCTGAGCAGGACAGACATTGAAATGTTGGAGAACGCCCTTTATAAAAGGATGGAGTGGGAATCGCAGCCCATTTTCAAAAGCGGCAACGAAGAAACAAACTTTCTTATGAACCTGAGAAATATAGGGGGTATATTCGTCAGGACACCAGTATTTAACCCCTGGAGGGAAACCGTATCGAGCACTCAATATCTTCATAAGGGAAGGACTAGCCTCACTACAGCCTATACTCTCGGCATAGCTAAAAGCAAACGACACCTCTGGAGCGGTAACACCTACACCACTCACTTTGCCCTTCCCTTTATTCGGAATTGCGGGGGAGGACGTAGAAGGAGGCTCAGCAGGAGGGGCCTGAACATCGATGGAATCGACACCGGGGAAATTATCAATCTCTTCACCCACAGCCCCTAGATCAGAATCATCTTCGATTGATTGGTCCCCTAAAGGAGAAATAGAGGAAGGAGTGGCTCCAGAAGAAGCAGACATAGCTGGGCAAGAAAAGGGCAAATGGAAAGAACGATAAAGATGAGGAATATTACTCAAGCTCTCCTTAATAACCCAAGGGTCAACACAGTAACTCCCTACAGCAAGTATATGTACGATAGAACGCCAATCCACGAAACCAGGGAGAGGAGATAAGCAATAATCACGGTTCCAGAAATAAAAGAATCGAAAAGCCCAGAAATGCAACAACCACCTCGAACTCGAGGGATCCAGAGCGAGGAAAATAGGAAAGGACACGAGAAGCGTACCTAATCAAGGACGAGAAGCAAGCCGAAAGTCGGAAAGAGCAAGCCACGCACACAAATTCAAAGGAAAAGATGCTTCCAGCGGAACCCTAGATTGGCCGAAGAATTGAAGAGTCTGAATTCGCAGGAGTAAAGGAAGATGGGGGGTTTGAAGCTTCAAGAGGGAAAAATGGTCGTTACAGTCGAGTCAAAACATTTAAAGCCTATCACACCGAGTGGAGACGTGCGCGAAAAACGAGGCAGAAAAATGATAACCCATAACCGTCAAGGACCTGTTTTACACGAAAATCGAGGTCGTCAGCTCTGTCTTGATTTGAATTCAGCCCCTACCCAAGTTTACTTGGACTAAGGGCTGGAGGGCAACTGATGATGTCTGAAAATTAAACCCAGGTTTTAGCTTAGCCCGGTAGGTCAGTAAAGGAGCTCAGTCTAGAATTCTTAAATTCAGAAGACCCAGACCCGAGCTCAGTCTAAAAGAGTTCATAACTAATGTCGCGGTGAAGTCGTTTGAAAACAGCTGGCGCCTTCGAGGCAACAGTTAAGCCGAGATTTTAGGCATGGGACTCTCAACTAACCCAAGATCCTCTCCTTCGCCTTAGGGAAATCCCATGATTAGAGGATACAATCTCCATGGGGGATTCCCTAGGGTGGGGAGGATGATCATAAATACGAGAGAAAAACCCCAGTAGAGGGGAGGGAGACAACTGTAATCCTTTGAGAACGATCAGTAAAGAAAAGGGAGTCAATTACTCCATTACAGAGTGGATTAGCTGAGCTCTGAAGCTCGGTGAACCACTATAATCTTTTTGTTTCACATCAGATTATACCAGCCACAAACCTAGCCGCCGCATATCTGTTGAACACGTAGAATTACACCATCAGTTTTAATAAAAAAATGAGAAATAAAAAAGATGCTCTTTAATTAAATGTATCAAATATTTTAAATATTTTAATATTTTATAATAAATTGACAATATTTTAAAATATTTTCTTTAGCCATTAAAAAATTATAGTTAAAAAATATATTCGTTGGAGAAACTTGTTTGTTGAAAATGATAATTGAAATATAGTTCTTAAAAATAAAATAAATAAATAAATGAGAAATAATATTTAAAAAATGTAATTAAAAGTATAGAGAATATGTCATGTGTATTGAAAAAGTGAATAGCTAAAATAAAAAAATAAAAAAAAACTTTTAGATAATTAAAATAGAAAATCTTGTTAAAGATGTTCTAACGGTGTGTGTTGCGTGTTGATTATTAATTAGCAATAATTTCCAAGTTCATTTTATCTTGCTTTCAAATTTCATGTTGATTATTAGAAAGAAGTTCAAAGTTTCAACTTCGACGTTGATTGTTTTTTGTTTTGATTGGGAAGACTAATGAGGGCCAGGAATACCAAATGGAGAACCTATGACCACAAGTGAGAATGTCACTGGACCACCGGACAAGATTTCAGAGATTCAAGTTATTAGATACAAAAAATAGTTTTCGAGGAATAAGGGGTGGGTGGGTCTAATTAAAGATGGGCCAGAACCTACGCATGTCTTACATATGAATTTTGAGGTTATTACTGTTGCAATAATTGAAGTACTTCAAGAAAAAAGCTGACCATTACATAAGAAACGGCACATGTGTTTCTCATGTGATGGATGTTGAATTCTTTGTAATGGCAGATCTCCTTCTCCGACTTACGAATTTCAATGATCACAATTTCCATGAATTCGTTCTATTCATAATATAACTGTAATAATCAAACTACACAAATTCCTTCTGATTTGGGTGAGGATGGGATTTAATCCTAAATTTCTCCTACAAAAAAATACTCACATATGCACATACTCACACACAGATACATTTAATTCATTAAATTAATACCAAATTGACATGTTAATTTGATGAAATTGATTTTAAATTAATGAATTTGAATATAAATTTGTTAAATTTTGTGTTAAATTGATTTATTGGATGGAATTGAAGGTTAAATTAATAAGTTTTAATGTAAATTTGTTAAAATTGAAGGTCAATTTATTATTAATTTGATAAAATTAAAAAATAAAAGTGGCATGGATACCAATTTCTTATTCCAGCAACTTCAAATACAAAAAATAGTATCATTTAAATACAAAAAATAATACCATTAAAATACAAAAAAATGGTATTATTTAAAAAAAAAAATATTAATATTTGAAAAAATAACAGTAGAAAAAACATACTCAATAAAAAATAGTAACATTGAATATTGATATTTCAGAAAAATAGTAATATTTAATATTAACATTAAAAATAAAAAATTGTAACATTCAAGCACAAAAAATAGTACAATTTAAACACAAAAATAGTACCATTTAAACACAAAAATATATTAACACTCAAAAATAAAAAAATAATAACATTATATATTAATATTTGACAAAAAAAACAATAATAACGTACTCAACAAAAAATAGTAACATTGAATATTGATATTTTCGGAAAAATAGTAACATTCAATATTAACGGTAACATGCTTATAAAAAAAATAGTAACATGTTCAATAAAAAATAGTAACATAGAAAAAAAATTGTACTGGTACAACGTCGTCTTCTTCATAAAAATACACAACCAACTAAATCGATACCTCGCCGATCAACCAACTAAATACACAAACAACCAACTAGAAACAGCAGCATTGAATGATCGATCCATTATAAGAAGTGAAAATTGGGACGAGGATGAGAAGTGACAACATTTTAAGAGGTCGAGTGGAAGAGGAGTTGTGACTATTACTGCTAGGAAGAGGATGAGGATTTAATTATTTGGTTAGGGTTTTGTTCAGCGGAGTAACCGTTGTTGACGGTGGTGGGGAAATTAGGTGCACTGATGGAGGTGGAGATGTATGAACAGAAAGAGCGGTTGGAGCTTCGGCAACAATATTTCCGTTCATGGTGGGAAAGAAAAAACTCAGAATTGTTGAGGAACAACTAGAATATTGTGAATCATGAATTTGAATTTTAAATTTTGTGGTCAAATCTTATGAGCGTGAATTAAGGGTAGAATTATAGAGTAAAGAATCTGAGTGTTTCTCAATTAGGAAACAAAATTAAGGTCTAATACTATTGAAATATTATAAAAATGACATTTTGAAATTTTAAAAAAATAGTAGATTTAACTACTTATTATTAAGATAAAAAACGTACTTATCACCAAATAAGTTTCCTTGACGAACTCAAGTCATTATAAATCCCTTAAGGATGACTCAGTCTCAATTTTCACCTTTTTTTTTGTATTATAGATATAATTTAAATTTTAGGGCCCAAATTTTAAAAAGATCAAATCAATATTTAATTTTGGTAGTTTCAAAATTACTCTCTACTTGATTAAGCCCAAATTTTAGAGGGTCTTCATAAAATTTACCCCTTTACTATAATTTCAGTCTTTTTTTTTATTTTTTTTGTATTTTTGATATTATTCAAATTTTTAGGGCCCAAATTTTAATAGTTCAAATCCAAATCTAATTTTTTTTAGATCCAAAATTATTCCTTCGTGTGAGCTTTGATTTAAGTTTTTTTAAGTCTTTTGGGTGTGTTTATAGTTGTATTCCACTCACTCACATAGAAATTTTATATACATTATTTCTTGTGGTGAAAATCTATAAAAATTGTTCCTTTTTTTGTTTGTCTTAATATAAAATTTCAATTCAAATAATTTATGCTTAAATTATCCATGTTATCAAAGTTTTATACTTCTTGCATGCACATAACTCATGGGGAAAGAATTATTTTTTGTTATCTTAAAGTTATTCTTTGGTCACATATTTTATCATTAAATTACTTGTTCAAAACTTGAATTGATAAAATCTTATTTACGAACAACTAAGATTGAATGAATTAACTATATTATTTATTGAAAAAGATTTATTGTCAAAACTTTAATATACAAATTTGATCAATATTTTACATTTCACAAATAAATAAAAATAAAAATTATAATATAATATATTAGTAGAAAAAATAATAATAAGGTCTCATATAATTTTTTTGCCTAGGACCCCGCTTTACCTTGGGCCGCTCCTGAGTAGATCTTGTCACATGTAAAAGCAAAAGATAAGGCAATCGATTTCCCCGGTTGTTTTTTTACATTGTCTTTATATATAACAATAGTGAGAAATTTACTACATTAGTGGGGAATTTATAACAATAGTAAAAAGATTTACTACATTAATGAAAATTTTACAACATCAGTGAAAAATTTACAATAGTAGTGGACAAATTTATAACATCAGTGACAAATTTACAAAATCAATGGACAATTTTACAACAGTATTGGGCAAACTTTAACCAATACGGTGGTAAAAGTACGATTGACATTGTCGTAAATCCACAATTCTCGTAATATTAACAAAAATGAAAGTAAAATTGGCATATATACTAATAACATTAACCGCAATCATTCTAAGCTTACAACAGTTGTGGAAAAAATTACCACAGTAGTGGACAAAATTTCAACATTAGTGAAGAAATTACGACAATAGTGGACAAAATTACCACAGTAGTGAACAAAATTACAAAATCAGTGAAAATTTTACAATAGTAGTAAGAAATTTACAACAGTAATGGACAAAATTACAACAGTAGTGAAAAAATTTACAATAGTTGTGGACAAAATTATCACAATAGTGGGTTATAACATCAATGAAAATTTTATGACAATAATGGACAAAATTACTAAAGTAGTGAGCAAATTTTAACCAGTATGGTGGTAAAAGTATGATTGACACATTTAATCACGTTTGTCGTAAATACGACACTAGCTAGTACATCCCACTAATGTCTTATATTTACCTTTAAGTTTGTATTATTATCCACCATTATCATATAAGTATGTTTACTTATGTTAGGTTAGGTTGCGTTACTTGTCACTATCCTAGTACCACCACCAAGGAAAAATGTAACAATAGAAAATGAAACCAATAAAGGTAAACTAATACAAAAAAAAAACTCCACATAATCAAGCCAAGTACTTTGAAAGGCGGAGCCTGAATTTTATCTTAGAGGGAATAAAATATGAATAAAAAATAAAAAATGATTGATATTAAAAAATTTCCCAAGCCTCTATTGAGAAGAATTAAGTTGATGATATTTTCATATAAAGAAATTCATTAGTTCAAGTATGAGAAATATTTTAAGGTTTGTGAAAATTAAAACCAGTATAAATTCAGAATTAACAAAAATAAATAACTATTTCTTAATCGATACATTTCAACTTAGTCATATATTAAAATAAAACACTAAGCCTACGTTGTTATGAAACTTAGTCAATATATTAAAATAAAACATAATCTTAGTCATATATTAAAATTACATGGTAAATTTCTCACTAGTTTCGTTTTAATGTTTACAATCAAAGAGCCAGTCTAAAATTATTTTTTATCTTGTTGCAAAACTTTAGTTGAGTTCATCATCTGAGAAATTTTTTTTTTTTTTTAGAAGAGCAAAAATGCTTTTAGGTTAATATATTTCACCATATGCATCTGTTCTTTTATTATTAGGTTATGAGGAATTAACTTACTAAAAAAGAATGAGTGGCAACTATACAATGATTTTTAAAAGGATATTTTCGTAACTGACTTGTGGGAAGAGCCAATGACCCAGATTTGTTTCCCTATCTCATGTTACATGTCCAGTCAAGATCGTCCATTTACGACCGTAGATACATAAATCCAAGTCATCCAAGTTCGATTATACAGATATCTAGATTATGTTTTTTATATCATGAGGAGAATAGCTTCTCCAGCTCAAAGTCAGGAAGGTAGAATAAGTTGCTCAATTCACGAGCTGACTAGAAGAATAAGATGTCATTTCAAGCAGAACGATCTCATAGTGTGGTTTTCCATAGGTACAAATAACCACAGCGTATTTAAACTTGAAGACATATCACAATGTCACTTCAGTATGTTCTAGAAGGCCACAATACACCTAGGGAATGTAGTCTATAATAGCCTAATATTCTCTCAACAAAATCTTAACAAACTTGAGGACCATATAATGATAACATGAGGACCATCCCACCTGTCTGTATAAATACAAAGACATTCACTCATGTAAAGGCATTGCAAAAATTGAAATCCCGGCAGTTGTAATCCTATCTTCATCCTCAAGCAAGAAAAAACCTTTCAATAAATAAGAGACTCCATTAGAATGGACTAATCAAACTCTTCTGGTGGTGAACCATTGTAATCCGTGTTGTTTCGCAGTTCTTGCCCCTGTTTTACAGTTATTGTTGCATTTTTCAAATCATCCAAGCTTAGTCATAGATTAACTCCATCTTCATTGTTCACTCGTAGACTATTTGTTCATAAGCCTTGAACTCTTCAATTCAAGCACACATCTCACGTTTTGAGTTCATACATCATTAATTATGAACAAGATGGTGCATACTTGTAGAGTAAGAAGTCCAACTATTGCCATAGTCAGTTACTTCTAAGTTCTAATAATGGTGGGCATATGGATATAGACAAGCCAGGTGACACTGGGGTTTTGGGTGTTTTAACCTGAGGTCAACCATCAGACTCAGTTCGAGCTCGGGTTTATTTTCATTTATGTGGCTGGTCTTGACAGACACCTAACAACTGTTGTAATGGTTACAAGCTAGTCCATCAAGATACTTGTCCTAGGATCAACGTGAACCACGTTGATCCTAGGACACTGATTTTTGTTTTTTTGTTCTGGTTATGAGTAATAAGGAACAGGAATGACAAATGAGGAACCTCTATGACCACACACTTGGGAATATCTATGGGCCACTGGGAAAGATTCCAGATATTATTGTACATGATCAGGTGAGAAATGATTCATATGTCTGCCCTGAGGGGTGAGTGATTGCTGAAAATGACCCAGAACCAACTTCGAATATGAGGTTAGTATTGTTGAAGTAATTAAAGTGGGTCTAGGAAAGCTTGACCATAGTGTGTTTGATGCTACGGATGTTTCTAGTTGATTGTAATGGCAGCGGGAGAGGACCTCCTTTTTCCTTTTCCTACTTCTGAAAATTTCATTTATTATATGGTCCATTTGACAGGAGAGATGGAAAATGAAAAAAAATATAAAAATATGAGGGATAAAATTTTCATCCTTAGAGGAAGAAAAACTATTCTCTCTTTTTTGTTTGATACCATAGATGAAAAGTTGGATGAATTAATTTTCTATTATTTGGTGTCGGTGTAAAAATGAAAAGAAATGAAACATATGCAAATTTTATTTATCATTATACCCTCACTAGTAAAAAATATTTTTTTATTGCAAGTAGACTTTTCAAGAATTGAAAATGTTAAAAATCTCTCCAATTTGCCATAAAAATTAATAAATACATACAAAAAAAAAACGTCCACTTTTTTTGGGAATCAACTAAATATATGGGTTAAAATATAATGTTTGTGTTATTGAGAAATCTATCGAATTAATTACTAAGGGATAGATTAAAAAATCGTCTAATATATAAGAGTGATAATTATCGACATGATATGATACGAACTCGACACACGATTTTAATCCTATGTTCTTGTTTCACAGGTAACACAGGATAACCCAAATACAACATAGTAAAAAAATGTCTAGAGTCTAAAAAAATTGGTGGCGCTGAATTCGGATTCTCTTATGATTTATTATTAATTTTTTGAATTCTTTCTTAAAATGAAAAAACGGGATTTTGAGAGCTTAAACGATGGAATTTGTCACAAAACTGACAGAACTCATCGCATAGCAATGAGTCTTGATCGTTGGCCCGATCCAGATCAAATTCCATTGGTCTCAATCCATCCGGAGTCCTGGCCATTTCAACCACCTATTCTAACATCATCCTCAATTATTCAAAAATTATCAAAAAATTAAAAATTACACGAAAATTATTAAGAAATATAAAATTGCAATCTAACTGATTAAAATAAAAGTATGTATTGTCTAGAGTCTAAAAAAATTGGCAGCGCTGAATACGGTCTCTCCTATGATTTATTATTAATTTTTTGAATTATTTATTAAAATAAAAAAATAATTATCAAAGAATTAAAAATTGCATAAAAAATTATTGAAAAATAGAAAATTGCAATCTAACAAATTAAAATAAAAAATACGTATTATCTGGAGTCTAAAAAAATTGGCAGCGCTAAATTCAGACTCTTTTATGATTTATTATTAATGTTTCAAATTATTTCCTCAAATAGAAAAAACGGGATTATCAAAAAATTAAAAATTACAAAAAAATTATTAAAAAATAGAAAATTACAATCTAACTAATTAAAATAAAAAGTACATATTGTCTGAATTCTAAAAAATTGACGGCGTTGAATTCAGACTCTTCTATGATTTATAATTAATTTTTTGAATTCTTTCCTAAAATGAAAAAAAACAGGATTTGAGGGCCGAAACAATGGAATTCACCGCAAAACTGACAGAGCTAATCGAATAGCCCGTTCTACATCATCCTTAATTATTCAAAAATTATCAAAAAATTTAAAATTGCACGAAAATTATTACAAAATAGAAAATTACAATCTAACTAATTAAAATAAAAGTACGTATTGTCTAGAGTCTAAAAAAATTGGCGGCGCTGAATTCGGATTCTCTTATGATTTATTATTAATTTTTTGATTTTTTTCCTAAAATGGAAAAAAGGGGATTATCAAAGAATTAAAAATTGCACAAAAATTATTAAAAAATATAAAATTGCAATCTAACTAATTAAAATAAAAAGTGTGTATTATCTGGAGTTTAAAAATTGACGGCACTAAATTCGGACTCTCCTATGATTTATTATTAATTTTTTGAATTCTTTTCTAAAATGAAAAAAATGGAATTTTGAGGACTAATCGACAAAATTCGACGCAATACTGACAGAGCTCATCGCATAGCTATGAGTCTTGATTATTTGCCCGATCTGGATCAAATTCCACTGGTCTTAATCCATCCGTAATCCGGACCATTTCAACCACCTATTCTACACCATCCTCAATTATTCAAAAATTATCAAAAAATTAAAAATTATACGAAAATTATTCCAAAATAGAAAATTGCAATCTAACTTATTAAAATAAAAGTACGTATTTTCTGGGAGTCTAAAAAATTGGCGGCGTTGAATTCAGATTCTCCTATGATTTATTATTAATTTTTTGAATTCTTTTCTAAAATGGAATAAACGGGATTACCGATTTAACATTGAAGCATGTTACAGAATTTTTGAAATTGTTCGGGCTGTGGGCTAGGGGACCAAAACAAGTGGGCTTGTGTTTAGCAGTGAGTTCACTAGTACTTGGGCTTGCCCCTGCCCTATGAGATTCTACTTGGGTCTCCACTTGTTCTTGGGCTCACCTTGCTCATTGAGTCCACTTGTCTTAGGGGTCCAATGGGCTATGGGACGGGTTTGGGTCTCCCCTGGTTCTTGGGCTCGCCCTGGGGGTGAGTCCACTTGTCCTCGGGCTTGAGCTGGGCTTATAAACTGTTTGGGCCATTTTTTCTTACAATTTCTTCAAAGTAACAAAAGCTTGTGTGAGCAGTGAGGCCACTTCCCTTGGGCTTGGGCCGGCCTACGAGCTTGTCTTGGGTCTCCATTTGTTCTTGGGTTTGTTTTTTTGGTAATTTGGAAGCCGGTACAAAAATTTAGATTTATTTGAGCTAAACTACATTAAGGAAACTTATTTGTCCCTAAGTGCATTTTTTTGAAAAAAGACTAAAAGGGTATTTATTATTCCATTACTCTCTCTCCTCTCTCTCCATTACTCTTTCACTCTCTCTTTCCTATTTTCTCTCTATCTATTTCTCTCTCTCTCTCATATTGATAATTTTTTTTAAATATGTAAAGATTTGATTTAATTTTTTCATCTCTCTCACTCCCTCTCCCCTTATTTCCTTATTCTCTCTCCTTATATCAACGTTACACAACACAATTATACTAATCAGTTACATCAATTAGTTACAATTATCTTATAATACGCTAAACAGTTTCTCATGTGTTCTAATAAACCAAACAGTTACACTAAACAATTATACAAAATTACAACATCAACTCAATTTGTCATTTTGTTATTTACATAAATCAAAGAGTTACACCATTTAGTATCACGACATGGTTACACCAATTATATTCACAAAATTGAGTTTATCATTACACAAAAGACTTTACCATTATACTAAATTTTATATATATGATTGATGTAACGATGTCGCAATACTAAATAGTACAACTATTTAGTTTATGTAAACAACTGAATGACAAATTTGGTTGATATTATAAATTTGTGTAATTGTTTGGTTTATTAGAATGCATGAATAACTGTTTAGTGTATTATAAGACAATTGTAACTGATTAATGTAATTGTGTTGTTGTAATGTTGATATAAATAGAGAGAGAAAATAGGGAGAGAGATGAAAAAATAAATCAAATCTTTACATATTTGAAAAGAAAATAAATTATCAATAATAGATATAGAGATAAAATAGGGGAGAGATGAAGAAAGTAATGGGGTAAGAGAGAGAGATGAAGAGAAAATATGGGAGAGATAGTGAGAGAGTCTAATGAAATATTTACATATTTGATTAGATATACAATTGTTAATCAAGAATGCATATTTTAAGGGAATGTATTTAGGTAAAACAGTTTTGATTTCATTTGAATTTTGTAGCTAAACACAATATGTTTTATTAAAATTGAACTTAATAGAGTAAATAACTTATTCATTCATTTTTCTTCAAATAAGTCTGAAAATTTGTACTCACGGCAAAAAAACCCTTGTTTTTTAGCAGTGGGGCCACTAGTCCTTGGGCTTTACCCTGGCCATATGAGACTATACTGAGGTCTCTTCTTGTTCTTAGGTGTGTTTTTCGCAGTGAGGCCACTAGTCCTTGGGCTTACCCCAGCCCTATGAGACTATACTTGGGTCTCCACGTGTTCTTGGATATGTGTTTAGCAGTGAGGCCACTAGTCCCTGGGCATGCCCCGGGCCTATCAGACTACTTTCAATTGTCTTAGGGCTTTCCCCGGTCTATAGACTATGGGACCTAAACAAGTGGGCTTGTGTTTAGCAGTGAGTCCACTAGTTCTTGGGCTTACCCCTGCCCTATGAGATTCTACTTGGGTCTCCACTTGTTCTTGGGCTCACCTTGCTCATTGAGTCCACTTGTCTTAGGGGTCCAATGGGCTATGGGACGAGGTCTCCCTTCGTTCTTGGGCTCGCCCTGGGGTGAGTCCACTTGTCCTCGGGCTTGAGCTGGGCTTATGAAACTGTTTGGGCCATTTTTTTCTTACAATTTCTTCAAAGTAACAAAAGCTTGTGTATTGATTATGTCTTGTCTTGTCACTGTTCAAAAAAAGATTATGATTTTGTTGAAAAGATATTTACTAAAGGCAAAAGCAAGCCACTTGTTCTCAAGTTTTGTTACATAAAGTTTAAAAATTGAAATTCTGGATCAATGAAAGAACAATATCAGCTTTTTTGTTCAATAACATATCAAAGTGGATGATTAACTTATTCCACACTAGAAATAACATAGATTCATATTTCTCAATAATATATTACGATCAAAACTGTTAAAGACAAAGATTAAAATCATTGAATGAAATACAATTGAATTCTTCGCAAAGATAATTGGTTGAATCCCGTGAAATTATTTAATAGAAGTTCATTGATACCTTTTTTTTATAAAAGCTTTTTTGGTTGGGTATTGGTGCAAGTTACTTATTGATAAATTCCTAATTTTAGGTCTTTTGTAAATTGATTCAATTATGAAATAAAAGATTACGGCGTGTGTATGTAGAGAATAACCGCTTCAAAGTGAATTCTCCCTACAAAAAAGAGGGGTCATGGTGATCCCCCGGACACCCAGATCCCACTACTGAATCAAAAGTTAGATTTACATTGAATCTGTCCAAAATAAGATACAAGCGTAATCTAACAACTAGATGTTATTTATGCCATTACTCAACCTCAAAAATTATTAAAGCGATGGACTGGAAGATTCAAATAAGAGGTTCAAACGTTAAAAAAAAATCGAAATTAGTTTGTTCAATTCAATCATTCGCTTGCAATAGTGTTCGGCATCAACTTTGTGATGGTGATAAACTTTAAATAACTTATTCAAACTTAGCTCATTAATTGAGTAATAAGCTCGACTCAATCTCTTAAATAAAAACGGGCTCCAACTTAAAGTAAGAGAAAAAAAGTTTCGGGAGAGGTACAATAGCTAGGAAAAAAGCTATGTGAGTGTAAAGAGGTGTAGAGGTAGAGTTCAATGTGTCCTCTCATGTAGAGAGGACTTACAATTTATAGGCATTAAACCTTTGTTGAGGTGGTGACGTGAGAGTAAATGCATTAGTTTCTCGGGAGGATAGTTGCAAAAGATAAGTACAATTAAGGTAGTATTGATCTTCGAGGGTGTGTATCCCGATGATCTCTCCCTCACGTGCTCTTTGGGTCAGGTCGGATTCACGAACTGGGTTTTACCTTCATTTTAACTGATTTGAGTCTGCTTGATTTATTGGGTCTGACCTAGTTAGATTTGGGTTCATCACCTTAGTCTTGACATAAATGACATGTTTTTTATTGGATCGGAGAGAAAATTAATCGAAGTGTATGTAAGCCAGTCGAAACATCCCTAACTGTTGAACCGGAAAAAAAAAATAAAAAAATGTCAAGTGGGCTTCACCAACGTAAGAACATAGCAGAAATAATTGGCAAAGATGACTAGACTCAGACTATGGTCTTTGTTTCTACAAAGCATTAGAGATATTTTCTTCTGTTTCTAAATTTTTTTGCGCCGATTTAACACATTGTCTGACACTATCATATGTTATACATAACTAATCAGAAGTCGTACATTTCCTAAAAAAACTTGTCATTCATCATTTTATATAGTTTTTTTAAAAAAAAGTATAATTTATATGTGGTATATGTTGACAACTTTCTCCATCTCCGGACAATGATTTAAGAAACATTGAAAGTTCTATGTTTGATACTATATGCAACTTGGAAGGCAGGGTAGCCAAAACGATTGGGATAGAAAGTGATGACAGCTCAGATTTATGTACCAGCTGAGAGTTATCCAATATCCGAATCTTGTTCAGTTGAGAAATTTACACTCACACACCTTACAGTTTACCATAATTTTAAAGACTAGCAATGTAAATTTTAAAATTACACTACACTCCTAATCAAAATGTTTTGGCGACTTGTCGCTGAAAGAAAATGTTGACTTTCCAATTTATGTAGGGTAAATTGACTGAATTGTAACACTAATAGTCTGATACAACGTTGTATCAAGAAGAAAATAAGTTTGTGTTTCTTAGAATCAACGCATAAATGTATCGTCATACTATTAAGTATTTGCTTAAACTTTGATTTTAATGTCTGAGATCGAACGAGTCTATGGGAAAAAAGGTTTAAAGCTACTAGCACGATGAGACACCTAGACAAACCAACCCTCCTTCAAAAAGGATGGCGCGATGATCTTTTTGCCCATACTAGTATTAATTACTATTGGTATAAAACTTTGTTGAATCAAGATGATCTTCTTGCTCCAATGAGCAATCGAATTGTCCCAGACTGGGCAAATGAAGGATCAGAGTCCAATTACCAAATAAAACAAAGGGAATATCAAGTGGGCTTCACCACCTAGCACACCTTTTTTGCAACTTGCAGAAGATGAATAGACTTGGCAATGCAGAGTCACATTTTGGATGTGTTTCAGATAAAGGGTTTCTGTTTGTACATAGAAATAGACACATCCCATCTGCTGACAAACAAAATGGTGTCTATCCGAATAGTTGGGCTGTGTATTTGGCACTAAAAATTGTTTGAATTCCATTATACGTTTTAAGACCGACAAGATCATCAACGTAAAGATATGAAGTCTCAAAAGAGATTTTCAATTTGAGATTTTTCATCAATTAATTTGAAACTTGATCAGGACCCACATCATTAGGACGGTTGGGAGTCGTTTAGTGATTCCATTTTTGGTTTTGGAGTAAACTAAACATGCCCACATATAAAAATAATATCTAATAATTGATGGACACGTGAACAAAGCAACTACTCCGATGATAATATTGTGATTCAGACATAATTTATTGACTTAATTCATTAAAATTATTGAACTGATAATAGGTCCTTTCCAATATTAAGACTTATTGTTAATCCAACGGTTATAATGAATTATGTCGATAAATTATAATTTAAATCTAAGTAACACTACTCATCTGATTACATTTAAGTATTGTTAACATAAAATGGTTTTGAATATAGGTAATACTTTAATAGTAGAACAGTGCCGGCTCGACAATAGAGAAGAAAAAGTGTGGGCTTTAGGCCATACTTATAAATAAGGCTAGAAATTTGAGAAATTAATAATGTAATATAAGTTAAATATTAAAATCTAATACAATTTTGTCCAACAAAAACACACCTCAAAGAGTAAGTCAACAAAAAATAATTTTAAAATTTAGGCCCAAAAATCCAACCCACCCCCACACAATCACATTTATCAAATGACAAAAAAAGGTTAACAAAAAACCTTCGACATCATCAATCTTCTTTTTTTGTTTTTTTTACTTTCTCCTATAAAAAGAATATATAATAATTACAAATCTCTCCCTTTCTCTTTTTTTTTTTTTTTTTTTGCTCATGAAAAAAGGGGTGGGGGTAAGGAAGAGCGCCCAGCGACCACCCCGTTAGGCTCTCACCGGTGGGATCATAAGGCCCCTGACCGCGCCTGGAGCACCTCTCGGGACCAAACCTAGCTAGGCTAGCATAGCAGCCAACCACCAAGCCCTAATGGAGACTCCAGGACTCGAACTCCCAACCTGTAGGTGAGGAGTAAGGCCGATACCACCACTAGACCACCCTACTCGGTGACTCTCCCTTTCTCTTTCATCTGTATAAAATCAAACTCACCGGGCCAGTAGATCCAGAGCAAATAGGCATTGACTTAGTTGCTTTTGCAATGGATCCTAATCACGATGTTGATTCGACGCAACTTGTTGGTGATAGTCGGTCGCAACACCAAGAGCTTTCAAGGGAGGAAGACATGTATGTATAGAAAGTAGCTGATAGTGGCATACCTTCCGGATCGAGGGTCCCACCCGAAAAACACCATACAAACGAAATATCAATATATTCTCTACTTTTCTCAAACTCAATTCTATTGTGATTTAAACACAAAATATCAACTAAATTATTCATTCTTTTTAAAAATTCAAAATAAAATCTAATTTAATTTTGAAAATATCTTTTTGATAAAGTTATTACTCGTAAAAAATAAAATATAACAAGAATTTAGATAAAAATTATAAATATAAACAAGAAAATGATCCTAAATTTTTTGAAGATAATAGAATAATTTAACAAAAAGATAGTAGTGAATATATTTGTAATAGTACTCAGTAATATAATACCACAATTTCGATAAAGAATGTATAAAATAAACAAGAAGAACATAAAAATATTAATGAAGCAATAAATTATAATCCTATCAAAATGTGATCAAAAGTCATGCTATTAATTAAAAAAAGATGTTAGCATAATTTGAAAAAAGAATTAATTAGCAAATTTTAAATTAAAATATAAAATATTATTAAAAATAAAAAAATCTCATTGACTCTTATTACTTTAATCCTCGTACATTCTCGAGCCGCAATAGTAGAAATGTTCAAATCAGTACGCTTCTATTCTGGCGGTGCACCCCTCGTCGACTTTGCGTATCATTCTTTGCATCGTCATCCTCCCATATAATAAAACTAATGCCGACACAGATTCAGGAATTGACTGAGCATAATTCGAAAAGAGCAATTATGTAACTTAAATTTACATTTCAAATGAAGGGAGATCATTGGATCAATGAGTCTCATTTAAAAAAGTTGATGGAACCCACTCATCCAATGGCCTCTTAATTTTAAATACAAATTTGAGTTATATAGTATTTCTCATTCGAAAATCCAAGCAATTAATCAAAAAAAAAACAATGAGATTGGTCGAAGTTATTTGCCAGATACCATGGACCGACAACTAGGTTAACAAGTTTAGGTGGTGCTTTTTATGAATCATATTATACATGCATTTAGGTTCATTGAATTGATGATAAACGATGTATCAATAAGAAAAAACTCAAAAAGGAGAGAAAGCATATTGAAGGTAATATCACTCGGTTATAAACTTTCTATTTTGCTTCATTTGAATCAAAATTGGTAAATTTAATTTTAATAATTTTATTTAGAATAACCCAAAGGAATTAGTCTAATGGTAGATTAGTCACCCGATAAACTTTTCATAAAAGTTAGATCAGAGATTCAAATATTTCACGAAGCGGAGTCTTTTGGAGCCATCGCCATAATTTACGCCCTTGTGTGGAGAGGCTCCTTTGTATAAAGTCCAATAATAATTCGGTACGTGAGCGGAGAAATATTACGGTGATTTATTAGGATAGTTGAAATATCAAAAAATATATATATTTAATAATCTAATTCCTCCCAATATTTTGATTGATAATTTGTCCCAATTAATATTGATCAGAAATGACACGTTATGCAAATGGAAAATAAGAGGCTGTCTAGATTGCGCCACCTCATGCACCCCAACAAAAATGTACAAAAACATTTATAGGTCTTATCCTTAAGATTGGACTTCCAGATGAACAAAATCCCTTATTATACTCGAGTAAATCGAAATCTTAATCAATTTTGAAAAGTAATCCAATGATCGAGTCTGATCTTTAGTAATTTAAAAGTTTTAAATTTAATTTCTTCTCACATTCTTTAAATGTTAGCCACCTTTATTACTCTAGGGACATACCCTGAAATAATTTAAGCTACAGTGATCAACTGCTAAGTTTGAGAGAGTAATCGGCACAATAATTTATAACTTATTCCTATTACTAATTGAGTTACTCTTGAATTAGTTACTTTCTGATTAAATTTTATGAAAGAGCCCACTTCTGATTTGTGTAATTTATAAAATTATGAGCATAATTGAAAAATATCGTGTTATTTTGATTTAGTGATTACCATTAACTCAAAAAATAAGACAAAATTACAATAATCAAACTTAGATGAAAAAAAAAATAGAATCAAATTGAAGGGAAAAAAATGGTGTCACGCTATTCTCGCGATGCTAACTAAATAATTTTTTGCCTTAACGCTTGTTTTTTGGGATCAAATTTTTTTTTTGATGTTCGGATTAAAATTTGAAGTTCATTTTAAATCGACAAAAATAAAATTATAGAACTCATTTTAGATTTTAATTTGATGCTCGTTTTAAACTTTAATACAAACATTTTTGTTTAATCAACTCTTATATTAACATCAGATCATTTGACTGATTATTTATTTATTTATTTATCTAAATGCATATGACCGTCTTCTGAAACCGATTTTATACCCACAGAAAAGCTCAAAACAGGCCATGTGGCTTTATGTAAAAGCTCATAGAATAGAAACATCCATTCATTACATCAAACAGTAGAATACGAAGAAGTGGGTGTCAATTTTTTACTCGAACACGAACCCGACTCGAACCGAATCTGACACGAACCCGAAAATAACACGATTAGTTGACACGAGTAATAAATGAGTCAAATTAAGGTTCAACACGAATAACACGATTAATGGATACTGTAGATAGAAAATAATTATTTAACGAGTATTGTAGATAAAAAATAAGAATTTTATAATTTTTTAAATAGTATTATATTAGTTGTTGTCAAATTAAATAATTTTTTATTAACACGAATATTGACACAAATCCAACATGTACCAAAAATTATACAACACGATACGAAAATGATACGACACGACACGATTGACACCCTCTTTTATATATACCCAACATCGACACACACAACCACTACAGAGAAAAAAGAAAGACTCAAGAATTCAAATAGACTCGAAAGAAGCAAAGACAATGAGCTCCAAAATGATATCTGGAGGCGAACCTGGCTTCTCTCTTTGCTCAAAGCCCTACAATCCAACAAAAAGATCAATGCTTGAGCCTTGTTCTCACCTTTCCTTCAATACCCACTTCTCAAAACCAAGCCTTTCGTTTAGATCTCCATCCGGGTCATACAGGGCCAGAACAAGGGCGTCAATTAACGCTGTTTACTCGCCGGAGAAGACGACGGAGAGTTTCTATGACTTGTTGGGTATACCGGAGAGTGGGAATTTATCGGAGATTAAGAAAGCTTACAAGCAATTGGCGAGAAAGTACCACCCGGACGTGTCACCGCCGGACCGTACGGAGGAGTACACAAAGAGGTTTATAAGGGTTCAGGAGGCGTATGAGACCCTTTCTGACCCCCAAACTAGGGCTTTGTATGATAGCGATTTGGCTAAGGGTTTGCACCTGGCTTTCTCCGGCAGAAGGCGCGGCCAATATGATCAGGTAGATCTCTCTCTCTCTCTCTCTCTCTGAGTAGTTTCAATTGAAAAGTTGTGGTCTAATGTTGAAGTTTTTGGTTAGTCCAAATTTGATTTAAAGTGAAAATTTGGATTTCATTCCATGAAAACAAAATCAGGGCTGCATTTAAACCCTTAGGAGTGGTCAAAGGTTGAGTCTTGCCTTTAATAACTCAAAGATTTCAAATTCAATTTCTTTCCACAGCTCTTAAAAAACTAGTCATTCTTGTCTTTGGAGATATGTTCTAATCGAGTTTAAGTCATGATGATCAGCCATTGAGCTCGAGCGAGTCCAATCAGTGCTGCATTTTTTTTTTCATGATTGGAATGCTCTGTTTTCCTGGTTGAAACTCCCAGTTCTCTGTCATTTGGCCCACTTTTTTCCCTTTTTTTTTTTGGGTAGGAACATACAGCCATTTTGCATATGGATTATGGATTATGGTTTATGATTACATCTGTTTTTAATATACCAATCTTGTGCTGATTTTGAAACTTGTATTGAAACAGAGGTCCTATGAGGGGGGCGAGTGGAAGAATGTGTGGCAGTCTCAACTGATGGAGCTGAAGCGAAGGAGTATGAACAAACATTCAAGAGGGGATGTGATGTCATGGGGAGCTCGGATGCGAAGGCAAAGAAATGATACATTTGACCTTGGATTCAACTGAAAGTTTATGGTTGGCCGTTCCTGTTAGTCTAACACACAAACAATTGTAAACTGGCTGAACATCTGCTACCAAAATATGTCCTCAATTGAGTCCATGTATATATATATATATATCTTCAAGAGGGAATGTGATATCAATTTTTGTTCAAATTTCCATTTCAATTTACTGTTTCTATGTTGTTTAGCCATATGAATGGATCAACTTTAAGTTGGATCTTGAGTTCTTTGATTAAATTGTTGGTGTAATTGATTCCCATGCATAATGAACAATCAATTGTTTAATAATCTTGGCAGTGAATTTATCTGGAACTAAGTTCTTTGTGGCTCACTTTTCCCCCACTTTTGCACCCTGTTTTTTTTAGGGTGTTGTCTGGTAATAGACATCTGTCGCCGTTATATTCAATATTTTCTTTTATTATTGGGGAAGCAGACTACCCACCGGTAGGACTAAACTGATCAAAACTTATGAGAGAAGTTTTTTAGAATTTGATCCGGTCAATAGGGGTTTGGGTGGTTGCCACAAAGTGGTTGATGATCAACTCGGTTTTTGTCACACATCTAGAAGATTTTGATTTTCTAGAAGATTTTGATTGTTTCTTTAAGTCATAGGTAGGAAAATTGAATTCCGCATCTAGAAGATGACTTTTCAAACTACTGGTTAGGAAAATTAGACTCTTAGAATCAGAATATAGGGATGCAGAGCTTTTAAGAGAGAGGGGGTGCAGGAACATAGTAAGTGATCGATGAATTGTGATTATTTGGGTGTTATTTCTTTATTTGTTTATACATTAGTGATCGATGAAACTTGATAATGATTGGTTTAAATTTGACTCTCTTTAAAGTCTAAGAACTTCTGAGCTTGCAGAAAGCAGCTCGCCTAAATGAACTCTCCTGAGCATGAACTGACCCATAGACCAGTTGCAGAGAAATTCGGAATAACAAGTCCAATACAATAACAAGCTTGGAGCTCATAAGTCTGACACAAAGCCAGTCTGTAAAAGGTTCAACGTGACACGTGGACAGGGAACAATGGAACATTACTTGACGGTTCTGATGAACGAAAACTCACAGGTAGTAGAAACGGATCAAGTACTATAATCGGCGAGTAGTGAATTCAGAAAGGTTTTGAGGACCATAGCACCAGGATTAAGATAAACACAAAAAAAACCACATAATCAACCAAAAAAGACAAATATGAAATCCTAACTATCAGTTGTATAAATAGTCAACATGACTACAGTGCACAAGAGAGTCATTCTGTAAGCCACCAAGTAAAATCTAAGTAATGTTTTGTAAAGGCTTCAAGCAAAACATCACGTAATAGCAACTTTTTCTCCAAGCAATATAATCCCTAAGGAGCAAGAGTTTTCATTACAGTGAACATAACTTTAATTCCTCGACTAAGATAAACCACTCATATTTTATATTCCTCTTACAAAATACATATAAAATACACTTTCACACTCATGTTCTTCCAAATACCCACACATTCGTTAGACTTCACTCAAGTTTGTTTTACAATTCGATCGAGTTAATTTTGAACGCTATCAATATCACATAATAATATTAGCATGGTATCACCGTTATAATAAATATTTTATTAAATGATCAGATAGATCCAAAGCTAAAAGTTTCATGGTTCTTGTGAAAGTGTAAAATAAATTGCTGTCAGCATCATTGTCATCACTGCATGCGTAATGGTGTTAGTTCTCAAGGGATTGGATTATGGAGAGCTGATGCGGCAAGTTCCATCCACTTTCCTTCCATTCCACTCTCCTCCATTTAATATTTTATCTTGAGAATGACTTTTTCTTTTTCTTTTTCTTTTTCCTTCCCCCAAATTTCCATTTCTCTCCGTCTTGTAATGACAGTTACCTCAGGGGTCTGTTTGTCTTACAATAATGTCATGTATCTTTCCAAAAAAAAAAACCCCTTATCTCCAACTTCAAGATTAAAACCCCTTTTGGTGGCAAATTAGCGACAGGTCCAAGATTAAAGTCTTTTTTGGTTTCCGCTTTAGAAAATATAAATAATATAATATAATATTATTTGCCTTCAGCACCACTCATTTTTCGTCACTGATGTCGTAATGTTGTAATTCGACTGACAATGACCCATGACCCATGACCCATGACGATTGAGAGGCTGCTGCTGGTCTATCATGCTAAGCTGAATCTGCAAGTCCAATCCAAAAAAGACATGTCATATGTAAAGTGTTTTTATTTTATTATTTTTTAGTCATAGTTTACAAATTATTCAAATCAAATTCAACTATTCGGATTAATTCTTAGCACAATATCGCTTTAGTGCCGACACAAACCCATTTATATAAACCCACGCCACATGTAATCTTTGTAATGTTATTGGAATTTTTTTTAGAGCAATGCTATGAAAACTTATTTAATGATCTTATTTGGTGAATTTATTATTCTATACTATTATATTGATAATGAATCTCACTATTAGATTGACAATGTATTTCACTATTAGTTAGAAATCAGTATTAATTCAATGAATATGATATATTATGTCACTAAATAATATCAGTGAATTAAGTCTAAATAGTAATTTTTTTAATGTGTGGTTCTTGAAATATACTCGTCACATATCTATATAATAAAATATAATACAATTCAAATTTTAAAAGATAAAGAAAATGTCTTTTGCTATTTGCAGTTGAGATCTCTTTAAATTTTACTTTAAAGTTAATCTAACGGCTAATATTAACACTCTAAATTTAATATGAAAAATAGAACTCTAAATGTGTGTTTGGAGTGACTTTTTAAAAGTGTTTTTAATACTTATAACTTCTTATAAGTACTTAAAAAAAATATAGTGTTTGGAAACCACCTCACCAACACCTCTATCACCACCAACCCCACCGCCTCACCACAATCACCATTACCACCATCGCCACCCCACCACCACCACCATCACAATTGTCGCCATCCTACCACACCCATCGCCCCACTACCATCGTTACTGCCACCATTACTGTCACCCCACCATCACTTTTTCCACAACAACTACCACCACCTCCACTATCATAACCCCACAACCACCACCATTGTCGTCACCACCGCCACTATCTCATCATCATCCCTACCACATCACCCCCACTGCCCCCAATCACCATCATCATTGTCACCTATAGCTACCACCATTACAACCGGTTGTCATCATCCATCACAACTATCACCGTCTTCCACCACCACCACTGCCGCCCACCATCAGTACCACCGCTCACCTCCACTATAACTAGTGTTTAAATTCCTTTATTTCTCCTCTATATTTGTAATTTAATTTTAGGTGTGAATACAAATATATTTATTGTTGATCATTTTTTTTTATTACTCCGTACCTTCAAGCACGAAAAATAATTAGTTTTCTTATAAAAATAAAGAAAGAAAGGGAAATTTGTTGGATTTTGGGCCGATTCAGGATCCCAAAGGCAAACCGACATGAATTGGGTCCAATACAAATATGGGCTGACTCTCGAAATAGGCCATTACAAAGCCCAAAATTACTCTTCAACCTTAACAGCTCTCAGGACTCTCTCTATCTCTCTCTCTTTACAGCAGTGAAAGTTGAAGTGTAGCTTAAACGAAGTCGGTTCCAAAACCCTCATCGCCTAAAAATGGCCGCCAATTTTTGGACTTCATCACATTGGTAATTCTCGATCCATCTATCACCTTCATATTTAGGATTTTATTTCGTTCTTGCTTGTGTATGTTATGGCTTAGCTTTTGATTTGATTGTTTTGTGTTCTTCTTTTTCTTATTGTGATTATATGTAGCAAACAACTTCAGGACCCTGAAGAAGTGAATTTTGTGCATCCGCTTGACAAGGAGAGGGGAATCACCCTCGATGATTTCAAACTCATTAAGATGCACATGGCCAATTGTATAATCTCTCTCTGACCTCTTCAATTTGTTTGGTAGATTTCAGCCTTTCGCTGGGAAATTTATTTTTATTCGTCTTGGTTGGGCACTTGGGATTCTCCATGAATTTTATTTGGTAGATGAGTTTTTTGGATTTTATAAGAGCTCCTCTCATGTGGCTTGATTTATAGATATAATTTCCGTTTTTTTAGTATGTAATGTTAGCTTCATGTGAATTTTTTTTTTTTTTTTGCTTGTAATGATCTGTTGGCACACCATGTTCCTCATCTGGGTTTCGGTTACACATGCAAGAAAGGTCTTTTTGATATAATCTGGATGACATTCATGCACAAGTGCATAGACAACTCCCTAAAATCTAATTTAAACATCTTTATTCGTATTTAATCAGATGTGTTGAGGATAGGTCCAAAATGGGGTCAACCATGATGAACAATACTACGAAAACTTAATCCAACCTTTTAGGTTTCATAGTAGTTTGGTTGGAATGTGGAATTATGGCTTTGAAAGTGGACAGATGGTGTGGGTTATTAAAGTGTTGGAGCATAAGTGTTGTTGCTTGGATATCTGAATGTTTGCTTTGGTTTAAAAATTTGATAGCAGGATTTTAATTTTTTTAGGAAGTATAAGTGGGTGATCCTTCCACATATATGTTTTATGAACTTATTCTTTCAGCTTCCATTTCAGATGTCATGTCTCAAATGACATGGCACTGTATTACTCGTAGCCTGTGACCAGAACAGGCTCGGCTTTTTAGACATCTAATTAGACTGTGTAGTTGATAAAGATTTATTTTCAAACATTAGGAAACTGTAATTCTTAAAGGTTTATTACTGCAGTCATTTTTTATTTTCAGTAGATTTATAAATCAAATAAATTATTTTTTATTATATTTTATTCTACTTTCCTACGTACAACAATCAAAATTTGG
This sequence comes from Ilex aquifolium, assembly GCA_951799425.1. Classification (NCBI taxonomy): domain Eukaryota; kingdom Viridiplantae; phylum Streptophyta; class Magnoliopsida; order Aquifoliales; family Aquifoliaceae; genus Ilex; species Ilex aquifolium. The sequence continues at coordinate 5,065,826 of OX637394.1, forward strand.
CTACTACTTGAATGAATAAAACACTATTTACATAATCACCCAACGAGCAAAAAAACTTCCCCCACAAAATACTTTGATTGAACATTCGTGATATTGCAAAAAATATTGTGTGAGCCAATTTCACTGATTCTTTTGTGAATGTCTAAATATCACTTTTTTTTCTAGCTAAGAATTCTAATTACTCTTAATAATTCTTTTGGGACTCTTACAAACATAACACTAGCAAGATTGGAGTTCAGTACTTTCCAAAAAAAAAAAAAATTGGAGTTCAGTAGTGGTCTGATCTCCACAAAAAGGCATGCTGAATATTGAAATCCACATGTTGTTTCTCTCCTAGGGTTGTCAGGTAGTCTGCACTAGTTTCCTTCCTGAAGGACTGGAGGCTGTGTAATAATTTAACGTTGTGGCTCCGGATGATGTGTTGGCAATTATTGATCAGAGCTTGATCTGGGTAGTTGTAATCCAGACTAGCCTCAAGTAGGTAGTAGGCTTCAAGAGAGACATTCATTAGAATGATTCTTGATGAGTTGAGTTCCTTGTCTATAGATTGAACCATTACCAAGGAGCTAACTCGTTCAGAACTCAGTTGACTGCTTCTATAGATAAGGTGGAACATCCTTGCCTCAGCATTATAATAGGGCTTCGGGCCTACTACAGCGCTTCCAGCATCGGGCCTTTATGGATTGCCTACAGCTCAGCCTTGATGCTTGCTGTCTGATGGATTCTCCCGTAGAAACCAGAGACCCATTATCCCTGTGGCACAATTATTTGCTTCACGCTGTTAGGGAAAAACTAACGGTTCTATTGATCTTCTTTATTCTTAGAAAGCAAATTTTGCTTCTAGCATTCACGGCGAAGATTCTTAATCTGACTTGGTGGTCTGCCTTCCCCTTATATATCTTGCATTGGCCCATTGTTGAGGATGCTTTGGTATATTCTCAGACTTTCATATGTAAGCGTTCATTTACAACATATCATTTACAACGTAACGTGTTCTTCCTCTTGTTTACTGGAGAGTGCAACCTGGCAAAAAGTCAGAATGATGCCTTCGTTGCTTATTAAAGGAAGGGCTCTTAGTGCTGCTTGATACACGAGTCTTGAAAGAACAATTAGCAAGCAAATCCTTTACTTTTCCTCTCTGATCTTCAACATCGATGCAATGAACTTGTGTCTGACAAGTTGATAGATACTTGGCCATCTTCTTTTGAACCCATCTGACAACATTCCAAGATATTTGTAGCCATTTAATGCCAGAAACTTATCTCATTTACATGTTTTTCATTTGGAGTTCTTTTATATTGCAGGACCTACTCACAGATCTTCCTTTACAAAGACATCTGGATTTGATTGCTTTTCTTTGTTCATTGCATTGGGTTTGATATTACGAAGATTCTTTGGAAGCTACTATTTAACTATTAAATCAATCAGATAACTGAAACTGGCATGCACACTTTCACAGTTGATGCTGCTGATAGCTTTTCTTGCATATTTTAATCCCTTTACATTTGGATAATTTTTCCAGACATTGCGAGACTGGCTCAAAGTGTGAAAGTGAGGCAAAGGTGTGACCTTATTTTCTATTATTTATAAATTTTCAATTATGTTGGATATAATCATTCATCATTAAGACTTAACACACCTTAGACCTAACTATATCATCTTGTCAGGAGAGTTTGATTTCTGCTAACCATTTATTTTGTTCTGGATTGCAATTGTTAATATGTCTTTTCAAAGATTGCTTGTGATCTCCATTTGTATGCATGGCTTGTTATCATTTCTAGTGTAAGAAAAAAATCAAGGTGATTGTACACCATCAAGGTGGAGTAGGTTTTAGAAAGTAATTATCTTTACCTCTAGGTGGGTGCTCTTGTCGAAATGGCTCATTTTGATTCAGATAAGGTTTACTACTCAATAGCTTCTCTGACTTCTTCATGGATGATTTTAAATAAAGTGTCAGCTGAAATATTTTTATTGTCTGCTATGGTCATTGGTGCTCTTGAGGACTTACTTCAGAAGTCCTAAGGCTAATTAGCCCCTTTGAAAGTTTAGAAACTTCAACTCTCATCTGGAAAACCATTGTTAATGAATTTCTTAAATTTGAGTTTACTAGTCTTCAATTCATTTATGCAACCATTCCACCGAGTCTCCTGATGACTTCCTTGATAACCAGAATACTTTTTGAGCATTTCTTCTTCAACACAATGATGTAGCTGTAACATATTCTAATGATGTAATGGCACTACATTTCTTCGAATATCCTGTGAGCTTGTACAAATTATCAAGCAGGTCATTGATAAAAATAAGTTTGCGTAATATAGTTTTTGGGAGCTTATGTCAGTTTTTCTGATCCCTTATACATTATTTAATCTTCCAGGGTTGTGGCCACTGCTGTTACATACATGAGACGTGTTTATGTAAGGTATGTTTCATGATTACCTGATGTTGGGAGGACAATGCACTTTTGGTTGCCGGTTGGTCTTGCTTGAACTTTTCTTATTCTTATCTTAGTCTGATCACTTCCTTTTTGACTTATGATGTGTATACTTACATATTTGAAAACCTTGTGGTCTCTTCACATACAAAGTATGTGTCATGACTCGTGAGCTTCTTCTTTCTTTCGTTGTAAATTCATATATTTGGAGTGTATGTTTTAAAGTTTTACTTTCTATGATTTACTTGTATGCTCAACTAAATGAAATTACACACAAGCAACAGATATACGAATACACTGAAGAAAGAAAATATCTTTCTCTCTTTCTCAATATTCTCTCAATGTTCTTTCTATTTGTTTTTCGAATTAGTTATTTGTACCTAAATAATTGTTAGTTTTATTACACGTCATCAGCATGAGAGCTAGTCAATTGAGTCACAACGAATAATATTCTATATCTGGGAGGTAGAATCAGGTATATGAATTTATCGGTTTTAATTAACACCATACATGTTATGAATGTTTGTTGTCCTATTTTTAAATTGCCATTATATTTAAAATAGTGTCTAACACACGTGCCTGAAACACACAAATTGTGTACCTAAATACATAAAGACTTAATATAAATTGTTTGCTAAAGCTTCTTACTTTAATCAATCACGAATTAGAAGTCTAGCGTGTTATAAAACTAGCAAATTATTTGGGCGCAAATGACTAATTCAAAAAGCAAATAGAGAGAATACTGAAAGAGAGAGATTGAGATATATTTCATTCGGTGCATCTCTTCCTTCCCCGGAGTCTCCATTTTATTGTGAAAACTACATCCGTTGGTTGAGTAGGTAGATAATAAATTTAATGACATGGCAGTGGGCATTTGCCCACATGCCATGTTATAAAACTATTACATTATGAAAATAATGTAAAGGGAGACTCCGGGTAAGGAAGAGATGTATTGAATGAAATAGATCTCAATCTCTCTCTTTCAGTATTCTATCTATTTATTTTATGAATTAATTATTTGCACCAAATAATTTGCAAATGTTTTATTATAACACGTTTGCAAATTATTTAGGTGCAAATAACTAATTCAAAAAGCAAATAAAGAGAAACAGAGAAAGATTTTCTTTCTTCTGTGCATTCGTATATCTCTTTCTTGTATATAATTTCATTCAGCTGAGCATGTCTTATAAGCCAAATTTACAAACTATTCAACATCGTCGGTAGAGTAAGAAAACAATGGAGTCAATGAAATATAATGGCAATGGTCATCCACCTACATGCTAATGTTTTCAACACTCCCCACTGGATGACCACGTAAGATGGTGTTAGTTGCACAAACGTTTTCTCATTAAAACCTTGTCAGTAAAACACAGTGGATAAAAACCGGACAAAGGAAAAAGAGTACAGTGTGCAAATTGTCTAGTTGGTATTCTAAGCACTGTCTCGTTAAAAACCTTGGTAAGTAAAGCCTAGTGGCAAAAAAAACCTTAGCGAAGGGAAAAAGTGTACAGGCCTCCCCATGTTGAATATATTTGACCAAGATGATGATTGTTCAGCTTGATAGATCTTTGAGATGTTGCATTCCGATTTTGTTCACCAATTTATGAAATGTAATCGGTGGGAGTACTTTAATGAATAAATTTGCCAAATTTTCAGCTGAACGAATTTACTGAACCTTAATATCACCATTCTTCTCTAGCTCATGGGTGTAAAAGAACTTGGATGATATCGCCTTTGATATATCCTTCCTTGAGTTATGTGATACAAGTTGTGTTATCCTCGTATAGTATTGTTGGAATGCCTTTGATTGAAGGTAGTCAACTTTACTCTTGAATGGTCTAGTTGTGTAATACAATTCCTGCATCTAACACTATCTTAAGTGGTCATCCAAGGGAGAGTGTTCAAAATATAGCATGTCGATGGATGTCAATGTCTACTGTCATTATATTTCATCGACTCCATTGGCTTCCTACTCTACCGACGGTGTTGAATATTTTCTAAACTTTACCTATAAAAGTCATAATCAGTTGAATGAAATTACACACAAGATACAAATATACATATCCACTGAAGAATAAAATCTCTGTCTCTGTATTCTGTCAATATTCTCTCAGTGTTCTCTCTATTTGTTTTTCGAATTAATTATTTGCACCTAAATAATTTATTAGTTTTATTACACGTTATCAGCACGTGGGCCAGTCTACTAAATCACAACTGAATAATATTCTATATCTGAAAGGTAGAATAAAGTATATGAATTTATCAGTTTTAATTAACACCATACATGTTTTGAGAATAGCATGATATGAATGTTTGTTGTCCTATTTTTAATTGTCATTATATTTGAAATAGTGTCTGAAGCGCATAAATTGTGTACTAAAGTACATAAAAACTTAATATAAATTATTTGCTAAAGCTTCTTACTTTAATCAATCACGAATTAGAAGTCTATCGTGTTAGCAAATTATTTAGGTACAAATGACTAATTCAAAAAGTAAATAGAGAGAATACTGAAAGAGATAGAGATCTATTTAATTCGGTGCATCTCTTCCTTTCTCGGAGTCTCCCTTTTACGGGAAAAACTACATCCGTTGGTTGAGGAGTTGGACAATAAATTTAATGACATAATGACAGTGAGCATCCATGCATATGTCATGTTTTTAAACATATTTATAAATAGATTTCTTTGATCGCAAAGTTATATAAAACAAAATAATCGAGTTAGATAAAAATAAAATACACTCGATAAATCGCTGTCATTAGTAGCGGTTGATCATGCGTACTCAAAATATTCAATATCTTCATTTAATTTCATGTGTGAATTTTAAGATTACATAAAAATATTTGTTTCTTTGATTTGACAAACTAGAGAAAACATACTCCGCATTTTATGTATCAAATATTATACTACAACAATATTGAACAATGGGTTCAATACATACAGTGACCTCATATCGTATCTCTTACTTGCTGAGAAGAATAACGAATTACTAATGAGGAAGCATGAGGCTTGTCCAACTGGCCACCAAGTCTTTTCAGAAGGACTAACATCTTTTCATGGTCAAAGATGAGGTCGTGGTTATGGTCATGGCAAAAATAAACATAATCATTTTTGTAAGGGTTACCATAGAGACCCGAAGTCATTCACATCAATTCGAAATGAAAAAATGCCTCACACTACTAGAAGTAGTATAACCATAGTAAAGAAAAGAAAGAGAAGGGGTTGCCAAATAAACTCTCTAAGAAAACTGAAGATGTTTGTTATATATGTGGAATGAAAAAACACTAATCGCGTACCTGCTATATGCCGAAACATTTGACAGATCTCTATCAAAAATCCGTTGAGAGAACAGAAAAGTTGATAGAGACGAATTTTAGTGCGGGGACATCTGGCACCGCCTTCATTTATTATCCATTAGATTTTACTAATCTGTATCTTTCTGACTTCTTTGTGAACCCTAACGGAAATGAAATGAAAAAATAGAATAAGAATATTATCTTAAAGCAATAATTTGTATGTATGTCTGTTAGTTTTGTCTGTGTGTGTCATTTATTTTCGTAATATAATAGTTTTATAACATGACATGTGAGTGGATGCCCACTGTTATTATGTTATTAATTTATTGTCCAACTCCTCAACCAACGGAGTGTTGTAATTTTTTTTATAGGAGACTTCGGGCAAAGAAGAGATGCACTAAATGAAATAAATCTTCATCTCTCTTTCAGTATTCTCTCAATTTGTTTTTTGAATTAGTTATTTGTACATAAATAATTTGCAAACGTATTATAGCAAATAATTTAGGTGCAAATACCTAATTCGAAAAGCAAATAAAGAGAACACTAAGAGAATATTGAGAAAGAGAGAAAGATATTTTCTTTCTTCAATGTATTCGTATATCTGTTTATTGTGTGTAATTTCATTCAGCTTTGCATATCTTTTATAGACAATTTATAAACTATTCAATACCGTTGATAGAGTAAGAAGACAATGAAGTTGATGAAATATAATAGTAGTAGGCATCCACCCACATGCTAATATTTTTAGCACTCCCCTTTGGATGACCACGTAAGATAGTGTTAAATGCACGAGTGCAGTCTCATAAAACCTTGCCAGTAAAACCCAGTGGGATAAAAACTGGACGAAGGAACAGTGTGCAAATTGTCAAGTTGGTATCCTAAAACTACCTCGTTAAAAACCTTACCAAGAAAAAAACCTTAACAAAGGAAAAAAGAGTACAAGCCTCTCCCTGTTCCCTGTTGAATATATCCAGTCAAGATGATATCTCTGAGATGTCACATTCTTATTTCGTTCACCAATTTATGAAATGTAGTTGGTGGGAATTCGTTAGTGAAAAAATATGTTAGATTTTCGGTCGAACGAATTTGTTGAACATTAATATCACCATTCTTCTCTAGCTCATGAACGTAAAAGAATTTTGGTGATATATATTTTATTCTGTCGGCTTTGATATATCCTTCCTTGAGAAGTGTGATACAAGTTGTATTGTACTTGTATAATATTGTTGGAATGTCTTTGATTAAAGGTAGTCCACTTTGCTCTTGAATGGTCTAGTTGTGTGATACAATTCCTACATCTAACACTCATCCAAGGGTGAGTGTTGAAAACATTGGCATGTGGGTGAATGCCTACCGCTATTATATTTGTCTTTCTACTCTACCGACGGTGTTGAATAGTTTGTAAACTTTGTCTATAAAAGGCATGCTCAGTTGAATGAAATTACACACAAAAAATAGATATACGAATACACTGAAGAAAGAAAATCTATTTCTCTCTTTCTCAGTATTCTCTCAATATTCTGTCAGTGTTCTCTCTATTTGTTTTTCGAATTAGTTATTTGAACCTAAATTATTTGCTAGATAACACAGTCAAATTTTTAGAATTCTCTGTATTAATTAGTTTTTTTAGTGCTGCTGCATCATGGAACACACTCAGGTCTAGTTCAAAGCCTATAGCTTGCTTAGCATTCTCTCATTTTTCTCTCAGGAAAAGCATGACAGAATGTGATCCTCGTCTAGTGGCCCCAACCTGTTTGTACTTGGCAGCAAAAGCAGAAGAAAGCACAGTGCAGGCTAGGCTCCTTGGATTTTACATCAAAAAATTATGTAATCACTTGTTATCATTCTTTGGAAAATCAAAGAAGTACTTAATTACCATCTATGAGCCTTGTGTTTTGCTTTTGCAGATTCAGGTGAAAAATATAGGTGCGAAATAAAAGACATACTCGAAATGGAGATGAAGATTTTGGAAGCACTCAACTATTATTTAATTGTATACCATCCTTACCGTGAATTGTCTCGGTGAGAATGTTTTCTACATGTCACAAGTATTTAGTTTGGCCTTGATGTATCCTTAATAAAATAAGGCTCTCTTGCAATGGATACCATCTTTGTGACTCCCATTCCAATCCGTTCTTTTCTGTCATTCTGTTAATCCATTCACTGTGACTTTTATGGGCCTAAAAGTCTTACCCTGGGCTCCATTTTCTTATTTTTTCCTGTAGTTTGTTATTATGTCTATGGCTATGTGCCAAGCCATTGAAAAAGGCAGCCTTCAAGACCATTGTCTAACATAACATGATATTTTTTTTGTCACAACATAACATGATATTCAATGTCTATGAATTGGTCATATGGAAGGTGTTTCAGACTCTGGTGTTAAACGTACATAGGTGGTTGTATCATGAGTTGATTTGCTATGATGCACTATGAATAATGTGGCACCTAAAACTGGTATGCACCATCCAGCTCCAGGATTATTAGACACTTAACATGAACAACATAAATACCTGTTATATTGTGTGTGTAACTGAGCATGGAGTTCTAGCAACTTCGCAGACTTTGTCAGGGATCTTTATCTGATTCTGGCAGCTCCAAGTGACCTTAGGACCCCACTGATTCCATTTACTTGAGGCATGGATTTTTTTTTTTTCCGCCTCAACTTGGTGTCCTTTATGTGCTGTCAGCATAAGTTTTCTTTAGAATGATTCTTAACTGATGGTTTCTCCTCTCTCTGGCTCTCTTTCTCAAGACAGGTTGCTTCAGGATGCTGGCATGAGTGATGCGACTCAATTAACTTGGTAAAAACCAATTTTCAGTTCATTAACTCTAAATTTCCTATCGAAATGTGATGGTTGAAAGGTGGGGAAAAATTCATTGTAGGGCTCTTACTTTGGCAAGTTGATTGGTGCAGGGGACTTGTCAATGACACCTATAAGATGGATCTAATTCTTATACATCCACCGCACCTAATTGCATTAGCCTGCATATATGTAGCAAGCGTGCTCAAAGATAAAGAGAACACTGCCTGGTTTGAAGAGCTCCGAGTTGATATGAATTTAGTAAGTCCTGGTTACTAAATCTTCAATCAGCCGCACGTTTTATATCTCCTTATTATTGATGAATACATTAAACCCTATTCTAGAAATCCACTCTGGACCTGATGCATTTTTGTCAGAAGGTGTGGCCTGCTCACTGCGGGTTGCCCTACCCAAAAACTCTGAACCTTTTGTCCCTTGATGACAAGTTGAACCCTGAAACCTTTCCTTGAAGTTGGGAGCATGAGAAACCTTCTAATCTCAACACCTTTGTTTCATTCTGTAAATATTTCAGTCGTTCAACTTATTCAGTGGTATGAGATGACTGACTCATTCTCATAGGTGAGGATGTGGCTCTTACCATAATTTCTTTTTGTTTTTCACTTCATCTGTTTAGCAAAACTTGAACCGGTTCAGAATTAGTAGGTATAATTTTATTGATGCCCATGTTTACAAATTAGCCCATTTCTAAGTTTTGTAACTTTTGTGTAGTAAGAAATTATAATACGGGACGGAACATTGGGCAATTAAAAAACAACACACTCAAAATTAAGTGTTGTGGAGATGAGAATATTAATATGGATGTGGTAAAACGAGAAATGAGTATATGCGTAAAACAGTAAAAGTAGCACCAATTGGAGATAAAGTGAAAGAGAATCGACTTTGGTGGTTTAGACATGTTTATAGAAGATCTAATAATGTACCAGTAAGGAAGAGTGATTTGATACATGTCGATGGTAATGCGAGAGATAAAGGTAGGCCTGAAATAACTGTGGACGAAATAGTAAAAAATGATAGAGGGCAATGGAACAAGATTCATGTAACCGACCTCAAATAGCTGGGATTAGGGATTTGTTGAGTCGAGTTGAGTTGTAAGAAATTATAATATGAGCAAAAGAGGCAAGTGAAGCACACTGCAACAAAGCCCTTAGATCAGACGGGCAATCTGTCGCAGCCAAGCTATTAATAAGTATGTGTATGTAGATTACAACCAATACTTGGTAGTGTTCAAATTGACAAACTTCGTGCCATCTAGTGGTGTTTGTTGACAAGAATCTTCTCTTGCACTCCTGTCTATCTAAGACCATCTATCAAGCAATGTTTCTTCTCTATACTGATTTGTTTCTTAATAAATTCCCTTCAATATACTTTTGCCTTCAGTTAGATCTGCATATAGATTCTTGTGGAATGTCTTCAACCAGTTTATTCTCTACTCAATTAACAGCAGGAACTGTGTGCTGCATGTGAATTCTCCTGTCTCATTCTTGAGAGAATTTAGTTTGGCGGGAGTGTAGACATTTATGCCTATCAAGGCTCTCTGCTAGATTTTTTCCGATTAGCTCATGTAACCATGTCATTTTTTGTTTAGCTATGAAAGAAACAAATGAATGGCAATGACTTGTTATATCCTTCTGATGCCTTCATTAGATTCATTAATTAGCTGTATTGGAGTCTCTAACATGCTCCATTATAGTTTCATTGTGTACCTGGTTAGGGCTTATGTTTAGGTTTAGAGAGTGCTCTTTTAAGCGTCTAAATCCTGAGTGTTGGTTTTTTACTGATTTTGACAGGTGAAAATTATCGCGATGGAGATATTAGATTTCTACGACAGCCACAAAATGATCACAGACGAGAGGGTAAATGCTGCCATGAACAAGCTCGCTTTCAAGTAATAGATAGCTGGGCAAGTCAGCAAACTTACCGCCTAATTAATCTGTTTCCTACTCTATCTCTAAAGCCACTTCCGCTTTTTGATGGGCTAAAATGCTTAAGATCAAGTCAAGCAGGGATTACATTTCCCGTCGAGTCATGTTCGTGTACTATTATTACCGAAAGGAAAAAAATTGGAGATATAGAAAATTGGGTTACCTATTTGAGGCTCTGAGGTACGAAACTCACAATTTTTATTTATTTATTTATTTAAAGAAGCAGTTAACTAATGCCTGAGTCATTTCTTTCAAATTTCTTGTGAAATTCTATTGCTGTCTGGGAACTTTTTGTCAATAATGTGAATTTGTTTTGAAAAGTTTCTATATATTGAATGAAATCTGCTGCTACTAGAAGAGCGATGGCCTCGAACCAGGGTCGAGGAAAGGAGAAGCTACCTAAATTGATGAGATAATAGGTACTAGAAGGTAAAGAGGCTTATTGCTACACACAAAGGAACATAAATGAATTTACATAAAACATTTTCCAGAAACTTCCTACAACATTTTTTTGTCACCAGCCTTGATCAGTTTAAGAAGTGCATATACAGAATGCCTGCTTTGCAAGTTATAAAACCTTTCACAAGCTCGGGCAAAACTGTACTTGACATCAAATAAAGAAAATAAACTCGGGGTGTGTCTGTGTGCGTGCGCGTGCCAGAAACTATGGACAAAAAGTTGTGCAACAGGAAGAAGCAAAAACCAAAGTTCTTGATCACTCTTCAACAAACTTGGATCTGAAGAAACATTAGCAGCCGCCAGAGACAATTAGATGGGGCAAGTAGTTCAAAAATTGTTAATAACCTCATCATTTCTTCTTCCCCTTCTTTTTGGCCTCCTGCTTTGCTGCTCAACATGTCATGTAAATTTATCAAAACCAATATTGGTAAGATCATATTATTACAATAAGAAAGCATAGAGGAAATAGTGACTACCTAATCTCCTTTTAGCTTCCGATTTGGCGAAGAATTCCCTCCATTCATCAGTCAGAACGAAAACTGGATCCTCCTCCTCGTCTTCTACTTCTAGTTCCTCATTCTCATCTTGCATCATCCTATTTACCAGCAAGTTCCATATCACATCAATTGAATAGGTAAAAAATAATCATCGAATCCCCAGAGAACTGCATTTTAAATTAAGCAACAAAAATAAACAAATTTACCAAAGCAGATTTGAGTGGACATCATCGCTTTCCAGGTCTCGGCCAGTCCAAGGTTCAAATTTCAGATTGCTTTAAATTTTCAATCATTTTCACTTAAAGCCAAAGGAAATTCACAAAGAAAATTCGGACTTCAATGTGCCAAGGAAAATTATGTTCGAAGACACCAAATTAGCTCAGTATATGTGTTTCTGCAGTACATTGTCATAAGAGCTTCAAAATATACCCAACAACGGGTGGCTTTGTTTCGGTCACGATACAAGTGAAAAAAAAATGAGAAGATCTTAAAAAAGAGATTTCGGGCTTCTTCCCAATGGAGTCTACCATAACTTACCGACCAGTGAAAGGAAGGATCTCTTGAAGGGATAGCCGAACCAATTGAAAATCTAGCAGTTATTAATGGCTTGGAAAGAAAGATGGGCTAGGTTTTCTTCTCTGATCTTAGAAAGGAGTCGTTCGCCTTGAGGCTGTACTATTCTCCTCTCCTGTGTCAGGTTTCAGGTTTGAGGGGGTAGGCACTTCTTACAGGTATTGGGCAATCATGTGTAAAAGACATTGAAAGATAGGACGAATAGTAGTAAGCGGAAAAGAAAAAGAAGAGCTCTATACCTATCACCAACCAGCCTAGAGTTTTGTTTTTCGTTACCCTCAACAGCACACCGAGGCTAAAAAAGACCTTTTTCTTCTTATCTATTCTCTCTACTTGAAGAAGCTTTTACAGTAGTCCCCAGCATCACCAGTTCTGTTTTTTGATCAGACATTATTACAGGGGGAGGAGAACGATGTTCGAACCCGCAACCAGCAAGGGGCGGTCATGATGCCATTAGTACTTAAAATTTGGTTTTCTCTCCAGCTTAAACTACAAACTTCTGTCTAGTGCTTCAAATTCCTTAATACACATGTATCATTTCCATTTGAAGAAAGAATGTGACTTCTTCTATTTGCAATGAAAAAGGTAACAAATTCAGCAGAAATCATCAACTTAATTTCTCCACTCAAAGAAATTACTGATCACTTTCAAGGAAAAATTTCTCAAGAACCCACCAATGAGAACCCCTTATTGTGAGATAATTCAATGCAAATAAGAAAAATATTACACACCCAATTGATAAAAATAAGTTTAAATTGATAGAAACAACTTTTAACTGATCTTAACTCCACTGAAACCTATATATATATATCCAACAATAAGAATATGAAGAACGCTGTTCAAGAAACACTTACAAGGCATCGGCCAGAGTTCCACCGGTCTCAGAAAGCTGCAAGTTCAAATGATTTGCAGACGGAACAGAAGCAACTGGTTCTGGGTTTTGAGGTAGGGAATGGGGAGAAACGAATAAAGGGCATGCCTTGGAGCGACTGTTGGGCTGGAGAAGAAAGCCATGAAGTGGACAGTTGGGTAACAAGTGGTGGTGGTGGTGGTGGTGGTGGTGGTGGTAAGAGTGGGTGTGCTGATAGCTGGGGAATAAAGAGTGGTGGTGGTGGTGGTGGTGTGGGCATGGCCTAAATACGCTGTACCTCTGTGACGAATCCATTGTGGGTGTGCTGTTGGGAGTGTAGCGTGTGGGTATATATACTATTACTAGGGTTTATTGGGTTAACAGTGAAGTTTTTAGTGAAAATTGGAAGTGAGTCCTCCTAGATGTACTTGTTTGGAGATGAGTCCGGCAAGGAAACTTATAAGGGGCTAAGTCCATGTTTAAAATTATATGTAATGACTTAAGTCCACTTTTTTTTTTATCTCAAAAATACCCTTCCTTGAAAGGAAGTTAAATTAATTTCCTATTTTGGAAATTGTTATCCCTTAATTCAAGGTCAATTAAAATATGCCAATAAAATCTCCATCATAAATTTAAAATTCAAATTCAAAGATCTCTCTCTCTCTCTCTCTCTCTCTCTATATATATATATATATATAATCTTCATCATAAATTTAAAATTCAAATTCAAAGCTCTATCTCTTTCTCTTTCTCTCTCTTTCTCTTTCTCTCTCTCTCTCTCTCTATATATATATATATATCAAATTCAAAACTCTCTCTCTCCCTCTCTTTCTCTCTCTCTTTATATATATATATATATATACGCTGGGTTGTTATGAGATGATGCAAGTGATGGTGGTGTATATATATATCAAATTCATGTTACTATTTTTTTTATTATGTTACTGTTCATGTTACTACTTTTGTTGAGTATGTTACTGTTCATGTTCCTATTTTTTTGAGCATGTTACTGTTTTTGTTGAACATGTTACTACTATTATTTTACTAAATATTAATATTCAATGTTACTATTTGTTTTGTTTTTGAATATTACTATTTTTTGTGTTTGAATGGTACTATTTTTTGCGTTTGAATTTGAGAGAAATAATTATTGTTAAATATGTTACAATTTTTGTTGAACATGTTACTGTTGTTATTTTTTAAAAATATTAATATTGAATGTTTCAATTTTTTTTTTATGTTTAAATGTTACTATTTTTTTGTGTTTAAATGTATTATTTTTTGTATCCAAATCATAACTTTTTTTGTATTTGAATGTTACTATTTTTTATTTTTAATGTTACTATATATATATATATATATGCACCTAACCTATATATGGATATATATAAATAAGAGAGAGGCAAAATTTTAATGTTAGTCAAACTCTTAACCTATATATGGATATAGATAGATATGAGAGAGAAAATATTTTAATGTTAGTCAAACTCCTAAGATTTAGGAGTTTTTAATTTTTAGTTTTATTTCACTTCTAAAGGGAAGGGATAGTATGGTAAAATTGACAAAAAACGGACTTCATAACAAATAAGTTTCCTTGACGGACTTAAGTCCAAACAAGTCCATATAGGGGGACCGGCCTCCAAATTTCCCAAGTTTTTATTTCTTAATACGGGTCGGGTCGCAGGATTTATTGGTGTTTTGATTGGGTTTATTGAGGAAGTCTGTTTGGGCTTTACAAAATAAGACTCAAATGCAATTGGCTGTGCAACCCAAATTGTATTGTTGGGTTACACCTTAGGGGCTCGTCTGGGAGCCCATAATGAGAGAAAAGTCTGGATAATACTGGGCTTGACAGGCCTTATGAAATGCTGGAGTTGGTTCGACACATATGACAAGATTTGTCGGGGCAGGGGGACCACGTCTGGTTGCGACCTTTCACTATTAAATAAATAGATAATTAGACTAGCGTCCCTCATTATTTGGTGTATAAATTAATTTTAATCTTAGCGAATTTTTAATATAAAAAAAAGTCCTCCAACATTTTAAAAAAGTTATATGCAGTCCTTGGGTGGGCGCTAACGTATAGGGGTTGGATAGTTAGTGTTTTTTCATTACCTAATTTGTCATCAACACATGATTTCAGTCTAAAATCTAGTTAATTTCCGTTTTATGTGTTTATTATTAAGGATTTTGTGGTATTATATATCAGTTTTGAATTTCAAATTTATGAACCAAACAATTTGGAATATATTAGCCGTGTATCTTAAGTGTAGTTTTGGTAAGTATATAAATTAGATCGCAACAATTAAGTTTAACGTACTTATGTACATGTAATGACATATATTTATCTTCTTCTGAATTAAATAATTATGTACCTATATCGTGGTTGTATATATTTATTCGTATATTGTACTTGAATGATCGTGTATATTGTTCATTATATATAATATGTTGTGTACCTATGTAAACACGCATCTATTAATTGTGTACATGTCGTGTATGTTAATGCAGTTTCCTCTGTGTGTAATCATGAATGTTTTTATAAGCGTGATTACCTTTCATATTCAATTATTAGTTTTGTTGAGGATGAATACGTAACGATTGTGATAAAAAAAAAAAAAAACCACTTTGTGTGCTATATTTTGTTAATTTGTCAATGTTTTGATGGTTTACATAATTTTGAAGTGTATTTTAGTTTTATGTATTTGTTTACATGTAATGGCATATATGTATATACTTCTTAGTTAAATAATTATGTACTTATCGCATGGATGTATATTTCGTATAATGTACCTGAATGATCGTATATGTTGTTCATCGTTTTTTTTTTTTTAAAAATGCGTCAGCAATACGAGGGAATATTTTATTAAGTTCAAAATTGGCCCCTTAAATGAATTAATTACAACATATTCAAATTTTGTAAGAATTTAAAAAAGATGTTGGATTAGATTATTGAATTTGTAGGAAACCTTTGAATTCAAAAAGGAAACATCCTAGCAGTCTTGGATAGTGTCTTTATTCCTTAAAACTCTCATGTGGCGTTGATCATGGAGGATAAGAAGTCTTGCTTCAATAGGAAGGAAATTCGCGTATGTTGTTCATCGTACATGTACACAAAATTAAATTATCATAGATACACAAATTAAAATTTTAATATTATATTTCATTCGTAAAAAGAGATATTACATATGTGGTTCCTTTGTTTTATATTTAAAAAAATAGAAAAAAAATCATTTTTTTGAGGTCTTTCGACTCTACCTCAAGTTTCTTCGCTTTTTTCTTATCTTTTTGCAACTTTTTGTTGAAGGATTTCGTCATTTTCTTCCCTCATCTTTTTTTTGTTGAACATGTAGAGTTCGGATTCGAAACAATCGATATCAGCTTGCGTACGATCTTGTTTTGCGTGGGCGTTGTCAAAAAACTTGAAAGTATTTGTGTGTTAGTTTGTGTTCTTAATTGTCTTGACTGTTCCATTTTTTCCTTTGTTTTTGTTCTGAATTTTAGATACGTTATTTATAGAGTTATTTTCCATGGGATAGATGATGTATGTTATTATGGTGTTAATTTCGTAGTTAATCGAAGAAACGTCTGTTCAAACGTCTGATCTCAATGTATCTGTTGTAGAGATCCACTGAATGCAACTGTTATTAGTAAATGTAACTTAATGTACTTTCAAACCTGCAGTTAATGAGTACGTTAGTAAAAGATGTCATTTTTTTTAGTGTACCTGTCTAGTGATTTGTGTTTTTTGGAAAAAAAAGTACGTTATAATAACGTAAGTTTTTAGAATATGTGTTTTAATTACATGATGACATTGTCGTAATTTTTACATTTTTAAAAAGCGGTAGTTATAATTATTGTTTTGACTTTTCAACATAGACCTAATTTAAAAAAAAATTGCAGAGTGAGTTTTAGAATCTTATTAGGTCTAGAGACCAACCTTCAAAAAACTCATAAATAAATCAGTGGTCAAAAAAGGAATCTTTCTCAACATATTCTTTCAGTGTGCTATTAATCTATTGGGTCAACTTTATGTTATAAAAAAATATTATAGCTATTTGGCGGCATGTGGGTTTATTCCTGAAGTAAAGTATAACATAGGATTTGAATTTGTTCATTTGAAATCTGGATTCCTTCTACTTATTTTTTATTAATTGAATATTCCTCTCTATTTTTTTATATCATTTCTTAAGTCTGTTTGATCTTTTAGAATTTGACCCATTTTCTCATTAAGTGAATAGTACAAAATAAATCAAATTAATTTTTTGATCAAAAATACTATATAAAATCTTCGATTTTTTCTTCTTCCTATATCACATAAGTACAATGTTTGAGTCAATAGAAAACATTTTTTTCTGTATGAATTGATATTATTCTATTCTAATTCATTCCTGATAAATATATAACCCACTTTTAATAGTATATTTGATAAGATAGATGAAAAATAAGATGAATGAAAAAATATAATGTATATATTTTTCATCCTTTGAAGTAGAAGAAAAAAATTTCTCTCTTTTTTTTGGTAGAATGAATAAAAAAATAGAAGAAATAAATTTTTTATTATGTTTATTTGAGATGAATAGAATTTTTTTTAAAAAAATTTTTATTAAATATTATGAATGTCAACAGTTTTTCGGTACTATACCTAAAAGTTTGTGGTATATACGGTAGTCTACTTCCATCAAAAGAGTCAAACAAGTTTTCATGGGCCCACAACTTTATGATTTTGCTTGTATTTGAGAAATAAAACAATGTGGAGCCCACATTTACTCATTTGAAAGTCGGAGGCAGCCTCAATGAGGACATTAAAGTAAATTCACCCCTTGCAATCATACGTGTTCAGTTTTCCTTCCACTTTCCGCCCGAATTCGGGCGGATAAAAAAAATGGTGGGTGGGGCTGATTCACTTTTCACCTGTTTCCTTTCCTTTCCTTCCTCCTCTTTTTCTTTTTATACCAAACTGAGGCAAACATTACTTTTATTCTATTTTTAACCTACTCATTTTTCATTCATCTATTTTCCTTCATACCAAACACACTGCATTTTGAACTCTTTTTTTTTTTCTCTCTCTCTCTCCTAGTTGTACATATATACTTATTTTTCAAAAATATGTCCCCACTGAAATAAATAAATAAATTTTATTATTAGGCCTAATAATTTTAGACACAATGTACTAACTAATGTGAAATAGCAAGACAGGTTTATCCTTAGCAGAGAATTATTGGACAACTCATTAGATTTGTCAAATAAATAAATAAATTTAAACTTTTTCAAAGACAACAAAAAATCGCTGAACACAATTTATATATGACATTAACATGACAATATTGTTGGATAAAATTAGATCTTTTGTTGATTTTGAGTCTAAATTACGGTGATACTTACTTATCGTTTTTGAGTAAACTTTTATAAATTTATGTTTTATCCCGTGAGGAAAATTACTCAAATCGAATATAATATGAATAAAAAAATAGGCTCTAAAATTACCTAGTAGAATATAGAAATACTAGTTATTGTCTGTGCCTGAAGGCACATAATAATAAAAAATATTAAACAATAAACATATTTGTATTCATATCCAAAATCAAATTACAAACATAGAGAAGAGATAAATGAATTTAAGCATCGGTTGTAGTAGGGGTGAGAGGTGGTGGTGGTAGGAAACGGTGATGGTTGTGGTAGGTGGCAATGACCGTGGTGGTGGTGGCGGTGGTGGTGGTGGCGGCGATGACGGTGGTGGCGGTGACGGCGAAGGCAGGAGCGGTGGCGGCAACGATGGAGGTGGTAGTGGTGGCGACGGCGGCAATGGTGGTGGCGGCGGCGGTGGTGGTGGCGAGGGCGGTGGCGGTGGCTGCGATGACGATGGCGGTGACGTCGACGGCGGTGGTGGTGGTGGCTGTGACGGTGATGGTGGTGGTGGCAGCGACGACGACAATTGTGGTGGTGGTGGTGATGGTAGTGGCGGTGGTGATGGTGGTGGTGGGACAGTGGTGGTGGTGGTGGTTGTGGCGTTGGTGGTGATAGAGGTAGTGGTGGGGCGGTTTCAAATATTATTTTTTTTTTAAAGTATTTATGAGATATAATTTCTAGAAATACTTTTAAAAAGTCATTTCCTCCAAACACACCCTTAAGTGCCTATTTTTCGTATTAAATTTAGGGTGTTAATATTAGCCGTTAGATTAACTTTAAAGTAAAATTTAAAGTGATATCAACCTCGAATAGCAAAAGTCATTTTGTTTATCTTTTGAGATTTGAATTGTAAGCTACTTTATTATATAGATGATAGCTATGAGACGGCATGTGGGTTAATTCTTGTAGTAAAGTATCAAATAAGATACATAAATAACCCACTTTTAAACCTTTTTTTTCCTCTCTCCCCGTTCTACATATAAAAAAGATGATCATATGCATTACATTTATCCTTATTTTTCAAAATATGTCCCGACTAATTCTTTTTATTATCATTAGGTCTGATAGTTTTAGGCATGATCTACTAACCTGATGCCAAATAGTAGGTCATGTTTATCATTAGTGGGAAACTATAGAACTGCTCGTTAGACTTGTCAAATAAATATATAAATATAATTTTATTAAATATAATAAAAACTTGTTAAACATAAATTATACTTGACTTGCACATAATTGTACATGATCATGAATAAGTCAGATAGGAATGGCAGTGGACCAGGGTAGGAGGCATAGTCTTCACCCCTTGGTTAAAAAAAGTTGGTCCAATCCCAGTTCACCCCCGCTAGCGGGGGTAAGTTTTAATCCTCATCCCCGTCCCATGGGTAAATTGTGATCCCCGCCTCCTCCTTCACTTCCATCCCACTCCTTGCCCAGTAGAATTAATTTATATGATTTTAAGAAATAAATTAAAAAAAAATCATAATAATTAAACTACAAGTTGTATTACCGTATATCTGTATCCAATATCAAAAAACACCAAACACCAATATCAAACACCAACCCGATACTTTGACCAAAAAAAAAAAACACCAACCCAATACCCACCACTGCCATGAATGGACACCTGTTCACACACATGCCAGCTCCAGTACAAAAAAGCTAGTTGGTAGGGTAGGGAAGCACTTTTTTCCACTGAGATTTTTGACCCTTTTTTCGTAATGGTACTGAGATTTAATTTATTGGTATAATTTGTTAACATAATTTTTTATAATTTTTTGATTGATTGTAAATCTCATTAAATATTAAAATTTAATATTAATCAAATAATTATTATGAAACCACATCATTATATCATGCCATATTTTTATATCCAAATAGAATTATTCTTTTCCTATCAGGAAAAAAAAAAGAAAGTCCTTCCACACATTCCAAAGATCAACGGCAACCCTACGTTTATATAAAGTAAATTACACTTTGTCATTTGAACTATTATTTTTATTTTACTTTATACTCTCAATTATAAATTTTTTCAAATTATACCCTAAAATATTAGTCTTATTTTGTAACAGTTGTCAATTTTTTGACAATAAATGCGCATGTAAGAGCATCTCCAACCATGACTTAAATTTTTACTTAAATTTAAATTAACATTTGAGTAAAAAACTTGATTTGATATAAAGAGCTCTAATAGACAAACTCAAATTTAAAGAAGAAGAAATCCAAATTTAACTGAGGGTAAACCCAAATTTAAAAAAGAGTAAAAATGACCGTTGGATCTTTAAAAGATGGTGAGATCTCATCATTAAAGATTTTGGTAAGAATTTGAGTTTTCCTTAATTTGAGTAAAAAAAATGAGTTTCCTTTAATTTGGTATAAGTTTGAGTCAAAAGTTGAAGCAAATTTTTTAGACTTTTTTACTAAAATTTAAATTTGAATCTAAATTTGAGTCATGGTTGGAAATACTCTAAGTGATCTGTACCGTCAATAAGCAATTGCCTATTATACATATGAAGGTCAAAAATCAAGAAAAATACCCATCTTACTTTGTTCTTTTAAGCTTTAAATTTTCTTCCTCTAGTCGACCTTCTTTTTCTTCGTAATAATAATTTAGTTACAAAAGAGGTAAATAAAGTGGTTCTACGCACTTGATGGAAAGTTCTTTTTAATAGATTTTCAAGTTTGTCATTATTCATTGAAGTGATATGAAATAAAATTGACACTTTAGGGTATAATATGAGAAATTTTATAATTAAGGGTATAAAATAAAATAAAGATAATATTTTATGGGATAAAGTATAATTTACTCGTTTATATACAACCTTTATGCGCATATATATGGCACGCTATCTGTCTCTCTTCTCTTGTGTTCATCCTCTCTTAATCTCTTCTTTTCTCAATGACAGCCCTACACTCCTCTCCTTATTGAATCTTTATCCTGTCTTCTGCTTCGTGTCCTTTTTGCTGTCTAAAGCCTTTCCTCTTTCTTCCATCTTTTGTATGTAACTCTGTGTGTGTTTGGTCTGATCTGTAAGACCCATCTGGGTGTTGCTCTTTTCTTCATTTGGGTACCTCAAAATTTGAATCTTTTGGCCAAATCTTTACTGGGTGGTTGTTTTTCTCTTTGGAAGATTATATTTTGATTTAACTCAATCGGTTCATTGTTGTGAATTTTGCGTGTGTGTGTGTGTGATTTGGGTGGTCGGTGTGTGAGATTTGTTCTGTGTTTGTGTTAATGGGCGCTTTAGATGAGGGGCACTTCAATGAGGAGCTAGAGAATGGAGTGAAGGTGGGAGGTTGTATTGAGCTGGATTTTGAGGAAGAACCGGAGACTTTGGCAATAGAAGATGCCGTGAAAATTCTATTGCAGGGTTTGGGTGAAGATTTTAATCGCGAAGGTCTCCGAAAAACGCCCTTTCGTGTCGCCAAGGCCCTTCGAGAAGGAACCAGAGGTTAGCTTCTATTGTCTTCTCTCTCTACATTCCTTTGTGATCCCCTCAATTATGTCAAAAAAGCATTATAGTTTGATTTCCTTGGATCTGCTGATTTTGTATTTTTTTAAGAAACATTGGATCTGTGGAACATGAAAATTTTCTCATCTTTTCATCGTTTGTAGAGTTTACTCGAGGATTATTGTTTGTTTGAACTTGTTTAATAACTGGTAACCTGCTAAAAACCAAAGTAGTTACTGTTAAGGACTTAAACTTGTGCTTAATAAACAATATAATAGGGTATATGTGCATGGTTTTATAAATGGGCAATCTAAAAATCATGGTTTCGGCCTTTGTGAATTTGAGTGGACTTTCTCCACATCGTTGTTTGCAGTTTGGCCCCTGTGAATTTGGGTGGTCTTCATAAGCATCCTTGTTTTCTGTCTGGCCCCTAGTGGTTATTGGATGTGTATATGAATCTTTATTGGAATCCGTTTGATTTTATTGTTTGAGCTTCAACTAGGATTATGCAAGCAAATACAAGCAATCTTTAGGGGCTGATCAACCCCGAGCATTGCGGTGATACTTGGTGGTGATAAGATGGGTTTTGGTCCGGAAAATATGTAAAACAAGCATTGTGGTTTGAGGTTTTGATTAGACAAAAATTGGGGCAGTTCTGTGAATGTTTTTAAGTGCTATGAACATTATTCGTGTACAGTAACTAGCATTTCTATGGAGGTTAGGGTTGCTATGGTTGACTACCTACGGGAGGCAATCAATGGACTTATTATTTTATGATTCTTAAGGTTCAAAACAGTGGTTTATAAGGTTTCATTATAGGTATCAAGGTGCAGTATAATAGTAATAACTGTTTCGATTTGTGGCTGCCCTATGGAATTTTCCCATAGTCAAAACCCATCCCTCACCTTTTTTTTAAAACTTTCTTTGAACTTTCACTTCTATCTCATAAAGTTGTAGTGTGGATAGTTTTGTGATTGCACAAAAACCCTCCAAGAAAGTGTTCAAAGCTTAGTTGAAAACTATATGGAGAGATTTGTTCTGGCATTGGCTGGTTGAGTCATTAAACATGGTGGAATGGAGGGCATGTCCACTGCTGCTGACATAACGTACTCCTTGCTAAGTAGTTGGTCTATCAGTACGGAGCAAGAAAGCTTATGGAAATGGTTATTGCTTATCGTTGAAGTGTATTCTCCCATGTATCTGACTTATAGTATCAGTCTGATACTCGTGTTTGTAACTTTATATCCTGGACGTACATGAATTGGAGCCTGTCGAACAAAAGAATTTTTTTTAATGTATGACATCCGAGTATAAGTTATTTTTGGCGGTTTAATATTTGCTTGGGTAGCAGACATGTTTGGTACTTTTTTTTACTAATTTTCGTGGTTGGCTTTTCTGTGAAAATGTGGTGGTGGTTTCGCAGTCGTAACTAGTCATTTATAGAACTTTTTGTCCGAAAGATGGCCCACCCACTTGATGGCCCAAAATGTGCTCTTGTTTCCATCTTAGAGATATATATATGACCCATATGATAGATGCTTTATTCTGTACTTATGCAAATCCACAATATTCTTTGGAGGAATTTGCACTACTCCATGACATGTAATATCATATAACTATATTTTTGGTTTATGAGAGCTACTCGGCTGCATAAAATTTTGGACTTTGAGCAGCTGTTGATGTTTTATAGTATGGACCTGCTTAATGTGATGAGAGTCTGTTGTTAGTTCCAAGAGCTCTGTTTCAAAGGTAATTTGAGTTTTCATATATGGTTCTTTCTGTAAGTTGCTGGTATTTTTTGGACTCTTTTAAGGGCACTTCTTGGAATCTCTCTCATCTTTCCTCTTCTATCATTCTCCAGGTTACAAGCAAAAGGTGAAGGACATTGTCCAAGGCGCTTTATTCCCAGAAGTTGGCTTGGCCAGTGGAATTGGTCATGCTGGAGGAGCAGGTGGGCTTGTGATGGTGCGAGATCTTGACCTCTTCTCATACTGTGAGTCTTGCTTGCTGCCTTTCCAAGTTACTTGCCATGTGGGCTATGTTCCATCTGGGCAGCAAGTGGTTGGCCTAAGCAAGCTCTCTCGGGTAGCTGAAGTCTTTGCAAAACGGCTCCAAGATCCACAACGCCTGGCAGATGACGTTTGTTCAGCTTTACAACTTGAAATCAAGCCAGCAGGTGTTGCTGTCATTCTCCAGTGTTTACACATTCACTTCCCAAATTTTGAGTCAGCATTTCTGGATGCAAATCACCAAGGATGGGTGAAGATTTTGGTTAATTCAGGTTCAGGAGTTTTTGAAAATGAGAAGGCCGATATTTGGGGTGAGTTTTTGAGTCTACTAAAATTCAGAGGCATAAATTTAGAATCCGATTCCAAAGGATCTGCCGACAAATGGTGGTGCCCTTCTTGGTCTTCCTCCAATATAGGACCAGCCAGTTCAGGAATGATTACTGCAGTAGCTTCAATTATCCAATCTCTGGGTGAAGACCCATCAAGAAAAGAGCTGATTGGAACTCCTAATCGTTTTGTGAAGTGGCTGATGAACTTTAAGAATACTAACTTGGATATGAAGTTGAATGGGTTTGTTCGTGGTAGAATTGCTCCTTGTAATATTAATGGGGAGGTCAGTCCTAATGAAGAACATGTTGAGTCTGAACTAAACTTGCCATTTTGGTCCCAATGCGAACACCATTTACTTCCATTTCATGGTGTCGTGCATGTAGGATATTTTTGTGCCGGAGGAGTGAATCCCATTGGAAAATCCCTTTTACACTCAATAGTGCATTTCTATAGTTTCAAGCTCCAAGTACAGGAAAGGCTCACTAGGCAGATTGCTGAGACTGTGTCATCGGTATTAGGTGGAGATGTCATGGTAGTGGTAGAAGCTAAACATACTTGTATGATCTCTAGAGGGATTGAGAAGTTTGGTAGTAGTGCAGCTACAATTGCTGTCTTGGGTCGATTTTCAACTGACCCTGCTGCAAGGGCTTTATTTTTGAAGAGCATTCCAAATTCTTCCAATTCTGGAAGATGATTGCTAGTCCTAATATTGCTGATATATGGTTTCAACAACATATTTTCCTCTTTATGCACCTTTCTTCAACCTGGGGCTGTCTGTTGTGGCACAGGCATAACAGGATGAATTCATACATAGATCTTGAAGTGAACTCGAAGAGATGGGGTTCCTGCTCAGGGAATTTTCAGTGCAAGGTGATTACTTTTTGATATTGAAATGTTAAGATAAATGAGTATTCAATTTCTTTTGGCAGTTATTTATTTTGTCGGGTCTTTTTGAAAAATAATTCTCTCCTTATTGTTTGTAGCATAGAGATGGCTTTGTACCCACAAATTGCCAATGATTTATCCAGTAATTTATGCTGGGATATATTTCTGTTGTGAAAGTGCCTCTTTTTGGGTTCCTTATACTTGTGATATTGCACTAAGAACCTATAGCTTTCTTCCTAGTGCATTCTTTTTTTATATAGTCGATCCTTGTATCATAGGTCTTAACCTATATTCTTGTTAACTGATGTTAAGAAACAAAATATATGCTGTTAGATAATAATGTTGCCCAACACCATTCCTGCAACTCGATCTTCCTCCCTCCCTAGCTAGCATATAGGCAGATTCATGTCCTAAATCAACTTTATTTTTACCTATACATAGTTCCTCTATTGGTTAAGTAGCTTTCTTCTTCCTAAGATTAGCTTCTTAATTGTCTAGAGCTCAGCAGTCCAATACGATTCAGATTATAGATAGGCATGTTTGGGGTTGTTGATCCATTTTAATCTTTCGTTTGCCCGATCCTATATACAAATGTGTCGCATGTAATTTTGGCCCCTAAACATTGGGTATGCATGTTCACATTTTCACAAGTTTAGTAGAAGAACTGGAATGCCAAAATATAATGGTTTCCCCCCTACCATTTGGAGTTTCGGCATATTCTGAGATTGATACTAAACTGCATTATGACAATGACTTGACTTTAAAGTCCTCTTTTTTTTTTTTTGGTTGGTGAATTGACTTTAAACTCACCATTCCATTGTTTTTGTGGTGTTTGGCACACGATAATACTTGGTGGATGTAGTACTACCTAATGCCATGAAATATTGAATTAGTCATTACCAACTATATAGGAATGAACCGAAAAAAAAATTACTACAAGGAACCCCTACTCGTCTCTTCTTTTGTCCTCTCTGTGTGAACCACCAACCCCTCACCCCAACCAACTCTGCATCTTGTTCTCTCTCTCTCCCATTCTCTTCTCTATTTCTGCCTCCTCTCACCCACAGCCAATGCACCTCCACTCCCTCCAACTACATTGCCACCCCTCGGGTCCCATAAAAAAAAGTGAATGCAACGTACTAATCCAACAATCTATATTGAGTTAGTAAATAAAGTTTATTTGTTAGGTGTAACGGTATCATAGCATTATTGAGTTTCAATCTGAAAGAAATTTTATATGAATGATAACTACTTACTATTATAAGTTCCCAGAAAAACAAACTAACTTAACAAAACAAATCATATTCTCTTTCAAGGCCGGAGGAGAGAATAATGACTAACTACTTCATCAGCACCATTACCGTCGCCGTCAATTTGTCCTGTCCTGACTAGTTTTCAGAATATAGTGGATGGAATGCTACAAGGCTAGTGTATCATTCAACCATGGGTCATATGGAAGCAGTGGAAGTGGTTTCTCATAAGCCACTTCAACCAGTATGTCCATTTCAATACCGATACCACTAAGGTGTAGCTGTAACAATGCAGGTTCTTGCTAAGCATGAATATCTTAATAGAAGGATAATCATCTGCGCCATACAGCAGCAGCCCATCCGGTGACTCCGGACAATGCCGTTCCAGACAGTAAGAGCTCATGGCAGCATAATCAAACCATAACCAATCATTGTGGATAGAAGTTGGGTCATAAGCAACGAATCAGCATGAAGTTGACAGCTCCCCTTAACATGGATTCTTCCCAAACTCACTGTTTGAAGATCAGGTCTCGATGGGAAAGAAACTCTGTACAATATCTCTGTGCACCAAATGATAAGCATCACCTGCTCGATTTTTGCCCAATCCAAGTATTGAAAATCTCTGCTTAAGTATCGAATTTTTCGGGTTGGATTCAGAGAACTACATGATCAAAAAGACAGCATAATAGGGGTAAGAGATAAGTACTCCCCAGGTCTCATGATTAGGGTTTGGCTGCGGTATTGTGATGGGAAAAGGGCACAGATATGGCCCTTTATCTAAAAACCATACACACACCATATATAATAACAAGAGCATTGCACAAACTTCAGGAGGAAATAACTCTTCCTTCTTTCTTCTCTTTCTGGGCCAAGAGGAAAGGATTTCGAAACATAATATGGATCGAGTGCATAATCCTCTCTTTGCCACTACACAATACTGACTACTGTTACCTCTCAGATTCTGACTACACTACATAAACCTAGGGCTGCAGCACAAGAAACCAGCATTACATGATTAACCATAAGTCATGGAGAGAGGAGCTCCTATGCAATAACAGCAAAAATTTACCTATACACAAACTCATGGACAGCAGTTAAAGCAAAGGATTCAAACATTTCTGTGTTTTTCCGCTTAGATAAACCACACACTTCTTATAACCATCAGTCCACCAGTTCATAATATCTTGGAAACTAGTTTCTGTAAATTATCCAGAGCACATGCATGTACCAATTACGTTATATATACATGAAACATGAATATTTATTTACGATATGGTACTGGTTATACAAACATGCGGTATTGAGAATCAGACAATCAAGCTAATCATATTCCGAGCCCAACCACATGTGTCGGATTGCATTCCAATCAGTATGACTGTTTGACTGAGGGAGCCGATCCTTACGAGTATGTTGGAAATGCACAAGATGAATATAGGCCGAGATAATGGCGATCACCAGGATCATGAACCGAAATAAATATGCATGTAGGGATGCTGCATCAACCTGCATGTAATTATGATTAGCATGATTCCCAAGTAAAAAATCCTGCTAACTATCATTTTCTGGTAATCTGAACCATTTCTTGAGTTTCCTTATAATTTATCCACCTAATAATGTTCATCCTTGAGTGTTTCATGTGCAGTACGGCATATATTCATGCATTTAATATGGATGTATATTCATAGACATTATTACAAATTCAAGTACTAATGCATCAAACACAAGCACATCATTCATTTTCAATTATGAATATCAATGCAAGCAGAAACATATCACGTCCACACAGCATATGTGAACATATCATTCATTTTCTTATAATGGAATTCTAAGGGAAACATAGTATACACAATGTCGAATGTGATAGCTTGAAAGAATCATATAATGCTTGTGGTGCCCAAATAGTTTTTTTTTTCCTGAATAAAATAAGGCTATTTGTACAGTACTCGGTGGACATCAACTGGCTACTACATGAACCACATGAGATCCACTCCCAGGAAGCAACATATGATATGACCTTCAGTATTATATCAAAGGTGCAAAATATTACATCCTTCTGACATTGCAAAACAGCCGCTCACTTTTGAGTTATGGTGGCTTCACCATAAATGCAAACCTAAGTAGATAGAGCTGACCAGGGTTAATAGAAAAACTCCCACCATTTTACGATTATACAGAGTCTGAATTATTAGCAGGCAGGCCATCATCATTACCATCATGAAGATTTTCCAAGATTTAACATTCTTCTAACAAAATTCTTCTCTAATAGTCTTAGTACCAACCAGTCTTAATCTAATGTGAAAACATCCCTATTAACACATAACCAGCTAGAGTATCTAGTTTTGTTTTGGCATCTGGTCATAAGCTTCTCCAACAAGAAGTTATGAAAGAGAAACCCAATGGACTCCTCTACACAGTCTATTTAACCAGTGCTCCACGCAACTGCCTCCAAAAGAAAGGTGGTATCTAATTTAGATAGAAGTTGCCAACTTTCTTCCAGAGGATATTGCCTGGTGCAACAATAAAAGCGTGTCAGGCAATTGCGAAACGCTATTATTTTAGTGGTGCAATGATAAAAGCTTGAACTGCCAATTGTGATACATATGGGGTTGAGGGCAGCAGCTTTGTGACAACCATGTCTGATAGTATAGAACTCGATCCAGTCTAAGCATTCCATGTTGCCGGCACCACAGCTAGAAAGCCTCAGGAATGGGTAGATGGACAGTCAATGTCATAGTATTCAGGAACATTGGTACTTAATCTTAGAAAATCACGAATAGCTCCAAGCAAATTTCAGCCAAACCTACTATGAGGGAACTCCTTGCAAATTCTGGGCTGATATGAGGTATGCCAATCTCGTAAGAAATTTTTTGCTCATCCTCCCTCTTCTATGTTTCAAAGTCAGGTGAAATGCATGCAGCGATGAATACATGCTCGCACGCATGTGTGTATATTTAATTTCTAACAATTCAAGAAAAGACGTTCGAGTGGCATGATGAAAATTATTTACATAGGATTTACTGAGGACATATTATAATACATAAAAAATAATCACAACTACCCTGCATCCCAAAATGAACAAAACTAAAAACAGACTAGCCAGTCATGATTTACTGAGGATGAAGTATGCACTTTGAGTCGGGAAGAGGATAAAAACAATGTCAACAACCAAAGTTGTTACAGTAACTCACAACAATAGTACTGCAAAGTAGAATTGTAATTCAATAAAATTTATTCCAGCAGCATCTATTGCTAAGTTTTGCGAGAATGACCAAACCTTGCCCATAAACCTGCCTTTGACAGGAAGATTTCTATCTGCATGCTCAAGACAGTAACGTAACATGTCAACTATCGCCAACTCAGTTGCTGGATCACAGCTTTCTGCAAGCATTAGGATTCATAAGTAACACATTGAAGATTGTGTATCTCAAACCAATGTCACAGCACAAAAGTATATTTTTCTTTCATGCGCACCACCTGGGATGTCAAATATCTGTGTTTTTGGAGGAATACTGAGCTGCTCTGCTAAATGAACACGAACTCGTGCACGATCAGAAAGTGAAAGTAAATCTCCATGTGTGACTACAATCACAGGCTTGTCATCTGTGATGCAGCAGAAACAAAAACATTGTGAAAGTATTCCAAAGCCCCGTAAGGAAAAGAGGGAAGAGTAAGCTCGCTGTAGGAAATACAAAATAGGATATACAACAAGCAAATTATTTACACAGAAATACAAAATAGGATATACAACCAGCTCCAATGAAGATCAAGCAGAAGTCCTAGAATCAGCATGTTGGTGCCATGATATTTACACAGGCATAGATATCCAAAAAAATTAGGACTCGGCACAAACACCCCTCCCTCTCCTCCTTTCTTTCCACCACTTATGTGGTGAAAAAAGGGAGGAAGGGAGGGTCTTGCACATTTGCAATATCATGCATCTGATAACCAACTGTTGAATTTGAGTATGCTTTGAATGAACATAAAAGTGCCTGCTTGTATGGCCCATCAAAGGGAGAGAGAAGGTTTTGGGGCTAATTCTTATCGCTGACAATTTTCAGATCATAACTAATGATCAAATAAGTAATATTTCTTTCTCTGAAACCATGAGAAGCTAATGTGGGGATTTAGTAAAATGGAATTGGGTAAGATTTCGGTGTTACCCAAAGCAAAATTCATACTAATTAAGAGATCATCGCAAAGAGAATATAATGTCTGGCTTCATCACTGTTTATAAACATGGTGTTCAGCACACATTCATCATTAAGGAGTATCTAAACTTTTATTATCTAAGCTTTTACCATTCCCTCTTAAATCCAAGTGGTTAAGCGGAAAAGGAAAACTAATGATTCTGGTCATCTTTCTGATCCTAAGTAGACCAAAATAGAAGGTCATAGTAGGATCACCCTAGGCAGAGACTTGTCATATGCAGGTCCGAGGTTTAACATCCAATTAGCTTTTATTTCAGCTGGTTGACCTTGACATATGATTGATGGAATTGAAATTTTGCTCAATTTTCTGAGGAAGTCTCAAATTCTGTTTGATTTCATGAAGAATGTTGAGCCTCCACTTATGCATTCTATCCAATTTATATTGCATTATGTTAGATGATTAGCAAAAACGATATTAGCTATCCATAGCATTTTCATGAAAGTGCATTTCAATGAATTGAATCAAGAAAATATGAGGAATCGCCTAACAATTTATTAATACCTTTAAAAGACAAGAATGGGCTGTTGAACATCGTGGCAATCATTTGAGTATACCTTGGGTCTGTTTCATCATCACTCTCAATGGCTTTCAATATTGAAAGGCCATTGACAACAAATATGACAAAGTTAACCATCCGGATCTCACTAACTCTGTAACCATTTTGGCGAGCTTTATACTTCAATCTAGTTTTTAAACTTGAACTATCACCTTCCCTGCCAAGCAAACCACACAAGCAACAGAATTTACAAATAGGCCAGCTCCTAAACATTACCAACACTCGGAATGAAAAAGGAATGATTACAGAAATAATATTGACCTGAGAACCAGTTCTCCATGACGAACACCCTTTGTCATCCAACGTTTAAGCATTTTAACATTTTCAGATGAATTGCCAGAGAGACCACGTGTGTCATGTAAACAAAATGAAGTTGAACGTCTTGGGATCATATACTCCTGGAGGAAGTAGGTCCCATCTCCAACAGATGAATTATCTGGCACAAGATTAATACACTCAATGAAGCTCTATTATAGTGAATTGAGTTAATTTAATTGCCTAATTCTAAAGTAGGAAAATTTTGACATCACCCATATTTATTCACAAATTAGAATGAAGAAGAAATGAGATGATAGTCACATGATATTTGTGCCCTTTCTGATGCAAACTTGTCATCTTCAAACACACTTGAAATTTTGTTCACAAGACTACTTTTCCCAGATCCTTTTGGACCAACCAATAAGAGCGATGTTGTCTTTGGGACATCATAGTCGCTCAAGCTCATCCCACCCACCTCCTCGATCCATGCTCCAGGGGTATAGCTGTGGGAAATACTTTATTATGTCAATTGACAGAAGCATAGTCATAGTATCAGCCATCACAAAATTCTCATAATAAATGGGCCCCTCTGCCGTGTATAAGCAATTGCGTTTCTAGTCTCAATGACTAACTCAGGTCCCCTTAGGGCAGCCCGACCAGCCATTTAAACAGTTTCAAGTCATAAACCAAAGCAAAATCTTCAGACTCTTATTGATCAATATGGACACAATTATGCAGCTAAACTAGAATCTGGTGCTAATTAGTAATTGCCCTAAGTAGACAGACAAAAATTTTCATTAATGAGATTTTAAGTCATGTCACTGAAACCAGGGGTTATTCACTAATGAGAGCGCTTCAATTTCAAGTTAAAACCTTCCAAGCTCAAGAGGAAAGCCAAAGAATGTGAATGACATGCAGAAAAAAGATACACAAATACAAATCTTTTAGTGAAGATATCATGCTTGTTATTGCAAAATGGCAACACAAGATTCCAACCCCAGTTGTAGGCATTTAAAGCTTTGACAAGCAACGTTTAACCTACACCAGCGGAAAGTGATGTCTTGAACAGTACTTGAAGATCACATGTCTTCCCTCAAGAGAAACTATCTTATTATCTATGATGTAAGTTCCCTATGACTTTGTGGTCAACTATTTCTACAACCATAATTACCTATTTTTCCTAAACAAACTCCGCAAAACTTCTGAATTTATATACTTGCTCTCTATTATCTATACGGCTAATAAAAGGAGGAATAGGTTTGGTGTCCACTCTTAAAATATCTACACTATCCCTACGTTTTATTGCTTAATCACTGTTAACTTCCACTTCAATTACACTTAATCGTACTTAAACACTCAAAAATTTCAATCTAACTGCACTTAAACCATAATTAACTGACCATAACCACCATATAAATTTATCTCTGTTACTCTCTTCTAATTGCGCAGATGACTGTTTGATAGACCCACTAGTGTCATATGAAGCCTGAGAGGAACTTAGACTCTCACTTGCTGTCTTATACAAATGCAATTGAACTACCTTACATGCCCCTACATAATATTATCATCAAAAACGAATAGAGGGAATAATTGATCATTTAAATCCCACAAATCAACATAAGGAGGGACATTCCAGACCATTTGAAAATTTCCATTTCCTTAGTTTTCTCTCTACTTAGACAACTTGTGCGCTTTTTCTAATACGTACACACCTTGGGCATTTCCTCTCATGTAAAAGAATCCACACCATTTGACCTATTGGGCAGTTCATGATTCTAGGAACAATGTATCAATATACAATTATTCAATTTCTTCGCTGCTAAGCAAAGCCACCCTTTTCTTAAAATAAAATTGCCTTTTATTTCATTTTATTTTGTGAGCATTGTAAGTTACCACATGCAAAGGCTCCATTTTTTGCAAACGAAATAATTCCCTAAATCACATTCACTCTTTGCAAGTACAATGACTTAAATATATTACTTGGGTACATTTAGGCATATCAAAGATGTAAATGGCTGTATCAAAGTTACGTAACAATGGGCAAAACAAATTGGTCAGTACCAAAGGAAACATTGTGTATAGGCAGTCATCGGCGATGATCATCAAAGAGGTAATAGCTACTAAAACATCAAATTACAACAGGGAAAATCATATGTATATCGATGTATCTTGGGACAATAAATCCATAGGACCTAATAGGGTATTATACCTCAAGATTTTACTTTTGGCATCCTCCAAAGTCTCAATTCGAGTTCGTAATTCGTCGTAACTTCTCAAAACTTCCCCATAAACATTGTCCATCCGCTTCCGGTTCGCCTGGATTTCCAAGTCACACGCAGAAAGTCGGCCACCCACCAACCCATTCTCTCCATTCACCATATCATCTACCTTCGTGCTTAAATCATCTCTGTTGACACATACAAACACAGCCAACTGTAAATGCCCCTCCAGTCAACGACCATTCCACAGTACACAATCTCAAAGAAAAGCAAAGACATCACATCACCAAGACATACCTGAGAAAAGAGGGCAAACCAAGTGATTGATCCGAGAAGTCTTGCTCTATTGATGATGATTCTTCATCTGCAACCCATATTCCACACATTTAGGTTTTCTCACTGACTGTTACAATTATGCAAAACAGCATTCATAGATGCAGAGAGAGAGAGATTATTACCAGTAGAGCAAATGACCGAGTCGACACGATCACCACCCATGACTGCTTTTTTGCTTGCTATTTTGTTCTGTTTAGTGTGGAGGCTTGTTTTCTCTCACTTCTCTCTTCTTCAGGTCAGCTATTAGACTCAGTCTGATCACAAACTCTACTTCCTTCACCGCTAAGACTAAACCAAAAGCAGGTTGTATTTGGGGGCGAGGAAAAATGGGCGGGTACTTGCCACGTGTATATTTTTTCTTTCTTTACACTGACATGTCAACTGTTAGTTTGTTTTTATTGGGTATTTTTGGGTGGTGATTTTTGTCTTTTAACTGGCTCAGTGGTGACAAAAAAATTAAAATTAAGAAAAATTAGTTATGTGTATAGGTAGTTTTTGGTGATGCGCATGGTGGAGGTAGATAAAAAAGAGATGTGTGTGTGTGTGAGAGAGAGAGAGAGAGGTGTAAAAAAGAGGCTTGGTGGTGGAAGCATTGCAGTGAACGGGTCTCCGGCGATGGAGGCTCAGGGCCGCAATGTCTGTCTGCTTCAGCGGAGGTGGATATTGGCTGCTGCAGGCTGAAAATATGCAATTTTTTGTTAAATTTATACCTTTTTTTTTTGTCTTTTTTAAGTTTTTGAATTTTATATGTAAAGAACATAGGTTAAATCTACATGTTTTTTGCTATAATCGGATAAATCGAGTTTCAATCCAAATTAGTCCTACCAATGATCCGAATTCAATCTGTCCACATAACAACTCTTATATAATGTTACAAATCATTGCATTGGCAAAATAATATGACGAAACTAGGAACCCCAAAATAATAAGATCAGCAAACTATTGAGATTTTGAGTGCACAATAGAATTCAACAAGGTCAAAAAGGATTCATTTGTATTCACAAGAAAATTGTTGAAAAGTCCTCGTGTATTTTATATTAAACAATCAAAAGGAATAATTACAGGTAATTTCTACGGTCCGTCCTTCCTTATTCGATCACACGAGCAGCTTGATTGAATTGCTCAAAGTCAATGACCCTTGACGGAAGGAAGAGGGCATAATCAGCAATGCAATGGTCTAGGACCACAAAGACGCAATAGCAAATCCAGTAGACTGTGGAACTCTGGTTGATGAATGCGGAATCGTACTGCCATGGTAAGAAACACACAAGGAATTAAAAAAAATCATCAAAAAATCACTAAACATTGAGACTTCCCCTACTAGTTTATGTCAATTCCCTACTTGTAGTTGGATCTGGAGGTAGACCAATTACTTGGTCAGATTAAGCAGTGAAAGGATTAGGATAAATCACTCCGCACAAAAGCTTAGATACAAAAGACAGTGGTGTCGTGAAGTAAGAGCATACAACATGGCCCATTGAAACAAAACTCTGCACCCCACTTCTAGTGGGTACACGTACACCTGCACCTAAAATTTACCTCGAAACCTTGACAAAAATGCCAAAGTCAATAAATAGTAGGGGAAAAGAAAAAAGGATAAAAAATAAATGAATGACCCTCACTAATCCTAGAATTTCCCAGTCTTGATAACTGAAAAGGAAGGTGGTGAAGGAAAGGAAAGATTTGTATTTGTTCAATGCATACACAATGCACAAGGAACTCACCCATTAAGTATCCAAGCCAAAGGCCATGAATACACAATTCAGGGGTGGTGTTAGCATGGGAATTAATTAATGCGAAGAACATGCCAAAGAAATATCCACTTGTTAGAGTTAAGAAGTCTTCTTCACGTATTTTTTCAAAGACGGAGCCCCATAACCTGATAAAAATGGCATGAAGGACAAAACCTCTAGGCTCTTGCCACAACCTGTACCAGTAGAGGAAGAAAGAACAGGAGGTAGGCATATTAACTAACCTGAATGATAATGATAGGGAAGACTCCACTGGTATAGTGGTTCCACAGTTATCAGGAGGAAGCACCGACCAAAAACCTGAAATAGTATCAACTTTTTCAGATATTAAACTGCATATTACTACCTGACTTTGAATAAGAATTGTTGCAACCATGCTTCCATCTCCCATTACTAAGTCTTACCTAAACTCAAGTGAGATTCCATACAAACATTTGGAACTAAAACCTATCCTCTACCACAAACCTATATGTAGGAGCATCTTTATAACAGGGGGATATATTCAATCATTGCTACGTAAAACCTTGATATACATCCCATATTTCTATGCGCAAGAGAGACCTTCATCTGGCCTTTGCTGGATTGGACTAAGGAAATTATGCATTGCACTGGGATAGAGGTGCACTTCATTAGAATCATATTAAAGCTTATGGTGGAATATGTAATCTAACAATCATTTTCTAAGTAGTGCACCACCCACTACCAATCTGGAGATTCATTGCTTCATTCCATAATGACGTCACTCCTTATAAAATGAAATTGGAGACATTTACCTGGTTTTTGAGAGTGTTCACGAGAACTGGAGCAGAACAGCAGATCCTGACATCAGAGTTTACAATCTTTTAAGATATAGTGAAGAAATTTGCTTCACAGTCCGGATTAATATGAACTAAAAAGATTCATTCACAATATGTGAAAGCAACATTCCAAAATTTAACCCCACAAACTTACCTTTCCTGTACTTTGAGCCTTATGGACCAACTCTGCGAAAAACAATTCCACACTGGATGAATATGAAGCGATAGGGCAAGACCAGGTGTGGAAACAACTATATCACAATCATCATGTAACTAGTATTGGAGATACAACAATATTGGATAGTTTAATGGTTTTTCCTTCCACTTTCCTTACTAGAACGGTAAGGCTAAGGGCAATAGAGCTCATCAATGAATGACATTCTAATTATTCCTTCAAATACATATGTAATATAACCCTAGACATAAGTTTAGATTACATATATTTAACATAAAGCAGAACAGATTACATAAATAAATGACAAGTGTTAAATCCAATCATCACAACAAATGAAATAAAATTCTGAACACGTATATGGTGTGTTTAAACTCCTTGTTTCAACTTACTTATCCATGTTTTCTAGAGCATTTTCAGAAACAATTCTATAAAAGTGAACTCATTGCAAAAAATGGAGTGATCCTCCAGATGCAAGAGAAAATCTATTCTAAATGGCAAAAGAAACACCAAAAAGCACAGTTCTGTTACCCATGTTGGAAGCGCTGGGGTTCACGGCCAGTGTCAAGCCAAGAAAACAGTCATCTGTTCCGGTGCCAAAATCCCAGAGGCTTAAGTCAAGATTTGGCTTTGCCCCTGCAAAAAGAAGCAATGAGTGAGAAATGCAGTGAGCAAAAAAGTATTCTTTGCCAAAAAGTACACACAAGACCGGATAACAACCAAGTATACTCTGAAAGACTCACCCAGCTTATTATTAAGCTTTGGCTGAAGGGCATCCGCAATTGGACGAGGAATCCACATACAATCCTATCCATTGCACACATTAGGTAACTTAACAAAAAAAAGAACAAAAATGTTGATGACAATACTGAGGTCACAATTTACATTGAAAAAAGGATGTTGTAAGCATTGCTCTGCGGTTGGCCTCCTTAGTGGGTCCCAAGAACATAGTTGCTACGCAAAGTCAAGAACCAAGTTAACATTAACTTAATAGATGAGGGAGACTATATAATCAGAACCCACCTTGATCAAATCAATCGCCTCCAGGCTTGCATTAGGAATGATGTCCGACAAATTGGCAGGCATAATCTGCCAGAAAAGGAAAGAATAAACAATCTTAGCCGCAATATGGGCATATGCAAGAGAGAGAGGGGGAGAGAGTGTCACAAGAACTATAGCAAACCAAGCATCAGTCCAAATAAAACCTTACCTCTAAATAACTAAAATTAACCAATGATGAAACATTCTTAGCTTCTGGAAAGGTAGTCCAATCTGGCGTACCAAGAACACAGCATATCTTGTACAACTGATCTATCTCACTGACAAAACAAGAACTAGATTTGTAAGCACAAATCTTTTCCAAATAAAAGACTCCCCACAAAAATAAGGATTATTCAGGTTTTGAAATTCATTTTCAAATTCAGTATTTCAGCAGACAAAATTTTGTAACGCACATAGCTATATAGGAAGAACTGTGCTGGCCGTAATCTCAATGTCTCATCCAAGAATGGGGGCAAAAGGCATCAAACAAGGCATAAACCAATCATCTATCCTTTTGCAACTATAAGCACCCTTATACATGCTAAAAATCTATCAAGTCATCAAGCAAAAAGATTATTTTTCATACTTCATCACTTCATGACAAGATCAAAACTATGTAACATTACCTTTCACCAGGGAATATAGGGCACGAAGTGAAAAGTTCAGCAAGTATTGCACCAACTGCCCACATGTCTGCAAGCACTCCTTTTGTTAGACATCAGTCGACAAGGAAAACAAGCCCAGAGTGCAAAATCGTTAAGAAGCATTAATGGGAAAAACAGCTAGAACTCCACCCACAACTTTGTAATAGCAAATATTTCATTTCACTACAATTTAATGGGCATATTCTATTTTACCCCTGCAGTATAGCTCTTCAACACTTGACATTTTTATTGTTCAAATATAAGTACATACATAGTCCTCGTCTGGTTGGGAAATTTTGACTCCATTAACAGTAATGGTCAAATCACTTTGAAAAAATCAGAATAACATAACCAATCTCTGTCCTTCGTACTACTGCCACCAATC
Source organism: Ilex aquifolium (assembly GCA_951799425.1). NCBI lineage: Eukaryota > Viridiplantae > Streptophyta > Magnoliopsida > Aquifoliales > Aquifoliaceae > Ilex > Ilex aquifolium. The sequence goes on from OX637394.1 coordinate 5,104,377, forward strand.
TCGACCAGTGCCCTCCCACACTCAAATCATAACCATTGCCAAAGGCCCAAATCAAAATCATTGTGTCCTCTCTCTCCCTCTATAACAGCTCTCTGATCTAGTCGACACATAACCCACGTCAGATGGAAATCACCATGTCACAATGGACATGCAGCTTGACAGGAAGAAGTAATGTACACTATTCATCTGATGGGAACTAAGTAGCTCACCAAGGTTCATAACATCAGACACGTATTCGCAACAAGAGTTTTTGTATTGTGGCTATGAGTTGAGTTGAAATGAAGCTCTTAGCTATCGTGGTCGTGGTAAGGATAAAGTTCTCGAAGCTTTTCCTGGTGAGGCTAGAGAGAGAAAGTTATGTTTGATGATTTTTGTTGATGACTGTGTAGAGAAAGAAGGTCGAAAAAGTTTCATTACGAAAATGTATGAGAATGAATTTAGTAGTGTTGAAACAGTGTACATTAGGAAGTGTCAAACATAGTTCTATTGAATTGAGGACAATGCATAATTCAAGTTTGGGGGGGGGGGTGAGGGTTTATACTGCTGTGTGTTGTGTTGTTTGTTTTCTTTCTGTGTTTTTTTTTTTTTTTTGTGTTGTTTTGATTGTTTGTTTGCTCCCTAAAAACAAGAAAAATGAAATTGAAAATAGAGAGCATGAGAGGCGCTCATTTGTTGCAAGGGCAATTTGGCCTTTTGATCATAACAATTTGGTTGGAAAATAGGTTTTTCCCCATTTCACTTGGGTGTGTACCTTGCACGCCATGTTAGGTTGGATGGAAAATTTAATGGTTGCACCTTGGTCCAAAGCCACATGAGAGTTTTGTGGTTTGAATTATAAGGGGGTAAAGTGTTAAAGGGGTAAACCATATTAGGGTGAAATAGACTTTTCAAAAAATGAATCAAAAGAATAAAAACAAAACCAAAAAACTCCTACGAAATGGGAAATAAAACTTGCAAGAAATAATCACCATTTACACCAAAATTAAGAGTAAAAATTCATGTTAAAATAAGGATATACTCGGGATCGATTTACACCCAAAATAATTGTAAAATGTTCACATTAAAATAAGGATTTTTTGGGGATCATTTGAGACACTCTCATACCATTCCATGATATCAAGTCATTTACATAGATAAAATGCCACACTATTCACTTGAGTATTTGAATGACATTTGATCCTAAATGTTACAGGTACATAGAATAGAAATTCTGCAAAGCAAGTAAAAATGCAAAAGCTAAAATTCTTTTAAAATTTGTTCCTTTGCACCATTATAATGAGGAAAATAATATAATTTAAGCCTAAATAAATGTTAAAAAATCCAAATGTGCACATGTTGTACTTACGGAAATGCTCAACTACTGCATGCTATGGTAGGTTAGCATTGTGACCTGATTTTTAAGACAAAAATGCCACCAATTCTACTTACCAACAAAAAATGCCACCAATTCCTTTTCTTTTTTTTTTTGGTGTAAAATTTTGTGCAAATAATGCCAAAATTTAGGTCTGTACCCAATCTATCCTTCCCAGATCCCCAATTATGGGGAATAAACTAATAATTTTTTTAAGAGGATAGTATGGTAATTTGAGGTCCCTTTTGCCATTACCTTAACGATGCACAAAGCACTCTTGCTCCCAATTTCCAATGAGAAAGGTCACCACCACTGCTATTCATGAAAATCATATTTTTCATCATGGCCTTCTGCCTCCCTCCCTCTCCCAAAATGATATCAAAGACCCACCTCACCATACTTAACAGTTCACATTACCCTGCCCTAGCAGCAACCGCTAGTTACCAAAACTACCTGCATATCAATATGCCTCCTCCCCATTCTCCCTCTAAAACCAACCCAATTCTGTCTGTTTCGATCTGTAAAGTAACTCAAATTCATCTCTTTTTTTCTATTTTGGGTCTTAGGTCCACAACTGTTTAAACCCCCTATACCGTCTCCTGAAAAAAAAATGGTTTGTGGTCACAGTAGGTACAGCTAGTGTCTTGTCTAAGAGAGATTGGTGAATACAATACATGACTTCGATGGGTTTTGGAACTGAGATGCCAGTTAATGACACAGATTGTGGAGAATTAAAGTGACCATACAGCCCTCGTAAATTTTAGGCATTTTTGTATTTAAAATCGGGCACTGGCACAATGTAGTATGTGCCTAACTTAATATAAGCACGTTGTAGGTAGCATTTTCTTCCTATATTGAATCACAGGTATGACGCATGTATTGCTAGATGCATTCATCAGTGGATATGTTTCACCGAATTGTAGGGATCTACCTCAATAATGTATGGAACTATTTGTTGACAACATTTACTATGTAATTGTGACGTCATAGGATTGTCGAACAACTTAAGCAATTCCAAAATAATAGAATTATGAATACAACATTTTTTTCTAATGCATTTCCAGAAAATGCAGACAATTGGACCAAATGCATACAATTGGACCAAATGGCCTAGGTTGGTTGGGTGCTGGTTGATGCCTTAGTAAAATTGGTCAGAAGTTGCAAAAGTAAGAGGTTAACCTGTTTAAAAAATTACATGCGGCTAATTGGTTTACAGTATATGATGCAAGCGCTAATCGGACTCATCTCACAAAGACCATAGGTCATAGCTCAGTGCAAGGAATTAATGAGATTCGATATAAATACAGATATAAGTACAATGTTGGGCTGCAGAGATTTCAAAAGGAAAATGGAGGGAAAAAACTCATGTTTCACAAATGAAACCTGTTACAATAAGGGATACTGCTAAGATGATCACCCAACTGGGACATCAAAAGAGCTCTTCGATAACAATAATAACAGAGACAATGCAGATATTTTTTCAATACACTGCAGCACTTTATGTCAATCAAAAAGGGAATTGCAATGCTGCTTACCTATGGCAGGAGTATATAATGGAGATTGCAACAAGACTTCTGGTGCTCGATACCTTATGTAAGAATATGTAAAGCCAAAAATAAGATTTGATAAATTACTAACTGGGAAAATGTTGAATTTTCTGGAGTACGAAATAAAACAACTGCATGCACAGCCATGGAAGAGAGAACAGCAGATGACCCACCACCGAGTGGAAACATAATCTGTAAATGGAGGCATTGACGACACTTCTCTGGCCAGTCCAAAATCAGCAATTTTGATGACATCATTTGTCACCAGCAAATTCTCTGAAGGCAGAAAGGATATATAAGCTTTAGACTAAAATATTGTTCCGTAATTACATAAATATTTACATTTTAAACAGCTAAATTTCATACCAGGTTTCAAGTCTCGATGAAAATATCCACTTCTATGCATGTATGCAAGTCCTTGCAGCACCTGAGACATCAAGGTTCTTATCTCTCCTTCTGAAAAGGGTCTTTCCAGATCTCTCATTATCTGGTACAAATTGCGTTCCTACAGAAAGGGTCCACAATAAAGATAAGTGAACTGAGAGTTGCCACGGCACTCAAACCATCTACCAACCTTACAACCACCCTACTGACCCATGAAACCCAAATACTAAAAGCTGATACATAATCAAAATCAACCACAAAATCCATTGCCGGTGGCATCCCGATGCAGCTTCGTGATTTTCTGTTTCTTTTCCCCTTTTTTTCGATATCCTCCTCCAGGCAGCATCATTTTTATAAAATGAACTCTACTTAGCAGCAATGGCACCACCGCTTAATAGTCATTGCAAATGCTTGGGAAAGCATTTGCATGTTTCATCCTAAAACAAACTAAATCCCTGAAGAAGTTTGAAGAAAATTCTCCCACTTCCTGGAACAAAAGGATGCAACAGGTGGATAGCCAATGTAACCTGGTCGTATTTCAGTTTGACAAAATAAAACTCCTTAGTAGTAACTAATACCACCACCACTTCATGGTCATGGCAAATGCTTTAGAAAGCATTTTCGGACATAAGGATGCAACAAGAAGATAGAGTATGCAATCATGACAAACACAGATCTTTGAAGACCTTGGGAGGTTTTTGTACATGCCAATAACTCATATCAAAGAGTCAAAACAAGACTGAGAAAAAAAGTTGAACGTATACCATATATTCGAATATGAAGAATAACTCATTGTTTTCCCAGACGACCTCCTTCAACTTTATGATATTAGGATGAATCAATTTATGGAGGGACTGCACATGTAACAGGAGATTATCAATCGTAATAATAGCATTTACATATGCACATTCTGAAGTTATCAATATTAACTTGAATGTAAAACGAATACGAGTATTTAACTAGTAGCATGCTACATTTCAATAATATCAAATTCACAAACCTTAACTTCACGTAGACTCGTGCATTCTTCCCGGAAATAGAACTTTCTCTTCATTTTCTTGACTGCAACCTGTAATATAGTAACCATATTACTACTTGTCACAATAAATGATAAATTTACATAAAAAATTCACAATTTGTCTGACATTGAGAGAGTAAATGGTTAAACTAATTGGTTTACCCTGTGCACAGAAAAGCCTCCCACACAAATCATGCAGATTATTTCTCGTTTTCTCTCACTCCACTCACGAAGAACAAACATGCCTCCAACACACATATTAAGTGTACCGATAATTTAAAAGTAAATTCTTAACTCCAGACACATGGCTGAACACTAGTTGAATACTCGCCAGCACATAGCCAAAAAAAGATGGACCTCAATATATGACTTTTTTTTAAGCACATAAAAAATGATCATTGTCAAGGAATCGAAATAATGTTTATCTTCAAGCACAAATTAGATTAAATAACAAAATTAAAACATAAGTAGTTTTCACCCACAATTTACGATGAAAAATGGTTTTCTCCCAGATTGGTCTGCATTAACCAGGATGCTAAGCGACATGGATTGGACATAGATCAAACCTTTCGCCTTACTCCCACAAAGTAACTGCCTAAAATCTAGAGATTGTCAGCCCGGGCATTTATCATTGCACTAGGCCATAATCCCTTAAATTTGATACTGGTGTTCACCCAAGATTTCCTGAGTTTATTAAGATTTTTTAAACTGAACTTTTACAAAAGCTTTTAAGCTTATGGAGGAAAATATATGATGGCAGATTTATATCCAGTTGCAGAGCGGAGTAAAGTATAAGCTAATTTGCTTAAGTAAAAATTCCTTACAATCTCCGACATTTCCATATTGATGGCCTTATATACAGTCCCACAAGACCCATCTCCAAGCTCTGTCAAAATTTTATATCTGAAAAAACAATGTGGCAGAGAATGCAAATCATAATCCTCCCTACGTGTAAAACGTGCTGATATAATGATGACAGGAGCATTGATAAGAAACTCACCTTTCCATTGCGAGTATTGCAGCAAGTGAGAAATCAAAATTCACTCAATGAACTTCTAACCTCCAAATAGAGATTTCTACACTGCCATAACAGTGTTTGTCACTAGGTTGTAAACATATACTGGAGGTTAGTTGTGGCATAAGGGATGATATGTTATATGATGCCCATTTCTCATTGTAGGAATGATTAAAAATCAACAAAAAATTTATCAACATTCTTGGATGCAGCCTCTACAAGCTGCAATGAGGTGGTATCATCTAAAAGCAGCCACCGTGATCTGCAAAATATCTGATGTCACTTCAGTATAAGAAGAATTTCAACCTCGTCAAAGAAAATCAATGAATAAGCAATCAGCAGCAAACACTACCAGTAAAAGGAATATACCAAATAAATCCTTGTATAGTATAAAATTCACAAGCATATTAGAGAAGTAAAAAACAACCACAACAAAGGTTAAACTAAAGAAGTCCTCTGAGGTAATGGAGATCCTACTACAGCAATCGATGCAAAAATTATACCAGCAAATTTTTCATTGGTTTGCGCACACATAGCATAGGTCAGTTAATTCTCCGTTCTTTATATAGCTCATATATACAAGAAACTTTACTGTTTAGTAGATATGTTCTCTATCAAAAGCCAAAAGCTCCTATGATGTGAGTCACCACTTAGACTTACAGAACTGATAGTATTAGCCAATTAATCTTTTTGCATCATAACTATAATAAAACAAATCACAATGAGTTATCATATGGCAAACAGTCATAAAATCGACAAATAACGGATAATATAGATATTATGAAACATGAAAGGTCAATGTATATCAGTATATGTCCCCAAATCGGCCTTTGTCTATGCCTAAATTCCTTTTTTTTAAAACAGATGAGACAGACAAAAACTATATAGAATAAGATATTCAAGAAATTGCCAACTAATAATCTTTCAAGATTACATAAATAATTAAGCTCAAATGGCCTCTTTTAACTACCCAAAAACTCGTAAAGGTTCAAAACGCAATTACCAAAAGATTGAACCAAAGATGCTTCTAAGGCCACCGCCTTGGTTAAACGAGGGCAAAATTTCGATATCTCATCGATTACCTACTAAACTCGTAAAGGTTCAGACCGCAATTATTAAAGGAATTCACCAGAGGTGATTCTGAACCCACCGCCTTGGTTAAACGAGGGCAAAATCTAAATCTTTCATAGATTGCCGAATATTATTCCCGACTCAGGATCAAGCAAGAATCGTACGCCCAATCCAGTAGAAAAGAAAGCATACAAAAACCCTAGATGCTTGAAAAAAGATTGTATATACAAACAGATTGATTAAAAGAGGTCGAACTTAGAGTCGATTCAAGAGAGATTCTTACAAAACAAGGAGGAGCTAGTGAGAGATATAGGAGAGTTGTAGATAGATAGAGAGAGCGAGATGGATATTCGGATCAGCAATGTAGGGGCGGTTGCGTTGAAACCAAGGGTGCGAAAATTGGATTACTTGTGCTGCAATATAAAGGGCAAAATCCGCAGAAGAAGCGAAGGAGAAGAAACCAAGATATATAAAATACTCTTAAATTAATATTTTTTTTATTTTTTTATAGAAGAAAAATGGGGGGCGACCAGCAGGTAGTGACCCATTGGGCGTGACCATGAAGGCTTCCTCCAATGTGGAATGTTCGGTAAGTCATAACTACAGACCTTTTTGGAGTAACCCGTCACTACACCACCACCGAAGCACTAGTGAGCAAGACGGGGGGACTCCATGGATCGAACCCTGCTTTCTAACCTCATGGGAGTCAATGTACGACTCTAAGACGAGCCCGCCTTACCACTAGACCACCAGCTCCGGTGGTAATTTAATTGAAAATTTCATTTCATGGATCGAACCCTGCTTTCTAACCTCATGGGAGTCAATGTACGACCCTAAGACGAGCCCGCCTTACCACTAGACCACCAGCTCCGGTGGTAATTTAATTGAAAATTTCATTTCTTAACGTTTCGCTTCCTGCACCCGTTTAGTCACCTTTATTATTTTACATGTGTTTGTTTTACTTATTAATAAAGAGAAATTAAAAAAAAATAACTTTGGGTTCATTTTATTCCTCTTATAATTATGTTTGAGTATATTTTTTGGGCTCGGTATTATCATTTAAAAATAATATCGACCCATAAAAATAATATATTTAATACAACATACAACATCTTAAATAAATTCACTTTTTTTGTGGGTTTAAATAATCAAATTGTGATGTATTTAGCCAAAAGACATTTTTACCCTTAAATATCTTTAAGATATAAGTATCGTTCTTTATCTTGAAATTTTTTTGATAATTTAATGTTTATATCATCAGTCAATCTAACTCGTTCTTTGGTAATTATATGCATGTCTTCATCAAAAAAATATGGGGTCCACTACTTCTCAATATTTGAACCAAATATGGGATGATGAAACATTATTATTATAATTAGTCCAATTGACGGATGGATGGGTGAGGGATGGACGATATTATCTAATCCGGTCCTTCCTATACTCTAATTTAGCTCAAGTCATGGTAGTCAATCACTGAATTCGAGAGAGTAATCAACACAATCCTGAATATCCTGTTGTACAAAAAAAAATGATGTATTTTAGCCAACCACTTGTATGAGAGGGGAAGTTGTTGTGAGTATCTTTTTTGTAATTTCTAAATACTTAGAGATTCCCTGATCTATTTAATGTTGATGGGTCAGACCCAAGGGCCCAACTCATGTTATAAGCTCAGTCTGAATAAATAGTCCAACTTGAAGAGTCCAAGGGAGGTCCACACCCAGTCAAGCTCATCATGTTTCAAGGAGCTACATCACCAAGGAAGTAAGCAGGGTCCCAAGGGACTTATCCAAGCCACCTTGGAGTAAGTGTCATCCCAAGAGTATCATCCAAGCTACCTTGGAGTAAGGGTCATCCCAAGAACCTCATCCAAGCCACCATGGAGTAAGCGTCATCCCAAGAACCTCATCCAAGCCACCATGGAGTAAGCGTCATCCCAAGAACCTCATCCAAGCCACCTTAGAGTAAGAGTTATCTAAGAGTCTCATCCACGCTGCCTTGGAAGAAGTCAACCACTACATCATCCTTTGACCGGATCTTATGGGGAGCGCTGTAACTGTCTCATCCGTTAAGAAGATGGTGCTAGCTCCACCAAATTAGCCTTTTAGTTACTGATAAGTCGCCTCAATCTGTTAGAAGACGACTATAAATTGTAAGCCCCGCCAATATTTGAGGAGCATCACACACAATCGAGCACATTTGCTATCACACTCATCTGTCTCTCATAACTTGTATCTCTATGCTCTCCCTACACTCCTCGAAGTAATAAACTATCAGGTCATCCTAGCCCTTCATACTGGACGTAAGTCACGTTGACCGAACCACTTTAAATCTTTGTCTCACTTGAGTTATTCTTTTACTTCTTAATTACTACATTAATTATCAGTCACTTGATAGGTGGTGTGCAAGACCAATTTGTGCATCATCAAATGTTATAATTAGAAAGTTGAATTCTCAATTTATAAAAGCATCACAACAGTTAAAATTGATTTAATTTTCATCTATTTTAATCGATTGATAAAAAAATTCATCCCAAAAATTATTTTTTCTCAAAACCCCATAATGTTAAACATCCCCACTAATTCACGCTTACACCTCTTTTTCTCTCTCCTATACCTCTCTCTTAAAATAATAAAAATAAATTATTATTTAAAATATAAATATTACACCATAAATAATCAATTTTTGATATTTAGAGTGTCTTTAGATACTGAGTTATTGTCAGTTTTTAAATAAATTAAAGTTTTCTTTTATTTTTTTTGAATGATAAAAATATATCTAAATTAAACATAAATCTTATATCAGTGCTAATTTTTTGCCACACCCACTTTGTCTCGAGCAGGTTTCAACCTTTAGACTTCCCAATTCTGAAGTAAACATTAACCCTACAAAATTGAACTCAATAATCATAACCTAAATCTAACTCATTCAACATGTCCATAAATAAAAAATTCTGTTTAAGTTACTTATTCCTGTAAATTATTAAAAATATCCGGTAATCATAATTTAATTAATAAAAATAATTTATCAACCATTGAAATATTAATAATCATTTCTTAACGTATTAATTTTTTGCGTTCATGGTATTAAAGCATTTTTAATATTTTTTTTTATTCTCAAGCAATTATCTAATTTAGAGAATCAACCTCTAAAAATTAATTATAAATACGCTCTCTATTTATAATTTAATGAGAAATCGGAACACAAGTGAAAATGTTGTTTCACAAAAGAATACCAAACGCACCATTACAATCTAAATACTGACCCCACCCTATCTCACCAATCATTGGACTCTCATAGAATCAATGGGAGACAGAAGATACCCAAAAAAAAAAAAAAAAATAATGTATGTATTTTAACAATTTTTCAGAACATGAGAGATTTATCATTTATGAATATCCTAATTTCGACATAAATGACCTATTTTTGAACTGACCAAGAAAATAATTAATCAAGGTGCACATAAACTAACTCGAATACTATTTACTATCGAAAAAACAAAAAGTGTACTATCTTTGGTTGATTTCATTGATAATAAAATGAAATAGTAACACTAGGGAAAAAATTACACGTCATATTTTAATGGATTGGGAAAAAAATTTAATCATGGTTGGACCCAAAATAGCTATACTGTCCAAACATATACTTGCAAATTGAAGCGATTGGCTTAGAACAATTTGACATTCATGACTTCCTTGTCATTAATGGGTTCCAGCGTTTCATATGGACAAAAAGGGTGTATGCTTTCTCACATTAAACAATTCACATAGCAACTGATCCAAGCCCTCTGCATCTTGTAACACTCAAAATCAATTGCAGGACTCTCAGCTAAGCGGAAACTAGATTATTAGGTGCGGATCATCGCAATACTAATGCATTGAATCCCATCAGAACTTGCAATTAAGCATGATTGGATGAGAGTAGTACTAGAATGAACGATCCCTGTGAAGTGCTCGGATTGCACACTTTTTTAAAAGGAAAGAAAAAAAGAAACTAGATTATTGGCCTCTCATTGTCATACCTTTCCTCGATTAGTTTTAGAAGCTCCAGGCATCTGTAAGGTTCATCTTCCTTTCCTAAGAACTCAATATATGTTGAGATTGCAGTTCTGTCCTCAATATCAGTGTGTCTTAAAAGGTCAGAAACCAGCCCTCTAGCTTCTTCAACCTTCCCTTCACTGAGAAGACCAAGAATTACAGAACAGTAAGATGCAAAAGATGGAACAGAACCTTTTTCGAGAATGAGCTTCATCCACTCGAGGCAATGATCATATTTCCCCTCCCTGGAGAAATGCTCAATGATAGAACAAGCCGCCTTGTCGGGAATTAGACCAATTCTCAACATATCCTGCATGAGATTATCTGCTTCTAAAATTCTTCCCACTTTGCATAAACCCATAACTATAAAACTGTAAAAATCAACAATGGGGCCGCCACATTCCTCAATCTTATCACGAAGTTTAATGGCATGGCTAATCTCCATTGCCCTGAAAACACAGCTGGAAAACCAAGCATCTTCATTCTTTCCCATAAGTAATGATTTGGCATCTAAATCACATGCAGAACTCAAAGCTCCTGCTCCATTAGCCTTTTCTGAGACAACAAATCCGGCAAGTAGTGCACAGTAGATATGATTGTGTAGTTGGCAATCATTTCTAACCATGGTTCTCAAATGCTCAAAAGCACGATCCAACCGACCAGCTTTGACATGGGCCTTCAATAATACAGTATAAGTGATGTCATTTGGAGAGACTCCTGAATTGGACATCTTAGACAGAACATTCTCTGCTTCCTCCACTCTACCATTCTGGCAGAGGCCATTGATTGCAACAGTGTATGTATATACATTTGGGAGACAATTCGCCTGCTTCATAAGATCTAAAACGTTCAAGGAGTGGATAGTATCACCTGCTCGGCAAAGCCCATCAATCAATATGGTATAAGTTACCACAGAAGGAACTAGGCCGTACTTTAGCATCTTTCCAAACATTGTATTTTGTTCATTCACCTTAATTTCTTTGCTGAGAACATCAAGACATGAGTTGAATGCGTGAGGTGTAGTCAAACACCTGTTCTCGACCATTCTCTCAAAAAGCATCAAGGCATTTGCAGTTTTACCTGTCTTGCAATATCCATCAATAAGAGCTGTAAATGTTACTTCATCTGGGAATATTCCCTTCTTCACCATCAAACCCAAGATCCCATCTGCTTCCTCTGGTCTCCCTTCTTTACAGAGCCCGTCAATTAATGTAGTGTAAGTAAAACCATCAGGTTCAAGGCCAAGGGAGTTCATTGAATTAAATACTCTGAAAGCCATGTCGAGTTGGCCTGCCCTGCTAAACCCATCAACCAGAATATTGTAGGTTACTTCATCAGGCCATAGCCCATTGTCAACTATCCTTCTCAACAGTTCCATTGCTTTGTGAGGTTTATTGGCTTTACATAACCCTTCTATAAGCTCATTGAAGGTACGGATATTGGGCTTGCAATTCCTCCTTTCCATCACGCCAAGAAGCTCAAAAGCAGAAACTACTTTACCTTCTTTGCAGTAACCATTAATCAGTGCATTATAAGTTATTGTGCCAGGAACCAATCCATCATCTAACATTTTTCTGAACATTCCATTAGCCTCCTCAATCCTACCTTCTCTACATAGCCTATCTATCAATACTGTATAAGTGTGAATATTTGGTTTACATCCCTTCTTGACCATCTCATCAAGCAAACCAAAAGCCTTATCAGTGGATCCTACATCACAAAGAGCTTTAATCAGTACAGTGTAGGTATGAGTACTTGGGTGGCAACCCTTTTCATTCATCTCTTCCTTTAGCTGAAACGCTTCATCGAGCCTACCATCTTCACATAGACCATGTATAAGCACTGAGTAAGTAACACTATTGGCACCACAACCATCCTCTTTAGACATTTTCTCAAACACTAGAAAGGCCTCATTGAGATCACCAACCCTGCAATTACCCAGCACCAAAGAGGTACAGATATGAGTATCCAACAAAAACCCAAGTTTCAAAACTCTTGAAAAGAACATTTCAGCAGCTTGTACAAACCCATTCTTGCATAAAGCATTTATTACAGTCTGGTAATCAACAACACCAAGAGCAAACCCATCATCTACCATTCTCCTATAAACCGAAAATGATGATAAACCCATATTCAACTTAGCTAAGCGCGCCAATAAAACGCTATAACAAGGGTAATTAAGCCGAAAACCAATCTTGCGCAGATCGTCAAGTGCACCCATCAACTTCAAAACATGATGTTCATGCATACAACACTCCTTAATTACTACAACAACGGCTTTATGTACAATCCCAAATAAATTATGAGTTAACATTAGACTCAATAGATGAATTCTACTATCTAATTCGTAGCAGTATGTTGATTGCTTGCATACCCATTTGAAAAATCGAACACCGAGTTCGACATTGCTGCTCTGAAGTGCTATGACCTTAAAAGCTGCTTGAGGGTTCATGTGAGAAACCAACGATTTAAGCTGCTTGTTTCGTTCCCAGTTGGGTTGTTCGATCAAAGTTGATGCACGGTGGATCGTTTCATCAACTGATTCTGAGCTTGTATGGTTGGTTGGGGACGGAATTGTAAGAGAGGAAAGCATGGAAATAGAGTGCAATACATGACGCTGCTTGAAAGGGAGGCCAGGAAATCTGTTTGAATGAATCAGCATCCATATATACTGGAGAGAGAGAGAGAGAGAGTAAAAGACCGTTAGACGCCAACTGTTCCAAAGGTTTACAGGAACTAGGTAAAAGGGTTGATTATGCTCCAAAATTGTTGTCACAAGGGCAACGTCTCTTCTCCAGATTATGATTGCAGCTATTCATTTATTTGGATAAAATAGCGGTTGGCTTAATAGTTACCCTTTAAAAATTTTAATTTGGCTTAATAGTTACCGTTTTTAAAATTTTTAATTATCTATCAGATTTTAAGTTGGCTCTTATGTTTTTTATGTTAGGTTGTCCGATTTATAATCACCTTGAATGCAATCGATGAATTAATTATGAATTCTAATATTCAGTAAAATCTATTTTCAATTAAATAATTACATTAAATTAAGTTTTCAAATTAGATGTAAATAACATTTTTCTTCTTATATTTGTCTTTTCTTTGCTTGTCAAGACTGGTTTTCCAATGCACATATTTTTCTTTTTTGAATTTTCTTGATAGAGTTGGGATGAATTATCACCATGTTGCTCTGTTTGAGGTCATGAATTATTATTTTTTTAAGAACCCAGAGTTCAAAAAAAAAATCTGAAGTTCCTTTCTAAAGAAGAAAAACCATAATCTAAATCAAACAACAAATCCTGCAGATAAGAAACCAAAATAGAGATTCCTGACATAATTACTAATAAAGATAGCCATAAACAAATTTACCATATCAACACGGTTGTTCATACAACAGTACTAGATCAACTACTATAGAATGCCCGCAGACTATACTTGTAAAGGCTTGTGCATACAAAATTAACTTGCTACAAAGCAGCACATCCATAATCTCACAATACGAAGTTGTTATTCATAGTCTTTTTCCCTACAGACATGATGGTATTAATTCTGTATCGGGAGAGGTTATAATCTTTAAGGCTCGACGATAATTTTTCCAGTAGCATGACCATCAATGCTCTTAGCCCAAGCATCTTCAGCCTTGCTAAGTGGATATTTTGAGTCAACCAAGGTTTTCAGCTTCCCTTCACTGACCAACTTAACAAGATAATCCAGGTTACTCTTTTTGGGACTCACAATCAGTGGCACCAGCTGCTGCTTAGAGAATGTGAGTTTATTTAGAGCAAAGGTCCACATGGTACTGAGGCCAGGAGTGAGATCTATTACCTTCCCATTTGCACTCAAATTAGGCTTAAAAGTGGACCAAGGGATGCCTGTGGCGCAGTGAATTACTGCATCATATTTATGGTCTGATGGGCTCTTCAGAGCTGCTCCTTCTGGCATCTTGTAATCGAGAACCTCGTCAGCCCCTAAGCTCTTCACCAAATCAATATTGCGTGCTCCACAAGTGGCTGTCACGTGTGTGTTACCCAGTTTTGCCAGTTGAACTGCATAGTGACCCACCCCGCCCGAAGCAGCTGTAATGAGGATATTCTTTTGTGAGCCACTACCATCGAGCTTGACCCCAGCAACTTGGGTAAGGGCCTGGTGAGCCGTAAGAGCGGCAATAGGCAGGCCCGCACCTTCGGCAGCTGATACTTCAGGTGGCCTTGGAACTGTCAAGCTCTCCTTGGTGACAGCATACTCGGCCAGTCCACCACCAAGCTATCATCCAATCCCATATATAAAGATCAATGAACAACTATAATATTAGTGAAGACAAGCAGACATCCAAATATATATGATGCATGAGACCATGAAGCAACTAGCTATCAAGGTTCAGGATCTATCATCTAGCTTGATACTAATCACGATGTGTCAGTGTTACCAAACTAGGGTCCATACCAGTGAAATTGATGAAACCCACTATTAAAATGTGATTTCTATATAAACCAAGTTGTGATCATCCACGCACCTCTTCTAAGGTAAGTTAGTGTTAACAGCTTACCAGTAATAACTTGAGAGACCCATAGTACGAAGAAAGATGTATAGAACACCCAAAAAAAAAAAGAAACTTACGGGATAAGTAACCGCCACAACTTTGTCACCAGGTTTGAAACTTTTCACTCCATTTCCAATCTCCACTATCTCTCCTGCTAAATCAGTAGCTGTTCCAACAAAGAAAATGCCAAGTCTAAGACTAGCATGCTATGCTTGTTTAGAGTTTGCAGTATGAATAGCTTATGACCTAATTAACAATACAAAATAACAGCATCGTACCGGATTTGTTGACTGCACCAAAATTACAGAAGAATAGGCAAATGTAAAAATGCAGTAATGAAAGTTAATAAACTGCTGAAACAACTATCAACAAAGTCTACACGAAAAAAAAAGGTTCAAATCATTCTCAAATCCCAGCTTAAAAACAACACCAAAAATTTAACATATTTCTTTTTTTTGCCATCAACTTTATTGTTTCCCCCATTCAAAATTCATTCTGAAGCTCTCCACAAGAAATTCACCTCTTGTTTTTACAATCTTCTCTTGGGTAATCCGCGACACTATAATCTGTGAACTCCCAAAACATAATACAGGCTCCAAGTTCACCTCAACTATTTCACGCCCACTTTGGAGTCTAACTTTTCTTCTTTTCTTTTTCTTTTTGCGAGTGGAGGTGGGAGCAACAAACCGGAGTCATCTAAAACCAATGATTTCTGTCCACGACGAGCACTTTCCTTTTTCAAATTTTCCATATTCCATGATTAAATTTTCGTTTCGCTTCCATCAAAGCTAACAAAACAAATCAGTGAATATAAAAATGTTTATGTTCTGGAGTGTTCCGAAATGTTTCGAGATGTTTCGGAATGTCTCGATCTATTTGGGAATGTTTGGAATCAAATTTTTTAATTTGGTCTTTGTTTCCATTATGTTTCTGGAACATTTTGGAAACATCTCCAAATTGTTTCCATTCCGAGCTATTCCAAAACCATGCACCAAAACAACCTTTTAATCATTGTCCATAATTCAAGCTACAATCAATTCTGACCAAAAAAAAAAGAAGCTACAATCAATGAATTCAAAAGCATTTCTTCCACCTCCTTTAAAGATTGGCAAAATCAGTATGACTCCAATGATTGAGAAGAGAATACAAATTCCAAATTACAACAGACATGTCGTGGCCAAGTCACCAATTCTAGGATGTAAGCACAAGCTGATTTGGATGTTGAAGGCCAGCAAAACTGTTAAAATGAAAACTTGTCACTCAACTAAGGCCTGTATAAATTTACTTTGGAGATGTCACCAAATTGACTAGTTGAAGCCACATAATAGTTGGTTCTCAACCAGAGATTGCCCAAGTTCTAAAATTTTTGAAGTTAAAAGAGTCATATTATATTAGATAATAGGCACTTTCAAGTTTCGGACAAATGGTAAAGCATTATAGAGAATGTCCAACAGAGAAATTTAAGACGTTCTCAAGAAAAGATATCCCCCTGATGGACCACATTGGTTTTAAAAAAAAATAAAAAAAATTGCACAGGAATCCTTAAAAGGTTAACTTAATTCAAATCAGATAGCTAGTAGCTAGTGATCAAAACAGTCAAAATCAAGTAATATTATAACAATTTGTAAGGACTATAATTACACAGTTCTTTTTATTCTAAGAACAACGACGCAATGACAGGATGCCAAATTTACTGTTGATGCAGTACATAGTTCATAACATCAGATAGACAAACACAAATATCTATCTGGAAAAATATCATAACTTGAGTAACAAAAAGGTAGAGAAAAATTGGATTAAAGACTACAAATGGCACTAAACTCACCAGGTATGAAAGGAAGTTTGCGAGGTGAAATAAAACGCAACATGCCTTTCTGTATCTTCCAATCAACTGGATTTAAGCTCGTTGCTTCCAGTTTTAGCAAAACCTCATCATTATTAGGAGCAGGAACAGGAACTTCAACATGCTGCAAGAGGCATGAAATGCAATCAGAACTAATTATTTTTAAGGCAGCATCATACATGCTACATTTAATTCATGCCTGCTTTCCTACTTGGGTCAGCATATATCTGACCATAAATTAACATTTGCAACTAGATTCTTGTGTTGAACTCCCAAAGTCAGCTTGAAAATCTTTTGGCTGGCTTGAGAGTTCACCCAATGTTCTCTTTCTATTTTCCTCCAGGAAACTCAACACATTAAAAGAATTCTTGGAAATAAGCTTAATCCTCAAACTTAACGAACATTTGTCAGATCCCCATATTTACAACAGTGTTTATGCTTACATATCAACAATTCGAGATTTCTATCAATCATTATCCCCAAAAGAAACCGCAGAAATATATTTGCATAATTGTCAAACGAAAAGGGCATAGAAGACGAGCTAAGAATTATCCAAAAAACATCAAATGGGAGACTGGCGCGACATGGGCAACTCTTCTTCGAGGGGGGTCTTGTGTTCAGAAATTTTAAAGAAACATGAAAAATTACCCATAGATTCTTCTTCACTCTTCAGAAAATCCTACTCCTGAAGTGCTACTGTTTCAAATTAATTTCCAAAAAAATATATATATATATATATATATATTTTTTTAAAATTTTTCTTTTGACCTTCCATAAAATATCATTACATGAAAGAATCATGAAGTTCTACAACTACTAAACAACTTTTCAGATAAAAAAAAACGTTATTACAAAGTCAACTAACGACTGTAATCATTATCTATCTCCTTTCTTTGACCTTTATCAAGACGAGATTGATTTTTTTCCCGACAAAAAATATCCGTACACAATTTAAGTAAGAAATAAGTAAATAAAGTTATTGCTATGATTCTGAAAGAAAATAAAAATGATCATTACATATTGAGTGAAAAACCCGATTTTCCATGAGAATGGGCAAAATTGAACTTAAAAGTATATGATGATTTTTTCAAGAGAATAGTTGTTGAAAATTTTAACAAGAAAGAATAGAATCAGGGAGCCATTTGAAATTACCTTCAAACCAGCAACTCCTCCTCCATAAGATTCATACCAAACAGCTTGCATAAGCTTAGCAGCCATACTTGCTCACAACTACTGTTGGTACCTTCTGAGTTCTGAGTATTTTCACACAGAGAGATGTTTATAGAGGAAACTGAGAAGGTGAAAGCGGCAAGGCAACCGCAACGAAAAATGGGGCCCAAATTACCGCGTCTGTAAGGTTTTCTTAGGATGATTTTGCATGTGACATGCGAAGGCCGTCACCGTCATTCATCGTTTTCGTCGTGAATGGACAGAAAAGGCCTATAGATAATAAACGAGCCTTGCGGATTGAGATGAACTCTAAAAGCCCAATTGAAGAAAAAGTCCGATGCTTTCGTGGCTAATTCACAACCGGAATTGAAAGATTCTAGAAGCTGATACCAGTCTAGCCTTTAATTCTTTTGCTATAATGAAAAAAAAAAAAAAAAAAAAGAGGGGCAAAAGGTGGCCAACACAATTGTTCCCTTCTTCGAGGGTGTGAACCAACACCACATTCTTCGTCCTAATAAATTTAGTTGTAGGGCTATATGCCTAATTTTCAACAAGGAGATTGAAGACTTCCAATGAATTAGTCTCCAGCATGCATTTGAATTTTAGAAGTTTTCAAATCTTGCATTTTAAACCTCGTCGAATGATGGACATGATTCTATAATTCAAATGCGCCTAAAGACGCCGAAAAAAAATACGAATTTGCTGCAAAAGGAAAGGCCAATTATTCCTGTAAAAGGCTTCTGCCATTCAAATGAAATTGCTGCAAAGCAGTACCTCTTTAATCCACACATTGCACACATAACCACCATTGAAAATACATGCAAACAAATTACCATGATGGTAAGTTAATGACACGACATTAATTGTGTATCGGGAGAAGTTGTACTCATCAAGGCTCGACGATAATTTTCCCAGTAGCATGACCATCAATGCTCTTAGCCCAAGCATCTTCAGCCTTGCTAAGTGGATGTTTTGAGTCAATCACCGTCTTCAGCTTCCCTTCACTGACCAACTTAACAAGATACTCCAGGTTTCTACCTTTGGGAATTAGAAGAAGTGGCACCAGCTGCTTCTTAGAGAAGGTGAGTTTCTTTAGAACAAAAGTCCACATGGCACTGACGCCAGGAGTGATATCTATTACTTTCCCATTTGCACTCAGATTAGGCTCGAAAGTAGACCAAGGGATGCCCGTGGCACAGTGAATTACTGCATCATATTTCTGGCCTGATGGGCTCTTCAGAGCTGCTCCATCTGATGTCTTGTAATCGAGAACCTCATCAGCTCCTAAGCTCTTCACAAGATCAATGTTGCGTGCCCCACAGGTGGCTGTCACATGTGTGTTGCCAAGTTTTGCGAGTTGAACAGCATAGTGACCCACACCTCCTGAAGCAGCTGTAATGAGAATATTTTTCTGCGAGCCACTTCCATCAAGCTTGACCCCAGCAGCTTGGGTAAGGGCCTGATGAGCCGTAAGAGCAGCAATAGGCAGACCAGCACCTTCAGCGGCTGATACTTCAGGTGGCCTTGGAACCGTCAAGTTCTCCTTGGCAATTCCGTACTCAGCCAGTCCACCACCATTCTATCATTCAATCCCATGCATATCAAAGGATAGTATTAAGGACGGACAGGTGTCTGAAATATATGATGCATGAGAGATGAGACCATGAAGCAACAAACTATCAAGGTTCAGGACTTATCACCCAGCTTGGTGCTAATTGTGTCGTGTCAATCAGTATTACCAAATGAGGGTGCCTATCATTGAAACTCATGAATAGCCTAGCCTCCTAAAAAATTTAGCGGCACCTATCTAGGGTTCACATCCAGTATAAGAACATGAGCTCTAAGTAGAAAGATGCATAGAACAAACAAACGAGAATAAAACTTCCAGGACTTTCCAGAATAAAACTTACAAGGTAATAAAGCATGGCCACAACTTTGTCACCAGCTTTGAAACTTCTCACACCATGTCCAACCTCCACGACCTCTCCTGCTACATCGGTTGCTGTTCCAACAACAAAAAAATTGAGTTCAAAACAAGCATGTCGTGCTTTTCTAAAGTTCACATTAGCTTATGGTCTAATTAAACAAAACAACCCAACAGCTCTATACACCGGAGCCTTTACTTCATTTAATCAATGTAATTGGTAACTTGTCTAGTTCACATTCTTTAACTCTACCCATGAATTATCCAGTAATTCTTTCACGATCAGATCTACCTATAAATATAGTAATGGTATTTAATTATGAAGGTTAGTTGGGTAGTTGACCTTGTTAGTCCGTTCTTGGCAAGAGGGGATAGCCTAATCTTTCTATTTTTTAAATAAGATTACCTCAGCTTAATGGATAACCATTTTGTTCAAATGTTAAAAAAATGGATAACCATTTGTTATCAATGGAGAATTGCTTATTATCTTAAATTGAGGTGATTGGATTTGCATCAATGGAAACCATAAATTTCATACACAATAGAGGGCTAGGGATATGATAGATTTTTATTTTTATTTTTAGATAGGGAGTATGTTTTTCCATGCCTAAAAGTTGCCTAATAAGCAACTAGAGGGCCCTACACAACGGTTACCGTGTGAAGATCTCTTTGGAAAGAAATGAAAGGTAAGTGTGATATTTCATGACTGGAGGCAGTTAAATGGGGTTAAAGAGGGAGTTAGAGGAGGTTATTTGAAAAGAAATAAAGGGCCGTATAGATATTTTATATGTGGACACTAAACCCCAGGCTCTCTCTTTATGATAATAAGAGATATCATACTGATTTTTAAGTTATTCAGTTTTTCATTCTAATAACAATGCAATGACAAGACGCCAAACTAAATGTCAAGGCAGAACATAGTACAGAATATCTGACTGATAGACACAAATGTCCATTGGGAAAAAAACAACAAATGTCCACTGGGAAAAAAACAACAAATGTCACCAAACTCACCAGGTATAAAAGGAAATTTGCGAGGAAAAATAGGGCGCAACATGCCTTTCTGAGTCTTCCATTCAACTGGATTTAAGCTTGTTGCTTCTAGTTTTAGCAAAACCTCATCTTTATTAGGAGCAGGAACAGGGACTTCAACATGCTGCAAAAGGCATGAGATGCAACTTGGAACTTATTTTTCTAAGGCAGCCCCATACTTGTTATATTTAATTCATGGCTGCTATCCTAATTTCAGCACCATATAGCTGATCATAGATTAAATTTTGCAACCAGATTCTACTGTTAAACTCTCGAACAGCTTAAAAATCATTTGGCTGGTCTCAGAGTTCGACCTCTGTTTTTCTGTTTTTGTTCCAGAAAACATAACAAGTATTTTGTAAAGAAGCTTAGTTTTTCAAACTTCAAAAACATTAGCTAGATAGGCAGATCACCATTTTTACAACAGTTTATGCTTACCTATCAACTATTTTAGATATTTAACAAACATCAAATTATACTAACAATAAAAAAACTGAAAGATTATATTACGTAATGGTGAAACAAAAAGGATATAGAAGACGAGCAATTCAAATGCAATGAAAGTTTCCACTCCCCATGTGGGAAAAGAACCTAGTCATTATCTTTGCCCTGTTGGAATTTGACAAGTGATGTACAATTAACTATAAAAAATGCATAGGAGAAGTTCCCAATTGGTGCTTGAGGCCGTTTCTTCACTCATTTTAAAACTTTCGTGTAACATGTCTGGAATCTGTATAGACTCCACGGATTGTTGGGTTAAAACTATCGATAGGCATGAGAATCAATAGGAAAAATATTAGAAACATGTGTGAAAGAGTACTAGCTACTTAAGAAAAGTAAAAACAGACCACCTCATGCCACTATTCTTCTATAAAACACAGAAAAAATGTAGGTGCCCTTGGCAAAAAAATGTATTCGGAGTCCTAAAATAAGCAGCGAACGTCTGATTGCACAAGGTCGACTTCATCAAAAACAAACCTTAACAAGCATGCACGACAGAGGTCACATAGAGCATTACACACAATAAATATTTTAAATACTATGTAGAGCATCCTATATTACACATCCGGTCCCAAGCATGGATAAAGGAAGAGAGTTACATAGTTGACAATTAAGGTAAAATTTTGTCGGATCCAACATCAACACGAATTCTAAAATTCTAGCAGACCCAACATAATTGGGATAAAAATTTTGTTGAGTTGAGTTTATGATATAGAGAAAAAGAAGCAATCATACAACTCTCTCAAATCAAAATATAACAACTGAGCCGCCTCCTTAAAAAAGGCATTATTCTTCTCCTTCCAAATACAGCACATGAAATTCTCCCACCGAATTATAATCTCAGCCCAGAGACCCATACCATCTTCGCACCACATCATCCAAGACACTACTCAAGCACCCAAGGCGCCAAAAGAGAAAGAAAAATGGATTATGAGGCAACAACCCGAAAGACAAGCCATACACCATCCTATACTCCGGTGAGGATCTGTTTGGCAGCACAAATTATCTAAAATATGCAATTGGAATTGGAGTCAAAAGTATTTCAAAATTTCAACTGTTTTATTACTTTATTTCCAATTCCAATTCCAATTCAAGGAATTCATGCTGTTCGTTAACAGCATGTCTAAACATTAATCTGTTACCGAGTTTTCTCTAGATTTATCGCCACCCTGAATGGACCAAGCACAATCGTCTATTTCCATCACCTACTTAACACCATGCATTCCATTAAAATTCCAGCAACGCCTATGTTTGAAAATTACCAATACTCACCAACTTACATCCATACCATTATTACTCTTCGTCCACTGTAATGCTTCAAATGTCTGGAAACTCTGTTCCTAGGGCATAGTTTCAACACCCACTAACCATATAAAACTACCTATCTAGATTAGCAATACAGTAACCCACTAAGCCCAAGTGGTAACGAGTTCAAATCTTAATAAACCATGAATACCCTAATCCCAGCTTGCATCGCCTGTCTTAACCGGATCGGAGATGGCCTGTATTTGACCGGATCAGAGGGATTGGTGAGGTGAGCGTAACTTGGCCGGACAACCGTTAACCCCCCCCCAAACAAAAAAAAATCACTTTTACCAATTATTCAAATTTATATTTCAAAGTGGGTAATGGGTCTTTGAACCAGAATTTTCACATATAATAAATTGTCAACCGACAATAATCTGATATTAAAATCATTCATTCGTTCAAAACATCCTGAGGACCTCGCTTCTTCTTCGAGGGTTTTGGATTTAATATTCAGATGATTTAAAATGAAATTACCTTTAAACCAGCAGGTCCTCCTCCATAAGACTCATACCAAACCGCGTGCATAAGCTTACTCGCCATTCTCATTCACAACTGTTACCGAGTATTTTCGATGTGTATATAGAGGAGAGAGAGAGAGAGAGAGAGAGAGAAGAAACCAAGAAATTGAGCAACGGCGACGGCATACAAATATGTGAACCGAATTTGCATGTCAGACTCAAAGCTTGTCTTGTGCCCTTCTGTCGAACTCGTACAGGGTTGAGGTTGTAACCGCCATTTACCTTTTTCTCGTGAATTGACAGAAATAGCCCTAATGATGCCCTCGCGGCTAATTTACACCCGGAATTGTAGATACTGGAGCCTAATAGTCCACGAGTAAAAGACTACCTTACCCATTAGATTTTTATTATCGTACAGAAAAATATTATTATTAAGAGTTAATTATATTATACAAAAAATAATGTATGATTATTCATTTATTTATGATACATTGCATCGCAATGTTTTATAATCCATTATAATATTGTGATCTATTTTAAAATATTTTAATTAATTATGAATAAACTCAATTAGTTGTGATTTGATCTTAAAAATTAAATATTTTACGATTAATCACAATATTTTATAGGTCTGTCAATCGTGTCGGGTTCGTGTCAAAAAGTACTCCACATATATTCAATTCATTTATTAATTCGTGTCTAATGAACTGTGTCATTTCGGGTTCGTGTCATGTATAATCGTTATATACAAGAGTCATGTCATATATTTCTTTTAATTGATTTCACCAATTCTCGATTCGTTTATTAATCGTATCGGATTGAATCCACACATTTACGAAATAAGTGGTTTAAGAAAAACTCAACACTCTCTAATTTCGTATCGTGTTATCTGGATTGTGTCATATTTTGACACCCTTAATATTTTATAATCGATCATAACTTTTTGAGTTAAAACTTAGACCTTCAAAAAAAAAAGGGAGGGGGGGATTTGTTATTCTTTTCAAATTCGACTAATTACAGTCATGTGCAGTGCATTGGATCTCCATCTCATTTTATTCATTTTGATACTATGAAAAATTAAAAATTAAAACTATGGCTAAGGCTAACAATGAAATATTGATATTGATAGTTAAGCACTTACATGAAATTTCATACCTTTCTTTGGAGTAGCAAATCATTGAACCAAAGTCCTGAAATTGAGACCATAGGAGCATAAAACATGACAATCCAAACAACAAAAAAGAAAAGGAAAAACCTCAAACGTAATTCAAATGACAGTAAGGACGAGCCGTAAATTCAGATGTTGAGTTTGAATCTTGACAACCCTTATTATTAGGGAATTATCTCTCATGAATACCTAGTTTGATCAAATCGAAGAGGAGATTATTAGTCAAGATGCACGTAAGTTGATTCAGACACCTTTGACTATTGAACAAAAAAAAGAAAAAAAAAAGGAAAAAGGAAACAGAAAAAGAATAGCTCTTTTAGTTATTAACATGAATTACTAGAGCTTCTGCCAAACACTAATGAACATTATATATGTCTAGACATGATTATTCTATATGAAATACAATCATGATATAAAATAAGATTGCATACCTCTAATCATCTTTAATAAGCAGAAACAACTGTCTTTTTAATCTATATTACATAAAAGCTCTGCAAAAAACACCGACGAAATTAAGAATTCTCGGTGACATATCCTACAGCATCATTGTAGTTATTCCACAGATCGGTCACCATCGTGGTAATCATCTCGTAAAAACCCTCAAAAAGCCCCGGTAAATCTTCTATCAACGCAGCAACTGAAGTCCTGCTCATCTCTATCAGTGCTCCAATGGCTGAGCCAATAGCAACTATAGAAGCTGAAATGTTTTCTTTGAGAAGATCAAAGATAGCAGAGAGGACAGTACTTATGGTTTCTATAACAAGCTGTACCAGATACTCCAAGCACCCCTTGATGGCGTCTGCGACTTGTTCTAATGCACCTTGGATGGCTTGGCCGGGGAATTTGAATGCCTGGATCACCACCACAAGAAGGTAGGCCGTCATGGTGAAGATTAGGCGAGAAACGAGGTTTGATAACGTGCTCAACGCCGTGAAAATCATATTTAGCAGGAAAACAACCATCTTTGTATTGGATGTGAACTCGGAAGGCAGAGGAAGAAGAAGAAGAGGACGACTTCAGAGGAAAGGAAAAGGGTTGTTATCTGATATGAACCCTTAACTGTTATGAATTCCTATGATTATTCTATATAGTTGAATTACGGAAACCCATTTGTCTGATCTGTTTACTTGTGGTTTTATAAGGAGGAGTTGCTGTCTGCAAATTTTATAAATCTAAAGTCTTCTGCAATTTTAATAGGAAGATTCTTAAGTAATTGGCTAGAAAATCAGCAAGAGAAATTTCTGGGCATGTACTAGGCCGGGCAAGCCAAAACTGGCGCAGTAGCCACACAGAGCCACCTGACACAGATCTGGACCGAGTAAACAATGGGAAAAAAAAATGGTAAACAGATTGAATGTTTAATATCCTAATTGGTCATATTTTGTAGCATATTTGTCGATAGATTCATGGAAGTCAACATTAAAAAACCTCAAAAGACAAAAAACCACAGCTGTCATGAGAGAACTAATTTATAGAAAAAATGAGAAACTTGCTAACCAGTAACACGCCCCCCAAAACAAAACCCAAAAAAAACACACCAAAGAACAGAGGAAGAGATAACCGGGTAATCTGTAAGATCTCTCATATAGAACATTTTTTATGGGTGCACATTGTCTTCACGTCGTTTTGCCAACTACTCAGTTATATATTTTGGTTTTCAATTATCAATTACATAAACAGTATGTCACTCTCAATATTTTCTGATGGTGTTATTTTACATGAATGAATAATGAGATAGAGTTCAATTGTATGAGATAGATCAGAGCTACAAGGCTCATGAGTTGGTGGATGAATGTTTTAATTATCCGAGGTGTAATGAGTGTGATACAGTAGAAATATAATGGTTCACCGGCTGATGAGCTCGGCTAGTCTACTCTCTAATGGAGACTCTTTCTCATTTGTCTTTATTGATGATCTTGGAATGCTTACATATAGTTTTTTTCACCCTCCTTCTCCTTGGAGTAATGTACAGTACTTATAATGTTACTCCTAACCCTCAAGGATCTCTACCGAGATCCTTGCCCCCTATTCATGGGATCCCCCTTAATCTTAGGAGGGGATCCTGATCAATTAAGGGTTTCCCGCTTGGGATGTTGCTTGATTTCCGTTGGGAGGTGCCAGCTATCATCCAGCTACTTTCTGCTACAATTTCGGTTGGGATAGCCAGAGCTTTCTGGTCCTCTGAGCTCTGGAGGTCCGAGCTGACCTCTCGATCTAACCTTATGGGCTGAACTTACACTTAGAACTAATTTTGGGTACTATCATTTTCAGTAAATAATAAGCATGCCACACCACAAGCACACAACACACCATCCCAAGCATGGGTTCATGACCTCATACTCTTTAAAACAATGAAATAAGGAAAAATCATCCAAGAGGGCAGGTCAAGTCAGCAAGCAGCAACCTAAGATGTATGATAATCAGGAAAGACATAAAGGCAGCCACATTATATTGCACAAGCTAAAAATACATGAAACCAAATACTTTCGATTAATTCATCCACCACTACTTAGAATTTTTATACATTAGAGTTCTATTGAGTATATACAGCAGTAATCAAATTCAGGGACTGCAAAAGTTGCCAGAGTCAAAAGCAGGAAACTCATATGTACAGATAGACCTAACCTTCAAGCAAGCTCTGTAACTCAGTTTTGCTAATCAGTTCTCCTTAAGCTTGCAAACAGAATTAACATATTCCTCTGTATCCCAAAGGAAAGAACCAAAAGCAATGGCCTCCAAAACTAGTCTCTTCAGACTTGCCAATGATGTAGAAATCACTTCACCAGTCTCGAGCAACCCCATTTTCTCATCTGCAAAAAGTGCACAACTATGCTTCTCAATCAGATTCACAGCCACTTTATACTTTGGTTTTGCACACATCTGCAATGTCTCCAGGTCAAACCCCATCACATAACCCTTCAGCTTCTCCCTGTTATATTCCTGGCTATATGACAATTGACCCAGTGATGTGGGTCTTATCCTGCTAGTCTGGCCAAAGACAATATCCTTTGATCTGTAAGACCATAACTCTGAACATGGAGTGTGACTATCAGTACTGATACCAAGATCATAGTTGACCTGATCCAGACTCAGTTCCAGATAGTGTCTCAAGGCAGCAGACTTCAGAAAATAACCATACAAGATGGAAGCAGCATAGATTCGGCAGAGCTGGAGTCGCTGAATCTGAGTTGTGGCCCAATTGTCCGTGACATTAGAGTTTGCTCTCCAGCCTACCACTGTGGTCAGATGTTCCCTTATCATCTCCAATACCTCTAAGCTGTGGATGGACTCGAGTTCCCAGTCTTTCGAAGGCCATATCTCAAGTCTGCCATTATAAATGCATTGGGAAAGCCTTGGAACCAAATGGACTCTGATCTCAGAGAACTTGTAGAAAATTAACATATACATGACATCTTCAACTGCAGTTTGGCACTCATGCTCTCTTAATTCGGCAATCCTCCTGGCATTCAAAATAAATCGAGTTAGTAAAATACGTAAAATATGCAATTTCCCCCGAATGAACAAGTATTGACAGACCAAACAGCCCAAGCATTATACATAGGTTCTATAATGGTCATCATTGGTTAATCCTGTTGGACACCTTTAATTGATACATTGCACCTGTTGCCTCCAATCCCTTGGCCTCAATGAGTTATGCATCACAGCCATTGTGCTTTCTCATATCAGGGCATGGTCTGATATGAAGGCCACATGATGTCAGGTATATACCCTCTTTCATCCATGACATCTCAAGGAGTTCTATGATATCCCATAAACATGGCTTCCACATTATGGAAGGCACAAAAGTGGAGTGTATAATTTCCACCAGATGTAATATCGCGGGATATCAAACAACAATCATCTTGTAGATGAATGTTATGCATGTTAAAACAAGGGAGATGCAACTTTTTTTCCAATAAGATTATGCATGTTAAAACTTGTGTCCCTTTAAAGAGTTACAGAAGAGAGTTGCATACCAATGCTCATTCAAAGTTTCAATGCATCCTTGCAAAGCAATAGTATGGATGAACAATTTATGGAGCACATTTTCATTCTCCAATGGAAATCAGTAGTCATCATTAGTCTTTCTTTGCAAAACATTAGCCCAAGATTCAGGAAAACATAGCTAACGGAGGCTTCACATTAACTATTCATGGAACAACCCCTCCATCGAATAATAGTTGCATCAATTCCTTAAGCTGAAGAGTGGTAAAAGAAAAAAACAATCGTGCGTCTGGCATATTAAATAACAATATAAGATACCCAATTAACTATGTAAATTTGATTCATGCACACCAGTGACCAGCACAGATGTTCGAAGTGGATCTTGCTGTAGCTCAAAATCAGACAAAGCAACAAGCTAACAAGGGTCATTGTGGATTTCCAATTAGGTAATGATGTTTCTCCCTCTGTTCAACCACAACTTCAAACACCCATGGTTCTTAATTGTGTAAAAGCTCACTTTATCGTTGAGGTTCACAGTTCACATTCAGTTTTAATTCGTTCTCTGGCAACCTTGTTCAGCCTCTAAGATCATCATTCGTTCTCTGGCAAAACCATGTGAACTGTAAAAAGAACTTAGAAGGAAATAAACCCAGTCCTCTGAGCTTCTTAATATTTTAGTGACCAAATCAGTGAAAACAGAGGAAAGGTTTGGCATCACATGAACCTAAGGTCTCTGGCATTTCAAGGCATCCATATGAGATCAAAAGCTCAAGCTTCAAGCACCATACTTTCTTTACTGGACTTATAATAATATATTTTTAGCCTTACAAATGAAGTATTTCTATATACAACTATCCATCTAACAGTGACAAATCTACGACAGCCCTTTGCCTGTTTTTCCATTGAAATCATATTAGTAAACCATTCCGCATATCCTTAACAACAGTGAGATCAGTAAAATTCGCAAAGATTCAAACAAAACCCAATATTGCTCCACCAACAAAACTGTTTAAAGAGGCCCAAAAAACCACAATAAAAAAAAATCAGAACATAAATAATAAAACAGGGGAATGAATAATGATCACAAAAACCCACAAGAAAATTTGCTTATGGTTGCGTACACACAACAAATCATACCACCAAGATTACCAGAACTACATGTCTGCATACACAAACTCAAACACTGAAGTAGAAGAAAGAATTGCGTGATGGCACGAACCTGTGAAGGCAAGCTTCATCAGAACCCAAGCTCAAATTCATGCGAGTCAGAGCTTCATGGCTGTCAGCAACCAGCTGCTCCAACTGCTCCGCCACCGCAACATGGAAGTACCCACGATCATTCAGCAAAACACTACTCAAAAACTTGCCGGCCGGCGACTTCGGCTGCAGCGGAGTGTTCAAGCCACTGTAATCACACTGACTACGACTCGCCTCCGCACTCGCTTCAACGATCAAAACCCTCCGATTCGAAGTCCGAACAAGACAACCTAGCGGCCGGAACAATCGGAGATTGAAGGTGAAATTGGAAGAAGATGTAAACGACGACGCCTTCACAGGCTTTACCGTGGAAGGTAAAGAGTTGAGAACGGCGGGTCTGTTGTAGGAGAGGCAACAGTCCATTCAACACTGTGATAAGAGTAATGGGTTTTGTATATTTATGAAAGATGTTCAGGTTTTACAAAGGTTATATACAGATAAAGGTACAGAGAGAAAGAGAGAGGATCAGGTTACTGGTCATTAGGCAATGGGCAAATCTCATAAATATCCCCGAATTATGAGTTTTATTTTACATTATCCTTTAAATTTTTAATTATTTTAATTTATTTATTGAATTATATAATTTATTTTAATTAATTCTTTCTGTTAATATTTATCGTTGACAAATTAATAATTAAAATAATTAAAAGTTTAAAGGATATTTAAAATAAAGATCAGTTTTTGTGAGCAACTTGCACGGAAACTGTGGGCGGCTCCACTCAAGACAAGATGGTGATATATCTGTTATAAATATCTTAATTCGTCATTTTTTGCTTTACCAAAAAAACAAAATAAAAAAAGATTTATTTATTTTATTTTTTGTGGAACCGTAAAAGATTATGCAATTCATGAATTACCTTGCATGAACCGGAAAAACAAAGCTCTGTTTTGAATGTCATTTTGTCTTCCTTCTTTCATATTTTTTCCTAATAATATAAAATAGGCAGGTTTCAATAAGTTCATTCGATGGTCTCAATTAGACTTATCTAACAACCATCAACATCTTTCTCAAAACTATTAGCATTGAATTTTCTCCCCTCCCAAATTCATCATTTATCATTTACGTTACACTGTGTTTTCAGGCATGAATTATCCTTAATATATATATATATATATACACACACACACACACGCACACTAAGTTATTGTATGTGCTTGAAGACACATAGTAATAAAAAAATAATTAATAATAAATATATTTGTATTCACACCTAAAATCAAATTACAAACATAAAGAAAATAAAGAAATTTAACCACCGATTGTAATGGGGCTGAGCGGTGGTAGTGGTGGTTGGCAACAGTGGTGGTGGTAGTGGATGGCGGTCAATGGTGATGGGTGTTGACGATGGATGATGGTGGTAGTGGGATCATGGTGGTAGTGATAATAAATATAATAATGAGATAACAATGATAGTAGGTGGGGGCAGTGAATGACGGTGGTAACAATCGGTGGTGGGTGGCAACGGTGGTTATTAGGGTGGCACTGGGGCAGTGGGGGTGGAAGTGGCGATGGTGGTAGTAATGGTGATGGTCGTGGGGCGGTGACGGTGGTAATGGTAAGTGTGATGGTGGGACAGTGACGGTGGTGGTAATTTGACGGTGATGGTGGTATGGTGGCTGTGGTGATAGTGGTGGTTGTTTGCGACAGAGGTGGTAGTGGGGTGACGGTGAAGATGGTGGTTGGGGGTGGGGCGATCGTGGTGGTGGTTGTTGTTCTGACATAGGTGGTGGTGGGGTGACGACGGTGGTGGTAGGGTGGCGACAATAGTGATGGTGGTGGGGCGGTGGTGATGGTAGGGGTAGTTGTGGCGGTGGTGATGGTGGTAGTAGTGGTGGTGTTGGGGTGGTTCTAAACACTACATTTTTGTTTTAAGTACTTATGAGAATTATAAGTTTTAAAAACACTTTTAAAAAGTCACCCCAAACATACCTTAAGGGGCCTATTTTTCCTATTAAATTTAGAGTATAAATATTAGACGTTGGATTAACTTTAAAGTAAAATTTAAAGAGATTTTAACAGCAAAAAGTAAAAATTATTTTATTTATTTTTAAAATTTAAATTATATATGTATATATAATGCACCAGTCAAGGAAAATACAGAAGTGACAACAGAGAAGTTAAAGAGGAGAAAACAGAGCTTGCATATAGCAGGGTTATTTCTGTAATTGTTTGTATAGAAGTGCTCAAAATATTAATTAATTTGACTCCAATAATGTTTCTAATATTTTGAAGTTAGGCTGATTGGTTTTGTTTTGTATTAGACTCGTTTATCGAAATATTTAATGTTTTTTTTTAAACCAACATGTACTTGTATATTTTATTATCCTTACATTTTAAATTAAAATAATCTTATTGAGACTTATTTGAGAATCTAATATGAAAACTTCATTATAACTATAGTTCAATCGATAGTTTTAGAATAACGATTGATTTATTTAGTCTATCTTTAGGTGTTTTATGATGTGATTTATCCAATCTCGCACCAACTCAAATTTTTATATTCAAATATTCTTTCCTCTTTTTATATTCAACCTTATGTACCCATAATTTCAAAGGGTAGTTCAAATAGTAATAAAGACAAGCTGTAATCTCAAACGTTCTGAATTCGAATCTTGACAATTCCTCTCTCATGAATACCCTAGTCCTGACATGAATAATCTGTCTTCAATCAGCCTGGAGAAAAAATTAATCAAAGTGTACATAAACTGACCCAAATAACTCTGAGCGTTAAAAGGAAAAAAAAAAAAATTATGTACCCACCGAAAAGCCCAATAATTGTTAATACAAATAACAATCATCCACCAAAGAAAGGACGAGAGGAGAGAGTTGAGAGTTGAGGTTGCCACTCAACCCCTATCCACTATAGAATAAAGTAGTGTTTTACCACTCAACCCCCTATCCACTAAGAAATAAAGTAAAATATTAACAAGAATAATCACATTGAACTATACTGCCATAATTCTGTCTGATTGAACCATGGGACCATAATTGTTTTAAAAATTTTGAATTATTTTAAAAAACCCTCGGTATTTAAAAATATTTACAAATACTACTATCAATCTTATTATCATCATAAATCTAAATTCTACAGATACACATAGACAAGATTTACAATTGAAAAAATAATATTTTGGCCGTCTCTCGCTCACAATTTCTTCTTGGTATTGTATTTCTCATATTATATCTTTGACAACGACTAATATTACATATTTTATTAATTGTAAACTCTTTTTTTTGTAGATAAAAAATGGTAAACATTGAAAATGTATATTTTATCACACAAGTAGACATTTTTGATTGGAAAGCATGGTGGACAGTTTGTTGTGAGGTGATTGAAACCAGTCCAAATAGTTGAAGAGTCACCATACACAAAGACTCAATAATAGGTTAAAGAATAAGAGGGGATGGGACCACAATTAGGTAAGTGGGTCCAAAGTACAATATTATCTTATCCACACTTCTTATCCACCACACCAGATGCTTTGAACTTATTTATTTTATGAAGAAGTTCATCGCTAGACTACGCAACTAATGAGAAGTGGAGTTCGAAATTCAAAATTTTGGTACTATATCGAAATTTATTATTTTGTGATAATTTTTATTATTTTTATGAGTATTTTTATAATTGTTGTGGTTTTAAAAAAAATGATAAAAATTGATGGTGTCAAACTGCGCGTATGAACTATGAGATTGGATTGTGTGGTATGTACGATCTGCGTAGGGCTTGGTATAATATCTGAACTACAAGGCTCGTGAATTGGTGGATGAACGCTCTAATCAATCGATGTATAGTGTGTGAAATGCAGTAAAAGTATAGTGGTTCACCGGCTAATGAGCTCGGCTAATCCACTCTCTAATGGAGGCTCTTGCTCCCTTCTCTTTATTGATCAAAATGAACATGTTACAGTAGAATACTCCGGGTCCCCGGGTTTCTCATCGTTTTTCCCTTTTATGGGGGTTGCCTCCTTCTGTTATGGCCTCATGCTTCCCTCTAATACGTAATTACTTCCTATATTGAAGGGACCGTGCCCTATCTTCATCCATAATTCCGGAGTTACCCAAACTCCTTATGGCTGGTTTCAAACGGAGAGATCCTTGCCTTCTTCCCTGGGATTCTCCTTAGTTTTAGGAGGGGATCATGGTTGAATACGGGTTTCATGCCTTGGATTGGTTCTACTTCCTTTGTAAGGGTATCCGTTGTCATCTTGCTGGCCCCTTGGCATCTCTCATCTCGAATCTTCAGCAGGGAGTGTCAATGCTGGCTGGGCGAGCTCAGCCCATGGCTAGGGGGGGCTCAGCTTATTTTACCTGAGCTCCCGAGCTGAGCTCACAAACTGAGCACGTGTCAGTTTTATTCTAGGTATCATCAGTTGCCCCCCAGCCTTTGTCTTAGGTTAGCTAAGGCAGGGGCTGACCTACACAGACTGAGTTAGACCCGCATGTGGCTAGCACGTGGCTTGAGGATTTTTGACGGTTTGCAGCAATCATGTCTTTCCTCGATTCCCTCGCATGTCTCAGCCCACGTCCCTCAAGCTTTAAATACTCAAAACGACTATCTGAACCGTTTCTTCACACTATTCATCTTCCTCGCTGCCCTTTGTCCCTGTTCTCTCTGTGATTTCGGACTTTCTTGCTCGAAACTTTCTATTCCCTTGTCTGAAATCGAATTTCCAGCCCTCGTTTCGAAGATTCGCATCGCCTCCTTCCCCTGATAGTGCTCCAGGCTTCCGTTCGCTGTTGTTCCTGAGTTAGGTACGTTCTCTGCCCCTTCCTCTTCCTCCTTTTGCTCTGGATCCCTCGAACTCGAGGTGGTTGCTGCATTTTTGGGCCTTTCGATTCTTTTACTTTTGGAATCGTGACCATTGCTTAGCCCCCCTTCCTTATTTCGTCGATTGGAGCTCTATAGTTCACATCCTTGCCGTCGGGAGTTACTGTGCCGACCCAAGGGTTATTAAAGAGTGCCTGACCCGTGCCCCTTTGCTTTATCGTTCTTTTAACCTTCCTTTTTCTCTTCCTATCATGTCTGCCTCCTCTGGAGCCACTCGTTCTTCTGTTTCACTTCTAGGGTCCAGGTCAGCCGAGGAGGATACTGAATTAGGGGAGGTAGGTGACGAGATAGATAACTTTCCCGGGGTAGATGCCGTTGATTCTGCGGTTAATACCAAAGAGCCTCCCTCAGCGCCCCCCCGCCTCCTAGGCCAGACAAAGGCAAAGGCAAGGTCAGTGGGGTCGGGGTTGAAGAGAAGGCCTCATATTTGGGGTCTGTCTTCAAGCATGCCGAGTCTGTGGGCTATAGCAAAGAGGCCCTTGGGCTAATGAAAGTTTATAAGGCTCGGTACGGTTTTCCTCCTGGGGTCGAACCCTGGTGCCCAGACAGATCCGTCTACTATGTAGAACAAGTACACAACAGAGTTTGCTTCTTTCTCGCCGCCTTTGATAACGGTCTTCGCCTTCCTCTGCACCCATTCATCAAGGTGATTCTGCAACATTTCCATGTGTGCCCTTCCCAGATTTCCCCCAACTTCTATGGCGTCATGGTTGGTCTTTTAGTCATCTTCAAGAAGCATAAACTTGAGATTCCTAGCATTTCTTTGTTTCTGGAGCTCTTCAACGTCAAACCGACCTCTGGAGGCTTCTTGTATGCCTCTAAGCGTGCCAACGTTAGGCAGCTTATCTCTAATATTCCGACCTCTCATAAGCACTGGAAGGAACACTTCTTTTTTTGTCGGGGGCACCAATTGGGAGTATAATCCTGCTGATAGGACAGACACTCTCGGTATCCCTACGGCTTGGGCTGAACCAGACAACTTGCGTGAGTCTTTTCTCAAGTCAACTGAGCTCTGATCTGGAACTTATAAGCCTTTTGCCCCCTTTTTTGTTTATTTGCATTCTTTCTTCTTTCCAGGTGATCGTCTTGAGCTCAGCCCTGAGGATAAGAAAGTGCTAGTGAAGTTGGAGAAGATCAAGCCAGAGAGGTACGCTGACCTGATTGAGTCACGAAATTTGGTGCAGCTAGGTCTGAGCCTTCCTGTGGCGACTTTAGCGATTCCATTATCTGTTTTAGGGGCTGACGAAGGTAATTTCATTGTCACTTGCTTTCCTCTCTTCATCATCTTTCCTTCTCTTCTCTTTTTCTTTACATTTTCCTACTTTTTCCAGACCTCCCAGGTCCTTCTACCATGAAGGCTACTCCAGAAGAGCTCAAGGCCAAAATTGCAGAGCTGCTGGAGGGTGGCAGGTCTGGGAAGCGCAAGGCTCGGGTCGGCTCTGGGAGTGGTCCAAACACTCGAGCTAAAATCCCCAGATTGGAAGTGCCTTCTCCCCCTTCTGCTACTACAGAAGTGGTTCCCATCAAGGCACCGCCCTCCTCATCCGGCACCCCTCAACATGCAGTCATCTCTCCTCCTCCAGTGGCCCATCCTGGGTCGGGGCCTGCTCAAAAGGGAGATCAGACTTCCCCTTCCTCCTCTGAGGTTAAGGAAGCTTTGGGAGTGATCCCTGACCTCCAACCCGGAAAGTTCTCATACACTGCTTCTGGGAAGACCGAGAGAAAATCTGAAGGAGATGAGGATTCCTTTTTTGACAACATGGATCTTGCTGCAGGGGCTCTCTCTTCTATTTTCTCTGAGTCTGATGTTTTGAAAGCTGCTTCTATGCCTCTTGAGGAGTCCATTTCTTCAGCTCTTCAGGGAGCAGCTGCTGTAAGCACTACCACTTCTCCTTCTCCACTTATTTTTGTTTTGTGGACTCATGACTTATTTTTGTTTTGTGGACTCATGCGTTCTTTCGCATTTTCAGGCTGTCCTTTATGTGAATGGTCTACTGCATCGGGTTCGGTCCCAAGAGAGCTCTTTTCAGGTTTTGAAGAAGTATAAGACCAAGGTTTCTGAATTGTCTCTTGAGAATGAAGACCTCAGAGCCCGGGTTGAGAGCCTCAAGACGCAGATGGAGAGCCTCAACGAGCAGACGGTGAAGCAAGCCTCCGACCTCAAACACACACTGACAGTCAAGGTCAGAGCTGAGGAGGGGGAAAAGAGGGCTCTGGATGAGCTGAAGTTGGTTAAGGAAGACCTGCAGCTTAAGGTCGAGGCGTGGTCCAAGGCTAACCAGGAGGCCTTTGACGCCAAGAAAGAGCTCATCCAGGCCAATCAAGATTATCTTGCCCTCAGTGAGGCTAACGGCAAACTCTGTGAGGAGCTCGAGGAGCAGAAAGGTGTGGTCCAACAGAGGGACAAAGAGATCGCTGAGCTGAGAGATGAGGCCACCACCTTGTGGGCTACTGGATGGCTTGCTTTTAGGCGCAAGGCTATCAAAGCTTTCCCAGATCTTGACTTCAATTTCTCTATCCCTACCGCAGAAGAAATGGAGGAGTCTAGCTCTGATACCGAGGAGGATACCTCAGTTTCCCCAGCTGCTACCTTCAGTCAAGACATACCTGCCCCTGGGACCTCTAGAGCTCTTATCGTGCTTCCTGAGCCTTCAACAGCGACTCTTGAGCTCCTTGCTGCAGATCCTGCTATTCCTGTTTCTGCACCATTTTCTGCCAACTTGGTGACTGAAGCCCTTGCTCAAAATCTGGAATCAACGGAAGCGGGGACCCAAGACATTTCTAATAGCTCTCCCCTTGCTTCTGTTGCTGAGGGCTCTTCTGTTGAGCTGCGAGATTCTCCAATTATTCCCCCTCCAGAAACTTAGATCTTTCTAATTGTGACTTCTTTGTAAAGGAATTTTTTTTTTTTTTTGAGATGTACCCCTGACTTGGGCTAGGACCTCGAGCTACTTTGTGATCTTTATTTTGTTTTTCCTTTTGAGATGTACCCCTGACTTGGGCTAGGACCTCGAGCTACTTTGTGATCTTTATCTTGTTTTTCCTTTTGCTGGTTTAACATCCATATATATATATATATATCTTTGAATTTTGATTTCAAACTACTCACTTACTTGCTTTGCTTCACTTACTTGCTTTATGACGCAGTATATATTCCCCTCCCCCCTTTGCTTTGAGAGGTGTTGTGCCTTTCTTGAAGCAAAATTACTAGATTTGAGGAATATAGAAGACTTGGTGTTATGCCTAGTGGCTTCCCCCGAGCTTTCGAGCTCGGTAGTTAGGATCTTAGAGATCCCTTCCCTCTACTTCTTTGTTCTGAGCTGCTCAACTTGATATTCTGAACTGGCGTGCTCCTTCTGAACTGCATAGTTCAAGTTTGTTAGCCCACGAGTTCTTCCTGAGCTGTACAGCTCTTCTTGTGAACATAAAAGCTCTTACTGAGCTTTTCGGTTGGTACTGTGAACTTAAGAGCTCTTTCTGAGATGGATAATAAATTCTATTGCTCTATTTTTCTGAGAATAGAAGAGTTTCTTCTACGTTTCACATTTCTTTTTTTTTTTTGATGAGCTCAGGAACTCTTCCTCTCTAACGTGAGCAGGGTCCTTAGAGTGGCAGGCCTTAAAGATTTACCATACAAGTGCTCTGTTTTTGACCGGGCTGAGCTCAAATATGGAGGATATATTGCTTGATGGGGCCAGAATTCTGTAGGTTATTTTGAGTACAAATAGGGAGTGATCTTGTACCAATTTCTTTTCCCGCGTTTTTCTCCCAACCGTTTTCCATAACCGCAACCATTCCCATAACCGCAACCACTTTCCATAACTGACTCCCTCTTTCTTGACTCTTGGTTTCCTGAAAAACTCCCAAGTTTCCCTAAGTTTCTTCGTCGTCTGTTGAATTCCTACTTTCCTTCCTTGCACGAAACATTCTTGCTTTTCTTGTTGATTTCTTGCATTTTTTTCCTTACGAGCACTTTCAATGGCTGCGCCTGCTTCCTCTTTGTTCCAGGAACGTGCCTCCTTTGGAATCGAATGGGAGTGGCACTGTCGCTACCTGTCTTCTTCAATACTTGAATCTTCTGACTTGGTGGACATTAAGAGACGATTTTTCCCTGACCTTGACTTGCCTTTGCGAGTTCCTACCCCCGACGAGCCTTGCAACTACCTTCCTCGAGGGGAAGTTTGTTTCTTTGAAGGTGCAATGGACATGGGACTTCGCCTTCCCATTCATCCGGCCGTTGGGCGAGTTCTTGCCTACTATGGCCTATGCCCTTCTCGCCTCTCTCCACGAGGATGGGCTGCTATGGTAAGCTTTTTCTTGTTCTTCCGCCTGCACGCCCTTGGCAGGTTCCCCTTCGTCTCTGAGTTTCTATACTTCTTCGAGATTGAAGAAGATGATGCCCCCTGCTTCAGTTTCTTCCGTTGGAGGAATTTCAGTTTACGCCGTTTGGTTCTAGATCTTCCCTCCAATCCTGAAGGGTGGTCTAAGCGTTTCTTCTTCGCCTCTGGAGAGTCTTGGAGGTCTCCTGAGGATCGCTGTCATGAAGCTAGAATCCCTCGGTCATGGAAGAGCTTCTCTCGCATTGGTAAGTTCCAGCCGAGCTCTTTTGAACTCTTCCTTTTGAAGATATGCTCTTACTACGTTTTCGTTGTGCAGGTCCACCTGAACTGGACGTGCCAGGGATGGTAAATATCAACGAGCTGCTGCTTGCTGAGTCTAAGACTTATTCCGAGCTGATGACGAGCGCAAACCTCTATCTGCTTGGAGCTGAGGCTACTGAATTTGAGTTTTCTTCCGTCCCCTATTCTTCCTGGACCTCTTTCTCTGATTCTGATGAGGAAGGGGATTCTGACGAGGACGGGGATGCTGGAGCTAGCTCAAAGAGGCGTAGGAGGGATGGCTCCTTTTCCCCTGACTCTTTATCCACTATCTTCCTCACCCCAGCAGGTCAAAAGCTTCTTGACTCACTCCATAAGGCCGAGCAAGAGAGGGATGAGCTGAAGGAGGAGAATGCTCGCCTGAAGGAGGAAGTGGCCGAGCTGAAGTCTCAGCTTAAGAAGAACTAAGATTTTTGTTTCCTCGTATCTTTCTTTCTTTTCTTGAATGATGCCAAACTATAATCTTTCCCCATAATTTTCTGAATATTTGTACTTTTGGATACTCTTGATTATCAGATCTTTCGTTTTTTCCACATGCGCAATTCTTTATGAGTTGAGGGGCGCGTCTCGAATTCTGTTGAGTTATTTCAGCACACTCTTTGTGCTCAAAACATGAACGTGGAAGGAAAACAGAAGATCATGTTTGCACTGACCTTGCTCTTGTGTTTGATTCCATAGGTCGGACTACGAATGTTGATGGAAAACAGAAGACCATGCTGATACTGACCTCACTTTTCATCTGACCTCGTAGGTGTTCTCTGTTGCTCTGGACCTTTCGAGGTCTTTGAGGGTGTAGGCAGTGCACAAGGATCACTAGTAGGAAGAGTTCAGCCTTGAATTTGACTGTTGGTGTCTCCAAGAAGAGACCAGTCTTGAATTTTATGAGCCTTGACGCTTGTATGAGCTGAAAAGCTCATCTTTTATTTATAAGCTTTGAGGCTTATCGTGTATTTATGAGCTGAAGAGCTCATCTTTCATTCATAAGCTTTGAAGCTTATCGTGTATTTATGAGCTAAAGAACTCATCTTTCATTCATAAGCTTTGAAGCTTATCGTGTATTTGTGAGCTGAAGAGCTCATCTTTCATTCATAAGCTTTCAAGCTTATCGTGTATTTATGAGCTGAAGAGCTCATCTTTCATTCATAAGCTTTGAAGCTTATCGTGTATTTATGAGCTGAAGAGCTCATCTTTCATTCATAAGCTTTGAAGCTTATCGTGTATTTATGAGCTGAAGAGCTCATCTTTCCTTTGGGAGCCATTGAAGGATGAATAAAAGACTTGCTCATTCTTATTTAAAAATAGCTCTATTACAAATAACACTTACTGAAAAAACTTCTTAAGGTGCTCAGCATTCCACGAGTGAGGTAGGACCTTTCCCTCCTCTGTCTGCAATTCGTAATTCCCCGGTCGGATTACCCTTGACACGATATAGGGCCCTTCCCAGTTGGGTCCCAATTTTCCATGCGTGGGATCCTTTCTTGCAAGCAGAAGCCTCCTAAGTACCAAGTCTCCAGCCTTGAAGCTT
This sequence comes from Ilex aquifolium, assembly GCA_951799425.1. Classification (NCBI taxonomy): domain Eukaryota; kingdom Viridiplantae; phylum Streptophyta; class Magnoliopsida; order Aquifoliales; family Aquifoliaceae; genus Ilex; species Ilex aquifolium. Next base: position 5,144,955 of record OX637394.1, read on the forward strand.
CGGTGCCTTACCTTCCTGTCGTAATACCTTGCAGTTTTCCTTTGGTAAATGCGGACGCGATGCAGAGCTCTGTCCCTTTTTTCATCCAAGAGATCGAGGTTTAACAGGAGGGATTCATCATTGTGCTCGGCATCTGCAAATTCCACCCTTGGTGATTGGAGCCCTATCTCCACAGGGGCTACTGCCTCGGTTCCAAAGGTCAGAGCAAAGGGGGTTTCCTGAGTTGCAGATCTGACGGTGGTCCTGTAGGCCCACAATACCTCAGGGACGTATTCCACCCACTTGCCCTTCAGGTTTTCTAGTTTGGTCTTCAAAGCTGACTTTATTGTTCTGATTGTGACCTCTGCCTGCCCATTGGACTGAGGATGAGCAGGAGCTGAGAAGTAGTTCTTGATCCCGAGCTCTGCACAAAAGCTTTTAAATTTTGAGTTATCAAACTGCTTTCCGTTGTCAGACACGAACGCTCTGGGAACTCCAAACCTGCAAACTATTGACTTCCAAACGAAGTTTTGAACTTTTTGCTCTGTGATGGTTGCTAATGGTTCGATCTCTGCCCATTTGGTGAAGTAGTCCACTCCTATGATGGCAAACTTGCACTGCCCCACACCGGTGGGAAGGGGTCCCAGAATGTCCAAACCCCACTGCTGGAAAGGCCATGGGCTTACCACCGAGCTTAGGGGCTCGGGAGGACAGTGGGACACATTGGCATGCTCCTGACAAGTCTTGCATTTTCTTACTAAGTCGGTGGCATTTTTGAGCATGGTGGGCCAATAATAGCCTTGTCTCAGCACTTTTCCTGCCAAGGCCCGAGCTCCTATGTGATTGCCACATATTCCTTCATGTACCTCTCTGAGTATGTAGTTGGCATCCTCATCTCCTACGCACTTAAGGAGAGGCGTTGAGAATCCACGTTTGTACAGACTTCCTTGTAGCAGTGAAAATCTGGCAGACCTGGTCCTCAGCTTGGATGCCTCCTTAGCATCACTTGGCAAAGCCCCATTCTGCAGGTACCCAATGATGGGGTCCATCCAGCTCGGCTGAGCCTCGACTGATAGCATGTCCTCTTCTTCGACACTCACTGAAGGCTCCGGGAGGTGTTCCATTGGTATTAGTCTATCCAAGTCTTCTTGCGAGGCAGTTGCTAACCTTGCCAACGCATCTGCTCGTGAATTTTCTGCTCTGGGCACATGTCTAACCTTAACTTGCACAAATTTTTTTATTATTTCTCGTACCTTTTTGAGGTAAAGGACCATCTTTTCGCCTCTTGCTTCGTAGGCCTCTTCTATCTGTTTCACCACCAGTTGAGAATCGCTGCAGATCTCCAGCTGCTCTGCTTCCATAGAATAAGCAAGATTAAGCCCATCAATGACAGCTTCATATTCTGCCTCATTATTTGAAGCTTTGAACCCAAATCTGAGGGCGTATTCGACGTCTATTCCTTCTGGGGAGGTCAGGATCATTCCTGCACCGCTTCCCTGCGCATTAGCAGCCCCATCCACTGAGAGTCTCCATATGGGGAGGTCCGGTATTAAATCTGTGGTCTCCATAGGCGCTGCCGCTGTGAACTCTGCAATAAAATCCGCCAAAATTTGCCCTTTGATGGCAGTTCTTGGCTTGTACCTTATGTCAAACTCACTGAGCTCTATGGCCCATTTAACCAACCTCCCTGAGGACTCTGGCTTATGTAGTACTTGCCTCATTGGCTGGTCTGTTGGAACCTCGATAGTATGAGCCTGGAAATAGGGCCTGAGTCTTCTGGCTGTTGTCACCAACGCTAAGACGAGCTTCTCCATCTTTGGGTATCTCTCCTCTGCCCCCCTCAGAGCTCTGCTACAGTAGTAGACTGGTTGCTGAGCTCTGTCTCGCTCCCTGACCAGCGCTGCGCTTGTCGAAAAATCTGAAACCGCCAGGTATAGAGTAAGGACCTCCCCTTCTAAAGGGCTCACCAGTACAGGAGGAGAGCTCATATAATCTTTCAGGGCTTTAAATGCTTCTTCACACTTGGCATCCCACTGGAACGCCTTTTTTAATATCTGAAAGAACGGCTGGCATTTATCACTTGATCTAGACACGAAACGGCTCATGGCAGCTATCCTGCCTGTCAAGCGTTGCACCTCCCTTGTATTGGATGGTGACTGCATCTCCATCATTGCCCTAACCTTCTCTGGGTTAGCTTCAATTCCTCTGCTGCTAACTATAAAACCCAGGAATTTTCCTGCCGAGACCCCAAACGCGCATTTCGCAGGGTTGAGCTTCATTCTGTACTCCTTTAAGATTCGGAACGAATCTGCTAAGTGCTCGATGTGGAGCTCTGCTTTTAGTGACTTTACTAGCATATCATCGATGTAAACTTCCATGGATGCTCCTATCTGTTTTTGGAACATCCTATTTACCAGCCGCTGGTAAGTGGCTCCAGCATTCTTCAACCCGAAGGGCATGACCTGGTAACAGTATGTTCCTTGTTCTGTTACGAAGGAGGTCTTCTCCTGATCGCCTGGATCCATCCTGATCTGGTTGTATCCTGAGAAGGCATCCATGAAGCTAAGGAGCTCATGCCCGGCTGTGGCGTCCACTATTAAGTCAATCCGAGGTAAATGAAAGCTATCCTTGGGGCATGCTCGGTTGAGATCGGTAAAGTCAATGCACAATCGCCATTTGCCATTAGTTTTCTTGACGAGAACCACATTGGCCAACCAAGTAGGGTAGTCAACTTCCCTGATGGCCTTGGCATGGAGGAGCTTGCTGACCTCCTCATTAATCGCCTTTTGCCTTTCTGGGGCAAAACTTCTCCTCTTTTGTTTGACGGGTTTGCAAGCTGGATTTACACTTAGCTTATGGGTGATAACCGAAGGGTCAATTCCCTCCATGTCTTCCTGCTTCCACGCAAACACTCCTATATTCTCCTTTAGGAACTGGATAAGGAGACCTTTGAGCTCTGCGTTTAGTCTGGAACCCACATAAACGAGGTGTTCTGACTTTTCATCAAGCTGAACTGGTTCCAGCTTTTCCGATGGCATTGGTCTTGTCTCCATTTCGTCTCTCATGTCGAGCTCATCCAGTTGGATGTTCTCAACCTCCTTCCTTTTCACAGAAGCCATGTAGCATTCCCTTGCCACCCGCTGGTCTCCTCGGACTACTCCGATTCCATTGTCCGTAGGAAATTTCACGACTAAATGGTAGGCAGATGGGATTGCCTTCATAGAATTAAGGGATGGCCTCCCAAGCAAGATGTTGTATGCAGAGGGTGCATCGACCACTAGGAACTTTACGGTGGTAGTGGCTTGGCAAGGTGGGTCCCCTAGGGTGAGCACGAGCTGGATTGAGCCTAGGGGAAGCACCCTTTCCCCGGAGAATCCCAGCAAGTGAGTGCTTACTGGCTCAAGTCTCTCCCTTCCTATATCCATCTTATCAAACGCAGGTGCGAAAATGATATCTGCCGAGCTCCCATTATCGATTAAAACACGATGAACAGTTCTATTAGCCACCACTGCTCGCACCACCAATGGGTCATCATGCGGGTACTGGCATCCCTCCAAATCAGCGTCCGAAAAAGTGATAGCTGTATCTATGCGTGGTGCTTTGGATACAGCGTGCACTTCGAGAGCTTCTTCGGCTCTGATCCGGCGGAGGTGCGCTTTCCTGGCCGAGCTAGATTCTCCGCCTCCTGCGAACCCTCCTGATATTACTCTGATCTCCCCTAGAGGCTGCTGGTGCGGTGCCGGTGCCGGTGCCTGCTGTCGGGGTGGTGGAGGTGGAAGAGCTCGGTTCTGGTTGTCATTGGATACAAAACGACGTAACTGACCTCGTTGGATCAAAAACTCGATCTCCTTCTTTAGTTGAATGCAGTCATCAGTGTGGTGACCATGGTCTCTATGGTAATCGCAGTACTTGGTGGGGTCTCTTTTGGCTGGATCTGCCTTCATTCGAGGTGGCCATCTTAAGAACTTCTCGTTTTGGACCTCGTACAGAACTTGCGACACAGCGGCGGTGAGTGGGGTGAATCGCTGGGGTCCATATCTGGGCTGCAGTTCAGGCTGCATGGGGCCCAGGCGGTCTCTGACATTTCCTCTTCTCTTTGGCGAGCGGTCCCTATCTCTTCTGGGGGACCTCTCTCGCCCTTTTTCCTTCCTGGGACTCCTGTCTCTTCTCTTCTCTTCTTTTTCCTTCTCCTTTCGTGAGGATGTTCCTCCTACTTTAGAAAGGAGTGCCTCTTCGCCATTTATATACTTTTCTGCCTTGGCTAACACCTCAGCCATGCTTGCCTGAGGGTTCTTTGATATAGAAAACATCAAGTCCTTTGACTGCACTCCCAGTCCTGCAATGAAAGCAGTTATGGCGAATTTTTCGTCTGGGACGTCTACCTTCAATGTCTCCGAGTTAAACCTTTGGACATAAGACCTCAGGTTCTCTTGGGGACCCTGCTTCACGTTCAGCAGGTGGTAGCTTGGTTTTCTGTATATCCGGGCTCCTATAAAGTGAGATACGAAAGCAATGGAGAGCTCTTTAAAGGATGAGATCGAGGCTGGTGGGAGCCTGTGAAACCAGGCTAAGGCTGAGCCTTTCAATGTGATGGCAAAAGCTCTGTAGCGTACGGGATCCTGGTATCCATGTAGCTCCATCTGGTTCTTGTAAGTGTTGAGATGATCCACGGGATCTTTAGACCCATCAAAGACCTCTATTTGAGGCATCCTGAACTTCGGTGGGAGAGGGAAGTGTAGCACCCCCGTGGTGAATGGGGACTCGGTTTGCTGAACCAAGACATCCATTGTAACCGGAGCTTTACTCCTTACAGCCTCCTTCATGTGGCTGAGCTCTTGTTGGATGTCTTTGAAGCGTTGCTCCCAGCGCTGCTCTTTCCTGTCCGGTGGATAAGGGAAAGAATCATCCCTATCGCCCCCGTCGTTCTGACTTTGCATCTCGTCGTTATGGCCATTCCTAGGGGGCACATAAGGAGCATGCCCCCTGGTCTGGCTGCTTTCTCCTCCTTCGTCGACCTCTCTGAGGGGGTCCCAGTGTCGCCGTTCCCTGTAAGGGGGGTTATTCTGGCCTTCTTGGGCCGGTCGTGCCTCCTGTGGGCGTTGTACGAGCTTTGATAGCTCTGCATTTTCCTTTAGTAATCGTTGGTTGACGAGGCGAAGGGCCTCCAACTCGTTATTAATGGGGGAATTCGTCTCCTGGATGTTCCCTGGTTGTCTGCCGTTGGTGACTTCCTGCTAATCTTGCATTCGTGGTAGGTTTGTTTGACTTCTGCTCATATTTCGAGTTGTTACCATCAGTCACTGAGGAATCAGCTTATTTGTAACAGGAACAGTCGTTCCCACAGACGGCGCCAAACTGATGGTGTCAAACTGCGCGTATGAACTATGGGATTGGATTGTGTGGTATGTACGATCTGCGTAGGGCTTGGTATAATATCTGAACTACAAGGCTCGTGAATTGGTGGATGAACGCTCTAATCAATCGATGTATAGTGTGTGAAATGCAGTAAAAGTATAGTGGTTCACCGGCTAATGAGCTCGGCTAATCCACTCTCTAATGGAGGCTCTTGCTCCCTTCTCTTTATTGATCAAAATGAACATGTTACAGTAGAATACTCCGGGTCCCCGGGTTTCTCATCGTTTTTCTCTTTTATGGGGGTTGCCTCCTTCTGTTATAGCCTCATGCTTCCCTCTAATACGGAATTACTTCCTATATTGAAGGGACCGTGCCCTATCTTCATCCATAATTCCGGAGTTACCCAAACTCCTTATGGCTGATTTCAAACGGAGAGATCCTTGCCTTCTTCCCTGGGATTCTCCTTAGTTTTAGGAGGGGATCATGGTTGAATACGGGTTTCATGCCTTGGATTGGTTCTACTTCCTTTGTAAGGGTATCCGTTGTCATCTTGCTGGCCCCTTGGCATCTCTCATCTCGAATCTTCAGCAGAGAGTGTCAATGCTGGCTGGGCGAGCTCAGCCCATGGCTAGGGGGGGCTCAGCTTATTTTACCTGAGCTCCCGAGCTGAGCTCACAAACTGAGCACGTGTCAGTTTTATTCTAGGTATCATCAAAAATAATTACCACAATAGTGATAAAAACATCTATAAATGTGGCAAATCACCCATAAAAGTAATTAATTTTTTTGTGTTTATGAAATGTGATAAAAATAGTTATCACAAATATAGTAAAAACACCTATAATAGTGGTAAAAATATCACAACAGTGATAAATCAATTACTTTTTTGGTTGTAAAATTACCCACAAAAATTATAAAAATACTTTTTGAAATAATAAATTTTGGAAGTATGATATCAATTTTTTTTTTTGACGATACCGTAATCAAATCCATGAGAAGTGAGACCCAAGATCAGTTCAGTTCTCATGTTATGAAAAGAAGAGAGAGTTCGAGTTCCAATTTGTCTTCGTGTCCTTCTTTGTTGATTAGATTCATGGATGCTTGATCTTCACACAGGACCATTCTTTGGGATTTGGCCACCATGTTCTTTCAATGACCTACGAATGATGGACGAAGGAAACAACCATATTTTGACAATATGATTTGAGTGTTGGCATTAGGGAAACAAACATTTCTTCTTGAAAATATGAATCTAAAAGATAAAATGGATGATATGGTGACACACAGACTACGTAACATAGTGTTGTCCCTAGAATACAACAATTCTGTCTAATTAATTGTTAGTTTACTTGGATCTGTACAATTAAATTAAACATAAACTTCACATGACACGCTTTTATATTGCCCAAAAAATTAATACAGTAAAAAGAATATAGAAGATATGAAAATATATACATTACTGTTGATATTTCGTAATTACTTTCGTTTTTAATCAGATAATAATTATTAGAATTAAATAAAAAAATGAATGTTAGAAAACTAGCCGTTAGACCTTTGGTATAGAAAAACTACAGTGTGCTGTGTAATCTTCTCTGGTGGTCCTATCCGTGCGCACGTTTAAGACTCAACTCAAGTACAAGGAAGCACTAATATAGCATATAAACTCAATTTTTTTTAAAAAAACTAATCAATATAAAATTAATTTTTTCCATAAAAATACTCTAACATTTATCACCACAACAAAGTTGGGTCATGTCACAAAAACCTTATTAGATGTGGTAGGCCTTTTTAATGTGAGCAATGCTATGTATCCTTTTAATGTGGCCAGACGAAAATAGGAAAAAGGTCTTCCATTGAATTGCAGGAACATTCCACATGCATTTAATACCTCTCTTGCAATTGTAATTGATGGGACACTTTTAAGAAAGAGGTAGATTGCGACACGTGTCTTCGGTGTCGAAGACACTTTTCTCTATGATAGAACCACGTGTCTTCAGCACCGAGGACATCATTCTCCCTGACAAAATCACACGATCACGTGTCCTCGGCACCGAGACACTCAGCTCTCTGACAACGACAAGGTTCCCTCAGCGTCGAAGAATCTCCATTCTTTTGAACAAACCACGTACCTTCGGCTCCGAGGGTACCTCTACTCTAAGACGCCCGGGTGTCCTCGGCTTCAGGGATATTTATTGGGACTCTGGCCCTGCCACATGACTCCGACTTCTAGACAGGTTACTGATTGACAGCTGATCAGTCTCAACTAAATTAGGAATCATGGGGGCACTCTGCACAAGGAGGTCAGAATGACAGGACCAACGCAGCACTCCGCCAAGGGGAGCAGGACGTGTGGCATAAAGTGTAGAATGAGGGGCAAATAGAGAAACATACCCCTGGTGACATGCGGCTATCCCAGGCAGGCATTTAATGAATTCTCAGTCGATGGGACATCAACGGTGACTCGAGAAGCCAGGAAAGGGGAGCATCAAGTGTTCCAGCATCAGGACATTTAATACTTCAACATTGAAGAAAGAACATTAAATGCTCGGGGATCCGAACATTTAATGTCTTTGCATAAAAGAAAGTTCATTGATTGCTCGGGGATCCGATCAATTAATAATGGGGTCTCCCCCATGCAAAATAGGGGGCATACTGCCCCATCTCTGGATGCTACCTACTGTCTAGACTATCAACAATGATGAGTCCTGTGAGGTATAAATAACCTCAAAAAACACATTGCAAAGGTACGCAAAATCACCTCTAAAAAACATACAACAATGTTTTCTTCTTTCTCTCTCTCAAATAACTGACTTGACCGTCGAAGGGGATACGCCGAAAAACACTCCGGCGCCCTTTCTAACCTGTTTTCTGTGTATCAGGAACCCTCATCGATCCGTCTGAATAGATCGAGTAACCTCTTGGAACAATTCATCACCACTCCATAGACCCCCTTTGGCCTTCTCAATCCTTTCTTTGCCACGCGATCTTCGACATTCGAGGCGAACACGAGTTCACCAAGGGAGAGATCTGTCTTGTATAACTATTGTGCGAAAATCACCACGCATAACAACCTAGCGTTAGCTTTGGGGGTATAAGTGTTTGTCCTCTATTTTATTTTTTTCGAGATAAATAATATTAGTTAAATTTAATTTATTAATCTAATTCATCATAATTATTAGGTTAGTAACAGACATTAACAAATCTAATAATTGTGAGTAATTAGATCAACAAATTAGATTTAAATAACATTTCTTTTTCGAGATACTTAAGAAAAAAAACAAAAGAAAAAGTAATGGTTTTTAATGAAACAATTTAGTTATATGGTAATGTCATCTCCTGGAAACTTTTTTTTTTTTTCCATATTGATTTCAAGAGTGTTAATGAATTATTCATTACTTTTTTTAGTCTTATAATTGCTTTCGAAAAACATAATTTATTGGATCCAATTGTTTTTTTATTTATTCTTGCAACTATAATTTTTTTTTTGGTCATTTGCAACTATAATTTTGCTAATTTTTTTTTGTGTGCAGCACATGGGTTTACCCTCTAGTTCTATAACTGAACATGAAACCTTTTCAGTTTTCATTAATTAGTTACTATAATAATTAATAAGGCTTTTATGTGGGTTGAATTGAACCATAACATCTGCTCAGTTGATATGTATAACGTCAAACAAAGGAAAGCAGCCATGGCATACAGTAACATGAAGTCAAGGTTCCTGATCAGTATGATTCTCATCTGCATGGTGGTATTGACACATGCTCTGAACCTTAGACCCCCGAGACGACGACGACGACGACCCCACTTTCTAAAGCTTGAACCATGTAGAAGACCAAATCCACCATCGGGTTGCCTCTTGCAGTACGTTGCCCCCAAAAGCCCTGCTAAGCCGTCCAATCCGTGGCACCGTGAGTGCTTCAAGTATTTCCGTTGTCGTGGCGGCCCTCCGGGACTCCAAACTACCCTTGCAACCAGCCCTCGGTGAGTGGGGAACTGCAGCACCAGTATCGTAGAAATAAGGTACCTATGCTTATAGTTGTGATAGCCATTGACAATAAACTTCCATGTTTATGAATATTGTTTCACATCTAGAGAACAATATCTTTTAACCTTGTGTATGTGCTTTGTGGGACCTTTCACCCATTTCCGATTGATTATGGGTTTGATACTTCTATCACAATATCAATGCTACACTTTCCACCATATTTTTGTATTTTATATTGGATTGTCGGATGAATGAGTCTTATTGAATTAGTCCTAACCCAAATATCTATTTCTTCTTGCTGTCCTCTCAACTGTAATCTCCTAGGTCTTTCCTTAGTTTGTCGGTTTGGGTGGGATTGAAGGGTTGGATTAAGTAAAATAGCCCAATGGACCTAGGCATAACTTGTTTGGTTGGAAAGTTAGGGCATGTTTGGATGATTTTTAATTATGGGAGTGGTTGAATTGCATTTGTGAAACCATTTTAAATTGAACTCTTAGGTTTTATTCATGGAATCGAATACTGAACTATATCTAATTCCATGTTTGACAAGTGACACAATAACATATGAGGCTCACAAATTGATCACAAATATTTGTCATGAAATTAACCAAACCCACCATCTAGACGAGTTTTACCTTGAGAGCCTATTACGGATGGTCTCACCTTCTCTACCTTGGGTGCTCCTCTTGATGCCGCTCGACGAGGGGTCTCGCCCTCTCCACCTTGGGTGTCCTCATGACGGTCTCACCCTCTCCACCTTAGGCACCCCCACGATGGGTCTCGCCCCCTCTCACCAAGCGCCCAGGCGCTCAACACCAAGCACCAGGAGCCCAGCTCGTCAGCGCCCTCCTCATCTACATAGAATGAGCCTCTGCCCTAGTAGCTATCTCAAGTGCTACTTGAAGGTCAACCTCTAGATGGGCAGCCCTCTCGTGCGCTAGCCTCAACTGTTCAGCAGCATCCTCTCGTGCCTGCCACCCGAGCTCTACTGCTCCGTGGCATCCTCTCGTGCCTGCCACCCGAGCCCTACTGCTCAGCAGCATCCTCTCGTGCCTGCCACCCGAGCCCTAACTGCTTCGCGGCATCCTCTCGTACCTGCCGCTCAAGCACCAACTGCTCTCAGCAGCCCCTAGTGTCTGCCTCTCTGACATCCCTGGGAGTCACAGACCTCCAAAGTTGCTCCTTGGCCAAAGTCACATTGAAACATGAACACCGAGCCACTACTAGAAGCAAGACAACTAGGTGAAGCTACAATCCCCGTAGAAACCGCACTGGAGTCTCAACTCATGCAGCGGTACAAGGGCTAGCTCTGGTACAAACAAGAATCACAGTTTGAGAAGGAGTGGGGGCACCACTGGACCTTGCACCTGACCATTGGACCTTAACTGGGGGCATAAAATCTCACTCTCTTGGGAGAAGGAGAGACACCATTCTTGGGAGAAGGGGAAGACACCACCCTGAAAGCACAAAGAACCTCCACCTCCATCATCGCTCTTTCAACATGAGCTCCTGAAATTAGAGACAAGTCAAGAACCACCACAGTCTAAAGACATCATAGTCTCTCAGGCAAAAACCTAGAATGCCAATTCGCCTCCCAGTACTCCCACACTGGCACTGCCTCTTACAAACCCAAGAGCGTCGCCCATTTGGAGCACGTTTGTTCCACCTCTGCCTCTTCCTCTCCTGCTCGCGCCATCCAAGGTCTTAATATCCGGTCAGCCAACTAAAAAACGCAACGCCTTCTGCGCTAGGAGAGTCGCCCAGGCCGCCATGGAGCTAGCGCCCGCCTGCCTAGTGCCCCTCTGTCTGGCGCCTGCGCCCAGGACAACCAGGATCTCTCTCTCCTCACCTCTCACGACATCGACGACAGAGCCTAAGCGGTGGATGCCCAACCATGGAGTTATCAGAAGCTTCGTGATTGAGGGAATAAAGAGACTACCATACAGAGCAAGAAAAACTCCTCCAAAGAAGAAGAACATGCCCTCAACCCCTTCCTCCCACAGAAGTCAGAGGCTTGGAGCATGGGGGGCAAATGATGAGTTCAAATTTGACTGGGCCGAGCCCAACTTAAACCGACCGAGAAAAACCAAAGGAAATCCCATTCGAAGCTGAATAGTCCAAATTACGGAAGGCATAAAGGGAAGTCCAAATTATGGAGGGCATAAAGGGAAGTCCAAATTACGGGGGGCATAAAGGAAAATTGGAAATACGGCCGTAAATCAATACGGAGTTCAAAGTAACTCAAGCCCAAGCCAACAGGGACCAAGGGGGCGCCGCCCATGGGAGGCCACCCAACTTAGGCGCCGCCCATGGTGTGGCCCTCCTGGTCTTCTCCTCCTTTGTCCCCTTGACTCCAATGAAGGTCTAAGCCAAGTCAAGTCCAATCCAAGATCTTTCTCCGACTAAATAGGAGCACGAGGAAAGAATATCGGGATGCGGAGATCTACTCCTACCTTAACTGTGATTACCGAAAAGATTTATTCCTACTAAAATTGTACTTACCAAAATAGTGGAAGACCCCTTCCTCACGTCACCGCCTCATCGCCTTACCCTAGTTATATAATGTAAGCCCTCTCAAGAATAAGGGCACGCCTCCAAGATCCCACACACTCACTACACACATTGCTATCTCTTTCTCTCTCTTCCCCAAGCATTGTCATACCCCCGGAGAACATCTCTCCGGCGACTTTGTTCATCAATAAAGAATACCAAGCCACCGCTGCCATTCTCGAAAGTGGAGTAGGTCATCCAAGACCGAACCACTATATATCTCTGTGTTGGTTTCATATTTACTGCTTTGCTATTATATTGCCATTGATTGCATGTTTAATACTCATTAATTACACCATTATACATTCTTGACTGTTGATCTTGCACAAGATAATTTTGTGCATCATCACCATGTTTGACAAGTGACACAATAACATGAGGCTCACAAATTGATGATCACAAATATGTCATGAAATTGACCAAACCCACCATATAGATGAGTTTTACCTTAAGGGCCTGTTACAGGCCGAGATTCTAATCCCGGCCTCAAATATGTAACCAAACATATGATATGATGGTTCATTAGACAGTTTTTATTAAACCCACCATTGTATATCCGCATAAACCCATCAAACAAACGAGCCCTTGGAGTCTTGCATTTACAACTTTTCATTAATATGAATATTACCAATTAAGATTGGAAATGGTAAATAAAATCAATCTAATACCCACTCAGTTTATCCAGAGAAATAGCATAGAAATTAAAATGCAGCATAAAAAGCAGTAGATGTGCACTTGACAATAAAGACCACTCCATATATAGCCGTTAGATGGATGCCCTATAAAGATATCCACCAACCTCAAAACAATATTATCACTGTATGAGCACAGTACAAAAATAGCCGTTACTAGCCCCTGAAGAAACAATACATTAGAAGTTTGCTTAAAGACTCTATCAGAATGAGCAAATGAATTGGGGACCCATTTTATTCCTAATGCAGGGGAATCGGAGTCACGTCTCCTATTTTCAGATCCTCTATAATATACTTTATCTCAATTTTTTTTAATAATAAATCACTTGTCATTAATTCAAGTTGGATTACTTGGTATAAGTAAATCCTCCACCAACATACGATAAGTAATTTATTATCGAGACAAATTGAAAGAAAGTGTACGGTAAGAAAATCTGAATCCCTAAAGGCCAATAATCACTTGGTGTTTGTTTACTTCCCAACATTCCCCGTCTTGATTCTTCAAAGAGTAACACTTGGGAACTTGCAAGATCCATAACCTGCAAACCAAACGAAATCATCAAAACCCACAAAAACTAATCAAAAACAGGCTTTACAAGGAAAAACAGAGTGGTTCATGCCAACTGAGGAGGAGTGTGGATTAGTAACTTAGCAGCATGTAGTTTTTACGTTCAGTACAGTCCTAGTAAACTTTGATGTCTACTGTGATTCCTCTATTCTACCAATACTTACACAGTCATGCATTTTTCATTGAACAAGCTACCGATGATATGTGTTGTAGATTCCATCCGATCCACTCTCTTAAGGGAGGATCAACTATATATAAGTGGGTCTCTCGCACGTGTATAAAAATATATACCATCGAGAAAAAAGAGCACAAAACTGTATAAGCTCTAAATGTGCATGGTATATATACCAAATTTTGTGCAGAATTAAATGCTGACAACAGTTTTTGAATGAGCTAGCCTAAACCCTAAAATCAAGCTAGGGAAAATTTCAACCACACCCTCTCTATTTTTTGAATTTTCATTGACACCCCCCTATCAGATTTAAAATATTAACTATAATGCAATTTTACTAAATTGGCCATGATATATTTGACGACAAACTTCATTCACATCCCTTCTAGATAAATATATCTTCAATGAGACTCCCTCTGTTTTCTAATTTTTTTTACGTATTAAAATTCGATTCAAGCTAATTAAAATTTATTTTTTTACATATTAAAATTTGAGCCGATTAAAAATTATATTTTTTACGTATTAAAATTTGGGCTAATTAAAATTCTATTTGAGCCAATTAAAAATTATTTTTAATCCACTCAAATCAAATTTTAATCAACTCGCATTGAATTTTAATCAGCCCAAATTTAATACATAAAAAAATATAAATTTTAATAGACTCAAATTTTAATAAATTGAATTTTAATTGACACGAATTTTAATAAGTAAAAAAATATAAATTTTAATCAATTCGAAAACGAATTTTAATTGGCGCTAATAACTCAAGTAGAGTTCAAATCGGCTCAAATTTTAATGCGTAAAAAATAAATTTTAATTGGTTCAAATTTTAATATATAGAAAAATAAATTTTAATTGGCTCGAATTTTAATAAAATTTTATGTAGAAAAATTACTTGAAGTTTATGTAGGGATATTTTTGGTATTTTAGATGATTTTTTTTGTTAGAAATGATAGTTTAATGATAGAGGGTGTTAGTGATGTTTAAATATAAACTAGAAGGGGTGTCAGTGATGTTTTTGATAATAGAGGGGGTGTCCTTGAAGATATAGTAAACTAGGAGGGGTGTGGCTGAAATTTTCTCTAAAAGTTATGATACCAAAAATTAACTTCTTTTTTTTTTTTTTTCGAAAAATATTTCTAGATCATAAATCAGAGTGTAACGATAAAATAATAATAAAAATACAAGTGTCAAATTGTGATGTATTAAAAAATTACTTTCCAATACTAATGAGTGCAGAGTCTATATAGTATATATGGCTATGTTGACATTAACTTCAATTTTTCTACATATTTTTGGAAGGAAAATAAATTTCTTGCCGGCTACCCCACGTCACAGACAACCCATACAACATATTATTCAAAGCCAGCTCACCAAAACGTTCCTACCACTATTGAGACACCATTACCCATAGTTTTTTTTTTTGGATGACCTTTTACCCATTGATGAAATGTTCATTTATTTATTTATTATTATTATTGTTTTTAATCCTAGAATAGTTCATCGGTTGAGTTTAACTTCTGATAATCTAGAGGTCTCTGGTTCAATACTTCTCATAACCTATAAAAGATCAGCCTCCTTTGTTTTTCTTGGGACATATTCTAACCAGTATCCAAACTCGAGAGAATAATCGATGCAATTGTGATCACTTTATAGTTAAAAAAGAAAAAAAGAAGTGATAATTTTTCTCTGTCCAACTATGGCACTGCTGCCATAGAGCCAAATCTACCATTATGGTTCCATGTAGGTCCCCCGACACATTCACCATTTCCCATGTAATATCAAACCAATGAATGATGGGCATAGAGCATATTCCTACGTGATATCACTAACACCTTGACAATTGACGAGACATTGAAATAGTAAATGGTTGTTGGGGATCCTGATCCTGAATTTAAGTGAGATGTAACAACCTAATTCTTTGGTTATATGAGTAACCGTGTGTGTGTGTGTGTGTGTGATATATTATAAAACAAATTAAAAGAAAGTTGATACTTACTTGGGTCTTTAGCGGTCTGGATGGCAAGCCCATTGAAGTAACAAGTCCCACCAACATTCCTAAACTGGGCCCAGTACGAACTAAAAGCTAAACTTGCATGCCGGACCACAGACTTTATCGGTTTGTAACACTTCCCACCGGGCTGAATCGGGTCACAAGTCCCATTACCCTGCCCACAAGCATACGATAACGCCGACGCCAACTCCGTCCGATTCGCCCCTTTTGCCACCACACACCATATCTTCCCCTTGTAAGGCTCATTATTCGTCGGAATCGGCAACGGTTTGTACTCTGATTCCGGCGTCTTCGCCGATAAATCGATCTCATACACATTCTTTTCATTCGGGTACAACAACCCGAAATGTCGCTCCGTACCCGGACCCGGCTTCTGGTTCTCATTGTACAAAGAGAATAAAAACGCCGGCAGAACCGTACCTGGACGTGCCGGCGTCCCAACCGGCGGCTTCGCCATTAGTTTCTTCACAACATTCCGGTTATAAGTGGCGGCGTTGTAAATATTACAGCCAATCTGGTCGATATCGCCTCCGTTGGGCCAACCCGTTTCGGCGATGAAAAGTCGAATATTCGGATACCCAAGTCTTTCCATGGCGAAAACAACTGAGTCAAGCATTTGGTCGAGCAGGTTGGTGTATGTTAAACCCGAAACCGGATCTGTATATGTAATGTTCTTCGCCATTAGCAGAGCGTAGTCAAGCTTGATGTTTATGGGATCAGAGGACCATGGGAAAAATGTATAGACATCTAGGAAGAAGAAAGACTTGGTCCTGTTCAAGAACTGTAACAATGGTTTCACGACCTTCACCGATACATCGGATCGAAATGTTCCGTTAGACGGTGGAAACGATGATTCTAAAACATCCATAGCCAATGGCGTCCCAACTTTAATCTTACGGAGCTTGTATTTTTTGACCGAGTATTTGATTCTACGCATGGCCGGTACAAGATTGAACCAGGTTGTTGTATCGGGTTGACTCAATATTTCGTTTCCGACTAAGAGGTATCGGATCATGGTTTCTGGGTGGAAAGGGACGACATTGGTGAGGACCCATTGATCTGCCAAGGTTTGATTTGAGGAAATGTTGGTGATGATCTCATTAGGGACCATGACAGAGACTTGGAGGTCAGTGCCTTTGAGGGCTTTGAGGATTTCTGGGTTGGCATCGTAGATCTTTACCCTTTTGGCTTTAAGGTTTTTGATGAGTTCTACGGATTTTGGTGGAGGGGGTAGGTTGTTACCCAGTTGGCCGTAGCAAACTCCAATCTCGGGTGAGATTTCTGCACCTGTAAATCGATAGAACAACAGAATGTTACAAAACACAGAAATATGTATGTATGTGCTTAATAGAACTTGTGTAAATATTAGTTGAGAAACTTACAGGTGAAACAAGCTAGGCCTAAGAGAGAGAGCAAAAGGAAAGTGAATAAACCCATATTAGGAATTTCCTTGCAAAGGTTTCTTTGGATTTAGAGCACTTGTAAAGAAGATAAAGAAGTGGGTGTGATGGAGGGCGTGCCTATCGACAATTGATGGCCACTTCGGGTACAGACCATGGAGAGAGAGAGAGAGAGAGAGAGAGAGAGAGAGAGAGAGGGCGTTGAGCTAATTGAAGGACGAGTGTGAGAGAGGTTGGGTCTTTTTAGATTTTGATCACAGAGGGTGCAGCTAGTGCGACTCCTCTCAGGTGGGATACCACTTTGGCTACTATTCTCTTTACTTTTTGGTAAATTAAAGGTTTAAAGGGGAAAAAGAAATGATAATGTAGTAAGCAGAGAATCAGATCACCCAGATGAGGTAACGACGAAGGAGAGAGAGAGAGTCCAAGTATTGGTGACTTTTCAGTTGTGGGCTCTTTGGGTCTTCTTTTCTTTAATGCTTTTAGCTTTGTTCAATTTCGCGGAAGCTAATAAAAAGTCTGGGGGGTCCAAAGCTGAATATGTTCCAGACGTGCCAAAAAAAAAAATAAAAAAAATGCAAATAGCCGTTGGAGAGATGGCCAGTAACAGTATGGTGAAAGAATGTGTTGATACTCTTTGCGAGGAAACAAATTAATAACCTTCAATAATTATATTGTTTCTTCAAATGAAGTTCTGGCTAAGTAGTAAGTAATTTAGAGTTCTCAATTTCATTGTTTAACGTGAAATAGCTTTAACATAAATAATTAAGAGAAATTGATAAAAAAAAATGAGTAGTATTATACAACCCAAAAAAGAAATAAAAAATTGTAATTCAAAAATTGTAACTCAAATGTATATTATTTTTTAGATGAGTGAGTCTCATCAACTTTTTCAGTAAGACGTATTCATCTAACACTCATCCAATAAATGATATATATTTGTGTTGTAATTTTTGGATTCTATTTTGATTGTGTAACATTTTTCAAAAAAAATTGGCAAGAGTTGCACGAGTTAAATCAACATAAGGGAACTCTTAGGGGTAGTCAAGTGGTTGAGTTTGAACTTTTATAACCCAGAAGTCTAAGGTTCAATTCCTTTCCAAACCACTAGCCACCCTTGCCCCTTAAGGCTCTGTTTGAATATTTATTTTTTGAGGAATTTGGAATGAATTTATGAAAACTTCTCAAACCCAGTCAAAAGGATTTGTATATGGGATTCAAAAAAAAAAAAACTATCAAATCTCATGTTTGCTAAGTGATGCAAATATATGTGGGGTCCATACACTTATGTCTAATCATATTATTTAATTTACTAAATTATCTATTATTAGGTAAATATAAAATGGGAAAATTTTAGCCACACTTTTTTTAGTTTACCATATCTTTAAGGACATCCCTTCTATTATCCAAAATATCATTGACACCCCTTCTAGTTTATATTTAAACATAACTGAAACCCTTGCCGTTAAACCACTATTTTTAATCAAAAAAATTCATCTAAAATACTAAAATTGCCCCTATATAAATCCCAAACAATTTTTTTACATAAAATTCGATTAAATTTCGAGTCGATTAAAATTTATTTTTTTACATATTAAAATTCGAGCTGATTAAAATTCATTTTTTAATTCGAGATAATTAAATTTTATTTTTTTATATATTAAAATTCGAGCTGATTAAAATTCATGTTTTGATTCAAGATAATTAAATTTTATTTTTTTACTTATTAAAATTTGATCTTATTAAAATTTTTTTTTTTTTACGTATTAAAATTGGAGTTGATTTGAGCTCCACCTAAGCTGTTAGCACCGATTAAAATTTGATTCGAGTCAATTAAAATTTATATTTTTTTACTTATTAAAATTTGTGCCAATTAAAATTCGATTTAAGTTTATTAAAACTCATTTTTTTGCGTATTAAAATTTGAGTTGATTAAAAGTTATATTTTTTTACGTATCAAAATTCGGGCCGATTAAAATTCAAAGCGAGTTTAAAATTTGATTTGAGTATCGACTCGAATCGAATTTTAATACATACAAAAATTCATAAACCAGTGGGGGTCTCATTGAAAATATGTCTATTTAGAGGGGTGCAGATGAAGTTTTTTCTAAAATATATCTTGGGTAATTTAGTAAAATTGTATTCTAGTTAAAGCCTTTAATTTGACAAGGGGTGACAGTGAAAATTTAAAAAATAGAAGGGGTATTTTTGAAGATATGATAAACTAAATTGTCTAGCTAAAACTTTCCCATATAAGAATAAATTTTTGGGTAAATTAGTTTTTTGTCTTCAAATCCAATCTTTCACTTTTAAACCCATCCTCCACATAGGTTTCATCAAACCTCCATTTGTGGGTTTTAATCAACCATTCACTAAGGACTCGAATTCATTTATTCTATGAATTTCGAGTCTCAAATCTTGAACCAAATATGGGTTTAGAAAATACATTGGACTATTTTTATAAAATTCACCTCTTAAATCTCATCCAAACCCACATACCAAACATGCCCTAAGGACACAAACCCATATCAAGTTACGGTGGCCAACTGTTGAGCTCGAGTGAGTAGTCGGCGCAAGCCTAGACACCATCACCAAAAAAAACAAAAATCAACATAAGAGAAGAATTAAAAGGAAACAAAGAAGGATTATGGTATTGAAAAATAATGTATTATTATAGAGGATGACCCTATTGTTGAAATGAGCTGCTGACAATGGCCAGTTTTAAGTACTTAGAATAAATTCCCATGTACCATGCTATAAATGATACTTCTAAATTTGTGATAAGCCTTAAAATGAGAAATTTATCTATACTAATAAGATAGAACCCAATTTGAATCATTTTTTACTTTAAAATTTAATCTAATTTTAATTCATTTAGGAAAGTACAAAGACAGTTCAGATTTAATCTACTTTTAATTTAATGACCTAGATTTCATCTCCATTATTCCAAATTAATCCAAAGGCTGACAATGCATTCTACACAAAAAACTTATCCCGCCCAAACTTTTTGCACGATGCCCAACTCAATTGTCAGACACAACTCCCCAAGGCCCAACGTCTCTCTTCTTCTTCTCTCTGTCCGTCTCCTCCTTTGCGACCTCTCTTTTCCCTCTCAACCTTCACCGGCCACCCCACCGACCCAGGTAAGCTCTCTCTCTCTCTCTCACACACACACACAGAGTCACACACACACAGTCAAACAAACACAAGCACACCCCCAGCCACCCACCCAGAGCACGCACACACACACATCACGACACACCCAATATGTTAATCTAGGGTTTTGAATTGGGTGTTAATTTAGGGTTTTGAAATTGGGTGTTAATTCATCTTCCCTTACTTTCTGTTTTCCTCCATCTCTTTTGTCTCCACCGCCTTTGCCACACCATGTCATTGCCCATCGCCAACGCCAAGCAACCCCATCTATCTCTCTCTTCCTCTTCCTCTTCTACCTGACTCCCCGCTCCTCTTCTCCCCCCTCTCTCTTTCTACCACCACCGCATTACCCTCATCCCCCCAAAAAAAATCCACCACCGAATAACCCACCCCACAGCCCACGAAACCACACCAATGTGTGTGTTCTTTGTTAGAAGAGAAAGTTTGTTTCTTGGTGGACTGTTAATCTACAGAGTTAAAAATCAGTCCTTTACCCTTTTGGTTTCTAAATCCTTCACATACTTCCACCGACTTGGAGATTTTATTTTGCTTTTTTTATTTTTTTTTCTGGGATTTTTCTGCCATGGGAAAGTCGTTCAAGGATTCTCTTAAAGCTCTCGAAGCTGATATTCAGCTTGCCAATACTCTATAAATCTCTCTCTCTCTGATTTTTTCCCTATGTTTTTTCTATCTCTGAATTGAATGTTGTTGTAAAGCTTTATTATCCTTGCTTTTTTTTTTTTTTTTTTCCGCCTTTGTTTTGGACTGATGATCATGCGAAATTAGTTACCAGTACTTTCTAAATCTACCTCTTTGTCTCTGATTTTTTTTCCTCTGTTTTTTTTATCTCTTTCTAAATCCATCTCTTTGTCTCTGATTTTTTTTTTCTCTGATCGAAAGTTGTTGTGAAGCTTTGTCATTAATTTTTTTGTGCTTTATTTGACTCAGAATCATGAGAAATCTGACAGACCCAAATGAAAAAAACTGTTAGCCCGGGTTTTTTGGACATCAACTATTTGTAGTGGTTTGATGAATTTCAGTGAGAGGTAACAGGTGATTGAATTGTATGGTGTTGGATGGAAGGAAAAAATGACATCAAATGTGGGGATGCATGAGGAACACTTCCTTCACAATGTTTTCAGGTAGTGGGTTTTTAGTTTCTAATTCTCTTTTCATGTTTATCTTTACTTGATTGCATAAGTTTTCCTATAAAAGCTCAATACGGTCATCAGAGGGATTGTAGTGGATTATAAGAGTTTTTGGGCAAGAAAATGAAATTTCTGAATATGGGTATCATACTTTCTGTTTAGTTCCAAATTCAGTAAAGTAGTAGTTTTGATTCAATTTGTCCTATACTCCTATAGTCCTATTGAATTCCACCTTCATGGTTCATTTTGGTTCATTTCTTTTCATTTTTGCAATTGAATTGAGCAATTAGCAGTTAAAAATAGAATTGTTGTTGTTGTCTCAAATTAATCTTTCTTGGTTTTTTATGCTTGAATTTTTTAATAGAGTGAGTTGTAGAAGTAGACAATGAATGAGCCAATGGGGCAAATTTCATCCCATGTGTTAAAAGTCTTCGGAAAAGCAATTGAGAGTTATATTTTTCTTCTTCGAGTTACATAGAATATTTCATATTTTCAACTTTTTTTCGGGCTAAATACGTATCAACAATTTGATGTCTTCATAAAACATGATACTGCGTTCCTGTAGATTACATTAGGTATATTATTGATCTTCTTCGTACTCAATTTATGTGTCAAGCGATCCTGAAAAATTGACTTAATTATAGTTTCTTTGTTTATGTTTTATTTGGTGTTATTTTGGTGGTGGTTGAATTCAAGCGGCAACCGTGTCCACTCGACACTCTTATGGTGCTAGGTATTTTTTTTTTCTTTTGAGAATAGATAGGTAATTTTTAAAACCCTAGAAATTTTAGTTTTCATGTTGCGCTTAGTTAGGGTTTGTTAATGAAATTGAAATCAAATCTTTGATCAAGTGTTGTCTACCGATTGCTTTTGAAGTAGATTAATGTGGATTTGTTTGAAAATAGTGAAATTTGATACTACAACAATTTTTTTGGGTACTTTCTAGAAACTGGTGATGTGAAATAAGTAACCCGATTACTAATTGGATAAAGAAGAAGAAAAAAGGAGTGTTGCATTGGAAGAATTAATGAAAGTTGACATCAAATGTTGGGGTTACATCGAGAAAGTTTTTTAGGGTAGGTTATCGGGTAGGATTTTCATTTTCGACTCGCATGGTTATGATTATTGGTTTACTTGCACAATCTTTGCGAGTAAAAAAGAAAATAGATCATACTTATGGTAAGTGTTCATTTTAGAAGGTGATTCTCACTTTTATTATAAGTGATTCTTCCCTTATTTTGTATTGAGTGATAAAAGTGTCATGTTTGACAAGAGGTTGTTGATTTAACTTCATCGAAATTCTTTTATTGCAGGAGTAGACAATTCAAGGAGCAGTTAACATAATAACATACTTTGAAGAATCAATTTAGTAGAATCGCCTAACTAGAATTCTATTTCTATGTTACACGGTTGCAATTGTCTTGATTATTAAGTTGCGCTAACAACCATCTCAATGTATCTTTTTCACTTCATCTGCATAGTAGGTTGATATCAAGAACTCATCCACTATTTTTTTTTTAAGAAATGAAATTTGTATTCATGTTGAAGTTGCTTTCTTTTATTTATTTCTTTCTTTTATTCCCTTGCTTTCGTAGCTTGATCAACATTGACGCAAAATAAACAGATGGTTAAACTGTAATTCTTTTTTTTTTTATAACTAAGGGATCATAAAATAAGAAATGTGTGTGATTTCATGTGGGTTTATGTGTTGTCTAGGGAAAAAAGTTTGTTGTTTGGTCATTAATTGCATGAATATTAGTGGGTCTATGTTGTGGTAGTTAGTAAATCTTTTTATTAAGGCAGAATTATGGTTGGTGAGTGCGATAACTTTGGGGTTCTGTCAAAAATTAGTGACCCCAATTAATTTCAACAAGGTTGAAAATCAACTAGCGCTCGAGTTTCAACTTTGTTTAGTGGATTTTAATTTTTTAATTGACGATTATTTGGCATATACAGGGTGAATGAATGTACTTAGTTATTCATATTAGCTTAAGTTTGGTGTTAGTTCAGTTTATATTTGTATCTTATTCATTTTGATATTAGATATTTGGGTCATTATATTGCAGCACTTGATAAATAGTGCTAACAACAATATGTGATGTGATGAGATTATTGATGCAAAATAGTTTTTATTTATGTATAGGTTTGATTATGAATTGTACACAAGTTGATATTGTGTACTGGATCATGTTTTTAAAGAGAATTATGTCGATTTTTTTTTAAAAATAACTTGTTTATATTAACTATTGAAATTTTGTTCGTTACACCAACTATTTTAATATGAGATTCATATGTGTAGTTATAATTACATGCAATGTGTTATTGGTAGTAGTGTTACTGAACATGTGATTGAATATTTAAATAGTGGATCATGGTGTAATGAGAAATTTATTTTGCTATAAGATAGAAATGCAGTTTCAGTTGGTAATTTTTTGCTTTTGGGTTTCACGGGTTTTATTATTGATTTTTTAAAAAAAAAAAAAAAAAATCCTACAGCGTTGCTAGTTGTGAATGGGTGTGGAAGTTTTTCACTTCATGTTAAACTCCTTTTACTGGTTCTATACACTAATGAAAACACACATTTTGTCAACATATGCAAGAAGCATACTTGCCATCTATGAAGCACGGATATTTCGTTGAGGTCGGCGTATCTGTATCAGATATTTTGTCGGATATTATACTCGAGGATATGTATCGGATACACCTCATACGTATCAGATAATAATTAAATATTAGGGTACTTCACGGATACTTTTGTGTTCAAGTAATATATATAATTTTTGAGTTGAATTTTTAACATTTCCTTTCGAATTTATATACCATACAATACATTTATAAAAATTCATACTACTTCAAAGGCACATGAGTATTTTTTAAGTATTATCTACAATTACATGTTAAAAGAGCATAAAATAAATCTATTACATTATAGTTTTAGCAAAAATTACTTCTAAATAAACTGACTTGGTAAATCTTAGTTTTGATTCTTTAATTAATCACTTTACATTGTGAATATATCATAGTAATACGATATATATTTTCTTCAAACTAAAAAAAATTACAAATTTTTCTTATTGTGTTAAAGAACTACCAAAATATATAAGTATTATGCTGATTAAAAATAATAAAAATATTTTATTATAGCCGTATCTTTCTTTTTTAGATTTTGTCGTATCGCTGTATCCGTATCGTATCGTACCCGTATCTCGTAGCCGTGCTTCATAGCTTGTCATTTGGCTTCAATCACGAAAAGTCAGGGCCTGTTTGGATTGACTTTTGAAAACCCTTTTTTGTTCTAAAAATTCTAAAACAAGGAAAAGTTGTTTGATTTGAATTTTTAGTTCTCCAATTTTCGGAAAAAGAGAGATGTAAAGAACCAAAAAAAAATAGGAAACAAGTTCATCTTGTTTTGGAGAAAAGAAGAGAAAAAGGGAAACACGAAGAACACCCCTCTCTTTAATGAGGTCTTCCCTTCGAAACTCCTTAGCAGTAAAACAGATTCTAATATTAAAAAGTTTTTTTTTTTTTTGCCTTCCTCTCTCTCTTTCTTTCCTATCTCTCTGAATTTCTCTCTCCACTTCGACAAAAACTAGACGAAACACACACATGATCAGTCTTCTCCGACGATCTCCGACGCCTTCTCCGTCTTCTCCAGCGTCTTCTCAAGATCTGGGTTCAAGATCTTCTTCTTCGTTTTTTTTTTTTTTTTTTTTAGCATTTGAGTTCAAGATCTTCTTCTTTGATTTTTTTTTTTTTTGCATCTGACTTTAGATCTGGATTCGGATCAGCTTTAGATCTGACTTTGAACACACACGCAAGGAACGAACATAGACATAGGCAGAACCGAATTTTTTTTTTTGCATCTTGGATCAAGATCTTCTTCTCCAATTTTTTTTTTGGCTTCAGATCTGGATTCAGATCTGCTTTAGATTTGACTTTGAACACACACATGGAGAACACCCCTCTCTTTGTTTTTTTTGGTATTGTAAATCTCTCTTTTTTGTTTAATAATAGATTGATATATAAACAAGGGAAAATTTCAATCATACACTTTCTAATTTATCATATTTTCAAGAACATCCCTTCTATTATTTAAAATATCAGTGACACCATTTTCTAGTTTATATTTAAACATCACTGACACCCCTACCTTTAAACTACAATTTCTAACAAAATAAAATTCATCTAAAATACCAAAATTTGCCTTACATAAACCCCAAATAATCTTTTTACATAAAATTCGATTAAAATTTGAGTAAATTAAAATTTAATTTGAGCTGATTAAATTTTAATTTTTTTATAAATTAAAATTTGAGATTATAAAAAGTTTCTTTTTTTACGTATTAAAATTCGAGTTGATTTGAGTTCAACTTGAGCAATTACCGCTAGTTAAAATTCGATTCGAATTGATTAAAATTTATATTTTTTACTTATTAAAATTCGAATGAAATTGATTAAAATTCGGTTTTTACGTATTAAAATTTAAGTCGATTAAAATTTATATTTTTTTATGTATTAAAATTCAATGCGAGTTAATTAAAATTTGATTTAAGCCGATTAAAAACGAATTTTAATCGACTCAAATTAAATTTTAATTGGCCTGAATTTTAATACATAAAAAAGTCATAAAACATAGGGAGTCTTATTGAAGATATGTCTATCTAGAAGGGGTGTGCATTAAGTTTTTCCTAAAATATATAATGAGCAATTTAGTAAAATTATATTCTAGTTAATGTCATTAATATGATAGAGGGTGTCAGTGAAGATTCAAAAAATAGAAAAAATGTTCTTAAAGATATGATAAATTAGAATGAGTGTGGCTGAAAATTTCTCAATAAACAATTATAGACTTTGATATAGAGACAAGTCCCTACACTTGAATGGATATGTTTATATATGATCACATTGGTTTATTTTTTATGCATATTTTCAGATCCTAGAGATAGTTTCCTATCCAGACTGGTATTTTTTTTTTTTTTTTGTTGTTGTTGAAAGAAACGGTGGAAATTCGATTAAATAAGAAAATCCGAAAGTAGGAAGGGCATTATGAAATCCGATGCCTCTTCCTCCCATACAACAAAACATCCAACATGAATAACGTATTTAATTAGCTTATGTACTACCTTATTTCTTAATAATCACACGAAAAAGATATCTAGCTAGTTTTCCGTATCCAAACTGGTATTTTAGAATTTTTATTATTGTTATGAAGCAATGATAATAGAGATGCGAACTTAATATCCATTACCTATTAAAATAGTTTGTATACTTTAATAGTTAAAAATTAATCAAATTAAAATTTACAACTGTATATTAATTTTAATGTGATATCGACAAGCTGGTTTGTTCATATTTCACGGCATTGAATGATGAAACTTATGCTTATTAAACGCGGTCAGGACTAGATGTTGTTTTACAGGCCTCACTTTCAATTTTTTTTTTTTTGGTATGAAAAAAATTCGAGTGGACACAACAATCTTCTCTTTTGCAAGCATCAAACAAAGACCCTTAATGCCCACTAGATCTCATGGCTTGGTTGTGCCCCACTTTCACTTCATTCGAGCAATCACGTTGTTTAACCCAATCACTAGAGGTGCAATTCGGGCTAATTGGTTGGGTGTGTGGGTGTTCAATTTCTAGTAGACCTAAATTATAAAATTTTCAACTCAAGTCCAAATCATTCAACTCTAGTATTGTCTAAGTTCAAAATTTTTAAGCTCGAGTTACATTATTCAAATTAAAATTCGGTGGAAATCTAATTCAATTCGGGAATTGACATTTGGAATACATAGTTAGAGGCAAAAATTCAAATTGATTTATGAATTCACTAATTGGGTTGGGTTCAGGTTGGACTTTAGAACCCCAACGTCCCAACTGCATGATAGTTGAATTTTAATTAGGTTGAAATTTTTTTTGTTCAAATCCATACTATGTATTGAAAATTTTTATTGAAGTACCAAATATGTTGGGTTTGTTCTCAAGTTACACTTTTTCCCACTTATGATTTTATTCCATCATGTGTCACATAATTATAAATCGATGGTTATGTATGACTTACCCTTAAATAAGAACCATTATCCAATAATCTCTTAAGCCCATAAAGATTAATAATACTTATCCGCAATGCATCTATACATTATGATTGACAGTCGGATTTGCCTATTTAATTTTTTTTTTGGGCATTATTTTTTTTATTCAACTGTCAGAGATGTCCGAACCAGTTTACGCATTGTTTTATTTACCTACAAATTCTTTTGGCCATTGTCTAAATCAAAAACACCCAAACCGTAAGGCATGTTTGGCTAAGGAAATAATCGTGGTGATTATTAAAACGGGCACCTTACTTTACTCATAACAACCGTATCCCTATACATGTAGTACACCATATATGTATGCCATATATACATGGACTTTTATTACTAAGTTATGATATTAACGTGCTTTCATATAAATTTACACCACGTATGTGTAACTTTCAAAAGATACTAGTTTAATTTCTAACAACAATGTTACACACACTATCTTTTTATATCACTTCAATATGAACCATTAGATTAGTAGGTCCTATTGAATTTTGATGATACCTAAAATAAGCCCTAGACACGAGCTTAGAAAGTGAGCTCAGCCCAGGAGCCCAGGTAAAATAAGCAGAGCTCATCCAGCCATGGTCTGAGCTCATCCAACCGGGCGCAAGGGTTCCCAGCTGAAGATGTGAACTGAGAAATGACAAGAGGGCAGCGAGATGACAGCGGATACCTTCGCAATGGGAATCAGGCTGATCCAAGGCGTGAAACCCGTAAACAACCAAGATCCTCTCCTAAAACCAAGGAGAGGATCCCATGATAGAAGGCAAAGATCTCGCCGTTTGAAGCCAGCCATAGGAAGTTTAGGTAACTCCGAGATTATAGACGAAGATAGGGCACGATCCCTTCAATAAAGGAGGTGATTTCGGATTAGAGGTAAGCATGAGGCTATAAAAGGGAGGCAATAGAGCCCCACGGGGGAGAGAGATACGACTGTAATACATTCAACTGGTTCAATAAGAAAGAGAGGAGCAAGAAACTCCATTGCAGAGTGGACTAGCCGAGCTCAGGCCGGTGAACCACTATAATCTTGTCTTGTTATCACCCCCTTTCCAAAATCCCCTAAGCATCATATTGTCTTATCAAGCACGAGCCTTGCAGCTCAGACATCGTATTCAGCTTCACCCGGATCGTTCATATTAAATAACCCTGTTCCATAGCTCATTCGCGTAGATTCGCACTATCAAATTTAATGAATATTTAAAGGTTGAGATCATACCACATCAAATAATGTAGAAAAAGTGGTACACATATCATTATTGTATTTGTAATGCTTAAACAAAATTATTCACCACCATTGCCATTCATCAATTCAATTTCCTCCGCGACATCCATCTTCTTTCCTGCAACCGCGTCGAGGGCCACGGTTCTCGGGGTTCGGCTTCTGTAAAGCACAGCCACCAGGCTTATTGTTGCAACGGCCCTCGAATTCTGTAGGCCGAATCGTATGAGGCGTCGCCTCCACCTCCACCTGATTTACTACCAGGATGGCGATGATAATTGCACAAAGGAACCAATGCCTCATTTTGTTAAGTCTTAGTATTGATTCTTCAACTCACGAAGGTAATTTTTCCTATGGAGTTTCTAATGAATGGCATGAGGTTGGAAGTTTTTATAGGCCTCAATAGGGCTTAAAATAGCACCACTTAGCACGCTTGGCCATTCGTTAAATTAGCTTTGCCAAGATTGACTCTATGGTTGTAACTTGAGAGAGAGAGAGAGAGAGAGAGAGAGAGAGAGGATCTAAAAAAACTATTTAGAATTGGAAGGTTTATTAATTAGTATGTACAGTAAATATAAACTATACCACTGATTTCAATAAAATTATCGAAAGGTAATAAGATCCAATTGGATGGTCACGCTTCTTTGAAAATATTTCTTCTCTCCTTGTAATATCATACAATGTGAATCTTTTTATAATTCCATAAAATGTTGTGAAACACAGTGTCAAACACTTGGTTATTCCTATATGGATATTTTAGATAAACCAAAAATATCTAAACTATCCAAACCATAACCCCCAAGAAGATTACGTTTGATTACGAAGATTGCGAGTTTATTATTTTGAGGATCAGCAAGAGCAGAACTAGTGAAGAAGACAATAAAAATGATTTTTTTTTTTTTTTTTACTGTTAACAGAATTAACAATATATTTTTAGTAGAAAACGGGATAAATACTATACCTTGGGTGGTCTTTCTGTGGAAACCTTCACGGACAATCGTCATTTTTTGATGATTTTTTTGGCCGAGTTTAAAACCTCGGTTTCTTCAAAAGAAAATATATTACATACTCGCCTAAAAAAACCGTAGTGCTTATGTTTGAGAGGAAGAATCTTAAACTTTGGAATGTTAAAACACAAGTAAATAATTACTAATTCTATTCGGACATAATTTAATTTTTTTTGGGGTCAGATATTGGGACATAATTTGATGATATAATTTGAGGACGTAACACATTTTGACCATTAGATTGATAATGGAGTGCATTTAGTGTTAGAACTCATTGATAATTTAATAGTCACAATTATTATGTCATTAAATTATGTCCGGGACTTCTTGATTAATGACAATATAGTGAACCATCCTCATATATATGTATGTAGATAACTGACGAGATTTTAGGCGGCATGACAGTAGTAAATGGACACATGGACAGTTACAATCGTTAAGGAGTGCAAATGGTGTCTATGAAAGGCGTAGATGAGTTGTAACTGGAAGAGTCGAGTGTGCCCCCGTGGCTTAGCATTAAAAGGGATTTGACAGCTCTCATTAATGGCTCTAGAGTGTCTATAACAGGGCCATTAATAAGTGTCCAGATCTTCGAAGGATGTGAAGACAATCATCATTACCAGACATTAATGGTCATTACGCCGACTTGAAATCATTGGTAAACCCTGAGGATGCTTATTCCCGAGTAGTAAACACTCGGATGTAGGTGTCAAGCACCGAGAGCGGGTATTTAATGACCAAGGGATGGGCCATGAATGCTCGGCGATGCCCGATGAGACTAGTCATTAGATGATTTGATGGGATGTCACTCATAATGCTAGGAAATGAGTGTAGACTATTAAATTCTGAGATGTGACTCAAGGGCACTGCCATCATTGCAAACTCAAGTATAAATACCCCTCAATAAGTTGGACCAAGGTACGCAATTCGAATCCAAAAAATACGTTGTGCTCATGACTTTTATGCCGATTGACTTGGGCTTCAGAGGGGATTAGCCGGGTATACACCCGGCCCCCTTGTCCTAATCCTTTGTTTCAAGTTCAACATAATTCAGAATCGTTCCACGTATCGTTATCTCAACTCATTGCAGGAAATCAGCCGTGCAATAACTCTGCTTTATTTACATCAACAAATCTTAGTTACAAAGCAAAGAACCCATCTTGTCCAGGACACAAAGACAATATTCGAGAATAGAGAGCTATATGAACTTGAATAAAAAAAAATTGAAAAAAAAAATGTAAAGAAGAACTGCTATATCACACTGTTTCTCGACAGACATTGGATTAAGGAGTACTGGAATATTCCTATCTTGTCTTCACAATGGGCCTTTACATCCATGTTTGTAGTCATTGTGCATTGGTCTCAATTGGCATTCACATCTTTCCTTAATTTCTAGTCATTAGGCATCCTTTGAACTGAATGATCTGTCAACCCCAGAAGGCTGCTTTGTATCGCATGTCGTCGATGCATCACTGTAAGTATTCAGATCATTCATCGTGGAACCTTCATTGGCTTGCCATCTCTGCAGGGTTTGAGGGAGGCTCATCCGAAGGTTAATACCAAAGCCATCTTCTTCCTCATCGCTGGTGGGTTTCCATTGCTCCACAAGAGGGGACAAGACATTAACCGCGTGGCCCATATCCGGCCTCTGAGATGGCTCCCTAGCAGTGCAGTGTCTTGCTAGTTCTGATACTTTGAAGATGCTCTCTAAGGTTTCTGTGTCTGGGTCGAGGGATGGGTCTATAGAGTGTCTGATGCTGTCTCTGTTAACAAGGATTCTTCGGAACCATGGAACCAAATGAATTCTATCCTCTGGAAATGTGTCATCCAGTGCTCTTCTACCCGTAATCATCTCCATCAATACCACCCCATATGAGAAGACATCAATTTTTGTGGTCACTCTTCCAGTAGCTGTGTTACAAAACAAAGATGCTGAGTCAATAATCCTAGCAATTAAACTCACGGAGAGATTATATTATATAGGATAAATTACACTTTACCCATTGAGCTATTATCTTTGTTTTACTTTGTACCCTTAAGTATAAAATTTCTCACATTGTAACTTAGAATATCAATTTTGTTTCATATAACTCCAATAAATAATGAGTAAATGCGCATATTAGTGGTTTGTATTGTCAATAAGCAACTGCCTATTGCACATGTACAAGTCAAAAATCAAGAAAAAAACTCATTCATGATTTTATCCTTCCTAAGCTTTCTTCCATTGACCAACTTTTTTTTTCTTATCAACAACCATTTGGTTATAAAAGAGGTAAAATAAAGTGGCACTAAGCACTTGCAGATTTTCAAGATGCCGCCGTTATCTATTGAATTGATATGAAATAAAATTGATACTTTAGGGTATAATGTAAAAAGTTTTATAATTGAGAGTACAAAGTGAAATTAATATATCAAGGGGATAAAGTGTAATTTACTCTATTATATATATACCCAAGAAACTTAGTGAAACAAAAACACGACATTGTACATACCAGCATACTCTGGAGCAAGATATCCAAAAGTCCCAGCCAAACGAGTCTCCACTGAGTACTGCCCGTCAGGTGCATTCTTAACCAAACCAAAATCAGAGACCTTAGCCCTCAAGTCGTCTCCCAGGAGTATGTTATTCGGTTTCAAATCTCTGTGGATGAAACTCTGCTGTGCTAAGCTGTGTAGATATTCAACCCCTCTGGCAACATCTAGTGCTATGATGACTCTTTCCTTCCAAGTAAGTGGATGAAGCCCCATTTCATCAAAATGGTACAAATGCTGCCCCAATGTCCCCTGGGGCATATACTCATAGACCACAAGCCTTTCATTTCCATCGACACAAAAACCATGAAGCGCCACTAAATTTCTGTGTTTAACCTTTGTGAGAACCTCGATTTCAGCCTTGAACTCATTCAGCCCTTTGTTATTCATCGAAGTCGATTCCATCCTCTTCACGGCTATTTCTGTCCCATCGTGGAGTTGTCCTCTATAGACGACGCCAAATCCACCCTTACCCAAGATGTTATCTTCACTGAAGTTATTTGTCACTTCTCTCAAAACTTCTATTGGAATAGCAACATTCCCACCATCATAGACGTGAATATCACTGTTTGGATCTCTACTTTGACCTGATGATTCACTTGCAAGGGCATCATAGACAGTAACTTTAGCCCTGGCATCTTTCTTCTCCTTTTCTTTCCAACTTTGACTGCCACTAACCCACTTAACTCTCCCACTGCGCTTCTTCACATAGCATTTATATATTACCAAAAACAGAGCAACAATTAAGATCACAGCTATAACTATGGTACCAACAATCCCCCATGGAGAGAGAGAAGACTTGGTTGTAGTTGCTCCACCTGTCCCATTGGATGAACTTCCACCAGGAGAGGTATTATTCGGAACAGAGGGCAAATCTGTGCCAAGTAATGGATTGCCAGAGGTTTTAAGCATCACATATGAAGTAAATGGTGGTATTTTTCCTGAAAGATTGTTGTTGGAGACATCAAGAAGCTGTAGTTGTGCTAAACTAGTCAGACTATCCGGTATGGAACCGGTGAGTTTGTTATCATTCAAAAGCAAATTCTTCAATGCAGTCAAATTAGCAATGGTGGGCGATATTGTACCAACCCAATTCTGCTTCCCAAAATTAATAGCACTCACACTTCCCTTCAAATCACATGAAATAAAATTCCATTGTTTACAAGCATTATTCCCTTCCCAGGACTCAGCCAATGTCATAGGATATCCAAATGCCCCAGCAACCTCAAGCAATGTTGTCACCTGAGGGTCACAAGGGCCTGGACTTGTATTACAAAAACTGTTTGTTTCTCCAAGTGTCACCTGGACATTTTTAGGAAAACTAGGCATTGGACCCTGTAATTTATTATTCTGTAAAGACAGATTATGAAGCATAGGAAGCGAAATCATAGAATCAGGAACCACACCCGTTAACTGATTATCGCGAAGCTGAAGATCATATATGGAAGTACAATTTGAAAGATCAGGAATTGGCCCAGAAAATTGATTTGATTGAAGCCAAACCTGTTGCAACTGTGACATTGTGCCAAGAACATCAAGCCTACCTGAAAGACCCATCAACTGATTGTTAAGCCATAAACTCCCAATCTGAGACTTGCCAAACGATGCCGGTAAAGAACCTGTAAGATTGTTATACGAAAGGCTAAGATTCTGCAAATTAGGGAGTGTCCCAAATATGTCTGGAATTGTACCCACGATGTTACATTGCTTGGCGAGTAAGGCAACAAGCGCTGTGGACTCAAAGAGGGAATTGGGGATGGTCCATGGAGGAAGATTAGGGTTTTCACCAATGCTTAGTATTTGTAAACTCGTCAAGCCTAAGAGGAAAGGATTAGGAATGGAAGAAAAGTTGTTGTTGTCAAGAAAGACTCGTTCGAGGGACGTGAGGTTTGATAGGGACGGTAATGCCCCCGAGAGCTGGTTTCTTTGCAGACTGAGGGATCGGAGATTGGAGAGTTGGTTGAATTCCGATGGTAATTCGCCGGAGAGTGATTTACCGTCAAGGCTAATGGAGGAGATTCTGCCGGAGGAGTCGCAGGAAACGCTGGTCCATTTGCATGGATTGGAGCCGGACCAGCCTGTCGGAGTTGGGGAAAGGGATTTAGCAAGCTTGGCCATGATGGCCGCGTCGTCGTCGACGGCGGAGACATGGAGGAGGAGAGAGGAGATTATGGTGGTGATTGTTATGAGCAGGTAGATGAATTTTCTTGAAAATTCATTCTCTGTTTCTTCCATTCTGAATCTTGGTTTTGTTCGTGGTGGTTTTGAGTCTCTTTCTCCCTCATCGGCAAGAGAGAGAGAGAGAGGGTTGGTGTTGATCGCTTGAATTGTGGAGGGAGTAGCGAAGGGGACGGGCAGACCGTTATGAGAAGGTGATCGATCAAGTTTACGAATTTTACGTACATGATCTATATCCATTTTAATATTTTTCTCCTATTTTTTCATGTATTAGTGAAAAATCTATTTACATATAATGTCTAATTTAAATTCACGATAAATAATTTATTAAGAAGTAAAATAAATTTATAATATATTAAACTCACTTTTTACTTAAAATCATGATAAATAATTTATCACCCCCACCCCATATTTCAAACTCTCATCCCAACCTTGACTCCGATCTCGACTCGAGTATTATTAGAAATTGCTTATTATTATACTAAATTAATAAAGATGAAAGTTTCAAATTTGAAATAGTTTTATGGGAATAGACACATAAGCTGTATCCAGTAATTTGATTTGAAGAGATCAATACATTGTTATTAAATAATTCAACATTATAAAAATTTAATATTTCATAAGGAAAGTTACAAGTAAAGGTAGTGAGGAGTTTGAATGGGATTGAGAGTTTAGTCAGAATAGATTTTTGAAAAAATCGAAGGGAGTGAAAGACTGTTATATGTAAATTAAAATATATTTAAAAAATTAAAAATTCTAAAAATTAGTATCTAAGATTTGAAGCTCATACATGAGCGACATTTAAACAGGATATAAAAGATGAGCAATGCTACAGAGATCTTATTTAAAGACTTAATAATGTGGCTTCAATGTAATCATTAGATTAGTTGTGAGTTCCAATGTTAGATGGAGCCCACAACCAATCAAATGTTATACATCATTAGGTCCAAAATAAGGTCCAAATAGTATTTTCCATAAAAGATTTGGAGAAAATATGATTTATAGAGAGAATACTTCTTTAGCCCCCTCTTTTTAAAATTGTTTTTTGAGTTAATTACACTTTATTGTCTCACCAATCATGTTTTACACATTATACCTTCAATTATGATTATTAGGACATCTTCAATTTTTACCTTTTTATAAACTCAAATTTAAATTTGAGTAAAAAATTCTTAAAATCGTCTCCAATGCTATACTCAAACTCATACCAAAATTAAGGAAGACTAAAAATTTTACTCAAATTAAGGGAGACTCAAATCTTTACTTAAATTATCAATAGTTAGATTTTATTCTCCTTTAAAAATCTAATGGTCATATTCTATTTTATTTTTAAATTTAGATTTGTCCTCATTTAAATTTTGGTTTGACCTCTTTTACCTTTGAGTTTCTCCATTAGAGTATTGTGTATCAAATCAAACTTTTTACTTATTTTTTTACTCAAATTTGGGTAAAAATTTGAGTTTACATTGGAGATAGTCTTAGTTTCATTTTGCCCCAATGATTAGCATCCACTAAAATTTTGAAGAGAGGTAAATTTACTTTGTATCTACATTTTTTTGTTAAATCAATAAAAGATATTTGTATTTTGGATAATGTGAAACCAATCAAGGAGTTGAGAACAAAATCTAAAAAAATTTATGGTTGAGAGGACACAAACCTCATACCTTGATTATTATAGTACATAACTAGTAGTTCACCTTGTGCGATGCACGAAATTATAATTCGTATTTTTTTAATTTTATTAATATTCTATCCATTAACCTCTATCATGAGCAAAGAGGTCATAGGGATATCTTTTGGCTAACTTGGACAAATTTAAATGCATTTTATTTTTTTTAATAAATTGTTCATCATTAATGAGTTAAAGACTTATTTATATATACAATAAGTTCAATGCAAATGCATAATAGGTGATTTGACAAAAAAAAAATGCATCAAAAGAAATTTCACTTTTATTATGTTGAATTGAAATTCGACAATTGTCTGTCATGTGGACACCAATGCATGCAATAATTGCTCTGATTCTATGTTTTTATATACCATGCATTTAAACGAGATATATTATATATAACTACTAGTTATTGTCTGTGCCTGAAGGCACAAAATAATAAAAAATGGTAAATAATAAATATATTTGTATTCATATCCAATATCAAATCACAAACATAGAGGAGAGATAAATGAATTTAAGTATCGGTTGTAATGGGGTGAGAAATGGTGGTGATAGGAGACGGTGGTGGTGGCGGCGGCGGCGACGACGATGGTGGTGGTGGCGGCGGCGGTGGCGGAGGCGACGGTGG
This sequence comes from Ilex aquifolium, assembly GCA_951799425.1. Taxonomy (NCBI): domain Eukaryota; kingdom Viridiplantae; phylum Streptophyta; class Magnoliopsida; order Aquifoliales; family Aquifoliaceae; genus Ilex; species Ilex aquifolium. The sequence goes on from OX637394.1 coordinate 5,181,296, forward strand.
CGACGGTGGAGGTGGGGGGGTGATGGTTGTGGTTGTGGTGGCGGTGGTGGTGGTGGCAGCGACGACAGTGGTGGTGGCGACGACGACAATGGTGGGGGTACGAGTGGTAGAGGTAGTGGTAGGGCAGTTTCAAATACTATTATTTTTTTTAAAGTACTTATGATAAATAATTTCTAGAAGTACTTTTAAAAAATCAATTCAAACACACCCTTAGGGGCCTATTTTTCCTATTAAATTTAGGATGTTAATATTAACCGTTAGATTAACTTTAAAGTAAAATTTAAAATGATCTCAACCGCGAATAGCAAAAGTCATTTTGTTTATCTTTTGAGATTTGAATTGTAAATTACTTTATTATATAGAAATTTCTCATTTACCGACCTCATCAATTCAATGAATTCATAAGTTTACCCAGCCAAATGCAAAAAAAAAAAAATTTAGTCACAGTCCATCTAGTTTACTATATCTTTAAGAACACCCCATCTATTTTCTAAATCTTTACTAATACCTCATGTCAGATTAAATGTGTTAATTAGAATGTAAAATTTGAGCCAATTAAAATTCTATTCGAGGATCAAATCAAATTTTAATCAACTCGTATTAAATTTTAATTGACCCGATTTTTGATACATAAAAAAATATAAATTTTAATCAACTTAAATCAAATTTTAATAAATTAAAAAAAATATAAATTTTAATCTATTTGAAGTGAATTTTAATCGGGACTAACAACTCAAGTAGAGGTCAAATTGGCTCGAATTTTTATTACGTAAAAAAAAGCTTTTAATAAACTCAAATTTTAATACGTAAAAAAATAAAATTTAATCAGTTCGAATCGAATTTTAATCGACTCAAATTTTAATATGTCAAAAAAAATTTAATCATCTCGAATTTTATGTTAAAAAATTGTTTGTGGTTTATGAAGGAGTAATTTTGGTATTTGAGATAATTTATTTTTTTTATAAATGGTAGACAAGGGGTGTCACTGATGTTTAAATATAAAATAGAACGGGTGTCGGGATGTATTTGATAATAAATGAAATATCCTTAAAGATATAATAAACTAAAAATGGTCTGAGTAAAATTTCCCAAAAAACAAGAAGTTGGTCTCACAGCGGACAACGTTATCCAATCCCACACTGAAATTTCATTAGTAAAGAAGGCTTTTTTTCATAGTCTGACAGCAGATTAGCAGTGCACGATCATACTTGAACAGGATCTGTTCTATACATAGTTATTAGAATCGGACCGGACATCTATACATAGTTATTAGAATCGGACCGGACATCGAATTAGTAGAGGGACCAAATCAATGGTTTAGTGGTTCAACCAGTGGGTCAATTGATTTAACCGATCCGGTCCGATTCTGATAACATTGATTTTATAAGCTTGTATCCTTGAGTTTTAAGGAGACAGGAAACAAGTCCGGTTGATGAATCTGGACTCTAATCAGAGCGTGACTAACGGCTCTGCTGTTTCCCCCGTTGGATCTGGAGGGGCTGTAGAGGGTCGTTCCCAGCTGCTTTCTGTGGCTGGGATGGTCACATGGTGATCTGACAGACTTCAATACCTCTCTCTCTCTCTCTGTCTCTTCTGTTCTGTTCAAAGTAGCTGTGAAACCCACTGGTTTCACTCCCTGAGCCAATTTTTTTGTGAATATTAGTCACAGGGCTAATCTTATTTTGCACCTGAAAGATATTTTGATTTTAATTTATACTTTCAAATATTAAAAATCATGAATTGATAGCAACGTGAACTTCATTTTTTCATCATAAATTGAAGTACCTGATGTGCAAATGTTTCAGACATGAAAATGAGGTATGCCCATATCACTAGGAACAGCTTAATGGAACTGGGGCCTAAAGCGAAATATATAAATGGGACTATATTTAACAAAAACACAGTATTGCAAAGCTTCATTCTTTTTTTTTTATGCTCTTATCCCTGCCTTATCTAGTTCTTAATAGAATTCAGGACTCGACTATAGTACACCCAAGGTAATAAATGGTAGCCATAGTTTGTTGCTTCTTGAAGTTTTATTTGTTTTTTTTTTCTGCAAAATGGATGTCCATAACTGGAACTTTTAGAAATTGGTAACCCTGCCTTATCTAGTTCTTAATAGAAGGATATTTTGGAATGAGAAAATGCAGCTAAGTCCCTTATGGATGCATAACAAAATTGCCATTCAATAATTTGCTTATGTATTGATTACGAAATTGTGACCGCGATTGCCATGCCAATGAGAAACTCGAGTGATGGTTTCTATTATTAAACAATCATTTATTTCAAAAATTTAAACTGTTAGAGATAGTGTAATTTTAGTATTTACATGCCTCTCACGTGTAGGCAAGATTATGTTATACTTCAACATGCCCTTTCACGTGCACGCTAAATTATGTTAGACTTCAACACACCCCTTTACGTGTAGGCTAGATTGCAGACTTAATACGTGAAAATCTTTGAATAATTAGGATGTCGGTGATATTCAAATACAAAACCTCATGTTCTGATATTATATTAAACAATCATCTATTATGAAAGTTTAAAGTATTGGAGATAATATAATTTTAGTATTTGATGGGGCATTTTTTAGAATTAACGGAGAGTCGACACGTGTCCTCGGCACGAGGGACGTGGGGGCTCCGTCGAGCAACGCTTATCCTCGACATGAGTAACCCTCGGTTCTCTCTGTGAGTGACACGTGGTCTCGGCGTAAAGGTACCCCCCGGACATGGCGTACATTGACGCGTGTCCTCGACATGTATTCCCTCAAAGCTCTCTGCGACTGACGTGTGTCCTCGGCGTTGACAACCCCGGAGTGTTGCCGTGGTGACATGTGTCCTCGGCGTATGTCTTGTCCCAAAAGACCTTCGCAAGACACATCACCTCGGCGCCTAGCCTTCCACGATGACAAAGTATAAATAGCGATTTCGATGGTTGTCGTAACTTGGAAGCAAAGTTGGATGCCAATCACAGGCTTCCCTTCCCAAGACAACCAGAATTGCAGAAGGGACATATCAATAACCAATAATAATGATGCACGAGGTGCAGAGTACAAAATCGGGAGGCAATAGACAACAGTGCCCCTAAACGTACGCAACCGCCACAAGGAAACATTAAATGACCCTTCAGAAGGATGAGACACATTTATTGCTCGGCGAATCTCGGGAGGAGAGCATTAAATGCTCGGGGATTCGAGCATTAAATGCAGAAACTTCTTTCCACATGATAAGAAAAACACTCTGCCCAAGGACTGTGCTCTATAGATCGCCCTCCAAATGGGCCAACGAGGAGCTTTCTCTCCAAGGGACCCACATATCCGCAATGATTACCTCTATGGAGGTATAAATAGCTCTCACAAATTCGAAATAAAGGTACGCACACTCTCACTCAAGCAATAGAACAGTGAATTTTCACCCCTCTCTCACGTACTGACTTGACCGTTGGAGGGGTCACGCCGGAAAACACTCCGGCGCCCTTCTAAACTTTCTTTTTGAGTGACAAAGTTCATTTCGATACATCGGGTTCGTCCGAACTGCTGAAAAAGAAATTCATGACCACTTCTTATAACATCTCCCACATCCGTTTGCCACAGGACCTTCGACTTTTCAGGTAATCTTGAGTTCACCAAAAAAGAGATTTGTCCATTCATCTATTATACGAAAATCACCGTTCACAGTATTTATATTTTAAAGGTACTTTTGCTAGGGGAAGTCGAGAAAACCCCTATTGAACTTCCACCTTTCAGGTTCAATTTGCCCCACAGGTTGTTGGACTTTCCATGAAAGATGGTTAATAATTACCAACTACTTAGCAGAAAAAAGGAACACATGATGAAGATGCTGACAGAGACAAATTGGTTTCCCTACAATTGATTAGAATTGAAAATTTTTGAACAAAAAAAAAAAAGAGAAGAAAAATGTAATGGTGAGAACCTTTAAAATGCAGAAAAACACATAAGAGTTGCAGAGCATGATAGATACATGGTAGGTGAAAGAAATGATGGGTTATTTAATGTCTGTGTTTTCTCCCTCAACAAAGGAAAACATCCCCCACCCCAAAATGCCTTGTAGGTGAAAGAAAAAGACCACCCAAGAAAATGGCATTGGACCAGTGACAAGTTGATAATGGGAGGGAGACCCACTTTAATTATCAGTATTGTGCCCTACAAGGCAAGCCAGTCCCTACAAACCTACTATATTCTTGGCACTTCATATTCAGTCACTTTCACTAGTAAATATAAGGCTGGTTTGCGGAGAACCGAAGCTTTTTTTGCTTCTACATAAAATAAAAATAAAAATCATGACCTTTTAATACGAATAATAAATAAATTAAATTAATGTCAAATATGAATAACACGAAATTGAAACGATTAACATGTTTAGTTAATATTATACAAATAAAATACCAATTTTTTTATTATTTTTTCTCATGCATTGATATAATTTTTATACAAAAAAGAGGATTTTTTTACTTATTTTTATTATTTTATTTATTAAATTAATTTTTAGATTATAAAAAAGTATAAGCGTGAGTTTTATTTGGATATAATGTAATATTAGATTTAAATCTTAGTGTTAAAATTTTGTTTCAGGTGTTATATAGGTTAACACGAAAATAAACAGGTCCAGTCGACACTACATGATTAATTAAATGGGTTTGATTCAGGTTAATTATTGCTCGACATAAACCCATAAATGACATGACATGAAATCATAATAGACATGACCCGATTGCCACCCTTAGAAAATTTCCCATTTTTCAAAAGCTCCATAGGTGCATTTAGCTCTCTGTAAATACACTTTTGACCTACAATATTCACTCACTCCCACCCACTCGTCCCACTTAGAACATGCAATTTACTAGTGTTTTAAAAAAGTGATAAGCTAGGCAATAATGTTCTAAAATAAATGGGGAAAAGAATTGTCAAACTCTTTTAAGATTCCAACGTGCAAGAAAAGATTTTCCAATACCTTTCAGTCTCATTCACTAAATGTTTTCACTCACCACTTCGCATATAAAGGAGAACCTTACATATAGGCCCCTTTTTTTTAACTATTTCTTTTCCAATACTCAAACAAACCACCATTAATCTTAATGGTAGTTCAAGTGGTAACAGGGATGAGCTGTAAACCCAAACGTCCTAAATTTAAATCTTGATAATTCCTTAAAATCAAGTTATGAGAGAATATGCTAGTCTCGATGTGGATGATTTTGAAAAAACAAACCACCACCTAAGTTCCCTTGAAGCAAGACTTAACGACAAACCGCCTCATGGTTGCATAGCATGTGTGATGATTGGTTATCAGTCTATCAAGAAGATAGAGGAACTACTAAAAGCCAAGTGAACCAGAGCTTCAAGAATCATCCTCCCATGAACCTGTTTTGGAGCTCTGAATCAAGACTTACATTGATTTAACACACTATAATATAAAATTAAAAAGGTTCCATAGTTGCAGCTTCTGTACATTAGACAGGCAAATGCTAATAAGACAGGGTCCAAAAACATATTTGGAGAATTGGAAAAAAGGAGACAATCCCATGATGGTTTTTTTTTGTTGTTGATCTATATAGGAATTATTAGAAAAATATTACGCTCTCGTGTTTTAACATATACGTCATCATCTTATATTATTTCGTGAAAGATGACGACGTATATGAATTCAGATTCAAATCAAAATTCGACAATCACAAAACTAAGTATAAATAGACAAGAGGATAGAGATCCAAACCCAGAAATGTCACCCACCCAAGAATAATACAGCCCAACTGCCAGGCACATTGCACTATATGCTCATGCATTCTTTAGTGATTCTGGCAGACAAGTCTGTCACCTAAACATTTACAAATATAATAATTTGTTCTTTTAACTCTTCTGTGCATAATATCATTTTCAGAGAATCTTTCTGATAGTTATATTACACTAATCAGGAGATCAATAATAGAGCTCTCATTATAATAACATAAGGCTGCAACCCAGAAATCTTTTGTTAAACCCAAAAAGAAGTTTTTTACTAACCAACTCTCATCAGACAATTAATTTATCCCCAGGGGTATCTTTCCATGCCTGAGCTCCACTACATTTAACCTTTTCCTGTTACACAATATTTAAAAAAAAAAAATTAAAGTAGAATATATTTTAAAGAGCTCGGATTCAATGGGACTAGTCCCAATCTCACCAAATGCCAGCCAGGTTACCTTTTCACTGCTTTTATATGACAACAGAATACAAAATTAAAATGATTCCAACATTTGCTTGATTGGTTTTTTCTGTGCACAGTGAAAAGAGAACAGAAGGTTCTGTTCCTGGGTAATCTGTGAAAATTACAGGAGCCTAAATTGTGCCTAAAATTATGCTTGACTTGAGCTCAAGCAAACCCAAGTCTTAATCATTCTTGTTAGACTTTTATGGGAGCAGAGGAGTCCATCATACAGCTGGTTACAACACAAGTAAGAATCATACCAACCAGATTATATGAGATCTACCACTGTACATTTGACTAAACTCTCTATGACAATGTTGATAAATTTTGTCAAAGTCGAAATCATAATGCTGCATTATAAGGTACAAATATCTTAATGGCTGGAAAATAAAAGCTGGTGGAAGATCTCCACTTCTCATTACTCTGCTTAGAAATATATCTTACATTTAGATTAAATGTGGTGCTGCTACTTTGCACCAAAAAACACTATTGCTTCTAGGATTATACATCGAATACTTCAACCCGAAAAAAAATTAGAAGACAAATCAATTACAAAAACATAAAATAAGATAAAACTGAGAGGAAAGACATTCTCTGCAATAGACCTGAAGATGAATTAGCAATTGGTACGACAATCAGAACTAAAAAATCTATTTTTTGTATATACAGCAGCCTCTTTATCTCTTTGGGCCTTGAATTGAGGACAAAGGAGATGTGATCAAAGCTCAATTTTCATGCAGGATGTTTGATTTTGGACTGCATTAGAAGAATACCAAGTATAAGCAACAAGTAGATTAGAATAAATCATGGGGCTTTGAATTTTACTCTAATTTTGCCCTCTTACCAGGGAAACTTTGTAACTGAAATTCAGTAGCTTGGTTATGGCTTTGGCCTAAACCCATTTGAACAATGCTCTGTAGGTCATCCTCACAGAATGTTGGGAACTGGTGTATTAAGAAAGATGACACGCAGGATTAGCCGATAACTAAAATTTCTTTGCAGGTTTATATTGATACAATCAAATCCAAGTTTTCAAGGATTGGTTAAAATTTGATTACCTGAGAAAGACCTTCGCTGAATCCTTCAACTGGAGGTAATTGCATCCCAAAGTTGCGGCAGAATGTTGCATCTAATTTGTCTGCTGAGCATTGGCTTACTGGTCCAGTGGAAATGTTTTTCTGTTGTGGGCTTTGCTGTGGCTGGTGTCCATAGAAAGCTGGTGCAGAGGGATCTAATGGGTGTACTGGATGTGGCAAAGAGCCATTTGGTTGGAATATCTGGAACTCACCAATGGACCCAAAAAAATCTCTTTTAGAATATTAAGAGACTGGTTAATTGATCAAGCCATTACATGTAATGTCAGTAACTTACCTCCTTTGAAAGGAGACCATCCATGTTAAATTCCAGGCTTGGATTCACAGTAGATAATTTCATAGAGAGGAACTACAAAATGCACAAAAACCCATTGACCAATTAGGCCTAAATTTGCAATGACTACTACAGACGATGCTTAATTCAGCTTAATTTACCTCCACTTGGCGTTGCAACGACTGTACATAGTTTATAATTTCATCGAGCATAAGTGCTTTTCCAGTCACCTAACATAAAAACTCACTAAGCCAGGTTAGAAATGGACCCATTAATGTCCTTAAATTATCAACGATTAAAGTTTCAACTTCCAAGTATCTCTGCTCACCTTATTGCAACCTGGTACAAGATCTTGGAGAAGCTTCATCCGTTCGCTGATCTTTTCTCGCCGGACCTAATCAAATGACAAAAGGGAGGTTATGCCACGATGCTTGGGCATTGGATTATTGAATATATATCAAAAGAATTGGTTCATAATCTTTACTCTTTCAGCTAAACTATGGCTGTCAGTAGCTTGACCCCTTCTTGCCCTGACATGAATGTAGTCTTTTAGAGGCTCAGGAGGCTGTGTATTGGCCTTGGCTAGTTTCTGACTTTCATTCCCTTCGTCATTAGTACTTCCCTTTGTTTCCTCCTCTGTTTTGACTCCGCCAAATTCGTTTCCATTTTCTTCTGTCGGCTTAGGTCTCTTTGCATTTGTATCATCATCAGCTTCTGCTATCTGAAAAGAAATTTTCCTGAACTCGTTAAGTTTCATATCAAATTAATGAAAAGAAAATTGGGATAGTCTTGATTTGAATTTGTACCTTCGTGGCAGACTGAATTGGTACATCTTCCTTCGATTTTCCCCTAGAAACTGCTTTTCTTTTCCTTGAATTCATTTCATTTGGAGTTTTTGAGCCGGTTTCCCCACTAGGGATTTGTCCAGAAACAGAGGATTCCTCATTTGAATTTGCAGCTGACCCTGATAATTTACTCAATTTCTTATCAGAAACCGAACCCAAGCCATTGTCAGACCTCATTCCCATCTGGGTTTGGGCAGAGTGCTTGTTTTCCATTGGAGATTCAGCGGCCTTAAGGGAAGGACTACTAAAAACTCTGGGTAACATTCCACTTCCCAACGATGGAGCACTAGATCTATATTGTAATTCAGTGTTGTTTAGCCCAAATTGACTCTTTCGACCATTGAAACTACGACTTCCGAAGCAAGAAAACTTTGCAGCCCTCTCGGCAAACCCGGGATCAGCCGAGACCACTGGCAAAGCAGGATTCAAAGGCATTGAATTTCTCAAATTGGGCAAATTTTCTTTCACTACTTGATCCATAATTGCCATACGTAACTTAGGTGGAGAATTCACAGGAGTACTATAACACGAAGTGTTAGTATTGTTATTTCCACCACCAATGTAAGGAGTCCCCGTCGTTGTGGCAGCCATTAAAGGAGGTGAGATCTCACGGGAGTTACAAATGGTGCCCAATTTTCCGATCAATTCACGGATTACAAAGCTTTCATTGGACATGACTGAATTGGAAACAGCAGGGGATGTGACCATTGAGCTCAGGGCTGACTCGAAATGGGTGTATTGATCACTAGACTTGTCCCAATAGGGGGGATTAAGAAAACAGTCCGAAGATTGATCAGAAGAGCAATTTAGCTCCACAGCTGAAGATAGGGATTGCCATGTGGGCATTGAGGGCTCGAAGTGTTGCAATGGTGGATTTCCAGCATTGAGAAAAAAGTCTTTATCCATGAAGAAAGAAATAATGAAATTTGAGGATAAGAAATGAGAGAATGCTGGAAACCCAGATGAAAATTCGCAAGAATGCACTTGACTGAAAGAGAATTTGAGGTTTTTTTGGTGGAAACAACAGGGGTGGTTGAATTAGGGTAGGAGATGGGAAGTGCTATAGAAGAAAGAAGGCACTCTGTGCTGGTGCAAGAAAAAACAACTGAAAAGCAGAGAGAGAGAGAGGGAGAGGGGTGGGGGGGAAGGTTATGGGTTGGGTAGTGATGAAGTTATATAGCCGAAAAAGAAAAGGTTTGTTTGACTTTGTTTATACTGAATTTCTTTTCACTGTAACCGTAAAAAGCGGAGACGAAAGGGTTAATGCCGGGCCTTGGACGTCAAAGCACAAAAATGTCCACTCCCCTCTCCCCAAATTACCAGTTTCCCATGCCAGCCTTTCATGGACTATGTAATGTATTCCTTCTCTCTTCTTCTAAGCCTTAAAATTAAACTTTTTTAGTAAACTACACATGGCCCAAAGTATCATCCTTGTCTCAATTGAATTTTTGAAATTTTTTTTGTGTCAGTTACATCTCTAAACTCTCTAATTATGTCAATTAAGTCTTTATGTCTGTCTCCGTCAGATCTTTTAACGAAAAATGACGAAATACGTCACTCACGTGACACAAATGATTGGAGTAAACTACGCATATGGCCTATAAATTATGTCTTATGTGTCAAATAAGTCCCTGAATTTTTTTTTTTGTTAATTAAACACTTGAACTCTTTAATTGTGTTAATTGAGTCCCTTTTTTTTTTTGTCATATAATCACCTGAGTGACACACTCTAACGGAGACAGATAGAAGAGCTCAATTGACACAGTCAGAAAGTTCAGAGGCTCAATTGACACAACAAAAAAATATTCAAATGCTTAATTGACACAAATGTTATAATTTGATGATCATATTATAATTTATTCAAACTTTTTTAATAAATTATATGGTTATAATATGTATATAAATTATTTGGTATTAAAATTTGTTAAATTTATACATAATCCATTCATAATCAGAGTACAATATTTGTACCTTGTTGAGTGTTTGTGTTGTATAAATCGTATTTAATTGAGTTCATATCGATTTAGCTAACCCGGTTATAACTCCAAATCTTTTAAAACCAAATTCAAACCCGTTACAGCTAGTTTTTTATTTTTTGACTGTTTGGAGGTTTTTAATTTTTGTTCTTTTGGTGGTCGACCTTATTTCGATCGTAGCTGTGAATTTCACATTTTCTCATCCCTTCCATCATGGAAACCAAATGGGCTTGAACCCCTAGACCTTATACATGGCTACTCAGTCATATCATGCCGTCTAATCAACCCGTTTAATAACGGAGGTTTACTTTGATTAGGTTTGATTACAGGTGACAATCTTAACTCATTACTCATTTATTCGCCTAACCCGTCTATAAATAAATGAGTTGGATATCTATATTAATTAATATGAGTTCTAAATAAGTTGGGTAATATGATTCATTTTAATTAAGCGAGTTAATATGAATTACAAATGGGTACCCATTGGGTTGAGTATTTATCTTTTTATTAAATAACACAAGTAATAAAATTAAATAAATATACTAATATACCCAAAAATACACACACTATCCATGACCCACGGTTGACCCTTGACCCACAACCCATGGGTCGACCCACGACCCACAATCGACCCCGACCCATTATGTGTGTATTTGTTTTTATTAAATGTGTTTTTGTTTTTGTGTTAGCATATGTGTGTGTATTTTTTGTGTATTAGTGTGTATATATTTTTAATGTATTAGTGTGTGTATGTTTGTATTTTGATGTACTAATGTGTCTATTAAGAATTTTAATTATTTTATGGGTTAATCGGTTTAATCCAACCCGTTATAAACTCAACTCATTATAACTCATTTATTACGTAAGTGAAAAATAAATTGGATTTATTTTAGCCCAATCCAATTTAACTCAACCCATAACCAACTCAACTCACTCATTTGCCACCTCTAGGTTTGATTGTATGTCCTTTTCCAAACTTAACCAAACAAAAGAATTCCAACTCTGTAAATTTTTTACTATGATGGTAAATTATAGAGATGATTTGCATTTATTAGTATATGTTAATGTTAATACACCAAAAATATTAAAATTTGAAAATAACACGTGGCAAGAATTCAACTGTCATGAAAAATGTCAGTGAGAATCCAAGCATAATAGAACGCTAAGGGGACAGGACTCTTAGGATCCCAAAAAACGAGAAGACATAACCACATGAGCCGCTAATTAGAATTAGAGACAGTTTAGTGCTAGTTGGACAGTACATGAGGAAAATGTCATGGTTGCAGTCATGGCCGAAAAAGATGGCTTCGATAATTGAGGCTATCCCTTATAAATATCGAAGGAAAGGCTGTAGAAAAAAAAATCTCTTGATTAACACAACAATTATAAAGAGAGTCAGCCTTTTTTTAACTTAGCTTATTTTCCTACAAATTTTATTTAGCTTGTAATCCATCACTCTGGTGATTTTCCTTTCTGTTTAATGTTAAGTATAGTAGTTTGCACATTTACTTTTGTCAAACTTCTGTTACTTGCGATTCCAATTTCCTTTCTACATTCCAGTCCATTACGTTATTAGTTGAAAATTAATTAAGTCTTCCTACTTCAAGGCAGTGAAAAGAACTTAGAAGTAGTCTTACGTTTCATTACAATTACTTGAACAATGACGATTTTATAATTTTTTGCCGGTTCAAATATGGTGATACATGTTTAAACCATGTGACAAAGAACACAGCTCTAAATCTGCCATATCACCACAATATATAGGAGATAACTGGTAGGTATACAGGAAACCATTTAGGGAGTGGTTGATTAGTTTCTACAAACTATTAGGAAGTGGTTGATTAGTTTCTACAAACTATTACTGCGATAGGTTAGTCAGCATTGTCCCACAAGATTTGCATCGTTTTTTTGCTTTTTCCTGAAAAACACTCAAAATGTCTTCACAATCCAAATAAATTGATGGGTTTGTCATATTTATATAGGAAAATGTTATTTAGACTTAATTTAAGGATCTAATTTAGAAATTTGAGGGTGAGCTTTAGCGTAACGATAAAGTTGTTTTATTGTGACCTGGAGGTCATGAGTTCGAATCATGGAAACAGACTCTCTGTTTGCAGGGATAAGACTACGTACATCTAATCCTCCCAGACCTCGCAATGATGAGAGCCTCGTACATTTATTTTCAATTTAGAAATTTGATTACATTAAATTAAGTCCCTGATTAAATCTTCCAATTAAGTTTATATAACATTCAATTTCTAATGCCACCAACCTAAGCTAATTTTTACTGCAGCTGGTGAGTTTCTTGAATGGGAATCATTTCAAGATGTTATGTTTTGTAGAGATTACTGAATGAGTTCAATGTGGATGGTTTTTAGTCACAAAAACCAGCTTGCTTCCATAATTGGGATATTCACTGTGGCTGTTTTGTAGGGTTGTATCATAAATTGGAGTTTAATTGGTGTCATAAGGGAGTGACCTCAACAGAGAAGTCTTAAGACTTCAAGCCCACCTGAGCAACATCCCACCCCCATAGAGTTTGGATTCAATCTTCTTGAATACTGTTGGAGTTATATCCTAGTTTGAGGTTATTTCCTAACTTGTTAGAGTTTTCCTTATTTTACCTAATTTTGAGTTATTTCTTAGTTTGGAGTTATTTCCTAGTTTGTTAGGGTTTTCCTATTTTACCCTTATTGTACCTTTATTTTTGACTATATATACGGGGGCTCTACAATTGGTTTGTATCCCTTTCTTTCTTCTAAATATTTCAAGTTGGTATCAGAGCCTAACTCTAATCCTAGCCCCTCCTCCACGTTGCAGCCACAAGCCACCACACTGCTTCTAGACTTTTTTGGTGGATTGTTATTTTTTTGCGGTTCCAAGGGACTGTGAACAACGCTGAAAACACTGTTCACTTGGTGAACAGCGTCGAAATTACTGTTCACGCTCTGTGAACAGTACCAATGAACAGTGTTTAATTCCTTGTGATTTCTGCCGGTTGATTTTGCACTGTACTCTTTTTCACGTTGCTCCTCTTTGTTAACTTGTTCGTTGACTGTTTGTTGCTGCACCTTGAAGAAGAATTCAACCGTTCTTTTGGGCTGGATTGTGATTGTTTGACTGGGTTGTTCTTTTGAAAGTTATGGAATTTGGGTTGTCTAGTTGTTGTAATCTGATTTAGCAACTGTTTTCGTTAAAACCCCAATTTGTTGGTTCTTTGCCTTCGTGCTCTTTGTCGTAGTGTCGCAGCTTCTAGACTTTTAAGAGGGGTTGAATCCTCTTCTCCGTTGATCTGTTCTTGATGCAGTAGATCCATTATTTATATTTACGGGAGCTTTCTGGACCTTCTTTATTTGTCGCTATTGGTCGACTGGAGGTATATTGTTCTCATTTATTTTATTTCTCTATTTATTTTAGAGTTGTTTTTCTGGGTACCGTGATCTAATTATTTGGGAGCTTTGTGGACCTTCTTTATTTGTCGCTATTGGTCGACTGGAGGTATATTGTTCTCCCTTATTTTATTTCTTTATTTATTTTAGAGTTGTTTTTCTGTCACGGGTGCCCTAGTATTATTGTTGCTATGACCACTACTGAGGGATTTGAGACCCCTACTGTTGACACCTCTACCGTTGAGACCTCTATTGGTACTTCCACCTTTATGTTTGACCAGTATACAGTACCTACTGGCACAGTTGCATTACCAGCACTGCCGGGCATGATCTCTCAGAAAGTTACGGCACAGTTGTTGAATGGCCGTAACTTCGCTGAGTGGTCTCGCTCATTCCAACTTTTCTTAGGCCGTGTGGGGAAGCTTGGTTGGCTGACGAGATCTCACCCAAAGCCAGCTGATGACGACCCTGGATATTCTGCGTGGTTATCTGAGAACTGCGTCATTCTTGGATGGTTATTTGGCTCGATGGAGCCATCTGTTTGCAGGATTCACCAGTTTCATAGCTCTGTTCCGAAGCTATGTAACACATTATCAGAGATGTATTCTCAGTCAGTATGGGGAGTTCGTGTTTATGAGCTTTCTCAGGAGCTCTCATATGCTCGGCAGAGAGATATGACCGTTCAGGATTATTATGGTTATTTGACCCAGCGGTGGCTTGAGTATGAGACCCTACGTCCTCTTGCTGCTATTCCAAGGATAGAGCTCGAGGGAGCAGCATTCTTGCATACTCGAGAGCAGGAGGATAGAATTCACAAGTTCCTTATGGGGTTTCATGATGAGGTTAAGGGACCTCGTTCACAAATCTTGTCGATGATAAGGCTTCCGTCTCTTTATGAGGTGTATGCGATGATCGAGCAGCATGAGCGCCGCCTCCATATTGCATCACTTCCAGTTACGGCATTGACTCCTTTGACCCACCAGATGGCCCTTGCAGTTACTGCCGGGTCTCGTTCAGGATCCTCAGCTAAAGGTGGACAACGCTCAGACCAGCGCAGTCAGGGAGCCCCAGACCAGCGCAGACAGGGGGATTCTCGTCAGTGTGATTATTGTGGCCGACCAGGACATCTCAGGGCTACTTGTTGGAAGCTCCATCCGGAGCTTAAGCCGTCTCCTCGCGGCCGTACTGCTGCTATTGCTGAGATACCACCATCTACTACCGCTGTTCCTGTTGCTGCTCCTACTGCTCCTCCTTGGCAGAGTGATATGGATGCTATCACATCCCGATTGGATATACTTATGTCCACTCTGACTTCTCAGGGTCCGACTTCTGCTACTACCACCACTATAGGACCTGAGTACCAGGAGGATTATTATCAGGAGACATGAGAGAGATGGATTTGTCTTTATCTGTTCCTAGCTTGCATGCTAGTATTTTACCTAGTTTCTTCGAGAGAAGGTTAGCAGTAGTATTGTCACTCCATCGTTTGTGGGGATCAATGATCAGGTTGCAGATGTTTTTACCAAACCTGTCACTCTATCCATTCTTCGGGACTCCGTTGTCAAGCTTGGCTTAATTGACATTTTTGCGCCTAACTTGAGGGGGAGTATTGGAGTTATATCCTAGTTTTGGGTTATTTCTTAGCTTGTTAGGGTTTTCCTTAATTTACCTAGTTTGGAGTTATTTCTTAGTTTGAAGTTATTTCCTAGTTTGTTAGGGTTTTCCTATTTTACCCTTATTGTACCTTTATTTTTGACTATATATACGGGGGCTCTACAATTGGTTTGTATCCCTTTCTTTCTTCTAAATATTTCAAGTAATACTTTAGGGCGTAAGTAGGCGGACCTATCATTGAAAGACTGAGAAAGTGCTCAATAAATCTGAACATCGTCAGACTGAGCCTTAATAGACCGAAAGACATTCTTGGAGTTGTCGGCTCTTAGAATGTCCGATGGATGGCATACCTCAGGCTATTGACACCATTTGAAGCGACTAAGGAGACGGATGATATGAGCTGATTAGCTACGATGTCTCCCCCACATGGGGACCAACACTAGATCCCACAAATAATGGAAAGAATACATGACCCTCGCTTACGTGGACTAATCGGACTACACACCAAGAGATGCCTCACTAAATGTACGGTGTATATCATTAAATGCTTAGCGCACCTCATTGAATGCTAAGTTCTTGAGCTGGATCATCATTACAGTGTTGACTCTGAGCGACTGCAAGTTATCCCTAAGCCTAGTAAATGCACAACTTGAGGCCACTCTACGAGCAGACAACTACTGACATGATTGCTTCGCCGCACACGAGGCTTTCACTCTAAAAAAGTTGTTAGACTTATCGACTGGACATGACTTAGTTAGGGTTTTATGTTAGCATCCCTCAAGATATAAATAGCCCAAAGGATTGGGCTTCAGGTACGCATGTGTGATTCAGCTTACACAATTACATTCATGTCTTTTCTCTCTCTCTCTCACCATCTGACTTAGGCATTGGAGGGACACATATTCAGCCCCTTCCTAACTTCATTTCTTATTTCAAGAATCTCAAATGTGATATAGTCAGGTATCGTTGCCTCAACGACACAAACGAATCTAGGTTATATGATCTAGGGCGACCACCATGATCCTCCTATGGCTCAAAAATTCAAATTTACAAATAGCTTTTACAAAATTTTCACATGATCCTCTAAAATTTTGATAATTTTATTCATAATTTTTCATTCAACCTCAACTCTTTTAGTTTCTGATTTTGGAATTCCATGATATCATTAGTGACCACATGCTTACATATACCTTCTTTTCGTGTTAGTTTTTATTTCTTCTAGCGTTAAAACTACTGGTCCTCCACGCCTTGGTGCTTGTACCATTTGTGGTTCTTTTCTTTTTCATTCATCCTCCACTGCCTACTAATATAATACACAATGAGTTTTATATCACAAAATCATTGGAGTAAACAGAAGAAGGTGTCTGTTTTGGTTAAAAGTCAAAGTAAATTAAATATAAGTTGTATTTTTATAAGGTTTAGTTTAACTAATATTTCGTTTCCTCCATCGTGTGAATAACTTTAAACTAAGTTATATTTAGATCCCCTAAATTTTGTTGAAATAACATGATCATCCTCTCATATTTTCAAAATAACACTAGAAATACTCGAGCAATCTAATTCGGAAAAAAAAATTAATTATTTTTTATCAGAACCAAATACATAATTAAAAAAAAAACATGTCCACCATCGACACCCTCTTGGGTGGGACACAACCCCCAACAAGTGATTTTTCTTTTAACTTAAAATAAGATTATTCGTGTTTGACACAAACTTGATCTATTTATTACTCAGATTAGCATATTGTGCTATTTTTTAATTTATATCACGAACTAATCAACCAAAATCTATAAATTTTATGTCTCATTCCTATCATATTATCTCAAGTGAGGCATAGCAGGAGATGATAGGGGCAATACATCTGAGTTCTTGGGGGTAATTTTGCTCAATAAAATACATTGTGCCCAACAACTATCTTTCTATCTTTGCATATTAGATGTAGGTTTGAAAATCGAATTGAGTTATTACTTATTCGGATTAGACTCGAGTTTGACTCATTTTGAGTTCGGTTCATTTTCTAAACAAATCAAACTTGAACAATTTTTTAGACTTGTTTAAACAAAACGAGTCTGAAGGCTCAACTTATTTATATGTAAAATAGTCAAACTACTCATATTCAACTCGAGTTTGACATAATCATCTCAACCTCACAAAGTTGTACTCGATTATCAGTTTTAATTAGATGGACCCAAACTATTTGTATAGGACGGTGAGATTTAGAAAAATGATATATTAGCGTGTTTAGGCAGGCCAAGTCAATCATGACATTAAATTTCAACCTCTCCGATAAAATTGGCTTTGGTCGGGTTCACATACCAATGAAATAACTTTATTTTTTTAATTTTTTTTTATTATTTAACAAATGTGGCCCAGTAAATAAGCTCTCTTTCTAAGAAATGAAAGAGGATTGGTTCCAATATTTCTCATAGATGTTTCCCAGAGGCTGGGCATGAAAGGAGATAGCAACCACTTTTACGGTGCTATCACTTGTCAAATTAAGCAAGTTTGTAACTTCTTCGAGGGTTTTTTTTTTTTTTTTTCGTTTTGTTATAAGGTATTTAAATTCGTGCCGACTATTCTCACAGGTTCAACGGCGATCATTCTTCAAGGGTGTTTAATATAAATTACTTAATTCTAAGGTTTGAGTTTTAAGCGCATCTTAGTCAATTGGCAGAGGCCTCGGCATCAAGCTTGGAGTTTACTGGGAGTGAGATTCTCTCAAATATATTTTCTCTTTAATTTCTTTCTTGACAGATTATCAACTATGCATTCAAGTAAGACTCATTATATACAAGTGGGTCTTTCACTCATTAATAGTGAATGATCTGCCAGAAAATCTGAATTCAACTTATTATATACTTGCCAAAAAAAAACTTATTGTATACTTAATTTTAAATGTATTTACATATATGTTTACACTATGGTATGTCTATGTTGCAATTAATCAAATTACATTGTACGAAAAAAAAACAGTTAAAAAAAAACAATATTACAATCGATTTATGCTATGAATAGAGCAACAGGAATAACGGATAGAATAGATCACACTTAATTCCATTGTTCACTTATATTCTACTAGTAATGCACGATGAGTGCTGTATATTAATTTATTTAAATAATATTTTTTTATAAAAAAATAAATAATATATATGTAATTAAATTGAATAATAAATTATGTAATTTTAATTCTTATTAAACCTAATTATTGATGTATTTTACCCCTCTTCAAATATCTAATTTGTTATTTGTTTAGATATATTTCCGACCCCTTAGATATTTCATCTTTTATTTATAATGAATCTTAATTGTAAAATTATCATTATTGACTATTTGCACATCTGATTATATTATAAATTTATTATATTTTTTGTCGAAGAATTTTATTAAATTACAATACTATTATTTGTATTGTAATAATATGATATTGTTATATACCAAAAATCAAATATAATATATATTGGATTGTGGAATAATAGAATATAGATTGGACTTTATTTCTTCATATAAATATAGACATAGATATAAAAAAAATTATATGCAAGTGCACTACTAATAAATAAGTTCAAAAGAATTTAAAAATCAAATATGACTAATTAAATAGTCTAAAAGAACTTCGAAGTGAAATAGGTATTAAAAATAAAAATTAAATGAAAGTAATATATAATTTAAAAGTCAAATACAATTAATTAAAATGTTTAAAAAAATTTAAAAGTCAAATAAATATAGAAAATAAAAATTAGAAGAAACTAATATATAGGTAGCACTTGACTTCATAATAAGGATTTACAAAATAATAAAAAATTAAATTTTTTTTTACAGAAGTTAACATTTATAAATAGTATAAATATAAATACAAATCTATATAATAAAGTACAATAAAATTCAAATCTTAAAAAATAAACAAAATGAATTTTGTTAAGGGTGTGTTTGGGATGACTTTTTAAAAGTGTTTTTAATATTTATAATTTATCATAAATACTTTAAAAAAAAATAGTGTTTAGAACCACCCCACCACCACCACTACCATTACCATTACCACCACCACCACCCCACCCCACCCCATCACCAAACTACCTCCCACCATCATCACCACTACCACTACCACCTCCACCGTCGCCACCCCACCACCACCACCACCAATGTCACCACCCTACCCACCACCTCATCACCACTACCACCACCCCCCGCCCTTTACAACCATCATCATTGTCGTCACCATACCACCCCTTACCATCACCACCTTTGCCACCCTACCACCATCGCCAGACCACCACCATTCCCATTACACCCACCACCACCGCCGTCACCTCCACCGCACCACCATCCTACCACCACTGTCACCCCACCACCACCACCTCTACCATAAAAACCACCACTGCCACATACTATCACCACCGTCGCCATTACTACTACCACCACCCCACCACCACCACCATCCCTACTACCTCCACCACAACCACTGTCACCTCCACCCCACCACCACCGCCACTGTACAACTATCACTCCTATCACCACTACTCCTATCGCCTCACCACCACCCCTCACGACCATCACCACTACCACCAGCATTGCCATCGCCACCGCCACCGTCACCACCCCACCACCGCTACTACCACCCACCACCACTACCATCGTCACTTCCACTATAACCAGTGCTTAAATTCTTTTCTTTCTCTTCTATATTTGTGATTTGATTTTAGATGTGAATACAAATATATTTATTGTTGATCATTTTTTTTATTACTCTATGCCTTCAAATACAGATAATAACTAGTATAAATATAAATTACGGTACAATCTTGGAGTCAGTTAAGCTCTGACAAATTAGATGCGTAATATTCACTCAATAACCCAACATACATACATTATTGTAGAATTTTTGTTATCCGGTACTTTTGTCAAAGCACGATCACATGCCTAATTAATTAGCTTTTAATCATGTCTAGCTCTAGCTGGTAGCTGCAACCAAACCTAATAAGCCTTGATGTCAATTATAAAAAAGGAACTCTCGAGTTTTCCATATATAGTTCAAA
The DNA here is from genome assembly GCA_951799425.1 of Ilex aquifolium. Lineage (NCBI taxonomy): Eukaryota > Viridiplantae > Streptophyta > Magnoliopsida > Aquifoliales > Aquifoliaceae > Ilex > Ilex aquifolium. The sequence goes on from OX637394.1 coordinate 5,201,724, forward strand.
GATTACTACTTATGCCCCCCCCTCTCTAAGATTCAAAGAATATGCCAGTAAAAATAGGTGACAAAGTCAAATCAAAGACTAATCAAACTCTTCATATAGAAAGATAAAAAAAATTCTTCATTTTTCTAGCCATTTCTCTACTCTTCAACTCGAGACTTTAAAAGGTAGAGATCTTCATAAAATATTACATAATCTTTTATATGGACAAAACATTCTGACTCAAAGCACTCAATTGCAAATTGGTCCAGATTCATTACACCTACTGCTGACTTCTGATCACTGTAGAGAGGGAGAGAAACAAAATGATATTTAGTGGATTGTAGATCAAGGAAAGAGAGCAACTCGGTACCGTGTCTCCATCAATCTCAACCATTGATTGAAAAAATAATAAGGTATACGTTATGTATTTTTATTAGTTGAAAAATAAAGGTACGTACAATGCTTAGAAAATATTTTTCAATAGATAAGCATGCATGCATGCAGATAATTTATGTTAGCAGCAACATGTATGGCTAGTTGGACCAGATATCAGCCCATAAAGATCCAACTCCAGCAAATACCATGGGTGACCCGGCACAGGTAGATTTCTGATCACTGTCGACGAGAGCCCCTAGAACGATCTTCAATATTGATATGATTCCGCCGATTTATATTCAACTTAATTGACACACTGTGAGACCGATACACATTTTGTGCAAACCACGAATTTCTCTTAACTGGATGTCTCGGATAACTCAACTAATTCTCCGAGTTTTCATGAGAGCATTGTACTGTAATGATGGTGCTCGAAAGTGCTTGGCCCAAGTGCAGAACAGTGGCTATGAGGCCTAATGAGGGGGGTAATGTGAATATTCGGATTAACACAGAAGTAAGAGATTAAGTTAGATCAAAAATAATATATAAGTGGTTTACCTTAGCCGAATGACCAAGGCTACATCCACTGCAATGGATACTCTTGCTCCTTGGGGTTTATATTGCTTGAAGAAGAAGATTAAAGTAGGAGTTTTGGTTCAGGGGCCTTCTGCGTACAGTGTCTAGGGAATACAAATTTTTTGGAACTCTTTACATAGTGTGATGGTGTTCTATTTATACAAGTAATCATCTAGGATTTTTGTGATTTCTTCCTTCCCTTGGCTGATTTTGTGGTCCCCTTCTCCTTTGTCTTGTAGTGGTACCTGTCATCCTGACGCAAATCGCACCCACGATCCTTAAACATAATGTGCACCAATACTACCTTTATCAGAGAGTACGTGTTCGTTAGTGGCTCCAAAAGCTGTCCCCTGGACACGTGGCACGACGGGAGATGTTTGAGATCTAACGGATACCAAACTCTTTGTTCCCGGGCTAATTTCTGTCGAGCTCGATATGGCATAGCAGGAATGTATTGGTCTGGGTGTCGTTGGACTCTCTTCTTTGAATTGTGGCTCATTCTTATTGCGGGGTGGACAAGCTGTGAGTGGGTCGTTTGGACTGTTACGTAACCAATTGGCCCATTGGATGATTTGAATTTTAGATGGGCAGCTCAAACCAAAATCCTAGCATCATCATGTAACATCACTACATTTTTTACTATTCTCACATGACTTCACGGTTTCGTTCTAGCCAAGTTTTTTTCAATCATTCATTTAGTGCATATTGTCTCGTACGTTTCATTAGATCAATGCATCTCAACACTTTCTAAACTGATAATCAATATCACAATCTTGACCTACTGATTACAGATGATTTATGGGGGTTTGCCAACCCTTGTCATTGGTACAACCAATCATTAATCCATCATCATCTTTGTCATTGGTGAACAAAATTGGCACCAAAAGAAGATCGAATACATGCCTATGTTCTTTGTTCGTTATTTGGATGGCCCCATTAATTTCTAGAAAAATTAGTTTAGTGTTTAGCATCTCATCTTGGACTCAGTACATTGAAATCCTGAAACATCACAAAAACAAAAAAAAAAATAACTAAAATAGATATGTAGAGAAAAAGAGAAACAGCTAACTAATACTGGTGCGTCCTGTTTGTTACTTGCATGCACTGCACTAATTAATCAGTGTGGTAGTTAACAAATGGATGCATGGAATTTCGAAATAGGGTCAAAATCTAACCACCCCTTCTCACAGCTTCATCAACTCTCTCTCTCTCTCTCTCATGAGTTCAAAATTTGACAACACCCTTAAGGTCAGATTAGATCATAAGACATTTTTATCGCTCATGAATTATTTAGTCCCGATGTGAATGACTGATGTAGTACAAGTGACGAAAATTTTGAGTGGTCAATGCCATTCAATTAAAAAAAATTAGATGATTTTATTTTATTTTATTTCTTAATTTATTTAAGATTTTAGTTTCTTAGTTGCTTTAGGGTTTCTACTATTATTTAAAGTCTTGTAAGCCTTTGGGCAAAATAACTTCTAATAAATAATATTGCAAAAGGAGATTTTTCTCTCTTTTTCAAATTATTTTGGTATTTTTAGGAATCAACACATTTATTAAAGTCTTTAAGACTAGTATTCTCTATGAATCAACAAGCCTAGAGTCGAATTTTGAATCGGCAATTTAGTTTTATTCAATTTCTCAATCCCCTTCTTGTTTCTTAATACTTGTGTTTTTACACGCTTCTTCACATCAATTGGTATTAGAGTTTGGATTTATTTTGAAAAAAAATTAGCGGCGAATTCTTTTTTTATGCCCAATTGTCTTTGTATTCTTAATAATCAATAAGGTTCTTAAAAGCTGTAATCTAGTATTATTGTGATAATCAGCAAGTTATAGTTTATGTTGTCTAATTGAGTTTCTTTATTCACTCTTTCTTGCATCGATAACTTACCTTTGATCAAATTAAAAAAGAGATTATCCGAAGTACTCGTAAATTAACTTAGACACTCTTGACCGTAATACTAAAATAAAAAAAAAAGAAACACTAGAAGATAGTGTGATTGATCTACATCCCGACAAAGACCCTGATTTTAGTATTCTATCAAACAGAAATCGACAAGTTATCGCCACCTCCAAGCTTTCTAAAAGTCAAGTATATAGAAGTATCCGATAGTTCTAGCTCCCTAATCTGAATCGGATCGACATCGACATCCAAATACATTTAGGCACTTATAATCCTTCTATTACATCATGTCCAAAAAAAAAAAAGGAACTATATTTCCAACAACTAAAGGCTGTGCAAGCCAGCTTTCTGAGTATTTCAATTTCAAAATTGTACGAAATCGTTGCATATACATTTCTTCTCACAGCTTTTCTTACAATGTCTTGGACTTATATGCATGCAGTATACAGATTATTTGGGTCCTGTTTTGGTTGGTCTGTGCCTTGTCCAGTGAATAGAACTACGCCAAACCTAAAAATATGTTAAAATATAGTAAGACTTATTAACAAGTGTGTAAAAGCATGCAAAGACCATCATTGCATCCGAGGATAAAAATTTTGTTTTGATGCATTATTTTAGTCACTTAGAAAATAAAAAACGTTTCGAAGTATTTCAGAAACGTTTCAACCCGTTTAGGAGAAATTAAAAAAAATTAAGAATTATTTTTTCAAAACATTGATCAAAATATATAAAAGTATCTTGAAATACCTTGAAACATTTCAAAACAATATTGTAAATGCATTAAATATTACAAAACACATCGAAACATTATTATATATCTCGAAATATTATAATTTTAATTTCATCATTAATTCATTTCAGTCTCCTTAAAAATAAAAACGTTTCGGACGTTTTGAACATTTCAAAATAAATTTTAATCCCTGATTGCACCTTAACCGTTGAGGATCCTATGTTGTTAATTTTTTAACATTAAAGTTGTTGTTGATCAAAACGATGGATACAAAATGAGAGAGGGGGGGGGGGGGGGGGGGGGGGGGGGGGGTTTAATAACTTAATAGTTTATGTTAAATGTAAAGGTTTGTGCTGGTGGAGTGCTTTTGTGCCTGTAATATGTCCTACTGATTAATTGTAGATAAAATACTTCCTTGCTTAACGATGTCTTATTTGTTTTTTGTTTTTTTTTAAAAGATGATTATTATTAAATAGGATGGTCGGTGTTTGGCTGTCAGCTTGCTAAAAACCAGAGGTTTTACAAAACTAGGGGTCTAGGATTTGAAACCGCGGGAAGGGGAAAACATTCCCTCACCCGCCGTCAGACTGGCCTGTCTCAAGGGCCAATGAAATTTCAGTATTTGTGGAAAAAGTTTAGGAAGAATTATTTTTAATTAAGGGAGCATCATTCGCAGTCATCAAAAATGACCAAAAAAACATTTATTCATTTTTTGTGATTTTTCATCTCAACACTCCACCTAATTTGTCGATTTGAATTTGCCCTTAAAAGTTCATATAATAAACTAGTGAACTAACATGATATAATTTAGACACGTCACAACTCATTAAGAGATCAATTCTGAAAGAATTACATGTTTCTCTAAGTCTGTGTGTGAAACCATCTTGCCCTAAGTCAGGGTCAATAATACAAGCGCACAAGCAAATCTCCATCTTGTTGCTTCCATGCTCCATCCCCTAAAGCTTTTATATAAATCGTTGGAAAAAAAAAGTAGGATGGTCATGAATAATCTCATGTGGACGTGAGCATAATAGCCCCTATCCGGTGGAAGCCAATGTCAATATGGGCTATTGGGTTAAGAAAGAGAATCATTGGAGCACCATTAAGTTCATTGTGTTTTAAATAGACTTCAGTACCACCAAAAACTTGGTAACTCCAATGAAGAACCAATTCCCCCCCCCCCCCCCCCCCCCGGGGAGGGATACAAATGCACGATGAGGGACAACTTATTTTGCTCTCTTGTTTTCCGATCGCTCTATAACAAGCTCCTTACTCAAGAAATAAAAATAAAAATTTCTCTCACATCCGAAGTACAACTCTCATAATCTATTTCATAAAAAAATAAAGGGATCTTTGGAAGTCGGTACATAACATTAGACTTAATTGTCAAAAAATATTTAGGAAAAAATATTTTGTAAAAAAATCAACTTAAGATATAGAAAGACTTGAATACCCTTTTATTGTAAATAAATTTCTTAAAAATGATTTTAGAAAAAAAAAACCCCTCCCCTCCCCACCCCCCCCCCCACCCCCCACACACACACACAAACATATATATATATGATGTCTCAGAATTAATCTCTCAGGCCCAGCCTGATATGGTTTTGTTGGGTTTTACGGAGTAGGCTAAAGAAAACGGAAGTAATGCAACGACAGACAAATAATGTAAGTGGTTCACCCCAGCCGATGGACTTGAGCTACATCCACTGTAATGGAGGTTCTTACTCCTTGGTGAAATGTATTGATCTCAACTGATTACAAGAAAATTATAGGCGCAGGCCCGTTATGGATCCCTTCTTCTCTGGATATCCTAGGATTAGGGGAAAAATATCAGATAGAAGGCTAGGAAGAAGGCTTAGGAGTCAATCCCCTTCCTTGCTTCCACTGTTCTATTTATATGGTGTCTCTCCTTAGGGTTTGTTGCTCTTCTTCTTGCTTTTCCTGATCCTATGGGGACCTTTCGTCCTTTCCCTGCCAGCCTCTCTGTCCGCCGGCGGTACTGTGCCCACGACCACCTGGGTTCGTTCGGCACCACCTCTCTTTGCATTTTGCAGGGTGTAACACTGAGGGATCAGAGCCGGTTCCCTTTGTCCTTGGAGCACGTGGCACAATAGGGCTTACCTTAGATTATGGGCTGAAAATCGGATCAGGGCTGGGCTGTTGGCTCTTCGGTCTCTTAGGCCCTTTGCTCTCGATATGGGCCGGTTGGGACCACTTCCTTTGAGCTTCGAAGTCCACATTCAGGATTTTCAGGGCGTTTTGGGCTCGGCTGTCATGGCGGCCCAGACCCAAAAACCTATCCTCATCAATATATGTATATATAAGAAAATTAAAACTCATAATAAATCATCTCCATTTTTTTAGGGATATATTTTAAAGTTTTTGGAAACTAGTCTTCAAAATATAATTTTGTAGTATTATATATATAGAGTAACGTGATCATTAAAACTTCACACCATAGTCTTAGGTAGGTACTTTTTATGTGGACCATTAGATCATGATCTAACGTCCATTAATTCAAGATGTTAAATATTAAATGTCAAAACTTACCAAATTTTGTTGTGAAGTAAAAAAGAAACTATAAGACTATATTAATTATTGTTTTTATCATACAAGAAAAGTAAATTAGTCCTATAATAAGATGGAATATTTTACAAAGTATGAAGAGAAAATATTAATTAGTCTATCAAGATTTTCACATTGATAAAGAAAGATTCTATAATAAACGGAAGAATCAAATCTTCCATTAAATTATGATTTTTTTAATTTACAAATAAAAACTGAAACTCAGAAGGTTCCCAAAAATAATCGTCTGATTTAAGAGATGACACAAATGTCAAAAAAAAATTTGAAAATTTCAAATTGTGTGCTTGGACACAATTAAGATTTAAAATTAAGGACTTAATTACTTAACATAAAGTGCTATGAATTGTTTTACAATTAAGTCTAATTTTGTGTACTTTGTTCCAATTTCCCAAAAAATAAAAAGAGAAATATTTAGACCAATTATTGGGTCTAGTTTCGTTGTGGCCCAACTCATCTAAAAACATGGGCTAGGCTTAAAACTGCTTGTTTCCTGTTCGGCACAAAATCCATTGCATGTAATGGGCCCAAGCCTGTTATAAATGGGGGTTTTTTAACCCAAAAGAATGTAGCCTACTAGAATGGCAGTGGACCGAAAAAAAAACAAAGATTCATCCAAACCCGGCCTTATTTGAATCGGAGATAAATCATACATATTAAATGGTTGACGTATATAAAAATACCCGTATAAATCTTTGTGGGATGAGACTGAATCTTATCCCGGCCCAACCCTACTAAGGCCGTTATATATATATTTGAACTAATCATGTCATGATGTTGTATGTTCAGTTTTTCTGTCCCATGAGTGCCTCCCTTGAATAGTCTGTGTGGAAATAGCTTTGAAGGTTTTTAAATTTTAAGTCATGAACTTTTGTTAACTTAGGCCCCGTCTGGTGACGTTTTCGTTTTTCGTTTTTTAAAAAACGAAAACCGAAAACAACTTTTTTTGGTTTTTGAAAATCGCCCCTTATTTACAAAACGGTGGCAGAAAAAAAAAACAAAATCGGTTACCAAACGAGTTTTTTTTTCTTGTTTACTCTTAAAATAAAAAAAAAAAACGAAAAACGAAAACGTTACCAAACGGGGCCTTATTTCTTTATTTTTGATTTTGATCATATCATACAATACATACTTGTACTTTAATTATTATAGTTTTTTCTAAATTTTTTTTCTTAAAATTACATAAATTAATTATTATAAGCGGGGATGAGTGGCGGATGTAAGTGCGAGTATTAGAATTTACCCATGGGACCGGGATGAAGATCAAAACTTGCCCCATTAGCAGGGGTTGGACCAGGGATAAACTAATCGTTTTTAAACGGGTACGGGAATAGAGACTACTCTCCCTGCCCCTGCCCCGCCCCACCCCCGGTCCACTGCCATTCCGTCATATAGCAAATATATTACTATCAACCGATTATTCAAAAATAAAAAATAAAATCAGCATCATAGATACAAGTTATGTTACTGATGTTATATGTAATCTTTGAACTCAGCTAATCATAAGAGTTAAGACCTACAGATCACTGGTGAGATTACTTTGCAAATTCTCATAACCTTTTGGAATTATTTTTTTTTTTAAAAAAAAAGATAAAAAAACAATTTGCAGTCAAATCTGCATTAACTGTTATTGTTGTAATCGTTGACAAATTTTGCGCATTTATTCTATTAATTAGTTTATTTTCTTGTACAATTTGCAAGGGAAATTTGCAATCTTCGATAATATTAATTCCCACAAGCTAATAACATATTTGTAAATAGTCAAAAAATTAAGGTATGTTCTTCGAAAATAGGTGAAAACGAAGGGCTATTCTGCAAAATAACTAGAATTACTTGGTTAGCACGCTTTGTTTAGTCGGTCGCACGACTCTATTTAAAGCACCCTTCCCTTACTTCCCAAGAAACCTAAACGCCATGGCCGCTAACGCGAGCACGCACGGTTGAGAGATTTTCTCAACATACCATTCTTGATCAGAACAGAATGGAAATTGTTCCAGAAAATCACTCTAGGGTTTCGAAGGTTTTGGTGCCGGCGCCTCTTTAAGGTTGCTTTCTCTCTCCAAATCCACCCCTCCCTTCTCTTCGTCTATACTCTGGACAAAGATAACACACAATTTTCTGTGTGTGTGTGTGTATTTTTTGAGTTCAATGGCTTTTAAAGGGAACGCTTTCGCTATCTTGGATGATGAAGAAGGCGATGATGTGTCGAAGCTTCTCGCTCGCGTAGCCGCCAAGGTTGAGGCTTCTTCGCGGCCGTCTACGGCTGAGAAGCAGCAGAACCAGAAGGAGGAGCAACAGCAGAAGTCTGTCACTGTCCCCCATTCTGAATATGGTATATAATGGATTTTGTTTTGTTCTTTCTTACTCTATATATGGATTAGGGTTTTGATTTCGGGGATAATGGGAATAAATTATCGTCAATTTTGCCAAGATAACCGAGCAAAAGATAAACAAGGCACAACCTTGAATGTTATTGAATGTTGTTTGCCAAGAATGCCGGGGAAAATAAAAAAAGAACAATTTCTAGTTTTCTGGTATTGTTTTATGAATTATTTTACTGTACGCCAAAAAAATGTGGGAAGGGAGTAAAAGATACTTCTATATTAATTCCGATAAATTTAGACGATACTATTTGTGACTATTCTTTTATTTGCTTGATTCTTTGATTGTATGCGAAGAGAAAAAAAATCTATTTTTGGTTGTTTTTGATTATGTTTTGTTAGGACTTTCGAAGAGTATTGTGGTTTTATTTTCTCAAAAATGATTAGTGTTAAGAGTCTAGACTCTGCTAAACAAAGTATTTAAAGGCTCTAGGATGGAAGAGTTTTCCTTCAAATGGTGAATAGGCGGGTGCAAAATTATAGGCTGATGCCTTTCTCTTTCCTTATTAGTCTCTGCGTCTAGAGAGTAGAGATGCATATGCCCATTCTTCAGCATCCTAAAGTACTAATAAAGTTGGGAGCCTTTTTGGTTTTTTTTTTGTACAGTTCCTTAGAAGATGTTTTGATTGTCACAGTTAGCGGTTGCATCTCCCCTTGGTCTGCTATTTTTGTGTGGGATTGATAACTTCTTGCTTCTTATCTACTATTTTTCTCAATAATCACGTCAATCAGAGTTTGGATTCATTGTATTGAATTGTGTATTTTCCCCGAGTACCTTTACTCACTGTTTGGTGATACCTTTGTTTACTTCACTTGTTTCCAGTGAGAGCTGGTAGAGGGGGAGGAAGACAAAGAGGTGGTCAGGGCCATGAATCAGGAAGGTACCATCGGAATGACATGGAGCAGTTTGAGAATGGCCAGCCAAAAGGTTATCAACAGAATTACAGAGATATAAATGGTTATCAGCGGTATAATGGACAGTCTAATGGCTATCCGTATGATAATGGAGGGGCTGATGGTTACTGGCAGGTTAAACAGGCAAGTGGTTATCAGCATGGTGGGCAAGCTAATGGTTCTGAGCAGAATCACTCTGGTGGTTATCAGCATAAAAATAGTGCCAATTTTGCTGGCAGTACATTTGATGGTGATTGGCAAGTTCAGAGGCGTAGGCGTCGAAGAGACCGGTTTAATGAAGGGAATTGGCTTGGTGATAATCAGGGGGAATTGCCTGAGAGTCCCAATGGAAGTTGGAATCTCAATGGAGAGATGCAGTCTGGGAATGGAATGGAAATTATTGGTGATAATCAGGGGGATGAGATGCAGTCTGGGAATGGAAATTGGAATTCCAATCGAGAGAAAAGAGAGAATATTGGGGGTCATAGAGGATCCAGAACACGAGAAGGGCTCCTTTCTGGAGAACATGAAGAGGGGGATAAAGGGAGGGGTGAAGGGATTGAAAGTTCCAAGTCGAAGGAGGTCCTTCGTAATACTGGAGAGCATGAAGTCACTGAGGATAGCAATAGCAATGGGACTGAAGAGTAAGTTGTTCCATTTAAGACTGTTTATTGTTTGATACTGTGGTGGGTTACTTGTTGAATGCTTCTTTTTCTTTTTGGTCAATGGCTTCGATTTATGATGTATGTGGTTAACTGATAGTGGAGTCGTCCTCTTTGCCTATCCTTATGTTTGGTAAAACTAATCAAGGTCATCAGAGTTCAAAATAGTTTGTAGCAATTTAGAGAATACCAAAAAATGAAAGGAAAAATCACCAAATCCATAATTAAAGGTGAAAGCTTGGTTATGCAGGCTCTTACCTGTATTAGCATGAAAATGTTAGTTTTAGAGCTTCAACAGCCATAGCGGTACCAAAGGCTTGTTTCTTTCAATTTTTTTCTCCATTTATCTTCTGTTTGTACAGGAGGAATGGTTGTAAAAATGGTATTTCTGTAGTTACTATTATTGGTGCAAATTGTTTCTTAGTTTTTTTTTCCTTTTGACAGAAACACATTGGTTCTATATATGTGCCTTGTCATTTTGTTTCAGTATGATATTCCATATCATTGTAGCAGCAATAGGTGTCACCACTTTTTTTTATGTTTATTTATATATTGAGGCATAGAACTCGTGATGGTGGGAATTTTTTTTTCCCCCTTTACTTTCAAGGTGATGTCTTCTATATTTGTGATCTAGGTAAGTCAATTGTTTTAATTACAGAGCATGTTCAGGACTAGATGCTCTGGATTATCTAGGTTTCTGGTTATCTCTTTTAAGAAGAAAAAGGAAAAGAATAACAGATGCTAATTTAAAAAATAAACAATACTGTCTTCTACGAATTCATCATTATCTTGGTCAAATGTCTTATTATGTATGGATCACAAAGGGTAAAATATCCTGTTTTATTTATTGTGTGTTGCTTTCTTTAAGGCATGTGCACACTAATTAGCATACCATGATATTTTTACTTGGTCATATTTACAGCTGAGTTTCTAGCATATTAGTGATTCACAAATTTGCATTTGCCTAATGTCTTATTCTGTATTTTTGACACAGGATTATTTCTGTGACTTCTGAAGTCTCCAAAGATGCAGAGGGCAAAAAGGGTAAACAGGACAAACATCGCCAAGATGCTGCCCAAAATGACTCAGAAGATAAGGCTAAACAGAAAATTGAAGAGAGAAATGTAATGGTTTTTGGTCCATGGCAAATGTTTGGCGCATAATTTTTTCGATAACATATTTTCGAAGTAAAGTTTACTTGAAAACTGCCATTAACATGTTTCCTTGATGTCACTTGGACAGAAAATGACTCTTAAAGAGTATCAAAAGCAGCTTCTTGCGAAGAGGAAGGCTTTGGAAGCTTTAAAGACAGGAGAGAGGAAAGTAACACTTGACAAGGATTTCGAATTGATGCAACTTGTTGGGAAAAAGAAAGAAGATGACATTTTTACTAAGCTGGTGAGTCTTTCCCCGCTTTTGGTATTCCTCCCTTTCTTCCTCCTTTCCATGTTCCACTGGCTTCATTGACCCATCATCTGTCATTGAAGTATTTATTTTGTTGTCTTTTTAGAATTCTGAGAAAGATAAGCTTAGGAAGAAAGAGAGCGTTGACAAGGATGGGAAAGGTCGTAAGGTAACGGTCCCATTGTAACCAGAGGATATGAATTATGATTTCTCAGCATGCATTTTGACTTTAGCTCTGTGAGCTCTATGTTTGGTTTTGGTAATGTTACTGCCTTGATTAAGTTCAAAGATTGTTTTAGATTATATGCATATTTAACTACACATGTTTTGTTGATGGATTTGTTCATGCATTAACCTTGAACCTTGAGGACAATACCTCCTATTTCTACCAATATCGATACCATACCAAAAATTAGGCTATTTAAAGGTGGAGTTGCAAGCTTTTTGAGGGTCTTAGTTATAATTGAATGGGATTTTAAGTTACAACTCAAAACATTATAGTCCATTCTAAAAACAAAATATTTGTGGAATATAGGCAATTTGATCTAACATTTTGGTTTTGTTTTACCAGTCAATGAGCATTGATGAATTCCTGAAACCAGCAGAAGGTAAATATTATGGAAGGCGTCGTATACCATATCATTTGCGACGGGATGGACGTGAAAATGGCGAACAATATCCGAATCGTGGGGTATCAGTGGGGGACGAGGGTAAGGAAGTGCCTGTGCCTGTGCCTGCTGATGAAAAAAAGGTTGATGTACCGGCTCCTGGGGATTCACTGCAGTTCCCTGACTTGCGTGGATCTATAAAGGGATGATGTTGTCAAGTCTGGTTCTTTTTGTTTTCCTTTGGCGGTCTTTCTTCTTTATATTTCAACTTATCAAAGTTTTATTTGGTTAGGCTTCTATCTATGAAAATAATTTATAACTACAATATATGTTTTTTTTATCAATCAGCAGAAATTTTTGATAGAACTTGTTGAAATTCTTTACTGGTGCATCATCCATTATCTTCGTAGACATCTTTTTTGGTGCATCTTGATAAATATTTCAGCTTTCGCTGCGTGTTCTTTTGATGAGAATTAATGGAATTAATATTCAAATTTAACTAATTAACATCAAATTAATATTAAAATTAGCATTCAATTTCACCAAATTAATATTCAATTCATTAAATTAACACAAATTCACATTCAATTTATCCAATTTTTATTCAAATTCATCCCATTAACATAAATATTAACATTCAATTTCATGCAAATCAATAATCAATTTATCAAACTAATACCAAAATGACATTCAGATTCTCAAATTAATATTCAATTTTAATTAACATTCAATTTATCAAATTAACAATATATTAACATTCGAATTCATTAAATAAACATTCAATTCATCAAATTAACAATCAATTTTAATCTAATTAATATTTAAATTCAACTAATTAACATCAAATTCATATCCAAATTAATATTCAATTTCATCTAGTTAACATTCAATTTATCAAATTAATAATAAATTAATATTTAATTTCATCCAATGTATATTCAAATTCACTAAATTAACATCCAATACATCAAATTAACATCGAAAATCACTCAATTAACATTCAATTCATCAAATAAACATTAAAATAACATACTATTTCACCCAATTAACATTCAAATCTTTAAATTGACATAGTATTAATACCTAAATTCATCAAATTAGTATTTGGCTCATCAAATTCATATTCAATTTCATCCAATTAATATTTAATTTATATAATTAACAAAAAATTAACAATCACTTTCATCCAATTAATATTTAATTCATTAAATTAAAATAAATTTGACATTCATATTTGTCCAATTAACATTCATTTTTACCTAGTTAACATTTAATTCATTAAATTAACTCCAAATTAATCAATTTAACATTCAATTCCCTCAAATTTACATTCAAATTTTTTTGTAGGAATTGAACACTTGACCCCGTGCTTGGGAGTATCAAGGGTAACATAGTTTGCTAATTTGATAAAATTAATGTTAATTTGATAAAATTGACGGTCAATTTGATATTAATTTGAAGAAATAATTTTTAATAAATAAAATTGAATGTGAACTAGATGTTAATTTGCTGAAATTAATTTTTGAATTGATGCAATCGAATTCTGATTTAGTGTTGATGTTGAATTGGATGTAACTTGGTTGAAATTAAAAGTTCAATTAATGAATTTCAATGTTACCTTGATAAACTTAACAATTAATTTAGTGTTAATTTAATGAATTGGATCTCAATTGGATGAAATTAAATGTTACATTCATGAACTTTAATTTTAATTTTAGAAAATTGATGGTCAATTTTGTTTTAATTTAAGAAAATTGGATCCTAATAAGTGAAATTGAAGATAAATATGATATTAATTTGATGAAATCGAATTTTAACATGATAAAATTGAATATTAATTTGGTATTTCTTTGATGAGTTGAATCACAATATGATGAAATTTAATGTTAATTTGATAAAATTAATTTGACAATTTGGTGTTAATTTGATGAAATTGAATATTAAATTCATGAATTTTTATGTTAATTTTATAACATATGTTGTCCGTATGGTGTTAATTTTATAAAACTATAAATAAATGAAAAAATTTCAGCCACACCCCTTCTAATTTACCATATCTTTAAAGACACCTCATTTATTTTTTGAATCTTCATTGACACCCCTGTAAAATTAAAGGTGTTAACTAGAATGAAATTTTACTAAATTTTTCATAATATACTTTACGAAAAACTTCATCCACACCCCTCTAAATAGGTATATCTTCAATGAAACCCCTATGTTTTCAAATTTTTTTCGTATTAAAATTCGATTCGAGCTAATTAAAATTTATTTTTTACTATTAAAATTTGAGTAGATTAAAAATTATATTTTTTTACATATTAAAATTTGAGCCGATTAATTTTTTTTTTTAATCGGCACGAATCAAATTTTAATCAACTCGTATTAAATTTTAATCGGCCCAAATTTTGATACGTAGAAAAATATAAATTTTAATTGACTCAAATTTTAATACGTAAAAAATAATTTTTACTGAACTTTAATCGAATTTTAATTGGCACGAATTTTAATAAGTAACAAAATATAAATTTTAATCAACGCTAACATCTCAGGTAGAGCTCAAATATGCTGAAATTTTAATCGACTCGAAGCGAATTTTAATCAACGCTAATAGCTCAGGTAGACCTCAAATATACTCAAATTTTAATACGTAAAAAATGAATTTTAATAGACTCGATTTTTAATATGTAAAAAAAAAAAATTTAATTAGTTCGAATCGAATTTTAATGTACTCAAATTTTAATATATAAAAAAATAAATTTTAATCAATTCTAATTTTAATATGTAAAAAAATAAATTTTAATTGAATTTTATGTAAACAGATTGTTTGGGTTTTATGTAGAGTTAATTTTGGTATTTTAAGTGATTTTTTTTTTTATATTAGAAACGGTGGTTTAACGGTAGGGGTGTCAGTAATGTTTAAATATAAATTAAAAGGAGTGTTACTCATGTTTTGGATAATAGAGGGTAAACCTACGTATTTTCAAATCTTTTTCACTCCAAGAATTTGGATGGTTGAGAAACAATGAAACCATTTTAGCTCGGAACTCGATTAACTGTCTTGTTGTTAACCTCTCTTCAATCTTTTTTCCTTTGGTAAATTTTTTTCATTATGTAACAAACATACACACCGCATGCAATCGTACATTAATTCCCATTGTTAATATGTTTCGATGTGTTTTAAAAACAAAAATTACATTTGAAAAATGAGTACTTACGAGTTTTCCCTTTGTTGTGGACATATCTGACATGCTATAATTAGTAACTCCTTATCTGTGTGTCTATAAAGATTCCCTTCGAAGTATTGAACTCCGTAATCTTATTTTCTGCATATTTTTTCTGCAATTAATTGAAAACTTTTAGATTATGGATTGACAGAAAAAAAAATATGTGCTTCTAACAATATTGTTTTGGTATAATCCAACAAATATGATTGTATCATCTAGGTACATGTCCCGGTTGCCTTTTGTTCTCGGCATTAATGAGTTATAATGTGTCTAAACACCTTTTTCAGTATTTAATACAAGCAGAGTCCAGTGGTCAGGAGTACAATCTTCTTTCTGACCATTTGAATTCATTGGTAATACAACATATTTAGAATCTCCCACATATGGTATATGCCTGTCTATTTTTGCTTGACGTGCATACTCTAAATTTGGTTCAATTACAAATGACTACACATTCAAAATATGTAAAATATAACGTGTTATATATGTGCACAAATAAACTAATTGAACAACTATTTGTATCATTACTATTTAGATGTCTTACCCAACAAAGACTGTTGATGAAGTACCAACGTCTCTTAAGTGTGGACATTTCATTGTATTCATCAATCTGTTTTAGCATATTAGCCCAAGAGTCAATGATATGTTAAAAAACAAATTTTTTACAAGCGTATTAATTCTAATACGGTGAAATAGAGTTGAACTCCCTCATAAACATTATTCTGTTACACTATTCAAATAATGTTACACTGTTAAACAACACTTCATAAGTAAAAAATGCAATATCAGTTATGTTTATATACTACAACACTTTTTGGGCCAATATAACATGTTGTTAAATAACTAAATAAATCATTAACAATTTTTCAATACGTACGTTGTTGTATAGTTCACAAGTTCCCATTATTTTCAACGCATGCTCGACATCTATTACACTTTTTTTTTATTTTTTTTCAACCCCAGACCATAATTTTTCACTACAATGTCATAAAAATGGGAAGCAAATTTGTTATATATTTGCAAATAATGAAGTATGTATGAACCATAATTTTTTAAAAACACATTTTATTGGGATAGTGACACTTACCCGTAACCCTATGCATCATATATGGTATTTAATTTGTTGAAATCAATCGCATCCAATGCTTCACAATCACGCCACATTTTTTTTAATCTCTTTCTCTGTTTTCCCTTTAATTTTAGTGATCTTGTTCACGTTGTCATCATCTTCAACAATCTCAACTGTTTTTTCAGATCCGACTTCCCTCACAGTGTTCTTCTGGCTGATCTCATCTGATGTCACACTTTGATTTTTTTTCTCTTTTCTTCCCACTGTATTCAAATTCTCCATCTCTCTTTCTTTTTCTATCCCTTATCTTGATGTTTCGAATTATTGATGTTTGCCCTTTTTCTAGCATTACCTTCGGATCTTGAACTGCAATGAGTTTTTGTTGATATTTCTGAGTTATGACATGCACAAATAACTCGTTAATTTGATCAATCAATTTAGCATTCTCATTTTCTCGATTTTTTATTGTTTCGTTGCACGCTTGTATTTCCGCTTCAAACATTTTTCCCCGTTTTTTCATATTTTCAACCAACACATTCAACTCTTTTATCACCGTGTCATTTTTTTTCATTTTCAGTGAGAAGGCAGTGTTTTGTTTGTCTAACAAATCATCCCTAGCTTCCAACTGTGCATGATCCAAAGAATATTTATCTAGGGCTATGTTCCGTATAACTATTTTCAATACATCATTCTCCTTCATCAGTTCCTAAACTATTTGTCTGTTTGTGTCTTCTTCTTTTCTTACATCACATTCATCTCGTAGTGCAACATTAATATATTTCCAAGTGCCATATTTTCTAGAAACTTGTTCCAGACCATCTTTGTAATTTTCGTAATTGTGCGTCGCTTTATTAATAGCAGCCTCAATAAGAGATTCAAATGACACATTCTTCTTACCATTATCACCAATTACATCCATATCCTTCTTTATCCACCTCACCTTGTGATTTTTTTACTTTACCACTTTTGGTATTTTCCACCAATTCAGATTGGTCCACTTCTTGTTGTTTGCTTCCCTTATATCTAATAAAAAATTTCTCTTATGTTGTTCTCTTCAATCTATGTCTCAACATCTTTTGAAACATTTAAAATATCAACAATTGGATGCATTAAAACCTTTTTGAATAACTAAGTGTAACATAGAAGTGTAACATAAAAGTGTAGCAATACAGTGCTATGTTGTAAGTGTTGAAATACAGAGCTAAAATAAAACATTTAAAAATTCAGTAACATGGACATATTAAACCAAATTCATTACAACTGAGCTACTTAGATGTTTTGACTTCAACTTTCCAAGCCTATTATGTTTCATAGTTCTCTAAACACTCGATAAATTTCATTTCACAATGCTTGAGATTCTGTTTGGCCTCTCAGTTTTGATAATTGTTGTGTGTTCACAAACTCAATACTACACACACATACAAATTCATTATAAACAAACGCATTACTTTCATTTATTAAATTAAAGGAAACAAAATTGGAAATGTTATGGGGCTATTAAAAAATTACCAATAACAACATTGCGTATCCAGTAACCCCTGTTAGGGTGCTACTCCTTCTCTTAAGTGAAAAAATAAGAGTTTCATGGATAGCACTTGACTAATCATACTTTTTCATTGCATCCAAATCCTCAATATACAAAACATACCCCTATCCTAGAGATGTCCCGATGTGTGTGAAAAAAAGAGTAACCATTAAGAATAGGCAAAGCAGACTTTTAATGTTATCAACGTCATTTTTGATTATTCTATTTGTTGTTTCAATCAGTTTACTCTTTATCAAAGTTGAGGTTAACCTGCTATCTTTCTTAAATCTTCGTTTAACAAATTTTGTGTTTTCCTTCCCATGAGTTGATGAATCTATTGGATCGTAACCATCTTCAATCCCAAAGATTATTTTGACATCGCTTCTTCGCAATTTAATTTCCTTCCCACCAGTATGAAACTTGGATGTATTAACATCAAAACACAATATCACATCCTAAATGTTACTATCACTCTTTGTATACCATGTCTTGTCTACTTTTTTTATCAATGATACTTTGAAAGAGTAATCAAAATGAGTTTTTTTCTCAATGCATCCTTGTGTGCTTCATTTATCGTAATGTCATCTATTGCTCTAATAATAGCAAGCAAGTTGGATCTGTATTTAGGCTCATGCTTCGATTCCACCATTTATTTTTTTTGTTTTTTGTCGTGTGTTTTACCAACTTTAACTGATGATGGGCCCACAGTTTAGTCCAACACTTTGTTTCTACGACAAAATTTATATTTATCTTCGGTCTGCTTTTCTTTTCCTCCCATGACTGATTTGAGTTACGCAGATATAAAAACATGACAATTACAATATACAACAAAAAATTCAGTGTAACTATAATAGTATAACAAAAATAGTGTACAAATAACTGTGTAACAATACATTTACACAAACACTGTACTATTACATTCTGACAAACATATATTTACATATAACTTCATTCAAAACAATATATCTCTGTTTTGAATTTGGTACCACATACACAAGACTACTGAACACAAGCAAAAACAGAACCAATGAATTTGACTTTACACTTCCTGACATCATTTTAGACCTATATTCAGTCAATTAAAAATAAAAAATTATTAAATTTAAAAAATCCAATAAATTAACAATTTTTCTAAGAGGAAAACATCTAGGGTTTAAAAAATACATAAGTTTAGGGCATTTGCCAAAAAAAAAAGTGTACCACATTCGTCTTTAATTTTCGATTTTATCTATAATGTTACTCACCGGCGACAATATGTCTGCAAAACATGAATTTAACAAGAATTTTCAGCCAAAAAAAATACCAAAATAAAAATAAATGTAGTGTATTTTTTATAATATAACCCTTGATGTTAAAAAAAAGTACATGAAATGGCGAAGTTCAACGATCACCTTATTAAATGTAGGGCAACGAGCAACTGTCAATGCATGTTTCAGGTATACAAATGCCGAAATTCGAAAGTTTCTTCAAATCGCGAACAAAGATTTCACCATACTTGATTTTGTGCTAATCTAATATCAAATGCACCGTAATTCGATGTATCTTTCACAATCGAAACCCTCTAGTTGTTTATGGAAGAAAGAAATTTGGGTTTTTTCTCTGAAGGCGATGAAGCAGTTTTCTATGAAGACAAATGAGTATACCAAACATTTTCTGAAGATATAGAGATTCGAAAATAAATGTCCCTAAATCAGCGGTTAAGATAAATTCCTTATTACCGTTTTTAGGAAAGATAATTTTACAAAATTGGCAATTACGTCTTTGTATCTCAGCAGTATACTTCTTTTCAAAATATTTTTTATGTGTACTTTTTGACAATTATGTCTAATTTGATGTACCTACTTCTAAAGGACCCTTGTATATATGGGTGTCCATGGGTCGGGTTACCCACAGGTCCCGTTACCCGGTCCAAAAAAATCGGCCTGAAACTCAATAGGCCACCATTCATTTGAAAAAAAGTTAGACTATTAGACCATTAAAATTGAAACTTTGAAATAAGTCTTCCAATGTCAGAATTTGAAGTTTTAGAGATATAAATACTATAAATAATGTATTTTTTTTCATGTATTAAACATACACGTTTTAAATGATATAATTATACAAATGATAGATAAGTGGGTAGGTGTCAACTTAATTGAGATGTACTCATTCTATTGTGATATAGTTTCTCCCCCTATTCAAAAATAAAATTATTTATTATTTATTATTTACTTTTTGTCCATTTTGACTATTCTTTTGATTCAAAAATATTAAGTTACAAAAATATTTATTATTTTAAATATTTTTTTGGTTCTAGGTACAATTTTTTAGAATTATTTGTGGAAAAATGTATGGATACGTTATTTACTCTATTAAATTCAATTTTAATAAAACATATTGTGTTTAGGTACAAAATTCAAATGAAATCAAAACTTTTTTACCTAAATATCCTCCCTTAAATTATGCATTCTTAATTGACAGTTATATATCCAATCAAATATGTAAAGATTTCATTAGGCTCTCTCATTATCTCTCCCATATTTTCTCTCCATCTCTCTCTCTTCCCGTTACTTTCTCCATCTATCCCCTATTTTCTCTCTCTATCTATCATTGATAATTTAT
Organism: Ilex aquifolium; assembly: GCA_951799425.1. Taxonomy (NCBI): domain Eukaryota; kingdom Viridiplantae; phylum Streptophyta; class Magnoliopsida; order Aquifoliales; family Aquifoliaceae; genus Ilex; species Ilex aquifolium. The sequence goes on from OX637394.1 coordinate 5,222,244, forward strand.
TTTCTTTTTCAAATATGTAAAGATTTAATTTATTTTTTCATCTCTCTCCCCTATTTTCTCTCTCTCTCTCTCTCTCTCCTCTTATTTTCTCCAACCGTTTCTCTTTCTCCCTATTTTTTTCTCTCTCCTCCTATTTTCTCCAACCGTTTCTCTTTCTCTCTCCCTATTTTTTTTTCTCTCTATTTATATCAACATTACAACAACACAATTACACTAATTAGTTACACCAATTAGTTACAACTGTCCTATAATGCATCAAACAATTACTTATGCATTCTAATAAATCAAACAATTACACAAAATTATGACACCAACCCAACTTGTCATTCAATTTTTTACATAAACTAAATAGTTGCATCATTTAGTATCGCAACATCGTTACACCAATTATATATACCAAATTTAATATAATGATAAAGTCTTTTGTGTAATGATAAACTCAATTTGGTGTATATAATTGGTGTAATCATATCGTGATACTAAATGATGTAACTTTTTTATTTATGTAAATAACTGAATGACAAATTGAGTTGATGTTGTAATTTTGTATAATTATTTAGTGTAACTGTTTGGTTTATTAAAACACACGAGTAACTGTTTGGTGTATTATAAGCTAATTGTAACTAATTGGTGTAACTGATTAGTGTAATTGTGTTGTTATAATATAGTGATAGAATTTATTGTCTTCTGTACCTAACAATTTTTTAATATAATACCGAAAAGTTACGTAGTTGTATTATAGCGGACTCATTTATTGTAATTCATAGCATTAAATTCATTTCAAATCAAATATTTGAACAGTACAACTAGAGTAGGTAGTCTGTCGCCCCCTGCCATTACCGAAGAGGCAAATCCTATCCACAAAAGTCTCTAGAGTGTTTAGCCCAAAGATCACCACGACCCACCATAGGTGTTAAGAGTATCTTTAATTCCGCACTCCAAAATAATTAATTAAAATATATTTAAATATTATATTTTTTATTTTATTTAGTCATTTTTATAAATTCACTTTAACTATACTCTTTATTATAACTAATTACTTCACCCAATTTTTAACTTCCAATAATTTAAAAGAAATATAACATATTTAGAGAGAGAAAGAAAGAGGTAGAGAGAGAATTTAGAGACGTTAAATGACTCTTCACATTTAGTGAGCCATTTGAATGAAATAAAAAATAGATAGTGAAATAGAGAATGAGTTGGAGAGAATTTTTTGTGTTCAACTAACTAAAATAGTTAAAAAAAAATATATAGAGAATGAGTTGAAGATAGTCTACCCTTCGAATAACACCTCGTACAGTTGGACAATCTGGTGGCCCGCGTGTCGCAACATCGTTACACCAACATCGTCACAAACCCCATGTACTAATTACTACAAGGAATAAACTCCTAATCCCGGAGGATATGCCCTTCTATTTTGTGGTAGACTGGGATTACACCACCGTATATCCTCTCCCAAAAGTCTTTCTTAACAAACCAACCAACCAAACGCAAAGCAAAGACATGTTAAAAACCCCATCATTTATCTATGAAATATTAAAACACTTTCCCCCGAATATTCCCTTGTAAATTCCTCGGCACTATTGCATTTCTAAAACACTCGGCTGCCTTTTTTTATTCCTCCTCCTTCACTCTTCCTCTTCTTCTTCGTATATATACTTGTTATAAACACAGCTTTATTGATTCATCAACTTGTTTGAAACAAACAAACAGACAAATAAAAAAAAACATTTCTTCTGTACTACGTTCGAATGGCTTGTTTTGCGAGGCCGAAACGAGTCACTGGCCCGCTCGACGATAAAGTCAAGGCTCGGATTGTCGGTGTCAGCAGCGGAAGTGAACACAGCGCCGAAGCTGATGACGACGTCGTTTCGCCTTCTCTCACCGACCTTGTCCACGGATTTCTCGAAAACGACGACGAGGTTAGCACGCCGGAGACTAAGTCAGATTCCGAGCGCGACCCAATATCAATGTATGATCATTCAACGGACAAGATCGAAGACCTGATAAATCCAATGGTCAATAACAATGCTGATCCTTTTAAGAATGTCCTTTTAGCTCATGTTTCAAGAGCAATCCAAGTGTTTTCATGCGTGAAAGCGAACAAACCCATTCTCCGCCGAAACGTGATGACGGTTCTCCGAGATTTCGGCTACAATGCAGGTATTTGCAAGACTAAGTGGGAAACCTCCGGCGGACTTACCGCCGGAAACTACGAGTTCATCGACGTTGTCCTATCTGACTCAGCCAACCACCTGACTCGATACTTCATCGATCTCGACTTCGCCGGTGAGTTCAAGGTCGCGAGGCCTACGAATCACTACGAGAGACTCTCGCAGTTCTTGCCTAGTATTTTCGTCGGTAAAAGTGCAGATTTGAAACAGATTCTGAAGGTCATGAGCGACGCAGCGAAGCGATCGTTGAAAACTAGAGGTCTGCACATGCCCCCCTGGAGAAAACACCGTTTCTTGCAAAACAAGTATTTCGGCCCGTACCTTCGGACGTTGAATTTGATTCCGGCGAACTCGTCGGCATTTACAGTGACTGCCAAACCTCCTTTCCCCGTCAAGTGCCGATCCGTTGGCTTTAACGCCGTTAACGGCCATTTGTTCTTTCCCTCAATAACCCGTACGAGATAAGCAAATTATCCAATTAAATAATTTGCAGTAGAAAAATTATTCAGTATTTTGTCGTTTTGTGTTCATTGTCATGGAAATTTGATCAGTGAGGCAGTGTACGCGGCATAATGTACATATTGGAGCACATTAGCAGCCTGTCCCTTGCCAACAGTTTATACATATTTTTTAATGTTTTTATATCTTGCGTCATTATTCCATGTATCAGAGATATTAATGACGTGGCGTTATATCTGAGGAGTTTTTATTTTTATTTTCACGACTTTTGATGGGGCAATGATGTAAAATGTAAGAAAATTCTGACACTAGGATTGGACAGCTAAGAAATATAGAAGGCGAAAGAAATAAAGTTTTGAGAATGTGTTTGGATAATGTTATTTTAAGTGATCTAGATAAGGTTCGAGTTGCTTTTGACCCTTTACTAGTTTAAGGGACCCTGATTGGTGACCTTTTGGGAATCTATTACTAAAGTATCGTTTTTTTAAAACTTAATTACCATTATACCGTCGTTTTAAACTTATTTATCAAAGTACTGCTGTTTTGAAAGCGTATTTACGAAATCTGATTTCTCTTAAAAAGCGGACTTACCAAAGCCGACTTCAGTCAAAAAGCGGCCTTACCAAATCCGACTTTATTTAAAAAACGGACTTACCAAATCCGACATCATTTAAAAGGCGGACTTAGGAAATCCGACTTCAATGAAAAAGCGGACTTACCACTTCCGACTTCAGTATTTAATAAAAAAACGCTTTCAATAAAAAGCGTGATCAAGAAATCCGTTTTCTATTGAAAGCGTTTTTATGAAATACGCTTTCAATGTTTCGCTGAACCCTACCCAAAAAATGTATTTATTAAACAAAAAAATCAATTTTAGAATTAAAAATTAAATTTTAATTTTAAAATTAAAATATTTAGTTTAAAATTAAAAAATTAATTTTATTCCCACCCTTATTAAAATAAAAATAAAAAAAAATTTAGTTTTAAATTTAAAAAATACCAATCATCGGTACCCCTCCCCATCCCACACAAATAAAAATTTAAATCCTAAAAATTTAAAAATCGTACCCGCTGAAACCATTGTTATCCAAAAAAGAGAATAGCAATCGTCCCCCCCAATCCCAACCAACAAACCCTAAAGTTGGGGGGGAAGAGATATTTAATTTCTTTTGTACTAAAAAATTGTACTAAAAAACATTAAAAAATGAAGAGACGTAAGCCTTTTGATGAAATATATGAATGAATAAGATTTTATTTCAAACGTCATAATACAAACATAGTAGTAAAAATAGTTCTAATGACGATCATATTTGTAACAGCATAGTGGGTTGCCATGTAAGCAAAGAGTAGCAGAGAGAAATTTTGCACAATGATCATCATCACTTGATTCTTCAAAATCAGAAAGTTCATTGTCAGAAGCCAATGATTGATCAGAAAGTATTGCATTAATAGGCTGTACAGGGTCAGAATGTTCATTCTTTGCCATTGTAATAAAGTGCAATGATTGATCAGAAAGTATTGCATTAATAGGCTGTACAGGGTCAGAATGTTCATTCTTTGCCATTGTAATAAGGTGGAATCGATGTAGACGTCGCTCCATCTGATCATTCTCAAGAGCTAGTGTTGCAATGATATCTTGGTAGTTATCCGTGCACCATTCCACATAAACGTGCATGTGGCACTCGTAATCCATGCCAACGACAATATACTTCAAGCTTGCAACGCTTGAAATAAGATTTCAACCAACTTGGTCCCGATAGGTGGTAATAAAACTCTAGAGGCGGGACAAAAGTTGCATATCCAATCATCACATGACCGACTTCGGTGAAAGGGTTATGAATGTTGAGTGACTCATTCTTAAAGGAACGTAAATTGTCATACCATGTTACACCAGTTGGATCTGTGTAATTACCGGGTTCTGGTGAACTGAATGATGAAAATGTTTCATGATGGCAGTGATTGGTTGAGAAAGAGTCATCGTTAGGTTTGCTAGAAGACCCATTTGTTGATGTTGACATTGTAGTGTACGTATGGTTTACACTGCTGTTTAGTAGCTGTATGTATACAGGAACATAACTTTTATAATATTACTTTCAATGAACTGAGTAATAAAATATTTCAGTGAAGAAACAGTAACAAGTGAACAATGATACTGACTACACACTGATACAATCTTGTGATAAAACACATCACTGATAACATAACATAGACAACTTTGTAGAAAGAGTCTTCTGATAAATCACCACTGACCACTTACATCATGAATAATGTGTTGCATGCAGTGAGTACACAAATCAGAAGTGTTGCATGAGTTGTCAAATCAAAATATTTTAAACCACATGTAGCCATAGTTGGCTAAACAGTTACCACGACTTCTATCAGAATATCACTATAAATTGATTGTGTGTGTTCCAATGTTACCATACTAATCAAATTCGATCATGAGTTATAGTCCACGCTCAGTGTTTGAAACTATGGGCTATCATTGGGCGTTAGAGGATGAATTCTTCTATCCTCTAAATCCTATTTTACGTTATTCACAGAGGTCAGTGAATAAAATGAGGGAGGAATGACAATATCGTTTGAATGAGAGAGAAGTTCTAAGTGAAGATTTACGCATTTGTAACATACGGAGGCCGCGACAAATTGCCATCAATATGCCTATTCAAACACCACAGGAGTTGGAAGGTGCATTGTGGCGTATTCGTGCTGAAAACAACTGTATGGCAATACGGCAAACTCGGTACAACCTCTGCCGAATTGCAAGGGACCGTGCTGCAAAAGGTTTACGTGATGAAGCACGTTTGTGCCTCCAATTGTCTACAGAAGGAGGAAGTGTTTCTGACGTTGAAATGTCGGATGAAGAAACTTTCCCTTGATCAATAAACATTTACGCATATGTTCGTTTGTCCTTTCAGGGGTTGTAATAGGTATCTAAGTTGTTTGTTATAATAAGGCTTAGAAGTCATCGACTACTATGTTGTTGTAGTTTCTATTTTTATTGTCATTATGCAGGGGTAAAATATACCTGTGCTGTTTGCTGTCTTATTTTATGTTAACCATTGTAGTAGAGAACACCCCTAAACATAACAATGCATATAATATAAAGAAAAATCATATACATTTCTATACAAAAGAACCCACACGTTGAATAAAGTATTATGTTAAGTACTAACTATAAACATGACGAATTTTAAAAATTTTTGGCATAGTTTCCCTTAAAAGTTTGTCATACCCAAAAAAATTTTGCCCTGTATGCACAATATCAAAACAACAACAATCACAACAACACAAGCATAATTACATATCCGCCATAACTACTTCCACCAACACCCAACCACAACAACCACCAACAACACCCAAGCACAACATCACAAACACCACAAGACTACACCAACAACAAATACATACAAACTACTGTATAATAGACATGTCAAAAAATGATATCATAGGACTACACTAAGTGCCACATGACGACTTCTTCCTGAGCCGTTTGGGACGTCTATCCTCTAACTGTGCGGGTTCTGCATCAATCACCTGTGAATCCTGATCTACGGCTGCCAAACTATCACCGCCTCTGCCTCGACCACCCCGTACTCTACCACCGCGGCCTCTAACACCTCCCACTCTGCCACCTCTACCACGACCTCGAACTAATGAAATTAAATGGGCCAGTGGAGTCATGACACGCTGCTGTGATATATGTACTCCTATAGGTGTCGATGCCAATGATGTACCATGACCCTGCGTGACCTCATCTGCTGGCGGTGAAATCTGAACATCTACCTGAGGTGACATCATCGATGCATCGTGATATATAGGGTGGCTGGGCAATATGACTCCTGAACTAGCTGAAGTGTATGTGCCTGGTCCTGGCATGGGGGAAACATGCTCTACGGGGTACTCAGATGGTATGGGGGTCTCGGTTAAAGGTGGTGAATGGTGTGTAGTATGTGATGATGTATGGTGGGGACTCGAGGAGGGTGGTGTATCTGGACGTACTACGGACGGTGTAACATCTGGAAACTGCGGGCAACTAGGTCCTGATGTACCCTCTGGCACACTGTCGACACCGACATCTACCTGAATACCAGGTCGGTGACGCGGAGGTCTCTATCGTCGTATAACAATACCATGCGGCAGCATAGGTACATCGGGCGGTGGACGCGGTGCAGTCTGTGGTATAGGCAAAGACTGTGCGTGAATGGTACGATTGAGCCGATGGTCCTGTCGAACCGCCTCGAGGGAAGTAGAGGTAAGAGATAGTGCGGCCTGCAGTGCCCGTGTCTTTTCTGCGTCAGTACCATCATCAAGGGCATCGTGTGCAATCTGGTGAATCTGAACCAGTGTATGCTCCTGTAAAAGTAAACAACTCAAAAATTAGGATAATAAATTAGGTAAAGGATCATTAATTTAATTGACAAATGCAGTTATATAATTTACCAATATCTCGACTATGCTACCCATCGGCTGGAATCCGATATGCGGAGTATCTACTGGAGGTCCGATCAATCGTCTAGTGATACGGTCGTACCACACCATGTATGCACGATAAGTAATATCAGTCACAGCTGAATGTGCCTCTCCCGCGATAAGATGGTCTCGTCGGTGTGTCCAGACCTCTACAGAATCTTGATGCACAATACTCCAGTCATAACCACCTCTGCCGCGTCGATCTGTGGCATGAAGAGCAGTCCCAGTATCACATGCTTGATAAACCCTATACTATGTATCCCATAAAAACCGGCAGTCATCACACGACGCAAAACCCTATCATCGGGACGTCGCAGTCGACGCATACTCGCCTCAGCCCGACAACACTTCAATGGTGATAATTCCTTTAATAATTACATAAAGTCAGTAAAATTTGAATATGTGTGTTTTATGGATTTAAATAATATGTAGTGTAGTAAGTAAATTTTGTGCCTGTCCATCCCATATCTGTGTGGACCTATGTCGTGCCTGCAAGTATAATACTGCTCGGTCAATAGGTCCCGGGTGCACTAAATCACGGGCCTGCTGACGCTCCATACCTTAATTCCATTAAATTACATTGTAGTAAGATATTGTCAATACAACCGTGTACAAGCATTACATACACTGATTACATACACAAAACATTACATTTGTCACAACATACATCAATATAACCAGCTGATATTTAATACATTATGTAATACAACATTCGTAACCACGTTTACATTTTTTTATTCTTCACTAGACATATAATCATCGGATTTGTATTGCTCATTATTTAACACATTATTACGCTCTACATCTGATAAGTCTCGTCCATATGCATTTTTTACCATGTCTGTTGCAAGTTGAACCATATAATATCGATGCCTACGAACCAGCATTTGATTATTCTCATTTGCGAACTTGCCTAACTGCTGCTTCGTAATCTTGTTTGTTCCTCCTTTGCATCATTAGAGATTTTCGGCGTGGCACTGGTATTCAAAGTATTCTTAATTCACTACTTAAATCGTGAGATTCAGCATAACGAAACGCCCATTCTCGTCTTACGCTAGCATAATACTCTTTTGGGTCAGTACATTTCTCTGTTTTGTAATCATCGTTGCGCTCAGTCAAAAGCCAAACCCTTTGCTTTCTGCGATTGTTCGAAACTATTGCTCCGCGGGATGTAGACATAGTTTTATTGAATTATGTATCTGCAACAAGTACAAAATGTGAATTACATAAACATAAGTTCTACATTTATCTAAAAAATGTATGTGAATATTAGTATTTAGATGAACAATGTTAATTTCATACAGCCTCACATTACATTACCCTCCTCACATTACATTACCATCCCCATTCACTGACAGATTGAAACATCTTATGCCGTTTTAGATGGGCAAGTGCGTCGATCGTGCCCAGGTTGACCACACAATCTGCATTGATACGTACTACGACCCCGTCGTAGGTCCATTTCATTTCGGATTCGAGTAGATTGGGGACGACCCTTCGTCCGTAGTTGCTTCGGATTAGGACAGATTATTGGACCATTGATCGCATCCCAATAGTCAACATGATATAATGGATGAAATTCACTCGACCAAACGGCATCATGGACAGCAACAGTGTATATCTCATCTACGTACTGCCACGGGTCTAAATGCCTTTTTGAAAAAAGCGCCATTGCATGAGAGCATGACATTTTGTAGGTGTTCCACTTTCCACATGAACATGTGCGGTCTAAAATGTTGAGTACTTGTGCATTTCCTTTTTTGGTAACAACATATGCCTCACCGGTTGTACGGCTGAATGTGGTAACATTATGACCGACTTTTTTGATTGAAACATACGTCATCTTCTCCATAGCATGAGCTGTGAAACCGCACCCGCTATCTGACGCCGAACCACGCCTATCATTGAAATACTGAACAACCTTGTAAAAAATTGTTTCAACGCATCACGTGATCGGTAAGTGTCTTGTTTTTTTTAAGACAAAGTTGAACACCTCATAAATGTTAGTTGTCATTACTCCATAACTTCGTCCTCCGTCATGTGCAAGTGTCCACTGCTATTTTGGAATCTGATTGAGCCAAATAACGGCCCCTGGGTTGATTTCTTGGATTTCAGCAATAATCTTGTCATACTTGCGAATTTGATGTGCAGAACCAGCATCTCATACTAGATGTTTAAGATGAGAGTTATGAAACTTACTGTTGAAATTACTTTGGATATGTCGTAAGCAATATCGATGGTATGCATACGGTTGTTGCCATCCGGAACCATAAGCAGCCACTGATTGAATTATACCTTGATGGCGGTCAGATAAGAGGCATATGCCTGGACAGTCACCGACAACGTCTTGTCTAAGTCTCCAAAGAAACCAACCCCATGTATCTATGTTTTCCTTATCGACAACTGCAAAGGCAATAGGAAAAATCTGATGATTCCCATCGAGGCCCGTAGCAATTAACAACTTCCCCTTGTATTTCCCGTACATGAATGTGGGATCGATACTTATAAGTGGACGACAATGTCGAAAACCGTCAATACACGGTTTAAATGCCCAAAAGACTCTGTCAAATTGAGCCATCCCATTTCCACGGTCGGCAACCTGCGATCTAACAATTGTTCCCTCATTATACTTTTGCAGTGCAGTAAGGAATTTCGGCAAAGTAGAATATGATTCATCCCAATCACCAAAAATCATTGCTAGCGCTGTTTGTTTTGCTTTCCATGCTTTTCGATACGATATATCGTACTTAAACACAGTTGCAATGTGTGTAATTATCAATACAACTTTTAGAGATGGGTCTGCCTTGACGAGGTCTCTTATTCGGCGTGCAACGAATTGGGAATCTAATTGAACATGGTCCAGAGTGGCTGACACATGCACACAAGTGTGAGGCCTTTCATATTTGGTAATTTGAAATAGCCCGTGCGTTTTCTTTTGAATAGCTCGAAGCCTCCACTTGCAACCGGAATGATATTTTTTGCACCGCACAACTAATAACTTTTTTTCACTCTCAAGAACCTCGAATTGGATATGATTGTTGATTGAATAAATCTTCACTGCCTCTTGCAATTCTAGTTTACCCTTAAAGATTAGGTAACTCAGGCCGATCCGGATCCCACAATGGAACTCTTGTTTGACTTGAGGGGCCAGACAGTTGTGTAATTTCATCATTGATAAAAAATGCTGACGATGGCTCATGCATACGAACAGTGTCTTCCATTATTACTGATGTGCATCTTTCGTCAACATCATCATTACGGTCTAACACATCGTCCATAAATGTAATCTCCTGCTCCTCATCGTCAGTGACTTCCGCACGATCAACCGCACGCATTCCATTGGTTGCCAACAAATATGCGTCTGACTGAACCAAATTTTGAATGACTTCAGTCCTGGCTTGAACATGACATTGGATACCCACATTGGAAGAAGATGTGGTGTACCCCAAAGACATCGACATCTGCGTACTAGGCCCTATATGCAATTCTGGCACATAGGGGTCAGCCTGCAGAATTCCATGCCCCGCATTAAACTCTGGTGTAAAAGTATCGGGCCCCATCAAGCCGTGCGCAGATTGATTACTACTACCGACGTAGTCAGAGTTATGTAGCGCTTGCGAACAGTTAGACTGATTGATGTTCTCCTGTGTAAGCAATTCGAAATACGGGGTCATACTCGTTCATCATTGGGTGAGGAAAATCTTGGATGGCCTCTGCCTGTATGTACAAGTCAATACTAATCAGTGCTCGATTCTCAAATACAGCATCTAACATCGCCGCAACACCGTCATCATTTTTAATTTCAAATTCCATGTACTGTTGCATGCAATCCCCCAAAAATGTTGGAAAACGACAAATTAGTTGTAGTCGTGATGTTGTACTGTCCAGCTGCATTATCGTGTACAACATTGTGGACAATTCTTCATATGTTGTTCTGTGTTTTAACTTTAGACAATGTTGAGGATTTCTGTTGTACGATAAACATCCTTCATTGTAGACAATATTACCTCCCCAATAACACATTACAGTGGCGCGTCTTCTGGACATTTTATACCTTCAATATACAATATAATATCAAATACATTTCAGATTTAAATTACATATAATGAATAGCATGACATATTTTACTTTTAAACCTATTAACATACTTACAAAGTCTGTAACATTTACGTTCTATGGCGCTTGGCAAACTAATGATAGGTCAAAACATCTAAGGTACCACCTCTTTTGCCATCCATTTTGGTCACAGTACTTTTTATCTGTCTACCTCAACTAATGCCACTGAATCCGATGTTATTCAAAAACCCCTGCCCTTTCCAATCGAGCAAGAGCTTTAAAGAAACATTTCTTGCAGGTATGCAGCCATGGGTGTAACAAGTGTAGGTATTTATAAAGGATAAACATGTATGCAACTGTCCAAAAGCAGCATGTATCTGAGACCTATGTTGCATGATCAATATCCTCCTAAACTCTAGGCAGAGTTCTGACTTTTGGTGTGATTCTTGGATGGATTCTGGTCCTTTGCTGCATAGGATTGAAGGTTCCCCTTTATTCTTTCCTAAGGTCAGTGACATTTGCTTTGGTTTGACAATCTTTCCAAGTGCTCAATTGTGTACTTGGAAGATTAGTAGAGAGGCAATGACTACTGATGAGAGGGTGAAAAATGTGGGAGTGGCTCTTGCTAGTAGATGTAGTTTATGTGAAGTGGAGGATGAGAGTGCAGGCCATGTATTTGTTAATTGCTCTTTTGCCTTTGATGTGTGGAGGAGAGTGGCTACTGCTATGGGTTTTGAGATTTTGGTAGGAGAATATCCTATGTGCAGACTTTTAAGACTGGTTAAAGTTTTTAAAGGACACTCTCTGAGTCATTTTTTGATCAGGGGAGTCAAGCTGGATCAAGCTGGCTTGCCAACTGTGAGGAAAAAGAGGATTTTTGTTTCTGATCAAAGGGGTTGGAGTGAACAGTGACATCAAAAATGCAGATCTGCATCAGAGTGGCCAATGGCAGTCTGCTTCTGCATCAGACTTTGTGTATCAGTCTGGGTAGTGCATTCTGTCTGGTCTGTTATGAAGATGCATTTTTAAGGCATGGAGTTGGGCTTTTCAAGCAGGTTTGACTGCTGCATTGGTCATTGGCTTTCTGGCAATAAAGGAGGGCATGATACAGCTGTTACAGTCTGCTTCTGCTGTTCTGGACTGGACTGAGACTGTTTTGACCTGTTTTTAGAAGGCATGGAGCTAGGGGTATGCAAACATGATCTGGTTCCAATTTTGGGGGACTTAATACTGTAATTATAATTGGTTTAATCCATTGAAGGATTAAAGCCAATTCTCATACTTTTAGAACTTTAAGTTTTGCTAACCTTAAGTTTTGCTAACCTTAAGTTTTGCTAATCTTAAGTTTTGCTAACCTTAGGTTTTGCTAATCAGGATATCATCCTGGTTTACTGTTGTCTATATTCACTGGGAGTTTTGCTAACCTTAAGGATTGGAGCTCTACTGGTATGTCTGATGCTCTGTTGCATCAAACATTATCAAGCAGATATTTTGCCTGATTGGTAGTATGTTAAGCTGCTGCCACAATGTAGAATGATTTTAGACTGATTTTCAGAATCATAGGCTGCGACCTTAGTATTTTATTCATCCATTATGTATAAGAAGATTTTCAGAATCATAGGCTTAAAGTATTTGTTGGAATCCAGCAAGTATGGCATTTCATGACAAAAGAAAACTATGAACTAGTAGCAAAAATGCAAGCATTGGAATTAAAACATGCATGATTATACTACCCTGTTCAGAATCATAGGCTTCAACTCTTTGTTGGAATCCAGCAAGTATGGCATTTCATGACAAAAAGAAAACTATAAACTAGTTGCGAAAATGCAGAAATTGGAATTAAAACATGCATGATTATACTACCCTGTTAGTGTGCAAACCACAACAAAAACCAAACCAAGCCTACTCAATTCAATGAAGTTTCCTGAGGCTATCATAAAGATAAAAATAAGAATATAGGTAGATAGGTTAACATAAAAGAGTAGGCAGAAAGTAATAAAATAATAAGACATGCAACATTATAACCATTCTAAGAAATATGTTCCACCAACACAAAACAGTAAAAATACTTTACAAGCACTCCAATCAAAACCCTTGGGTGAACAATTCAAGTATAAAAAATCATAGAAGGAATAGCGAGTTGCAGTCAAGGGAACCACCGCATTAGTATCTCCACTGGACAGAAAATTAAACAAGAAAGCATATACAAGGCTTGAGCAACAAAAATATGCTAGTATTTATGCTCCAATAAGCAGGATAGTCTCAATTCGAATACTACAGGAAATACAGTGATTTCAGTTCAAGTCGAGTCCAAGCTCCACCAACCATGCGATTGTTTGTAATCGTTAGTGGTGACAGGGTAAAGAATCAACATTATGTTCTAGGTGTCAACTTCTCATCTTAATTTTCATGCCTGTAAATTAACCAAAACCAGGATGATATCCTGATAGTCTACAGAGCAATTAGGATTACACATCCTTGTGGACACTACACTTAAATCGTAAACCAGATTCTACATAAACATCTCCCCAGTCAAGGCATAGTTGCAGGTGATCATTTCGGGCATTTTACTCCTCTCCATAAAGCCCATGCCATGTTAGACCTCTTTTAGGTTACTTGCTCTTTGTTTTTGTAGTTTAAACTTTGTTTCTTTTGATCTACATATATACAGGACTTAATTTTCTAATTTGAAAAATTGATATATATTTGTATATGATAGCCTATGGTTTGTCATTAGACAAGAAAGCAGACCAAATAGCCTATTGCTGTTTACATCATTTGGCATCTTATATTATTTATGCTTTCAGACGGAAATTAGTCATATCTAGATTTATTAGGAATATGAGAACGAAGTGTCTCACAGAATGGATTAAAGAACATAATTATAACAATTTAGTCCTGGACAATGTAGATACACCAAGCCAATCCCAATAACATGGCAAAAGGCCAAGCTTTGTGTTCAAGGCAAAAGGAAGCTATTCCAGCTCAAGCTTAAACTAATTCCATGATACATTGTTCCAACATACTTTACCCACTACTACTATTTCAGGGCCGACATGAAAGCCCCCTATACTACTCAAATTAACTCCGTCATTACATCTACTATCTGCTCCCAAAGATGAGTCAAAGATCAAAGCCCCAGCACACTTTAATATCTACACAACTCATGTAAAAATTCAACACAATAAAGCAGAATCCAACACGATTAAGTTTTGTGTAACAGAAAGAAACATTCATAAATTGAAATAATAAAATTCTAAATAAAATTATACCTTCACCCAATAATCTACTGAAGTAAGGATGCAGTTCAAACTACTTGCAGAATTAATGGGGATTCAAAATTGAAACAAATTGGGGATTTTAGGAATCACACATCAATTGGGCAATGAGGATTGCAAAATTTGCACTAACACTTGGGGATTGGGCAATGGGTAAATTTTGCAGTTATACTTGGGTTTTTTATGAATTACAAACTCAATGTAGCTTACCTCGTTAAATAGAAGCTTTGTAGAAGACACGTGAACCGCTGTCTTCTCCTTGGTTCAGACCTAGCCCACGGGTGTGTACCAGTTTATTGCTTCATTTGACAAAACTAGGGCTTACAATGGAATCTCACAGCCCAATGTCACACCTCACGCGAATCTCACAGCCGAATATTGCTCCAGAACTCAGTTGTCTTCTTCGAAGAAGCTAGGGCTACGATTGGATTTCATCAGTAGGGTGTGTGCATTATAAGGGCTCAGCTTAGGGGTGACGAAATCAAACACAATAATGGAAGAAAGAGGAAGAGTGAGAGAGCAAAGCGAGAGAGGGAAGTCTGAGCTTCAACAGACAGCAAAGAGAGAAGAGAGGAGAGAGGCGAAAGTCGAATAACAGAAAGGGGGCCCCTGGGAGGTTGATAATTCAAAATGAAAGCGGATTCAGTATAACCGCTTCATTTGATAAAACGAATTTCTGAAATACGCTTTCTCAATTAAAATCGTAATTGGTAAGTCCGCCTTTTAAATGAAGTCGGATTTGGTAAGTCCGTTTTTTAAGTAAAGTCGTATTTGGTAAAACCGCTTTTTGACTGAAGTCGGATTTGGTAAGTCCGCCTTTTAATAGAAATCGAATTTCGTAAATACGCTTTCAAAACAGCGGTACTTTGGTAAATAAGTTTAAAACGGCGGTAGAGTGATAATTAAGTTTTAAAAAAACGGTACTTTGGTAATAGATCGACCTTTTGGGTGGGTTCAAGAAAACCCTTTGCCATTGCTTTTGAGCAATGCGCTGACCCGGAAAGACTGAAGAGGTCAAACAAGGGACCAATAGATAGAATTTTAATTTTTGTAATATTAGATAAATTAGTGATAATTCGTGCCTAATAACACCATATAATTTAAAAAATTGAACATTGATCGTGTGTGTATGTGCGAGTTTGTGTGAAAAGAGGTGAGATCAGAGAGTGCGATGTGTGTATGTATGAAAGAAAGATAAGAACATAGAGACTATAACTTGATAGAGATGAAGTCAGAAGAGAGGAAGGCTAATCGGTTGGGTAGTGTGTAAAAAAGGGTTTAAGGTGGTTTAGGTGTATTTTTTTTGATTGCAATGAATTATGTATTTTGGATGAAGTTAAATGAATTTTGATAAATTTTGGACTGTTTTAAAAAAGTTTGGATGACATTTGAGCTGTTTTGTACGGGGTTAAGCTGGAGGATTCAAAATGACTCATGTTTTATTAGTATAGATGGTTCTAGGTACGTTAACTAAGTACCATCAAAGAGCATATAAGGATAATAATGATCCTTTAAGTAAACAATGTCTAAATTACTAACGTCTAAATTTCTATGCAGTTACCTTAATCAACGTCCGAGTTACTAAGCTAAAATAGAGTTGAATTTGATATTGTTGCAGTTTATTTAGATTTATATATGTATGAAAAGTATACAATGAAATAGAGTTCATTTTTGGATAAAATTTATTACAATTTCACTTGATTCAGTTATTCTCAGTGATTCTAATTTTTGGATCATTTTATTTTTATTTTTAATGGATTTAATTATAAACTGTAAAATAAAATTCATTGAATAGTTAAGTAGATTCACATCATATAAAGCTGATTCTAATTTGATCGAAAGGTGCAGGCCCATAAAAAGGTCCATGGAGCTAAAAACCCTAGACTGGGCCTAGATTGCCGAAGAAAGGGGTATCTAGTATGGACCATAAGAGTGAGGGTCCATTAACTTTTTTTTTTTTTTTGGAGAAAGGGAAGATTATATTGAATGAAATATCAAAATTTTACAAGAATCAAAAAACAGAAAAATCTGTTTTAACAGAATAACAGAAAAAATTCTGTTTTAACAGAAAAAACAGAAAACTGGTTTTCTGTTGTATACTATAATTCCTCCAGTTATGCTCCTCCAGTAAGCCAAAGAGCTTCAGCAAAGATTGCACACATCTCAGCAGCACCAGGCAGCACGCCTCTCCTATCATCAAGCCAATCCCATACAAATGCTGCAACATAACTACCTTCATACCAGAATTCAGCCTTTATCATTAACTAAACTGATGACTGGAGTGAGAAAGTACATTATGGAAACTGGAGACATAAGACCCACTCGGATTGAAGTCTTCTCACGATGGAACTATTTATAGCTATGTATGGTATCGTATTGAGTCAGAGTCCAATAACCATTACCAACCCCGATGGAGATGGCATGTGGGCCTACTTGCTGAAATTTGTTGCTCAACCATGGGCCCAAAAAAACATGCTTACTGTGGCCGAACAAGTTCAAATCTATGAACATGAAGTTGAGCTAAGATTCTGTCGTTACCATTTGAATCACCATCTCGCATGTTGGACGAATCAATGGGAGATGAAATTTAAATGGGCTTTTTTGTTCAACTCACCCCCCCCATCTCTTCCCTTCTTGTTGGTATGAGAGACTTGATGGAACTAGAGGCTTATGGTAGTGGTGGGGTGGTTTTTAATTGGGTAAAAATTAGAGTTAGTTCTTGAACTTTGTATTCTGAACTTCCAATTGTCCGAATTTAGTTTTAATTAAGTTCTTTTATCAAATTCTATTATTAGATCAATTGAAGATTAACCCAATTTGATTCATTTTAGTAGTAAAAATAAACAAAATGACTTAATTAAGAGAAATTGACAATTGATGGACTAAATTAAGATAATTGAAATTTCAAGTACTAAATTAAAACTGATGACAAAGTTAAGAGATCAACTACGATTTTTACGCTTTTTAATTTTATTGAAGTTCTATTAATTATATATAATCAAAGGGCCTTGGTCTTTTTTATGCCACTTCTAAACCCTATTTTATTTGTCCAAATCATCCATAACGCCCGAGATTTACATGAAATATTATGAATTTTGGGCTAAACTTATACGACCTTAATTCGTGTTTCACCATCAAAGTCCAAAGCAAAAATTCATCAAGCACGAAGTGATATGAAATTGAGCTACCACATTTTAGAAAACCCATAGACCAAAATATCCTCATTTCATCAAACCTACCCCGCGTTGAACCTTATGCAAATAATGATTCTAGGCGTAGCTCGCTAAGAAACCCACAGCATACTCAACTACCACCGTCCCATAAGACTAGGGTGAACTAAGGATTGAGATATGGACCACCCTTTTGTCTAGAATGTGAACATACGCGTTCCAATATTTCACAATGGAAAATGTTAGAATTTTTTTTTATTTTTTAATTTAACGTTCAAGAATATTCAAGTCAGCATATGTTCATCTCGATTAATTCATTTTTCGATTCGATTAAAGAGAGATCATTCACGTCAGAATTAGGATATCCATAAGGGATAAAATCTCTTATGACCTGATCTTAAGAGGTTATCAAAATTTAAACTTAAGACGTCTGAGTTTACCGCTCTCGTCTTTATTATCGCTTTAATTATAGTTTTTGAGATTAAAAAAAAATGTTAGAATATGGGAAGTGGTAAAAAAATACTTGATTTAAATGGTAAAAAAAACACGAAAAAAAAGAAAGAAAGAAAAAAGAAAACAGGTAAACATAAAGAGGGTAATAAGGGTCCAATTCCATGGCATTTGCTTGGGAATCCTCGGTGGCGTTTTCCCTCCCGTCCGTCGCTATTGTTGCAAAGATCGTAAATGACAAATAGACAGTTGCCGTGGGAGATGAGAGAATGACACGTCAGGGGTCACGTAGGACCCACGCGTATAAGTACGAAACGCTGATCCAAGGTGGCAGATTAGTTGGCGATGCGACCAAATGGGAACCCACTGCCACCTCATATCTCCAAGGCTGGAGAGGGATTGATCATCCTCCATCATTAAAATCAGCAGCAGTCCCACAGTCACAGAGAGAGAGAGGTTTGCAATAATTTGATTGTGAGAAAGGCGACAAAGGCTCATCTGGTTCGCCATGTTCCCGCCAAAAGCAATAATAATAGAGCATTTCCATGTGAGTTATATAAAAGAGAAAAAGACTGCAAAATATAATGCATTTATTTTCCTATGTCATAGATATATCCCATTGTTTTCTTACGTGTTTGCATGTGCCATATCACTGTCTATCCAGATCATTTGCATGTTGACGAGGAAAAGTTTCATAAGCCCACTCCTTCTTAAATTAGAAGAGAGAGTATGTGTGTGGGAGAGAGACGAGGAGAGAGAGTTGATGGAGACAGAAATTTGTGACAGTTCGAAAAATTTTAGGAATTATGTCATTTAAAAAAAGGTGAATGACATAACGTTAAATTAAATTTGTCAATTTAAAAAATAAAAAATTCAAGAAAATTGGAATAGAAAATTTTTTATTCAAGCCGACTACATTGCTATATATTATGTATAGATTGTATGAATAAATAATAGAAGAAAGGGCACACAAGACTTTTGGATCGTTTTAGCAGTTGGGGGTGGACGGGAAGAAAAGAAAGAAATGGATGAATATTTTTTTGGTAATTACAAATCCAAATTACTGCTAGTATTCTTTTCGTTCGTTTTTCTTTTCGATATATCATCCACTATGTATTAATAAATGACACACTTATATAAAATAGATCCTACTTGAATTCCAATTAAATAATCAATGAATGAGAAAAATTGAAAGAATTTATATTAAAGAGAATCTCATTCTTTTTTCAACACCGAAACTATTTTAAGCATTATCTTTTTCAAAAAGATGCAAGTTTTAACCGTCCAATAAAACAAGGAGCGAAAGAGCCGGAGGCTTATACTTTTTTGATTGGTCTTCTAAATCTTCTATCTAATTTGCCAATAGTCTATTAGAGGAGAGAGAAAGTGAATCTGCTGACATCTTCTTCTCCTCCTCCTCCCGTTGATTACGGACCACCTTTTAAGCCTACACTTTTGAAAGATGCAATCCAATGCCAAAGCAAAAGAAAATCTAAATTTAACTAGTCCTCGTACGAGCTGTAAATTTAGATGTCTTGAGTTCGAATTTTGACAATTTTTTGGGACTAGGCCATGAGGGAGTTAATACTTTAGTCTCGGCGTAGATGATATGTTTTTGTTTGAATTAGAGGAGGAATTAGTTAAAGTACGCATAAACTGATTCTACCACTCCCGACCGTTGAACCCAGAAAAAAAAAAAAAAAAAGGAAAGTCTAAATTTTAGCATGGAAAATTCAGTTTTCTTGGTATTACAAAACCACGGAATTTCAGATTGGGAATTCTCAATTTGAATACCATTATTTTCCTCTTCTACTTGGGTGAGGTCAGATATATTCTGTGTGTGAAAATTAATTTTATATATCTTGGTTTGATACAATAGTAATTTATGAAAGTTCTTATTAGTCTAGATAGGGTCATAGAATAAGATCAACAAGGTGGCAAGTGGATCCATATATATGAATCAAAAAAAAAAAAATTACTAAATATATTTTCCATCATAACCAAAACAATTTAATAAGGGTAATGATAGATGGTGATTATAATCAAAGTGTATTATAAGGAAGGAATATATAGCTTTTGATCATATAATAATGTGAAGAAAGGATCGGAATAATACCATGACTCCCATCATAAAATATCTACAGTAAACTCATCATGTTTTATTTTTTTATAGACCCGAGACTTGCATCGATTTAGAGATGATTAATAATCATTGCCTTCTTCATTACGCGATAAACCAACTCAAGAATAAAATTCTAATTTAAAAATATTTTGCCGTAGAAAAATCTCGTTATATTATAAAGGTATGAGCTAGTGATATCTTTCAATAAATTAGGACTAAAACCGAGAAAAATGTGGTGACGCTAAACAACTGCTGATTTATACTAAGGAATGTTGCACATAATAACCAAATATTGGGGGATTATCTCAATTAATTACCGACAATAATTCAAGTTACTTTTCGGTTCAAACTTTGCCTAAATAGAAGGAGAAAAAGAAAAAGCAACTAGTTTTACTTAGCCTTGGTCCATTGGTGGGAGCCATTATTTGACTAGCCACCTCCTTCCTTTTTTCAAAGTACATCATTCATTATGTGTTGATACGATTTCTATATATATACAAAAATCTCACTTCAATTCGTAATAGGTGATTTGTCAAAAAAAAAATATTAGATGAGAGAAGAAGTTTACGGTACTGAAAAAAAAAAAATTTGTAATGTACCATTATTATAAATTTTGTGATTTCTTTTATAAAATTTAATAATTATTTACAACTTTTGAGAGTCATTTACAAGTTTTAGATATCGTTTATAATTTTTTTGGTTCAAGTTATAATTTTTATGAGTCATTTATAATTTTTGTGAGTCATTTACAACTATTGAAGTTATTTATGATTGATCCTAAAGTTGTAAGTAACTTTAAAAGTTATAAATGACTCACAAACGTTATAACTTGAATCACAAAATTAAAAATTATAATATAACCGAAAAAGTTGTAAATTTGTTTGTTGTAAACAAACTTACAAATTTGTATCTCAACCCACAAAAATTATAAAACTTAACAGTATGATATCAATATTTTTTTTTTGGTACCGTAGTATTCTCCTAGACTAGATCTTACTCTCTAACAAAGGACTTGATTACGCTAACAAAGGACTTGATTATGCTATCGGGAAAAAAAATTTGGACTTTCAAATTTTATTTACTTTAATGTATATTTTTATAACTTTTGTGGGTCATTTTATAACAAAAAAATAATAACTTTTGTGCATAATTTATCATTCTTGTGGGTATTTTTATCACTGTTATGATAACTATTTTTATAATTTTTTGTGGTACTTGCGATTGATCCTAAACTTTTTAAGATCAATCACAAGTACGACAAAAGAATATTAGGATTGATTGCAAGTACAACAAAAAATGATAAAAATAATTATCATAGCAGTCATAAAAATATCTACAAAAATAACAAAAATAATGAGTAGTGCTATTTTCACTCCACAAATCTCCGTTCTTACCCCATTAAACTATAAATCATAAAATTACTAAGTTCACCATATTCTATACCTACCATATTAATAAAAAAACTTATCTCAATTTTCACATTTAGAATTTTTTTATATATCCATCTCATATGATCTATACACAAAATATATTTAACTAAATTCCACTTTGAGTTCCATTCATGCATATTGTTTCCACTATTGCCGTCCCGATTCCACTATGCACTTCTTTTTCTTTCTTTCTTAATTGTCGGTTGAAGAAATTTGCTGAGAAAAAGATATATTTCACACGCAACAATCGGCTGCAGTAAGTATCCTAGAAGGAACATGGAATTTTTCTGGTAATACCAACCCCTATGCTATGACAGAAGCATGTTTATAGACTTCCATGAGTTTCAGCAGCCAGCGAATAGGCTACTACACCCCTATGAACCATCCTGTAGGCTGTAGCCCACATGTTTGATGTTAGGCCTCCATGACTTCTTCCATCCAAATGGTGAAAGAGTCAAAGAGCTTCTACCTCAATCTTTCTTATTTTCATCGTAACATGATGACTATGGTTGAATGCATTAAAAAGGTAGATAGGGAGAAGACAGATATTGGTACATTCTTTTACTTGTGGACTTTTCAGAAACCATTTGCGCGTTTGAGATCTTTATTTTTTTTTTTTTTTTTTTGACAAGAAACACACAACACACACAGGACCACTATTACATTGCCACTTAAAGTGGTAGTGGAGTAGGGCCTTATATACACACAAACTCACCCCAAGGCTATCGATGTGGGATAGCCCCAGTCCCAACATTGTCGTCACAGATCTTTATCCCCTTGTTTATGGAAAAGATTACCAATTTTCAATGTGTCATGTGTCTATATAGTTCCAATATAGACATACTAGTTATTGTCTATTTGCTTGTGCTTGAAGATACAAAGTAGTAAAAAATGATAAACAATAAACAAATTTGTATTCATATCCAAAATCAAATCACAAACATATAGGAGAAATAAATGAATTTAAACATCGGTTGTAGTGGAGATAAGAGGAGGTGGTGGTGGTAGGAGATGGTGACGGTTGTGGTGGGTGGTAATGACTGTGGTGGCAGTGGTGGCTGCTGCGATAGTGGTGGTGGCGGCCATGGTGATGGCCATGGTGACGGTGGCGATGACGGTGGTGGCGATGGTGACGGCGATAGTGGTGGTGGTGGTGGCGGCGGGCGGCGACGACGATGGTGATGAGGTGGTGGCGGCGATAGTAGCGGCGGCGACGGTGGTGGTAGAGGTAGTGGTGGTGGTAGAGGTAGTGGTGGAGTGATTTCAAACATTTTTTTTTCTTTTAAAGTACTTATGAGAAATAATTTCTAGAAATACTTTTAAAAAGTCACTTCAAACACACCTTTAAGAGTCTATTTTTCCTATTAATTTTAGGGTGTTAATATTAGTCGTTAGATTAACTATAAAATAAAATTTAAAGCGATTTGAATCGCGAAAAGCAAAGTCATTTTATTTATCTTTTGAAATTTGAATTGCAAGTTACTTTATTATATAGATTGGAACTAAAATTTCAAAGTGAGACGAGGTGAATAGAGATATAAATATAGATTAAATGCATCGTGCATCGAATCAAGTTACTCGACTCGGTTCGAATAAGATTAAGTTCTAGCTTGATTAATTTTTTAAACGAACTGAACCTAAACAATTTTTTAAGTTCATTAGGTTCGATTCAAACTTACAAAGTTTGACTTTTTTATATATAAAATAGTCGAATTATTAGGATTCGACTCATTTTTTGAACAAGTCAAAGTCAAACTTAAATTATATTTTAAACTCGTTTAAAAAAACGAACTAAACAGACGCTTACAAAATTCGACTTGATAACGGTCCTAAATTCGTGCATGATAGCAAATAATTAAATATTAATAGGTTCATAAATGAAATGTCAAATTCAATTTGGTAAGTAGTATTTCTCTCTAATTTAACATGCCACGTGTGCAGCTTTCCTTCCGACTGACAGATACACATGTCCAGTTGACCTTCTCCTCAAGCACCGTTCTCAGTTCCAGAGAACAACAAATAGAGCCCCCCACACTGTAACACTCCCTCAGCTGCACTAAGAGCATGCATGAGTGAGGTGTCCCAAACAACACAAGATGCCAGCTGTGCTGCCCTGGATTCTGTAGTCGCATACACATAGGACCACCGTAGATCCCACCACAAAAACACGCACTTCACACAGTTAACACCCCCTATAACCCACCTTCATCATCATTCTCCTACTATACACCCCTACCCCTACCCCCCACCCCCACCCCCACCCCCACCCCCACCAGTTGTGTATTTTAGAGAGAGACACAAAAGCAGAGATGAAAGTGAGGGCACTCTCACGTACCCTGTTTGGCCATTGATGGCAATTTCACTCGTTCTTTTTTGATTGAATATTTTTTTTTTTTTGTAAAGAATTGAATTGATAATGGCGAAAACAGGGTTGATAGAGAAAGATCCGGTGATGGTGGCGAAGGCGGCGGAGTTGAAGAAAGAGTTGCAGAGACTGGTGAGGGCAATTGTGGACGATGATGATTTGAATATCGAAACTATTGATCGAGCCAATCAGGCACTTTGTGGATTAAAGGACTTGAAGTTGAAGAGATCTTTGTCTCTGAAGCTTCATGAGGCGGTGGGATTTCCTGATGAGTTTCGGTGCCCGCTTTCCAAGGAGCTCATGAGGGATCCTGTTATTGTGGCCACTGGTCAGGTTTGTATTCTCACAATTGGGGTTTTGATGTTGAGTCTTTCATGGACAGGTTCAAAGAACCTATAGCTTCACAATTACAATTGAGCTAGTATATGATGATACAATAGATGATGGTATAACAGAGATGGCCTGGGTAGAGAACAATTGCAGAACAAGATTCATATTACCATCCTACTTTATGTTGTATGTGGTGAATTGAATTCGTTTTGTAAATTTAACTCTTCTTTTTGAAGGGATTTTTTTTTTTTTTCTCAATGAGATTTGGTGGAATATAAGGGTTCTCGAGGTTTCCACTGTCTCTGAGACTTGAATTTCACTATGGCCTCTTTGTTTCTTTTGAATTTAGTGTGTTAAATGTGTAAGTGAGTGTAATTTTGAAGGGATTTCTTGAGTGGTAACAAATTAGTTCTTGTGAAACTTAATTGCTGAAATCCGTTAATCAGAATGCTACTGTGTTTTGTATTATATACACCCCCTTTGTTTGGTGAATTTCATTGTTATCTTACTTTTATCATTTTAATTTTGAATGTTAATGACTTGTAAAGTGGGATAGATCCTTAATTCATACTCTTTAGTCTCTATTGTAGGAAGGATTTGTTTTTTTTTTCTTTTACAGCGATTATTTGACAGACATTTCTCGGTGGCCTTGATTATATTGTAGGCATTATGTTCTGTTGTCCTGTAATTGCCATTTCTTCTTAATAAATATGCATCCTTTGGTGAAAATAGGGCATTTTGTGGTTTCCTGTGTTTTCAATACCTGTTGGTTCTTTGAGACTTCTGCTGTTATTGATTATTTGTGTTTCAATTATCCAGACTTATGATAAGCCCTTCATTCAGAAATGGTTAAAAGCGGGGAACAGGACATGCCCTATAACCCAACAAGTGCTTTCGCATACAGTTCTTACGCCTAATATCTTGATTCGGGAAATGATATCACAATGGTGCAAGAACCAAGGGATCTCATTGCCAGATCGTGTTCAGTATTCCAATGAGGATGGGATAACTGAAGCGGATCGGGATCATTTTCTGTCTTTGCTTGAAAAGATGTGTTCAACACTTGCTGATCAGAAGGAAGCTGCAAGGGAATTGAGATTGTTGACAAAGAGGATGCCCTCATTCCGAGCACTGTTTGGAGAGTCTATTGATGCTATACCTCAACTGCTTAATCCGCTGTCACAAAGCAATTCTCAAAATAACATTCACCCTGATCTCCAAGAAGATTTGATTACAACAGTTCTGAATCTCTCAATCCATGACAATAATAAAAAGCTTGTTGCTGAGACCCCCATGGCTATTCCTCTTCTTATGAATGCATTGAGATCAGGAACAATTGAAACAAGGAGCAATGCTGCTGCTGCCCTATTCACTTTATCAGCTCTTGACTCCAATAAAGCCCTTATAGGGAAATGCGGTGCCCTAAAACCCCTTATTGATCTCTTAGATGAGGGGCATGCATTGGCTATGAAAGATGTAGCTTCAGCAATTTTTAACCTCTGTATTTTCCATGAGAATAAAGCGAGAGCTGCAAAGGAAGGTGCGGTGAGGGTGATCCTTGAAAAAATCAAGAACCGAATGCATGTTGATGAGTTATTGGCTATCCTTGCTATGCTTTCAACCAATCAAAAATCTATTGAGGAAATGGGAGAGCTTGGGGCTGTTCCATGCTTGCTTAGCATACTGAGGGAGAGCTCTTGTTCTCGCAGCAAGGAGAATTGTATTGCAATCCTCTATAATATCTGTTTTGGTGATAGGACAAAGTGGAAGGAGATAAGGGAGGAAGAGAATACTTATTGTACAATATCTCAGCTTGCTCAAAATGGGACTTCGAGGGCCAAGAGGAAGGCCAGTGGCATTCTTGACAGACTTAACCGGGTTGTCAATCTTACCCATACTGCATGATGCAGCACTCGAGCACAAAATCTGTAAATTCTACATCTTCTAGCTTTTCCATCTTTTATTTACTTTACGGGCATCTTGTGGTCATTCTCAACCTCCATATTGTATATTCTATTTCCTCACCAGAGTTTCAATCTCGGGTTTATGAGTTATAGTCACCGTAAATAATTACGAAAGAAACTTGATTTCTAAGATCCTCCCTTTTATATAATTCATGCACATGGCTCACTTGTAGATTACTTGAACTATACATGATGCATTAGTGCCGGCTCTTTTCATTGTTTACTAGCAACAGTTCTAATTTATAGGACCATCTCTACTGGTTTGCTCACATGGCTCACCTGTTAGTTGCTTGAACTTCACTTGCAAAAACGGGTGGTGATTCTTTTATTCATACGAAAGCAACAATTTATAATTGTTATTTAAATTTTTCCTGCTAAGATATTCATATTCCTCTGATTTTGTCCACTGCTACACCTACACACTCCACATGGCTTATTTGGAAGTTATGTCTGAGTTTTACTTGGATTAGTTACTTGTTTGTTAGTGCTAAGTGCAACTTCTTACTGTACTTGAACTTTACTCAGGTTTTGACCTAAGAGAGAATAAAGCCAAACCCTGTTACCCTAGGAATAATTCGTGGATAATTGAATGAATGGTCGAGGAATGGGTCCAATGCACAATGGGAAGAATGTGTCCATATTGAATGGTACTGTGATGTCTGCTGTTGTGGTCCATCCAAAATGCCAGCCAAACTTTTTGTGAAGTTCTTAATGGAACAGTTGCTACCAAGCCTTTATCAGTATATTGGGCACGGCCATGGGCATGTCATGATCTTAAAGCTTTTTCTTTTTTTAATATGGTAGTGGATTTATTAATTAAAACACTTTTTGTCATAAAGAAAGATAAAAATCTTTGCCTTGCCCCTTTAGATAATGTTTAACATTCTCAATGGATAGACAAGTTGATCAAGAGTCCACTTTATAGTACGAGAGGTCTGTGTTCGAGTCTTCTCTTGGGGATATTCTTAGGTATATCTTAGTAATTGTTCGGTAAATGTGGGAAGGAGAAACTGCATGTGCTTAGAGGAGAATTAGGCAGGTACTGTAAGGGATTTGAATATCTCATAGGTAGCTCAAAAAAGGAAAGAAGGACTAATGTCTAACTTCTTTAGACCTTAGAATGAGTGCATTTTTGAATATTTACAATATTATTTAATGGAAGCTGAGAGGGGGGGATGTTGATATCTCAAAGAATTTAGATGGGTGTTCTATGATCCTTTGATGCCATGTGGTACAATCAGATTTTTCATATAAATTCCTAGTGAATTTGTCGGGTACTTACAGTGGTTGATGTCCACACACGTCACACAGTGGTCCTCATAATGGCCACTACCATCCATGGAATTGCAATAGGTAGATAGTTGGATTTGCTTGATTGATACAGACTGTAGCTATGACCTATGGTAGTAGGGGGTTTTTCTTCAGTTTTAATAATAGAAGTTCCAAGTGAGACACTCCTCCTCCTCCTCCTTGTGTTATTGGCTTGGCATGGGATTGTGAAAATCACATCTAGATAGTGAACGTTGAGTTTTAATAAATTTCTTTATTTACTGAGTGGGAGAAGATTTGAATACGAGATTTTTGGATAGCATGCGATACTTTGTCATCGGATAAAACCGTGGTTCTAACTTGGTATGAAATTCTCTTGAGTGTTAATATTGTTTCCATTTCAAACGTGAAGGTGATGGTTATGGCGTTACGCTCTTAATTTAGGAATCCAACCCTCTATGAAAAAATACACCTTTTTTTAACTATCTTCATTAACAAACCAAAACTTTACTCGGAGAGAGAAAGGGGCATCATGCCACTGATGCCAGGGTAGTAGGCCCCATCCCTCCCATGATTATGTTTGAATAATGTGCTTTCTTTCAATCATAGCGTTTTGTGCAAGGAATGCATATTTTGGCGGTTTATCTCCAGAATAATGGCGTGGATATCATATTTGTGTATTATCTCTTTTATACCATTTGATGCGATACAATCAAAATTATTAAATATTTAATAAATTTTGTAAAATTTATTAATTTGACGGTCTATATTGAAGTGGTGTAAAAAAATGGTGTAGCATTGTTGTTATCTCTATCATGCATCTAAATCATATATATGAGAAGTCTTGACTACAATACTAGAAAAAAAAAATATTCGGCCGTATCTTTAAATTTTATTATTTTAATGAATATTTTTTATAATTTTTTGGATAATTTATCACTTTTCTCAATATTTTTATTATTTTTGTATGTATTTTTATCATTATTATGATAATTATTTTTACCAAGTAAGCTCGATTGCAAGTATCACAAAAATAGTAAAAATAATTATTATAATAATATCTTGTGCCTTCTCCAATATTTGCTTGTTCCTGGACTAAATAATCACCTACTCTAAAACGTGTAGCAACGTAATACGTAATTATTATATCATATTGAAAATAATTGCAAGCAATAGATTATTTTCTATTGATCTTGTAAAAATAATAAACTATAAAAAAAAATTATGCATATCTTATTTTAATGGGTAAATTACACTGACACCCCCTGACTTTTTGGTTTATTACACGGACACCCCTGACTTTTGACAAATGACACCAAACTCCCTTGACATTTAAAACTTATAACAGTTACACCCCTTCTAACTAACGGACGTTAAACTTGTTAACAGTCAAAGCTGAGGTCATCAATCATAATTCTCAAAATACCAAAAATACCCTCCAAATTTATCCAACCTCTCATTTATTTTTTTAATCTATATATGAAATATATATATATAATTTCTAAATACATTACATTAATAAATAAAATATTAATTTTTTTTTGTTTATTAAATAATATTTGGTACTATTAGTACAATTTTAAAAATAATCAATTTTTTAAAACCTTAATAATTACCTAATCCAATTATCTCATATTAAATTTATTCTTGCCACCATCACCACCAGTTCCACCACCAGTTCTGCCACCATCACCACTGCCTAAATCTAACCACCGCAATAGTGCTGCCACCCAACACATCCAAACACCACCAGCACACAGAGAGAGAGAGAGAGAGAACAGAGACAGAGGGAGAGAGAAACCACCACCACCACCACCTCCTCCTCCTCCTACGGTGGGTTTCGGAAATCCAACACCACCGCCACCACTGTGGTGGGTTTCGGAAACCACCCAGACACCAACCACCACCAAACCAAATCGAACCCAACAAATCAAACCCCAAAATCAAACCACTAGTAAATTCGAACCCAACAACCACCTCCTCCTCCTCCTCCTCCTCCTCTTACGGTGGGTTTTAGAATTCCAACACCACCGCCACCACTGCGGTGGGTTTCGGAAACCACCCAGACACCTACCACCACCAAACCAAATCGAACCCCAGAAATCGAACCCCAAATCGAAGGGGCATAAATCGAACCCACACCGCAAAACCCACCGAAGAAACCCAACAAATCGAATCCACATCCTCTCTCTCTCTCTCTGCCTGTGTGTATATATATGTATGTATATACATATATACACACACATGCACACACATAGATGGACTGAGGGAGAGAGAGAAGATTGATGATTGGGATCGTTGGAGAGAGAGAGAGAGAGAGAGGGATTGGGGTTTGGGTTTGGGTTCGCTGGTGAGAGAGAGAGAGAGAGAGAGAGATTGGGGTTTGGGTTTAGGTTTGTGTTAAACAAAGGGGCAAAGGTTTGGGTTTGGGTTGGGTTAAACAGAGGGGCAAAGTTATCTTTTTATTAGGAGAGTTAACTCCGTCTAACTATTGGGGTCTTAGTGTCATTTGTTAAAAGTCAGGGGATGTTCGTGTAATAAACCAAAAAGTCAGGGGGTGTCAGTGTAATAAACCAAAAAGTCAGGGGGTGTCTGTGTAATAAACCAAAAAGTCAGGGGGTGTCAGTGTAATTTACCCTATTTTAATTAATAAAAAATAAAAAGTATAATTTTCCGGCACCGTTATTTAATTAAACCCCTCTGAGAAACGGTCAACACAAGCTAAATAAAATAGGCAAAAGAAGTGGGTGGGTGGGTGTAGAAAGTAAAACATCATTGATCGAAATAGGGAAATTCAAATTGTTGCCTTTTCTGTGTAATTAATACTTTAATTGTGCTTGATTTGACAAGATACCTAGCTAGGTAGGATTGCTTTTATGCGTTAGAGACGTAAATTCGGTCATTTTAAGTTGAATCTTATTAATCATTTAAGATGATTTATTCTTGATAAATATCTTAATTTCGGTGTAAATAATTTATCTTTGATTGGACTGGTCAGAGAATTAGTTGAGATGCATATAAACTGGTCTAAATACTACTCACCGTTGAAACCAAAAAAATGTTATTCGAAATTCAAATTTAAAGTAGGGTGAAATATAACTCTTGAATCTTTAAAAAAAAATAAAATTTGACTATTGATGATTTGAGTAAAGGTTCAAGCCTCTTTTATTTGAGTTTCTCTTAATTTGATATGAATTTGAATGTAAAATTAGAGAAAGTTTTTGAACTATTTTTACCCAAAATTACATTTGAGTCTAAAAAAGTGTAACAGTTGGAGATGCTCTTATATAAAAAATTATTGATTTCTAATTCCAAGGGATAATTTAAGTGATAATAAGGACGAACTATACACTTAGATACCCTGAGTTTGAATCTTAGAAATTCAGATGTCCATGAGAGATTTATCTCTCATGAATACCTTAGTCCCGGTATAAATGACCTACCTTTTATGGAACTAAATAGAAGATTAGTCGAAGTGCGCATAAGTTAGCATAAATATTCTTGATCATTGAAAAAAAAAAAGTTATTGACATTAATTAGGTTTCAATTAATAAAGGACAAGGGAATATACTTCATGCATGTACTCCTCAAATAATTGGTGTCGGTATGGCTTAAGATCAAGAGGGAATCCCAAGCACCCTTATGTCATCTTTTTGATCTCTTGAGGGATCGTTTTCATAGCAACCCATTTAATTAGTCAAAAGAAGTAGGGTAGCATGTGTAATTGCAGAGCTTGACTGAACATAACACCAATCAAAGTGAGGGACATTTGCAGCTAAGCTCTTTCACCTTGTGCCCTAGCTGATGGGAACACTAAACTATAATTTTGATGTGATCGAAGACAACGTTGCTTCAACTTCATGACAGATGAAGCCAAGAGAAGAAATGTGTACATAGTGGTGGAGTCCGGCTGCTTTAAACTAGGGCTAAATAATAAGAGCCTTGTACCGTAACGTCCTGATTTAATTCATATTTTTTAAATTGTTAATAATCTCAATAAATAATAAATAAAACTCTTGATAACATTAATTTATTACGATCATTCAATTTCAAATCACCCAAAAACAATACACAAAAAAAAAATTGTCATCAAAGGTTATTAATTTTTAATTTATCCGTTACTTTATCAACTTTTATTCTAAGATCAACCTACAATTGACATGATAAATGGAAGGTAATTTGAGAGTCCAATAAATAGATTAAAACAGAGTCATGAATCAAATTCGAAATGTTACATAACTCGACAAGTGATCCTTGAGTTTATATCCAAACTCATATTGATCTATTAACCTGCAAATCTATAATCACATCTCAAAAATATATCCCAAGTGCACTTCCTAAATGTTTTAGTCGGTCCCAAAATAAATAGACCAAAAATGCTATTCAAAAAACGAGCCCAACAAAAAAGAAAAAAAAAAAAATACATAATCAATCGAAACACAAACTTGGAGATAAATTTAAAGATAGAAATCTCTATTTATAACATTTATACCTTTACCACTCTATGGTTGTTTTTATGAGATTTATAATTACATTACTTATAACTTCCTTGTTCGTAGACAAAGTGAATTTAAAATTGTCTTTTATTTCAAAGCCTAACTTATATGCATGTGCTTCATATTTACTCAGAGTTCGCTCCAAAAAATATAACCATCTCTACCCCTCCCGTCGCCTCTAATCCATTCTCATTCAATCACGGCGAGAAAGCAAATCAAAATAAAAAAGCCACATTGTTGTACAAATATTCACAACAGTGATAAAGATACCCACAAATATAATAAATCACCCACAAAAATAATAATTTTTTTTACATCAAAGAAAAGTAATAAAAATAATTATCACAAATAAAAATATCCATAATAATGATAAATCACCCACAAAAATAATAATTTTTTTAGTTATAAAATAATTCACAAAAATTATAAAAACACCTTTTAAAGTAATAAATTTTGAAAATACGGTACCAAAATTTTTTTGTCGATATCATAGTCAAATCCTCTTACACAGCTCTTTTATCTTACACAAGACAGTTGCATTTCACGTCACTTTGACCATATAGACAGGAACACTTGACTAAAAAACACTTTCGTCATGCCTTAATCATCTCTAAGCTCAGTCAGGATCAAATGAAACGATATCCAAATAAATGAGCTAATGAAGCAATAGGATAAGAAATAATAATAAGGATAGTTGAGGGGTACTACTTGTCTATACTCCCATCATGCACTACACATCCCTAAGCAAGCTTCACTATACAACTGTACAAAGCACAAATAAGTTATAAAACTATAACACTTTACAGTTCGGGAAAGACCGATGGACCTCAAACCTGATAAAAGGCATTGCAAAACACCGTTGGGGAACAACATAATTACATACCAGACATGATCAATGATGCACCAAAATGCCAATTTGTGTTACAACCCACAGAAACAGTAATTGGCCAGCCTCTTTTATCCATGACATGTTACGCACCAACATCAACTCTTCCTAAGCTCCTGATAATAAACCAATTATCAATCCATCTTGTATGCCCAGCCATGTTTTTCCAAAAACGCTTGTACTGCCTCTTTTACAGCCAAATTTGGTATCAGTTGAGACAAATCAAGTGGTTCACGCGTGACTGGGTCAAACTTTCCCACCTAAGTTGCCATTTAGTAGAGGATCAGCAAATATAAAGGAACATAGTGACAATACTCAATTATGGAAAGCAAACCAAGATTTACCTTTTTCAGATGGTGAACAATCGCTGCTCTCTCATATGTAATCCCACTTGGAGTAATGACAGGATCGCGTAAAATATCGAGTGAAATTTTACAACATAGATAGTCCGGTACCTGTTATCCTTGATCAGTACGCCGAGAAAACACAATGTGCCTAATTCAACAGGAAAGAAAAACTCACTCACCTCAGCTGGTATGTCAGCTTCTGCAGCCTTACTGAATACACGTCCCAGAGCCTCCAATTGTTCTGAATTGGACTTGGTAGCCTCCTCTAAAAACCCTTCCATATGTGATATATCAAGCACATGTTTCTCTTTCAGAGCAATCTCACAAGTTTCTCTGAGGCCCACAGATTTCAGTTTTTGTTAAAAGAAATGTAGAATCCAATGGCATAACAAAAGCGCTAAAGAAAAATAAAATTCAAAGGCTTCACAAGGATTCAAGGTCTGCCTGGCATCAAAAGCCCAAACTCAATAAGGAAATAGCACATACTTCAACTTTTGCAATTCCCAAGAGCGTGTGCTAGACTCATGCTCCCACTCCAGGTACTTTGCTTTTGCAAGCTCCTGCCATATCTCCTCTACCATATAACTTTGAGGTTTGGCACATCTCCCAAGATCCAATGCCTAAATTTTAGGTTGAATCAGACTTCAGCTAGTGGTAATTATTCGAAAACATATCATCCAGATCTAACAAATTTCACTTCCAATATGTTCAAAGTTCTGTTATCAAGTGAACAGAATATTGTGCCCAAAATAGCCTTCTTATTTGTAATCAATCTGTAGTGACAATAGGCTTTGCAATGTAATGGTAGCAAGTGGACTACTAACTTTAAATTTTTGTACCTTCAAATTCTGTCCCAATTCATCTCCTTTTTCTGTTAAAAACCCACTAAGATCCTCCTAGTTACAGTTACCAAGCAATTTTTTTTTTTTTTATCAAAATTACAGTTATAAGCTTCAGCAGTACCATGAAGAGTGAAACTACCACTCACATAATGGTTGTTCATGTAATGCATTTCTTACAAAGTCCACAACCACCTTTTTTATTTGGAAAAGTTTAATTAACACATGCACGCACATCTCAGAATGGATGCTCTAGTAATTAAACTCCAATTCACTGGTTGCAGCGACATAATCATGAGATCATCAACAGAGGTCGCCTAGAGCACTACCTAACCTTGGAACATCCTGACTACATCCTCCTCCAATATAAGCTACAGTTAATTATATGGGTCATTAGTCAAAATACCCAGCCACATGCAAGCGACACAATCTTTTTTATAACATTCTGAAGACCAGCTATCAACCACCAAATCATCACATTCCCCCTCCGGGATGGCTTTGAAAAGTGATGAGAACTACTAACTCGAAATTTGCAGTTACAAAATTCCAGATTTATCAAGTGCCTTCATCTGTAATTGAGTCCAACTCTATCCTCCACATCTGATGAAAAATGTGGAGAAAAAGAGGGCAAATCAGGGATTCTACACAAAGCAACATCAGTACTTTGAACAACCAAGTTAAGGTTTACATTTGTCTCCTATTGTATGCTAATATTAAATTAACATGTCGCCGTCAGATTTGTTTAAGTTATACTCAATTCTAGGCGTTAAGAGTATTTTGGCAATTTGTACACGGCAAAATTCCTCTTTACCCAAAACTGTCCTACATCAGTGACAAAGATGTATGAACCCTCATTCAGAAATTAAGCACCTCGAGAACAAGTCCATATGGTACACCAATGCCAAATTTGACACAAATGCTTTTATCTCCAATGGAGTGCCATTCTTCATGACAAATGTTTGACAATTGACTTTCTTCAAATTTACTATTTTCCCCCACAAAAAATTCCACATTAGGTGCTTCGTTTTATGCAACATTCAATTAAATTTATAAATGGATGTTTTTTAAGAATAAAAATTACCACTGTAACAAAAATGTAAGACTCCCCAATAAGCCCAAGAGTCCTGGCTGCCAGCATCACCCCACAATCCTCCTAATACTCCTAGATTTCTGACACCTATTTCTCTCAATTTTGATTGACTCCCCAAAAACACAAGGCCTTGCATAATGAAAACCACAAAAGAATCATGACTCCGAGCTCTCATTGCGTGATTTGATTGAGAAATTTAACAAACAATCATACGGCACTAAAACGAGGAAGGCTGCAATAGAATAAAGCAAAGTAAGAGTTATGAAGGAGAACAATGAAAGGGTGCAGGCTAGGACAAAAGCTTATTACAATTGCACAAGGATGAGATTTGCGCTATTAACCAAAAAGGGACACTATTTACGCCAAAATAGTAATACATTCAGTGAACTCCAATTGCTATGTTCCACTTTCTCCCCCACAATAATGTAGTTTATTTTGTATTGGTTTGTGTAACTTTGAATTAAATCAATGGATTGAAGTTTTCTAAGATGCCAAATATCACGTAAACAATTTTAATTCAAAGTACAATCACAATACCAAATATCACAATTGTCAGAAATTCTGCACCTATCATATTTAAAAGCAACCAAATTCCAACACACTTCCACATCCTAAAACCACAAATCCACAGCATTTCACTTTACTCAAACCCACCACAATACAAATTTTCCTGGGCCACCACTATTTTATCATGTCTATGCAAACTGCCTTCTAAGCATTGACGATGGTGGTGTTAATGAACAGAGATAGAAAGTAATATTGGTCAAGAAAAATAAATGGCTAGATGCGCATTGTTAAATAAAAAGGAAGTGCATGATGCTAAATATACGCAACTCTACCACAATAGTATTACTTCAGATTTTGGAATCTTTTTAAGTTATGGTATTTTAATTGCTCCAAAGTTCAATAGCTCCATTCTTAAACTCAATGATAATGCTAAAATATAAATACCTTACATAGATATATAGTGCATCTATAACATATGTCTGCTTATATGAATGAAAGCGCATCATTTGCATAAACTGACAAAAAACTGCCTAAAACAAGCCAGGGGAAAAAATACTCCACACTTTTTTCAATTCCTTGACTCCTTGAGCATATTCTTTCCTCTGCAGCAATGCAAGCCCTAGCATGTAGTGAGCCTGTCCACGAAACAGGTCTAACCTTTGTTAGATCATTATAATACATGTCAGAGTAGGGGAGTTTACTTAATATCAGATAAGGAATTAGCATTAACACCATTATTTCCTAAAACAATCTACATGAAAATTGTGCGAAAAAAAAATCATCACCATGATGTTATTCAGAATATAAAGGAGAGCACATGCTAGCTATAAAAATCAAACTACTTCAACACGTGTGAACTGTAACTCATTTCTATGGACCGTAAGTCCAATACACATGGACTCTGAAAAGATTTGCCCCACAGAAATTACAATTGCAAATGCAGTAACGCCAAAGACACAAGTCACGTGGCCAATTAACACACATGATGCAACTGAAATGCCAGTATTGACCTAAGCATTTCATTTGTCTATTACAACAGAAAATGTGAAATCATTAGTCAAACCAAATTTTACTACCCTAAAACATCTTACCGCAACCTCATTACTCGTAGTTTGTACAGGCCAAGTGCCCGGGATGGCTTTGTGTTTTAACCAAATTTGACACATGTTCTCCAGACAATAATATGCACTGGAAAATGTAGGACATCGTTAACAAATAACCTTTAATGGCTGGTTCTTGCGGGTAAAAGTTGACAAACAAATGTGATTATAAGGCTTCCAAAATGGGGTTGGAAAGGGTATGGTTTTGAAAATCTATTTAGGCAAGAAACAGAAGTCGGGGTATTATTCTGGCAGCTGCTAATTGTATCTTAGATTGGTGACTAGATTGAGAATTCAAGGTCAATAGTTACCTCGCATTTATATTAGATATGTCAAGAATGGAACTACAGGATAATCAGATCTTTTTGGAAATTATTGAATGAGGACGCAAGATGGGGATATCCTAAGTCTTAACTATTTAGGATTCTTAGCAGAGGAAACTTGTTGTCCTATGAAGCGCCATTACTCTATAGATTATTTTGCTGTCAGGGCCACTTGTGACGGGACGTTATGTGGCTTACCAATAATAATTCGACACGTGGATGGAGACAGCTGTTGAGGCGCGTGTAAATCAACTGGCTGGTCATGCACTTTTGAGTGGAACACTCGGGACCGAGCACTATTCCTGCTGCCAGGTATTAAATACGATAAGACGAGACATTAATGGGGGTTATAACGGAATGATAGGCCATTAATGACTGTCCAATCCTCGGAAAACGTGGAAGACAGTCATCATTGCCTTAAATTAATGGCAGCTAGACTGAGGAGAAGCTCTCAGGAGCTCCTGACGGGACCTAGCAGCTATTCATTATGGCTCAGCCGTAGGGTCTGAGTATTTTCCTAGAACACTCGATGGTCGGGAAGTGAGTCTTTAATGCTCGGTACGTTCCCGAGGGCGAGTCTAGGCATCCGAGTGCTCAACATTAATGAGAAGTGATGGGGGAGCACTCAATATGCTAGATGGTGAACCCAGGCTACTAAATGCTCAGATGAGATTCCAAGTAGAAGAGGCATCATTGGATGTTGAGGTATAAATACCCCTATGAAACTGAGACTCAGATACGCAATCCAAATTCACAATATACTGTACGCTTCCTCTCATTCGAACGCCGACTGACTCGATTTAGAAATAATGTATTATTGGTGAACAATCTATAAGGATCCAGATGTAGGAATCGATGAGCATAATACTTATCTTGCTCATGAAGATATATTGACCCATTTTAGCTATGAGGTCAATATGATTGATGATAGTGATGTAGATGAACTTCGCAGTGAAATCTGCGCAACTATCGTGGTGAGTCACGCTACCGATAGTAAATCTGAAAAAAATGATTCAAATATAGAAATGGAAGATGAGGTGCAAAAATCGCCAAATCGGGGGAAAAGAAAATTAGATGAATTCGGAAACACCGAGGAAGACATGTATCAAAATTTAGAACAATACATAAAAGCCACTGAAGAAAAACCTTCTTCGAGTGATACCACAACTAGCTCAGTTGTTGACCCATCTCCAATCTTCATTATGAAAAGAGATGATAATAACAAAATAAGTGTTGCCCAAAACGGGACTTACTTAGATCTAAGAAATATTCATTTCAAAGATTATCATAGAACTATTGATGATTGGGCACAATCTCTGTCCATTCTTGTCACAAATTATAAAAGTCAATGGACTAAAGAAAAATT
This sequence comes from Ilex aquifolium, assembly GCA_951799425.1. Classification (NCBI taxonomy): domain Eukaryota; kingdom Viridiplantae; phylum Streptophyta; class Magnoliopsida; order Aquifoliales; family Aquifoliaceae; genus Ilex; species Ilex aquifolium. The sequence continues at coordinate 5,260,738 of OX637394.1, forward strand.
CTTAGACTATTTAGCAGCGACACTTCAAGGCGATGTGTTGCAATGGCTAAAACAGTGGGAAAAAACTACAAAAGGAAAAAATAAAAAACTGAATTGCTAGGTATTCAATCTAGCTTTACAGATGTATTGAAAGGATTCACAAAAATTATCAAAGAAAATATATGCAGCGAAGTTGGTGGAAAAATATTGCAAGAAGATGCACAATACATATTCTCAAAACTAGAGTTATGTAATATATGTGATTTCGAAGAGTATGCGAAGTTATTTCAAAAATATTATTATCAGCTAAACCCAGCAGATAATAATTTTTGGTTAAACCATTTTTTTAATAAACTCCCAAATTCATGGATGAATTACGTCTAAAAAAGTATCCAAAATTCCTAGGTTCAATAGGAAAATCAGATACTTTGGGATTTAGAAGCAGCTTTGTTCTTAGAATTATTGTTGATCACTGTATCTCGGTTAAAGCCAAAAATCAGGTAGAAAACCAAATAAGCAACACTGCTTATGGCCAAAAATGCTGCAACAAAATTTTACAAGAAAATTGGAAGGTTGAATGCCACCCACCTAGACAAAAGAAATTGCAGAAGAAAAAGAAATTTAAGTGAAAACCAAGGAAGAAAAGGAAAAAAAATTATAAACATAAGAAATATGTTAGGAAAAAGAAAACTGGAAAAAATTCAAACTCTTAAGAAAAAAAGTTGCAAATGTTATATTTGCAATGAGGAAGGCCATATAGCACTCAATTGCCCCCAAAAAAGGACAAAGTGCTAAGAAAATGATTAAAATGCTTGAGGAACAAAAATTAGAAATTTTGTACGGAGAAGAAATCTCTGATATAGAAGATATCTTATATGACATAGAAAGTGAAGAAGAAAGTAGTGATGAAGATTTAGACCAAATCTTTATGATACAAGAGCACCATACATCAGAAATCCCTGGAGAAAAAAGAAATTCGATTAGGGTAGGAGATGTAGTTGGTGATGAAGTCATCTTTACTGAAGAACAATCGGAAAAATTGAGAAAAATCAGGAAAGATGAAATATATAAAATTTCTAGGTTCAACCCATTCTCAACCAGAGTATTTGAACAATTTAGTGGAAACACAGTCAACTAAATGTTCTGCAGAAGGCACCGCAGAATTAGCACTCTTTGATAAAAAGAACGTTGCTAGATGGAAAAAATAATTTTCAGATATAAGATATATCCATATAGGGATGATACAAATAACTACTACCGGTCTATTTAGACAGGGAATAGACACACCTATCTTGGTTGTAGTGTTAGACAAACGCTTTAACAATCCATTGAAAGCAATAACAGGCGGAATTCAATCGAATTTGGTCTCAAGAGTAGTTTGGTTTAATATTAAACTCAACTATTTTATTTCGATTGATGATCTGAATCTCGAAGATTCAGTAAGGATTAGAATTCTTACCCAAAACATGGAAATGAAAAATAATTCTTATGATATGGCAATCCATTGGAAAACCCTCCATGAATTAACAAAGTTACCACAAATTTCTACAAAGAATCTAAACAAAGAAATTGTAGAAATTTTTGAACCAAGAGCCTTTGACACGGCAATAAAACCTCGATTAATTAATTGGAAATATTTAGAAATTATAAGACAATAGATGATAAATAATTTAACTGAAGAACCGTCAATAAGGATAGCAGATCCTATTGAAATGCAAGTTTCAAATAAAAATATGTATTTTAGAGATAAACGATCTCAAAGTACAAAATTAATAAAAACATGCCTAAATTGGGTTTATAAAGATGATCGGAAAAAATTCTCACAACTTGCTCTTAATGAACCTTATAAAGAAGAGTTTGAAGAAACATCAAACTCTGACTCTATTGCTTATAAATCCGTACAAATTCCTATACCCCCAAGAACTTCGTACCTGAAAGACAAAGAAAAAGAGGAAGAGATAAATTCAACAAGATTTTATCATCTTCATATGGGTCGCAAGAAATTATCTTTTCACCAAGCAACAGAAAGAAAAAATATACCTATGTTTTAGGAGAATTTAATTATGCAAGTTATAAGTCATATAGCCTTAGTGTATTAATTGATATTGACGCCACTACAAGTGTATATAGATGGAATGCACTACCACCAGAAAAATGGATGAGTATGAAATGCCCTATGCTAGCTAAAGGTATAGATGGCAATGAAACATTAATCATATTTAAAGCTAAAAAACTAGCAATCTGGTTAAATGGAAAACGATATGTAATTCCAAAAATACTTTGTTTTCCATCAACGCATGACGACTTTATCCTTGGAAATAATTTCATTGATAATTATTACCAATGCATATCTATCCAAAATCCATTGGACTAACCTTAGAAAAGAGTTAGCTGATATCCCTCGGATCCCACAACACCAATATAGTGTGAGAAAGGTTTTGTGCCAAGCAAGTGTGGTGATAATGCACTTCCACCCATTTTTGCACTAGAAGAGTTGCATTGGGTTTATAAGATTTTAGAAGGTAATTTTAGTGAAGACTCACTAAAACTATGGTGTCAAAGTCCTCGATATTGTAGTTTAAAATTAAGAGATCCTAATGTTATAATTAGGGTTAAACCAATGATCTATACTAAACATGATATAGATGAGTTTAATATTCAACTGAAAGAGCTTCTAGAAAGGAAGTAAATTGAGACAACCACAAGTCCACACTCTAGTCCAACCTTTATAGTAAGAAACCATAGTGAGATTTGGTGTGGAAAAGCTCGAATGGTCATTAACTATAAAAGGTTAAATGATCAGCATGAATTTGATGGATATTTTATTCCTCGAAAAGATGTGTTAGTCAGACAGACTAAAAGTGCAAAGTATTTTAGTAAATTTGATTGTAAGTTAGGATTTTCGCAAATTCAGCTTGGAGAAGAGTTAAAACCATTGACTGCTTTTAGTGCTCCTGGAGCTCATTACTAGTGGACAATAATGCCATTTGGTCTACGTAATGCTCCACAAATTTTCCAAAGATGGATGGATGAAATCCTTAAAGACCTTAAAGATTTTTGTATAGTATATATAGATGACATTCCAGTGTTCTCTGTGACCTTAGAAAAACATAGGAAGCATCTTAAAATAATATGCGAAAAATTTCAAAAACATGGAATTATACTTTCACCCAAAAAGATCGAGGTAGAAAAACAGTCGATTGAGTTTTTGGGGATAAATTAATTTTAAAGACTGATGCATCTAATTTATGTTGGGGATGCGTTCTCAAATTCATACCAGCAGAAATATGGGCAGAAAAAGATCCTCCCCTTGCATTTGGTTACTCCTTGTCTAGCTATATCATCTGTAAGTTTTATCTTTCTGTAAAATATCATTATAATAAATTCTAACTTTCATATATTTGAATCTTTACATTTTTATGTATGGTTATTTTACTTGTTTCATTGTTAGCTGTTTGAAAAACCCATATACCAGTTATTATTGCAAAACCCATATCCCGTTTTCGACCATTAAGCTTTAGACTTTGCTGTTGTTGGTCTTTTAGGAAATTTGGTTTTAGGCACCTGACCTACAACTTCAATATAATAGGAGGTCTTAGGTACCATCAACAGTCTACCATGGCAAACAATAATAATCAACATATTGAATGTGTAGCTTCAAGTTTAGAAAAATTTGAAGAAAATTATAATCATATTTTACATATCAATAAAAAATCGGATAATAATCTAAGTAATATTAGTGCTAGTTTAAATAATATTAGTGATATGGTAGGTAGTTGGTTTAAAAAATTAAATAATAAACCAAAATTATATAGAAAAAACTTTAGAGCATATAAATTATAATCTTGAGAAAGTACAAGTGTGTGTAAATAAAATAGGTCAAATAGTAGAACTAAATCTAAATCAAAAAATAAAACAAAAAATTGAAAATCTGATCGAAAAATTAGAGGACATAATAGTTAACAAAACTAGTATGGACTACCCAGGTGACCATCAGGTACCAAGGCTATACTATGATACTGATTATATCCTTATTGTTCAAACGAACAATACAACCAAGATGAATACCGAAATCTGGTAGAAAGAATGGATTATTGGCGAATACTTTATAAGGACCCAAATTTAAGAATCGATGAGCCTAATAAAATCCTACAGCAAATACGAAATACGTATCTTGCTCATGAAGATATATTGACCCATTTTGGCTATGAGGTCAATATAACTAATGATAGTGATGTAGATGAACATCCTAGTGAAATCTGTGCAACTAGCGTGGTGAGTCACGATACCGATAGTGAATTTGAAAAACATGATTCAAATATAAAAATGGAAGATGAGATGCAAAAATCACCAAATTGGGGGAAAAGAAAATTAGATGAATACGAAAATACCGAAGAAGACACGTATCAAAATTTAGAAGAATACATAAAAATCACTGAAGAAAAACCTTCTTCAAGTGATACCACAACCAACCCAGTTGTTGAACCATCTCCAATCTTTATTATGAAAAGAGATAATAATAACAAAATAAGTGTTGCCCAAAACGGGAATTACTTAGATCTAAGAAATATTCATTTCAAAGATTATCAGAGAACTATTGATGACTGGGCACAATCCCTGTCCATTCTCGTCACAAATTATAAAAGTCAATAGACTAAAGAAAAATTCTTAGACTATTTGGCAGCGATACTTCAAGGCGATGCGTTGCAATGTTAACAGTGGAAAAAAAACCACAAAAGGGAAAAATCAAAAAATTGAATTGCTAGGTAGTCAATCTAGCTTTGAAGATGTATTGTGCATCTTCTTGCAGCATCTTTCCTCACTTTGTTCTTCCCTTTCGTTCACCATTCGAGATCATTTGGAAGATCACTATCTCAACCCCTTGCAGGAATTCTCCCGCACAACTTGCCAACCCAATTCTAATGGAAAGGAGAAATCAAGAAGACCCATGAAGAGGCCCTCCAATTTCAGTTGTGATACTGATTAATCCACAAATTCCAAGAAAATCAAGAAACACTGAAATTTGCGACAATCCACCAACCTTGACTGAGTTGTGATCAAGCTGTACAGCCATGCGACAATCTTCCTCCACTTTTTTCCAATCACTACAGACAGGACCGCATATAAGTACCAAATCATCAAATTTAAAAAAAAAAAATCAACAGCAAACACTTATAAGAAGGGTAAAAGGCACATGTGATCGTTACATACTTCCGATTGCGATGGCATAAAGCACGATTCGTCCAATATATTGGAACGTTAGGGCACAAAGCAATAGCCTGAGAAATTAAACATAAAAAAGAGTGCTTTTTGAGAGAAGAAATAGAAAGTACACATCAAGAAGAAAAAGAATACAAAAGTACATGCAGAGACCTCAGTATAAGCATCGATGGCCGCACCAAATCGACCTTTCTTAAAACAATTGTTGCCCTCTTGCTTCCGCAGTTCCGCTTGTTTTGCCAGCGCAGAGGAAGCCACTGTTGGAGCCATTCTCTCTCCCCTGAGATTTCCCTTTCCCTAATCTCTCTCGCCTGTATCGTCTCTTCAACCCTATTTATCCTCTCTATAGAAAACGAGTCTACGACTATCCACGCATTTACGTTACTCGCGTAAAGAAAGAAAGAGGAAATTGTGTGTGTGTGTGCGCGCATTTACGTTACTCGCGGAAGGAAAGAAAGAAAGAGGAAAGTGTGTGTGTGGGGAGGGGGGAGGAAATTGTGTGTGTCAGTGTGGGGGGTGGGGGGTTTTGTGAAGTTGCAATCGTGTCTCGTGTGATGGTATTATCCGTATCGTCTCATTGTTATTTGTATCATGTTTGTATTAAAACTCATCAAAAAAAATTTATTTAGTGTGTTTTAAATATTAAATATTAGTTTAGACTATTTATTATACGTATTTAATAATCGTATCAATTTTATAATCGTTCATGTCAGATTCGTGTCAACGGGTCAGAACTGACACCCCTAAATATAACTGAACAGAGGTTACAAATCAAAATCAAAATTGATTTTCCGATTGGGGGTAATTTTTCAGCAGGGCTGCGTTTGTCGTGAAGCTTCAAGAAAGATCTATTCGTATGAAAATAATTTCGACATTGACGAGGAAAGTGTAATTTTCGACGATTATTTTAATTTTGGTGTTAAAATAAAAGGATACCATTACCTGTTTGACCAAAGTAATGTTTGTTTTATCTCTCGTGCTTAAAAAACAAATCCACTTTTTTTCAAGTTTTTACTACGTATGTATCTCGAGCTGGGTAGAGCATTTTTAATCTTTATTTAAATTTTTGCTCAAATTTAAATTTAAATAAAAACATATTAAAATAACCTTCAATTATTTATTCAAACTTATATCAAATGAAGAGAGACTCAAATTTTTACGTAAATTTTTACTCAATTTTCAATTATCAAATTTCACTTTTTAAAATCAATGGTTATATTTCACCTTTATTTAAATTTGAATTTATTCATTTGAGTGTCTTGTATATGTCTAAGTCAACTTATCTACAAATCGACTAATTCTCTTTTAATCCCGTTAAAGACATATCATCTATCCCGAAACTAGAAAATTCATTAGAATAAATTCCTCGCGCCTCTAAGAAAGTTATCCCAAGGAAGTTATAATAGATTGTCCATGTCTTCATTGGGTTATCTGAGGAAGTTATCCCAAGGAAGTTATAATAGATCGTCCATGTCTTCATTGGGTTATCTGGTACTCAATTTGTGCAAAGAAGGCAAGGTAAAAGGCCATAGCCATGAATTGGTCCGAAAGCCTGGTGTTAATCGAGCCATTGGTTGGCAAAGGTTTTGTCACATGAGAGCCCCGTGGGAAGCCTATTAGTCCAATAAGTGGAATCCTGAGCCATATGTTTGCACATATGGCCCAGTGGACTGGATCATTAAGGCCCATGGTATGGTTTGGAATTGCACTCACTATACACCTTGAAAATTTTAATAATTTTTATACAAGATAAGACTTTTAACATTAAATCATTAATGTATTAAAATTATTACAATATGACACTACCATTCAATAATTAAAGCGAATTTCAGCTGTTAAATTTAGGACATTGACCACAGTAATTGGTCTATCCAGGTTCACAACAAACAACTCATTACTGCAAGTCCTGCATATGCATAGTGTATAGAAAGACGTGTATAATTGTGACTTAATCGGGTATACATTATACACAAAATATGCTCTTAAGGATCAACCATCACAGCAGATCTCAGTGAGGGTGGATCCTTTATTCCTTTACCCTAGCTACCTTCAACCTTCAAAGCTGCCCAACAATGATTATCGTTCCCGAATGCAACTCAAGGAGGGCGGAGCATTGGCCCTTGCTACCTCCATAGCTACCCGTGGATGAAAATCATTCTCGAGTCAAAGGATATCAGCAAGTCTTGAAGCTTCCTGATCTAACATTACCCGATCCCTCAGCAAATCAGTATTAAGTTCAAGTTTAATACTCACACGAGAGTGGATCCCTGACCTTTGATTGCTTCAAAGCTGTCCACAAATGACAATTGTTGTCGAACGTGATCCACTAGTTGTGAAGTTTTCTGATCTAACTTTAGGGGATACCTCGGCAAACTCTGTATAGGTTCAAGTTTAATCTCTCATGTAAGTTTATTTCATTCCCACATATAAAGAAGCATAAAATGAAAAAGAGCATACCTCACAAGCCCATAAGCAATCACGAGCATTCCGAGGAATGATATGAATGTGAGTCTGAACTTGCCATGTAATGAGAAAATTCCATTTAGTTTATCAAAACATAAAAATAACTAACCAGAAGAAACACGCATAGTATCTACAGAAGACTGACATGAAATATAACTTGGCCCGCTGCTGCACCATTGTTAACCAACAAATTGAATGAATCTGCATAGTTAAGACCTTAGATTAAATCAGAGTTACACATATATTCTTACTAGGTCGAGGCAGATCTGTCAGAAGGTAAGTATAGCTATATGTATAGGAAATTAAGACAGCTTCTTAAAACCAATCATGATTTCATCACTTAACTAATCTTATAAATTTCCTACTTGCTGAGATTTTTCCTTGGATGGCAAAGGAAAAATCTCAATGAGTAAGAAACCACTCTGATTGTTTTCCTTCAGACATTAGGTTACAGCAACTGGCAATTGAGATGACAACATATATATCATCCCCCAGGCCAACTTATTGACAGCAGCACAGAACAAATTAGATCGATGTGGGGCCCCTCACCATGTGAACAGAATTACAGAGGGAACATAGATAAGGGAATCCATGTGATTGTGCCAGGAAAAGAGACCCCCAACAAAAGTATATACACAATAAATCACATTTCAATATATGGCGCAAGCGAATATGAGAACAAGCGTGCGGAAAGCATCTCGTCAGACCAATCAAGCTCAGCATTTAGCTGTACATTTAACAAACCAAACCAATTTGAAAGATCATTTGATGTAGTTGTATCATTTACCAAGTGAATTTGGTAGTAATTATTGTAAAAGTGGCATTTTTTGAATACCTATTCTAACGAAAAATCATGAATGCATACTGGATAAGGACAATATATATATATATATATATCAAATATGTCCCATTTCAAAACAAGAAGACATGATAGAAATTAGGATGCTTTCCTTCTAGCTTAGTCAAACTTCTATCCACCATAGTTATTAGTACCGTACAATACGCGATACGTATCGTACGATACATCACGATACACCTGAAAAATAATACGTATCGTATCTCTGTATTGTTTTTGCACTGTATCATATGATACACGATACGATACGATACGTGAATATTATGTTTTTTTTTCTTTTTTTTGGTTTTTTGGGGGCTGAAATGACATCGTTTTACCCTAGGACTTATTTTTAAATTACTAGCCAGTGAAACAACGTAGTTTTAGTGGTTATGGTTTAAAAAAATAAAATAAAATTTATTGTTAATGTTGTTCAATTGAATTCAAAAGTCATAATTAATATTAAGGTTGATGTTAGAAGTTTGAATTAAAGGTCTTTACATTTTGATATTACTGAACTATATTGGGAACTTGAATAGTTGGTGGAATATTAATTAAATACTATATTATTATGAGCCTATGGCTTTTTTTCAAAGGAATATATATAAATTTTATTAATAATTATTTAAAAATTAAAATTGTGTGTATTTTACAATACACGATACGATACGATACACTATTTTTGAAAAACGATACACTATTTTTGAAAAACGATACGCCTTCCGATACGTGATTTAAGAAGTATGCTATCCGCCATTATTCTCATATAATTATCCATGAAAGTATCTGAAAGTAACAGCATTGGGTTTGCCAGCACTAGGCACTAAAAATAATGGACTGGAGCTCATATTTGTATTGGCTTTTCACATTGCCAGGGTTTGGGTCTGATCTTCTCACCCAGTAACAACAGGTACTCGACTGTTAGTCCAAACATAAGACAGCTCCAACCAACCTTAATTCCTATGGCATTGACATATCTTAAGGCAGTATCACTAAATAATGCAATCATTCATGAGAAAGAAGTAGAAGCCCCCAAAAAAGACAAGTTCCAACCATTTCCTCTCCTTCACGTTGAAGGAAGGAAGAAAAATAAAGAACAACTCAACATCCGATGAATTATGAAGTAATTGATCTGATCCATAAAGAATAACACGTACCACATCCAGTAGCTTTCACCACAGCATTGCCGATTAAGGGTACTTTTGAACACATGGCACCTACCACCTGGGTTAAAAAGTGTCTCTAAATTAGATATTCAGTGATCTTTGTATTTTAATGAATTCTGATTAAAGGAAAAGATATTGCCACTGCACATGACAGTGAAGTTCATGGAAGTCAACCATATTCACACAATTCGTTTCACGGTTAAGTCCATGGAAGACGCATATCATGTGATTTTATAGAAACAGGGCAAAAACACAAAATAACTTGAAGGTAAAATTTGAAACTAATTCGAGCGTAATCAACCTCACTAGACAAAACTAGTTATTGAGCAAAAGTAATTAATTTCGAATAATTCCTAGAGATGCTACACATGACAGTGGAATCAGATATAGTGTCTGATGTCAATATCTGATTTTGCATTAGGTTTTACGATGTAAAATGAACTTCAATGTGTTCTCTGTGCCCTTAACTAGGTATTAGCAAATGACAATTGCAGTCCTGCAAATGGCAGTTTTCATACAAGATAAAGTGGGAAGTGGAAGTCTAAGGTGAACCTAACTTGCCATTCTCTTTACTGACATTACTTAAGTATTTGAGTCCTTTATTTATAGCCTTTGTTTAAGCTCTTCTCCCTTCCTTAAAGTTACTTCTTACTTACAATCATAATTTATCTTTGTACTGTAACCTGTATCTGCCTCACAAACCTACCCACTGTAATCTGCCACAGTTCCATGTCAATAAGATACAACAATATCTAGCATGTCTAAAAAATTTCTGAATGAGCTAGGTAATCCATGAAATTATAAACCGCAGGATAAGATTTGGCCTTATTTTATGGAATAACTTACCGATGGAGGAGTTGCATCCAAGGAAGAAAAATGGCATTTTGGAATAATGAGAGAGTGCCTATGACAGAGAGGTTTGAAACACAGTTATTTTACAACAAAATAACAGAAGACATAAGAAATCAAGGAGAAAAGGGAACAATAGATGCCTTTATGACTTCTATGTAACATAGTAATTACATTCTAAACAACTACTATTATGTGCAAGATGATAATTCCAGTTAATTGAGGTCCGCATGAACAGTGATGCAATATACCTTTATTCAACAAAAACAAGAGCATGAAGCAGTCAACAGCTCATTTGAAACTTACAGATATAAGCTCAGAGGAAAGCATATTTTGGAACCAAGAAGAATGCAACAATGTACCATCAGTTTATTAATTAAACATGGGGCACTTAGTGCATTTTTACCAGTCAAAGAGAAGTCTAAATACGCAATCCAACTAAGAGCTTAAGTTTGGCAAATAAATCATAGTTAGCACATTGGGGAACAAAATGTGCCATTAGAGAGGCTTTCATGTTACTGAAATTTCTACTTACTTCCATTACATATTGTTTCATGCTTATTCCTACAGGTTTAAGTCAATTTGCATCCATCTTCCTGCAATCAAGTTTTGGAGTGCTTAATATAGCTCTCAAACATTACGTGGCCAATCTTTTAAACTCTGGTCAACAACAAAGAAGTTACCCGTTGAAAGCTCTGGACCAACAAACGGAAGTCCTAGCAAGACAGCTTTAGTAACCAAAATGGACACTTTCAAAAGAGTGGATCACATGCTCAGAGTAGATGCAGGCAATAAAAGATGAGGTTCATTCCACAATCGCATTAATGACTAAAATCCAACCATGGGGAAGAAATTGTAAGAGATAATGCATGAATGTCAAAGTAATGATTTTCTCAAAAGATTAGTCTGAGGTCGTTGAATTTCAGAAGTTTCACCTTTTAAACCAAAGGAAAATACTCAAATACCAAAATTTCACAATGCAACAAAAAGGATAATACGAAAATTTTGTGGGGCCAATTTTGAATGCTGTAGTGTTACTACTATAATATGTGACAACAGCTAGTAAAATCATGTACCGATATCAATATGCATGGGGAGAAAACCAAGGACCAGTGTCACCAATTCACTATCTATAGCTCAGGTAAAAACAGGAAAAACAACATGACTCCAGCAAAATCATATATTTATAAGATATAGACAATTGTATTGTTGGTGCTAACATAACATGAATTCATGTGTTTTTTGAAAAAAAAATATAAAAAGTAAAAGGAGAATTACAACAAAACATAATGTAGACACTTAGTACTGTTGTTCAGTTCAATGAGATATCAAGCACTCCTTCTTCATATTTCATATATGATGACAGATATCGGAAACAAGAAATTCAGGGTGGTTCAGATTAAATATTTGCGGATTTCCAGGTGCATTTTGGACTTAAACTTCAGTTAAATTTCATCTTGTTTGATGTTCTCAATGATGCAGATGCGATACTTGAAATCAAATCCAAACAATATATGAGAACATGAAAAGGTGACGAAGGCCCTCAAAGGTCAGAAAAGAGAATTTCAACCTTCTGAAAAATGATTCATTTTATGAGTTTTTGAGCTTGCCAAATGCCAAATAACCCCACTAGATTTGTTATTCAGTTAAGGAGGTATTTAATGGAAACCACCCTATTCAAAAGGATTTTAGTGTCTTCAGCATGCCATAAAATCAACATATTCTCCAACTAGTATTAGGTGAAGTGAACCAGCGCAGGTCTCAATGCACAAAGACATCGGATGCTTTCTTTTGCCCATTATACAACTGACAAGACAGCTTTATTGGATCGTTAATACTTAAACAGCCAACAGCACTCACACGGCTATCTTTCTGACCCCATTATTGCATTACTTGAATAGGTTTTGGAGATAAAAACTGTGAATGCCAAACATCGGAAGAACAAGGGCACCTCAATCAACTCAATAAAGTTTAATCGAATCCTCAACATGATTCCTTACCCATGAGTCAGTGGATTTGTATCCAAAATGCAAAGGCATATATCGTCTTCATAGAGCTGCAGTCAAATCAAATTCAATAAAAGTGAGTGCACAATTCCTCAGTACTTCAAATTTGTGAAATTCTACATCAGACAATTAAGGTAGCAACATGAACTCTATACACAATAGTTGAGTCAGAAAAACAATCTCCATAAATTTGTTAGGATCGAATTTGGCCAAACCTTAAACTAAGCAAGATATACAATTCTAGTAACAGCTATCAAAAACTCAAATTCAAAGAAAAGAAGTAAAACAACAGAGAGAGAGTACCTTCGAAGCCGTTGCCTCCCCTCGAATAATCTTGCAAAAAACACAGTTCTTTTCTTCAGTGCCCTTCCCAACATCGGAACAAGAAGCGCAATTTGAAGCTAAAACGTATGACTTCGGAGAAGTGGTCGAAGCGGTTATGGAGCGAAGATGAGACGAGAGGACGGCGAGACGACGTCGTGCCTCCATTTAGGACAAATGAGTACACCTCTCTTCTCGTGAAGTGTGTCGCCGAGGTTTTCCGAGAGAGCTTTTTGACAGTTGTGGAGGGTGCTACTTTGGAGCAGAGTGACGATCTGGAGAGTTATGGACGGAATGGAAGTGTGGGCTGTGTGGTGTGACCTACTACAACCCCAGCTGGTGCTTGGATCTGCTTTATCCACAGAGGAGGATTCTGTACGGCATCTGTTTGGGGTTGGATTGTGCTCTAACGATCAGGATCCGATTAAAGTAATGTCATGTGAACTAAAATTTGTATAAAATAACTTGTAATGGTTGAATTAATAGATTTTATCACTGATTTAACGATTATAGTTGATTTGGTATAAATTTTGGTATATAAATTTATTGCATAAAAAATTACCCGACCAATTATGTTACTACTCTAGTAGAAATAGGGGCAATAGCCTAGGCATCCTGAATTTGATATTTAACGACACTTTAGAGGCAATTTTCTTTGATGTCAATATAGTTTGATTAGTAGAATAAGTTTTTATTCACTAGACAAATCGTATCTAAGTATTAAGTGTGAGTTCAACTCTCTATTAATTATACAAGTCATAATTAAGTGTTAAGAGGTTGATGCATGCTACACTCTCCAAATGGGAGATACAAAGAGAAATTTTAATCATTAGTGCAAAATTTAGGGTAAAAGTTTGTATAATGTGTAACTTTTATATGAAGGTGTAGATCTAAAGGAGTACGAATAAAGGAGTATTATTTGATTTTATCTTTTGTGTAACAAATTTAGATTAAGGTAGGGATAAAATATAAATATATAATTATTAGTCATTATTCGTATTTGAAGGCACTCCTAACACAAAAAATTTGTCAAGCAAATGGGACATCCTAGAATGTCTTAAATAAAATAAATGCAAGGATTGAAATGAAAAAATCATATCACATTAACACAATCCGAAAATTCATATGAACTTAAATTAACACTATTACAAAATTATTTTGCCATATATTTATTCATGATGGCTCTTCTTTCCAATGAGTGCTTATTTTGTCAACATCTTGCTAAATCTAATGTATAGGTTGTCTAGTTCACATTGAACTACAAATCAAATTTTCAAAAAATAGAAAAAAAAAAACCCAACTGAACTAACATTGTCCAGCGAATCTGCTTGTAACTGCAAGGACAATTGATTTAAATTATCTGCCGCTATGACTTCTCGGATGCTATATAAATATTCTCACGCTGCAATTAAACCAAATTAAAAAAAATCAAAATTTCACCACTTAAAAAAAAATTGATTTAACTAACCTTTTTTTATCGTTACGATGTCTATTTTACACTATTCAAGTATTTAATAAAATATGACCATTAGCAAGGAAAAAACAATGCAAATAAGGACAAAAAAAATTGATAGTTGGTTTAAAATATCATTTTTTTTGGTGTAATTGGTCATTGATATTTTTTTTATTGGTCATTGATATTTTTTATTGATGATTAACTTGGCTTTGATTTTTTTTTTTTTTTTGTGATTAGCTTGGTTTTGAATGTCATACAAATATTTTGAGTAAATAAGTCCAATTAAGATCGTCAAGACAAATAATGCTAAGAGAGATAGAGTATGAGATATCATTGTTTGTCTTGAGGATCCTAATTAGACTTTCATTATATCTCATATATATATATATATATATATATATATATATATATATATATATAGAGAGAGAGAGAGAGAGAGAGATTTATATACGTATGAGAATTTGGTGTATGAAATAGAGAGAATTATATGAGATATAAGAATTTTAGAGTTTTAAAAGGAATGAAAATCTAATTAGGATCGTCAGATCAATAATCCTAAAATAATCTGAGCCGTGAAAAACTCAAGACAAGCAAAACTAGCTACTTTATTATATAGATAATATCAAATTTATGTTTAGATTAAATAATAGTGTATAGTATTAAATTAAAAATAAACAAATAAATATTGAGGGTAAGAGTTTGTAAAATGTGTAACTTTTATATGAAGGTGTAGATCTAAGTTTGTAAGGGTAATAAAATCACTATATTTTAATATTATACTTGTTTAAAATAATACTACCTACTACATAATACTCATTAATACATAATGGAGGGACTTGGAGGCCAGTCCCTAGGTCTAATAGGATTTAAAAAAAAAAACTCACTCCTCAATTTTCTTTTGAATTAGGTCTCTGTTTAAAAGTCAAAGCAATTGACATATCTAAAGTCTTTTTCAATTGTAAAAAATAATGACAATGTCATTACTTAATGTTGGAAAAGTGGATCCAAATAAAGTGAACGGCAGGGTGAGGCGCGGACTAGGTCGCTCTCTTAAGACGATTCGCGCCCCTTTATGATAGAATCACAGCACAGAAGGTGTAGACGCGTCGTCCCCAGGATACAACAGCCCAGCCTATTGACTGTTGCTTCACTCAAATCTGCACAATCGAATGAAGCAGAAGCTTCACACACACCTTTGAATATTGCCCAGAAACTTATCTAAGAAAATATAGCTGATATGATATATATGTATACTGAATATATGTACATATATATACTGATAATATATGTGTTTAATAGGCCGTAATTACTTCTATATTTAATTGGTTAATAAATTAAATATGACTGTTGGAATACTAGCCGTTGGAGGCTTTTGGTATTCAGCAACTGAAATTTTATTTAATATTGAAGTAATAACAGAAAATAATAATAAAAAGTGGGTTTAATACCAGTTAATATCTTATTTAATTTTGGCGAGCCAGGGGAACCCACTACCCGGGTCGTGGACTAGGTACAACCATGTGTTTCGTAGATTTTAGAAATCCGTATCTCCTCCGCTAGTCCCCCCCTGCGCACGTGAGAGTCCCAAGACCTCTCTTTGATTCAAAGGCTAGATAACACTAGTCTATATATATACTCAAATATCTTTGGTCTTTTAGTCGATGTGGGATTGAGTTCCCACACAAGACAAAACACTCTTTTAGTTAAAATATTCTAACACTTAATTTAAACAACTATTCTAAAAAGTTACGTCATCATAATATACATTTTTCTCCACAAACACAAATCGTAAGACAAGTACACTAAAAAAAATATAGGTACGTAATTAAAAAAAATATAAATATACCTTCGAGCTGAAAAATAACATGTACATAATAAAAAAATAAAAAATAACAAGTACACAATAAATAAAATACAAAAAAAAAAAAAAAAAAGGTATGCAAGATAACAAAAAATAGGTACCCAATAAGAAAAAATTAAAAATAACAAGTTCGCAATAAAAAAAATACAGGTATGCAATAAAAAAAATAACAGGTATGCAATAAAAAAATAAAAAAAAACAAGTATATAATAAAAAAATAATAAGTACGTAATAAAAAAATAACAGGTACGCAATAAAAAATAACAAATACACAATAAAAAAATAGCAGGTACGTAATTAAAAAAATAACAAGAATGCAATATAAAAAATAATTGGTACACAATAAAAAAAAATAAAAATAATAGGCACGCAAAATATACCCAAGTCGACAAGTCTAATTCATAAGAAACCCACAAATCAAAATGAAAGAGGAGCGCAAAGCAAAATTAGAAGAAAAAGACCCAGAAAAACTACTCATCAACCCATCATTTTTTTTCAAAATCAAACCAAACATGAAGAAAGGAAGACAAAAGATTTCTAATCGAATCGATCTTCCTCATCATCGTCGGAGGCGTTGATCCCATGAAGATAAGTAACCGACATCAATTTCTATGGCTTTGAAGGCACCGAACATATTTTCTATTCATTCTTGATCAATAATAGATTTCCCATGAAAATAAGTCCAATCAAGAAAGAATATTTTAAGTCCAAACATGAAGATAAGATTTCCCATATTCGTAGAGGTAGCTGCTAGAGAAAGAAATGGAGATATATGTGTTCTTGATCAAGAATGAATAGGAGAACGGGATCGTGATGTCTTCCATTTTGGTTTACTCGCATCTCTCAAATTTAAACTAAAATCATATAATCAGAGCAAAATAGGTAATAAATATAAATATATATGCCTAACCCCACCAACCCAAAGACTGTATTCAAAGTATTTTAAAAAACGGAAGATCTCTGTTTATACTAAAAAAACAGTAGGATTAAAATTGATATACAAATCAAATGAGGGACCCTAGCCAAATTAATTATACATAGTATTAAGTGTTAAATAGCAATAATAAAGCAGGTCGAGATTAATGATAAATTAAACATCATCACCAAATTAAATTAATCCAACCTTATCTCTTGATACCTAAACAAACTATTCCCTATTGTATTTCGATTAACCCTCCAGAGCTGGGCATGCATTACATACCCAATGAGTGAAGATGTAATTTTGATTAACATGGACCTAGCTAATCCATGAAGAACCAAATTAGAGCCGTATTATACTTAGATTGACATTTCATAAAACATATTAAATTCGAGTTTCTAACGTCATATAATCGACACAATAGGAATGTGATCTGAGTCACACGATTTATGTCCACAACCTTACGCTCTCAAGCTCCGTACGTCAATTCGTTTATTGAGAGCGAATTCGCCATCAATTTGCGAATTCATTTTTATGAATTCATGAATCCACTCATACAAATCACGAATTCGAATAAATAACAATAAAAAAATTATATCACTAAATTTTTATACTCCATTTCTTTGCTTCTAAGTGTACTTATCTCATTAAGAGGAATTTATAGCCAAGTAGTCCCATGTGAAAGCCACGCCTGAAGCTTGAAATGAGTGTAGAGGACCACTGCCCTTTTATAAGCAAGTATGGCTTCCCCCTTTCCCTTGTATAATCGATATGAGATTGAAAGTCAAGGTTTGCAATGCCTCAAGGCTTCCCCTTCACCTTTTTTGGGGAATTGATTTCTTTACTGTTTTTTTAAATTGATTTCTTTACTTTTTTTTTCTTTACTCATTTATCATATATTTGAATATAAAAATTGACTTTTAAAAATCTATTTTCAATAACTTTTATATAATATAAATATACTAGTTATTTTCATGCCTGAAGGCACGGAATAATAAAAAAATGATCAACAATAAACAAATTTGTACTCACACCCAAAATCAAATTACAAAAATAGAGAAAAAAGAAAGGAATTTAAGCACCGATTGTAGTGGGGCGAACGGTGGTAGTGGTGGTGGGAGACGTTGATGATTGTGGTGGGTGACGACTATACTAATGGTGGCAATCGTGGGTGGCAACAGTGATGGTGGTGGTGGGGCAGTAGGGGTGATGGTGGGACAGTGACAGTGGTAGTAAGGTGGCAGTAGCGGTGGTGATGGTAGGGGTGATGGTGGGCAATAATGGTGCTGGTGGGTGCTGACGGTGGTAGTTGGATGATGGTGATAGTGATAATAGATATAAGAATAAGATGACGATGGTGGTGAGTGGTGACGCTGGATCATGGTAGTACTAATCGGTGATGTGTGGCAATGGTGGTCGTGGTGGTGGTGGTGGGGCGGTGAGGATGATGGTGGTAGGGGGTAGTGACGACAACGACGATGGTGGTAGGGTGGTAGCAACGGTGGTGGTGATAGTAATGGTGATTGTGGGGGTGTGGATGATGGTGGGGGGTGATGGTGGTAGAGTGATGGCAGTGGTGGTGGCGGTAATGGTGGGGCAGTGATGGTGGTTGTTGTGCAAGAAGTGGTGGTGAGGGTGGTAAGGTGGCGGCAACGATGGTGGTGGGGCGATGAGTATGGTGGTAGTGGTGGGGGTGGCGACAATGGTGGTGGTGGCAGCGGTGATGGTGGTTGTTGTTATAGCAGAGGTGATGGCAGTGGTGGAGGGGGTAGTAGTGGTAGTCGTAATGGTAGTAGTAGTCGTGGTGTTGGTGATAGTGGTGATGGTGGTGGGGCGGTGGGGGTGGGGGTAGTGGTGGTGGTAAGACGGTTTCAAACGATACTTTTTAAAAAAAAAAGTATTTATTAGAAGTTATAAATTTTAGAATCACTTTTAAAAAGTTACACCAAACACACTTTTAAGAGCCTGTTTTTCTTATTAAATTTGGAGTATTAATATTAGCCGTTATATTAACTTTAAAATAAAATTTTAAACCACGAAAAATAAAAATAATTTTATTTATTTTTTGAGATTTGAATTGTATTTTATTTTATTATATAGATATGTATATATTTATATAGTACTCATAATTTTTTGAATTTTGTCGCTTTCGCACTCCTGCTCTCACTCTCGTTCCTGCCCTTGTTCCCGCTTTGTGTAATCTAAAATGTGACTCGTGAGAGTATTTTTATATTGATTTCTTTGTGAATAGAATAATGATCAAAAAATAGACAGATTCCACAAGGCAGGTAGGCACACGTATTCTAAGAGACACGATTAAATGAACCTTAAGAAAATATTTGAGCTAAAATTATGAAGATTAGGACACTCATTATAGAGCCCATTTAGAACCACACATTGATAAATTGGGGGGCATGTGACAATGCCATTATAAGAGAAACTTATTGACTGTGTATATCATGCAACAGACACGTGCAATGTTGCTTGGAAATTTTCCACCAAAACAACCACAATGGCGGCTAACATTTGCGTCTTAGTGTCCATTACCATTCTCTGGCAATTTCCTAGATTTTTTAATTAAATATCAATATTAAAGGATAAATCATATGTATTGTTATCATTTGTCAAGTCCATTATTTAGGTTACAACTCTCTCAAGTGATCCGAATAATTCGTGCTCAATTCAATTTTTAACTTATTCAATATGAGTAATGTTATATAGATTTGGAAATTTAATCTAAAAATTTGACATCATTCAATGATAATAATTCATAAAATCAAGTTTTAAGTCAATTTATTATTTTTCATTTAATGTTATTTATGATGGTTCATGAAAATAGTGAGCCAAAAAGGGATTTGAGTGTCTGATGATTGTGCGGGTGTGTCGCTTGTGAAATCAACTGTAGGGTAAGGAAAATAGACAAGAGAGTGAGTGGTTCATCAAATTGAATAGTTAGACTAGTCCATTGTCAATGAAGTTCCTTGGTCTAGTGTTGGTTATATTGTTTGAGGAGGAAGAAGAGAGTAATTACATAGAGTTGAGATTGATCCCCTTCTCGTAGGGCATTTCTTTTCTATTTTGGCTGTTAGAGGGAATTATATCTACAGGACACGTGGGATTCTAGAAGCAATGAGGTGACATATTTGAGGCGGTAGTTTGCTATCCAAGGTAGGGTTGCTTTGTCGAGCTCTTCCTCTTCTTCTGATAGTTAGATCCAAATTGGCTTTCTTGAATGTCGAGTTGTTTTGGTATCACTTGGTGATCTGGACTGAGTTAGTTAGCGTTGGATGGGCCAAGTCTGGTCCATGTGGGTTGAGGCCCAATGGGTCATAGTCCAATAGGATCAATCCTTGTTTGGGTAATTTGGAAGCCGGTACAAAAAATTAGACTTATTTGAACTAAACTACATTAAGAAAATTTATTTGACTCTAAGTGCATTTTTTTGAAAAAAGACTAAAGGGCAATTTATTACTCCATTACTCTCTCTCTCTCTCCATTACTCTCTCACTCTCGATTCCCTATTTTCTCTCCATCTATTTCTCTCTCTCTTTCTCTCACATTGATATATATTTTTTTAAATACGTAAAGATTTGATTTGATTTTTTCATCTCTCTCTCCCCTATTTTTTTCTCTCTCCCCTTATTTCCTTATTATCTCACTTTCTCTCTCATTATATCAAGGTTACAACAACACAATTACACTAATTAGTTACAATTACCTTAAATACATTAAACAGTTATTCATGTGTTCTAATAAACCAAACAGTTATACTAAATAATTATATGAAATTACAACACTAATTCAATTTGTCATTTAGTTATTTACATAAATCAAAGAGTTACACTATTTACTATCACGACATGGTTACACCAATTATATATACCAAATTGAGTTTATCATTACACGAAAGATTTTACCATTATACAAAATTTGGTATATATAATTAGCGTAACGATGTTGCGATATTAAATAGTGCAACTATTTAGTTTATGTAAACAACTGAATGAAAAATTTAATTGATATCATAATTTAGTGTAATTGTTTGGTACAACTGTTTGGTTTATTAGAACGCATAAGTAACTTTTTAGTGTATTATAGGACAATTGTAACTGATTGGTGTAACTGATTAGTGTAATTGTGTTGTTGTAATGTTGATATAAATAGAGAGAGAGAGAGAGAGAGAGAGAGTTAGAGAAAATAGGGGAGAAAGAGATGAAAAAATAAATCAAATCTTTATATATTTGAAAAGAAAATAAATTATCAATGATAGATAGAGAGAGAAAATAGGGGAGAGATGGGGAAAGTAACAGGGGGAGAGAGAGATGGAGAGAAAATATGGGAGAGATAATGAGAGAGTCTAATGAAATCTTTACATATTTGATTAGATATATAACTGCAATCAAGAATGCATAATTTAAGGGATGATATTTAGGTAAAAAAAAATTGATTTCATTTGAATTTTGTACCTAAACACAATATGTTTTATTAAAATTGAACTTAATAAAGTAAACAATTTATCCATACACTTTTCCTCAAATAAGTCTAAAAAATTGTACCCGCAACCAAAAAAATCCTTGTTTATATTATCATCAATTTAAATTGTCAAATGTTGTTAAGATTTTTTTGGTTTTTTTTTTTTTTTTTGTAAACCCTATCCAAATGATGAGCTTCCATATGGTTTATCTCCAAATATTTGTTACAGATTATACTAATAATTATTTCAAAATTGTTTGTTAAAATTCTACAGGCTAATTTTTAAGAAGTTTTCATGAGTATTAAACTTGATTTTAGATCGAATACACACAAGTTTTGCTTCAAAAAGAACATAAGCCTCGCTCAAGTTCGAGCCTGATCAATAACAATCCAACCTAATATAAACATACTAAGTTTTAACAAATTCAACTCGCTTAAACTCCTACTTACAATTAAAAAAAAGAGAGAATATGAAATTTACCCAAAAACAAATTAAGATGACAAAATTAGAATGAGATCATCTCTAATATATTTTTTCTTCAATTCATTTCTTGACACATCATCCACCATCCATTCAAGTGTGATTTATTATATACAAGTGTGTCCCTCACTCATTAATAATAAATAATGTGTTAAGAAAGAAATTGAAGAAAAAATGTATTGGAGAAGATTTCGATCCGATAAAATCATTATTGTTTAAGCATTGACATTAAACATTGCATTTTCTTATTAAAGTCTTTTTTTTTTTGGTATATTTCCAGTACTAGTTCGTGCACACGTGCGTTGTACGTGTACTATTTTGAATATCTAATATATTATGTACTGTTATTGCAAGATTATGAAAATATCATGAAAGATATGTACCCTAAAACTGAATGTATTTTGCCACAACTTTCATGGACCAGTTTCTAGACTCTTTTGTCATACTTGGCATTGTTAGAAAGGTTTTTTGGATACTTACATAGGTGTGATCTGCAACCAAAACCATGCAGAAGAAACTATATCTATTATTGTCTTGTAAATGATTTAAAAGTTTGAAGTCAATAAACATTGTAATAATTAATAGACTGCCTACTCTCATGGAGACCATATCAAGTTACAAACAAGCCATAACTAACCTTATGCTTCATCTTAGAACAATGGCATTGAATCATTCTTATAGTGCATCTCATTTGTGAAGGTAGAGTCGAAAATTTGTATATCATGCATTCTAAAAAATATGGATTCATTGTTTTTATTTTTCAAATTTGAGTTGAAATTTCTCATTAGTGAATCTCCATGACTCTAACAAAGTAAAAGGTAATCTTTTGATGAAAAAACGGACAGTAATCTTCTAATGAAAAATAGATCACTCTTGGTGTGCTAATTTCTCAAAGCTTGTATAGTTTAACAAGGATTAACATTTAAAACATTAATGTCTGGTATGCACAATCAATTTACATTTGTATAGATGAGAAATCGATATCGGAATTCATATCAATATAAGTAACAAATAAAGTTTTTCTATGAAGGAACCTCCCCAAAGAGGCAAAATCGTGTGGATTAACCACACATACTTCAAAAGAAAAACAAATATTGATGATTAAAAAGTAAAAACTAAGCATGCTAGAACTCATGGCACAACTTCTCAAATTATAATGCATTGGGCGTCAAAAACATGAAAGTGATTTTATAGGTTCTTTGACTGAATAGGTGGCGCCTTCAAATTTTCTCTAATTACAACTTGAGATGTACTCTCTTCATGCACTAATGCTATGGTAAAGATGTGGAATTAGTTAAAGAAACTTGAACTATTTAAGGTAAAGCAAACTGAGCCTCCAAAAGAAATTGGTGCATGACTTGGTTTATCTGTTGGAAACATACAAACAACATGTGATGTCCCATGGCTTTCATTGGCTTCATGTGCAACCTCCGAGATAAATAGGGTAAGTTCCTCACATTTTTCCATTTGAAACAGTAGGGCAAAAAAGAAAAATAACCATCAGTAAGAAAAACATAAAGCACAACTTAGACGGCAACATGCCAACAACTTATAAGCAGGACAAACACTATAGTTAACTCTTATCAGTAAAACAACTCTTATCAATATACAGCAAATGCGTGTTCGCATATGGGCAACAACTGTTGTCCAGTAAAAATTATCTTGCAAAAAATTTAGCTTCAAACTATATAACACTTCCTTTAGTCTCAAGACATCAAAGCTAAAGGGGAAAAAAAAGAAGAAGAGAAATCCTCCAACAAAAAATGAAAAGGAAAAATTAAATGTTCATAGGCAAGTTCCATAAATCTTTATTTTTCGAGCTATCCTTTAGGGGACATTAATTAATTGTCAATCCGTAAAAAATTCAAAGGTAGAAGAGAAACTCAAGATTCATAAAAAAAAAAAAAAAAGGCAAAGAACATTGGTGGCTAATCCAATTTCCTAAAAAATGAACAAATATCAAATATCACGTGTGAGTATGAAGTATACACGATGGAACAGAGAAACCCCACTTAATACGATCTTGAATGGTGGTAGAAGAAGGTCAAGCTGGTAAATGCTAAAATAGTAGACCCAAAGCAATTAGTTAATATAGATCCTTTAAAGGGGTTTTACAGCGAATGGTGGCGTGTTGGTTGTGTATGCAAAAAAAATTAAAAAAAAGGACAATGAAAATGCTGATGATCATACAACATTGGGAGCTTCTCTCATATCTGGCAAGATGGTGCAGGCTCTAGGGGTGTCGTGTCGTGTCATTTTTAGGTTATGTCGTGTTCGTGTCAATATTCATGTCAATAAAAATTAGCTAATTCTAAAACAACTCAAATAATGCTATACAAAAAAATTATTATATACCTATTTTCTACTTTCATGAACTGTTAACCTGTCTAACTTAGACAAAGTTAGAAAAGTTTTACTCAATAGTTGGTGTGAACGTTCCATATGCAATCATGTCAATTTTGTATAAATCTTTCAATTCTCTATACAAAATAATGCTTGGTTTATACACCGACTATCCCTAAATTCATATTATCATGTAATTTCACAAACATGGAGTTTTTAGAGTACTAAACTATTGGCAAACAGATTAACCTAGTTTTTCTTCAACTTCAATTGTTCTTATCCAATATGACATATAGGAGTTTCATATAAGCCTATAATCAAATAGAAAAAAAAAATATTATGGTCTACCACAGGAAAAAAAAATGCATAAATACAAAGAATCTATGGATAAGATATACAATTCAAGCAGTGAGGGATCAGTACCTCTTCAAGCTTTTGAACCGCAGAGGTAGTGACTGGCAGAAGCTTTCAATTGGTGAAGCATCTTTTCAACTTTATGCATATATCAGTATGTGAAACAGGTGGAAATTGGAGGGGCATGAATGGTTCAACTTCTAATTCATAATTGCTATTAATTGTAGATTGAATACTTTTGTGTTAGCTTGGTAAAGTTAATTGATATATTCATTGCACAATCTGTAGGGTCTAAAAGTTTTAAACAAGTTAAAGCTATTATATGTAGGATACAATTGACTTTCTAAGATTGATCAAGGGCAATATAGGAAAAATAATATTTTTCATGTATGTTGATATTTTATAGTAGTACTAGTTATGACATGTGCCTGAAGACACAGAATAATAAAAAATGATAAACAATAAACATATTTGTATTCATATCCAAAATCAAATCACAAATATAGATGAGAAATAAATGAATTTAAGCATCGGTTGTAGTGGGGGTGAGAGGAGACAGTGATGGTTGTGGTGGGTGACAATGACCGTGGTGGTGGTGGTGGCGGCGGTGGCGACAGCGGCGACGATGGCGGTGGTGGCGATGGCGGCGGCAATGATAGTGGTGGTGGTGGCGGCGACGACGACAGTGGTGGTGGAGGTGGCATCGGTGGTGGTGGTGGTGGCGAGGCGGCAATGGTGGTGGTGGCGGCGGCGATGGTGGTGATGGCGGCGATGGCGATGGTGGCGATGATGACGACAGTGGTGGTGGAGGTGGCATCAACGATGGTAGTAATGGTGTTGGTGGCGGCGGTGGATGATGGCAGTGATGGTGGTGGTGGTGGCGGTGGCGATGGCGGCAGTGGTGGGTGTGGTGGTGGTGGTGGTGGTTGTGGTGGCGGCGGTGGTGGGAGGAGGCGGCAGCGGCAGCGGCAGCGGGGGTGGTGGCGACGGCAGCGGCGATGGTGGCGACAGTGACGACGACGGCGGCGGCGATGGTGGCGACAATGACGACGACGGCGGCGACGGTGGTGGTGGCGGCGGTGACAGTGGGGGTGGTGGTGATAGAGGTAGTGGTGGGGCAGTTTCAAACACTTTTTTTTTAAAGTACTTATGAGAAATAATTTCTAGAAGTACTTTTAAAAAGTCACTTCAAACACATAATTAGGGGCCTATTTTTCCTATTAAATTTAGGGTGTTAATATTAGCCGTTAGATTAACTTTAAAGTAAAATTTAAAGCGATCTGAACCGCGAAAAATAAAAGTCATTTTGTTTATTTTTTGAAATTTAAATTGTAAACTATTTTATTATATAGATAAATTAGAAAGACGCATCATATGTACGGCATTTGCCTTTGAAAAAAGAAATTGTTTATTCAAAGTTGACAACTTTGCATTTATTCTGCCATTGCAATATTGTTGCAAGTCGCAAGCATGTACCTCACAGGATTGATACTTGCAAAGCAGCTACCTCACAACTCACAAGACAAATTTTAATATTTTTACGGATAAATTATATTTTGACTCCCTCAATTATCATATTATTTATATTGCACACCATAATTATGTAATTTGTTTGACATGGCCTCAATTATTAATGGCTGTTACAAATTTAATAAAAATTTATTTTATTTTGTCCCTTGAATTATGCAATTCTTTTTAATTTTCTTCAACACGTCAGCAATTTTGGACCAAACAGATAAGAGATGTTTACGATTGCGATAATATGAAATAATTAAAGTAATTAAAGAGATAATTTAAAGGATTAAAGTGTAATTTACTCTATATTTATCCATTAATTTATTTTGGTCAGCCTCACGGTCACGGGCCATCTTTCTCTCTCCCTCCAAATACTTCCTCAGCAAGGTAGCGAATCTTCCTTACACTTGTCTCCCGCTCTAATCCCCTTTTTCACATATAAAGTGAGTCATGTAATGTAGAAGAACCTATAACTCTAACCTGAGGCTACTGGGATTTGCTACTGTTGCAATAAATTTCCGGCGATTCCTGCCTACTTCCGATCAGAAAAAGAGACTCCGGAGTCCGGCAGTTTGATTCTTCTAAGAATTCTGTGGAAAGCGTACAGAAAAAGTCTATTAATCTTTTTTCCGGTGATCTCTGCCATGAACGACAGAGACGACCACTCCATCCCTTCTTTAGATCTCCAGAAGCTAAAAGTTGTATCTGCTCTAGGCCGAGGTGCGAAAGGCGTGGTATTCTTGGTCCAAACGGAAAGCGGAGAATTGCTTGCTTTGAAAGCAATCTTAAGAGCTTCGATCGAGAAGAACAACAAGGCTAACGGTCATAGCAATGGTAGCGAGTACAGACGAATTTGCTTTGAACAACAAGTGTTGAGGTGTTTTCAACATCCTCTGTTGCCGAAACTCCATGGAGTTGTGGTTACGGAAAAGATCGTTGGATATGCTATTGATTACTGTCCTGGACGCGATCTCAATTCTCTCAGAAAGAAGCAGACAGAGAAGATGTTCTCCGATGACCCCATCAGGTAAATTCACTGATCTTCTCAAGCCCTCTCTCTTACGTGTGAAATTGTTTACAGATTATTTTATGACAAAAATAATAATTCAAAATTCAAAATCTCAGGTTTTATGGAGCGGAATTGGTACTGGCGTTGGAGTATTTGCATAGTTCAGGAATAGTATATAGAGATTTGAAGCCAGAAAATATACTGATCCAAGAAAACGGACATCTAATGCTTGTCGATTTCGATCTCTCAACCAAACTCTCCGCAAAAACTCCCGAAATTCGTCGCATCGTCAAATCGGTTCAGAAATCCGATCATATAAAGAAAAAGAAATTTCCTCCTTTCTACAGATGTTGCAATTCAGGAATTTCACCTGAAGACTCGGACAACCAGGCAGAACTCGGTTTCAACTCAGTGAGTCAGAATCACACTTCGGAGTCTGATTCGGATGCGAAGTCGAACTCGTTCGTTGGAACAGAGGAATACGTTGCACCCGAGATCATACTTGGCAAGGGACACGATTTTGCTGTGGACTGGTGGTGCTTAGGTGTCGTTTTGTACGAAATGTTATACGGTAGGACGCCATTCAGGGGGGCGGATAGGAAAGAGACGTTTTATCGGATTTTAACGAAGTCGCCGGAGTTAGTCGGAGAGAAAACGGCGTTAAGGGACTTAATTGGAAAATTGCTGGAAAAGGACCCAACGCAGAGGATCTCACTTGAGGAAATCAAGGGCCATCCTTTCTTCAAAATGGTTGATTGGAATTTGATTTTGGAAATCCAACGGCCTCCGTTTGTACCTGTACGGCCGGAGGCTGAGGACATTGAAGGCAATAAGGTAATTGAAGTGGAAGCTTTTGTCCAAGGAATTTTTGAAACTGGGGAGAAGGAGAAAGGGGAAGAAAACAACTCGGAGAAGAAGAATGACGAGAGGACGAATAATGGGGTGTGGGCTGAAGGACCGAGTCACCCAACTCAGGCTGACAATTTTTTGATTTTTTAATTTATATATTTTAATTTTGTTCATCCGAAATTCAATAATAGCATGAAATTGTTGATTTGACAATAACATGAATATACGGATTGTGCTTTTATTTTTGGTACTGCAAAGTGAGAATATTTTTAATGAACATATTCTCCCCCCCTCCCCTATGTTGTGTCTACAACGTGGGGTTGTATATATATATACTAGGATGATTCGTACATGAAAATATGATATAATATGAATAATTTTGAGAAAAATATTAATGACCGTAAGGTGTTTAAATTTGCATTGACTACTTTTTAAATTTTGAACCAATTAGTGTAATTCGAGTTAATGTAAAAACGTATCCCTAATAAACATGTTTACTTTTGTGTCAATTTAATTCATTTTTGTGTTCAGTGGTTGTTCTGTCAATGGGGTGGATAAATGACCACAAACTCACATTACCAACCTAGACTCTAGTTTGAGAAGAGTTTGGCATGAGTTTGAGAAAAATAGTTCAAAAGACCTCTAAATTTTATGTTTGAATTAAAAATTTAATCATGAGTTCTCAAACTCGGCCTGCAGCTAGCCTGAATATTAAACTCATGTTCATAGATTTCGTCAAACCTAGGAGTAGGATAGGTTTGAGAAGATATGTTAAGAGATTAAGGATATAAAAAACAATTGTACCCCTTAATATGAGTTTGAATTTGATTGATTAAGGATAAAATAGTCATTTATAGGATAAATAGTTGCTAATAATTATGATATATTCGTAGGTCCTACATGTGTATGTGTTGCATACTAAAATGAGTATGAATCGGATTCAATGTTGAATTCCATTTTTATAAAGATGAATTTGAATTTGGAAGAATTTGAAAAAACCAACTCAAACCCTCCCAAAAAATCTATCAAAACAAGCCCTAGTAGATGTTCTAATGGTACAACCATAAGTCGGATATAATATTAAAAAAATAATGATATTGAGACCTAATTTATTGACATAATTTACTGATCTAATTCATTATGACTTTTGAATTCACTGTAGATCCATTAAATATTGGAACTTAGTGTTGATCCAATTATTCTTATGAAATTACATCGTTATATAAATAAATTAAATAAAATTTTTAGGTGTAAATAATATTGAACAAATCATTATTTTGAAGAGGGTTTTATTTTTTATTTTGAGAACTGGATTTTCAAGAGGTTGAAATGAATCAACTGGATACATCCAAGTTGTCACAGGAGTACAAAATAATAATAATAATAATAATAATTGTGATGTGAACACGTAGGATTGAGGAACCACCTAGAATGGCAGAAAGCCTAGGGAACAGAAAAGTTGGGTCATACTCATACTCATTAGATGTATGATGCAACTGTTAACTACCTCATAAATTGCGATAACAAATCCACGCCTACAAATACGGCCACATGAAATATCACAACAACACACCCATACAACCAGTTACGTGCTGCTGCAACTATTATTGTATATGAATTAAACCAATTTTAAATTAAAATAAACATATTCATTCAAATGATAATTAAAGTTGCCCAAATCTTGTTGGGTCAACGGTTCATTAAATAAATGCCAACATTGGCAAGATCCTTGCTTGAAGATGTCCACCATCTAGAAGGAATTCTATGGAAATGACTTGTTGCCCAAACTTCCTAAGCCTACAACTTCATGGGCCAAAAACATAGCCACCAGCTTTGACTCTTAAACCCCCCTTTACGTGAATGGTTTGGGAAGATGAAAAACGAGATTAGAGCTCAGCACACACTACTTTTTGTTGACATTTCAAGAGGTTTACTGCAAGGAAAACTTGCTGTCTTCACATTATATGGCTCAAGTTAGTGTCTCCCCCCTCAACTACAAAGAGGGTCTCACAAACACCTCTATCGATTGTGCCCTCAAGTCCACCTAAGTGTCTGCTCAGCCAGGTAGATATGGCTCTGTATAATAAGCACCAACAAACCACCCTAGACAGAGAAAATTGATTTCAAAGAGATGAAATGTAATATAACTTGGAACAGCGAACAAGACTTAACGGTCACAATGCTATTCCATCACTGCATGAAAAGATAAACCATACAGGTCTGGCAACCAACTTATGGAATCCCAAAAAAAGAAATTGCCTGAAATCTGTTTCATTCCAAGTTCTCATACTACCTAATGGGGAGAGTGGAGCACCAGAAACAGATATATAAGACACTGCAACAATGCTCACCCGTCCTCCTGGCTGCGCAACCTGGCTAATTTGTTGGTAACGGCAACATCTAGTTGTGCCGCCCGCTCAACATTCTCCTTTCTTTTGCGAGTTGATGCATTATGTCAGTGTTATCAGAATTACATCGAATTAGATCGATTTTTTAGTTAGACCATCTAAAGAGTCAAACCGTCTAGCAGGAGCAGAAATTATAATTTTATTAATAGAACACCAATAAAAGGCGTAACCCATATATATATATGAACAATATACAAAATGAGTCAACAAAAAAAAAATTACTATAAATTTATCTATAAGACCTAACAAAAAAAAATTTGAACCAAAAAATTGGACTCAATCATATATTGAATTTTAAGAATGATTCAAAAAATAATTTGTTCAATCACAAACTTATTATTCATCATTGAATTTTAATAAACAATTGAAAATAATTTAAACTATGACTATTCTATTAAACTAAACCTAAGTACATGAACTACTTAACTTATGACAATAAAATTATTCAAACCTCTAAATCAAATCAATTTAGTCTAACTATAATGGAGGACTACAAGCCTTAATTCCAATTCAACATATACAAATAAAACACTATAGAGGACTACAAACCCAAATATTAATTATATATATATATATTATAGAAGAGGACTACAACCCCAATTTCATATTTTCAATTCAACATATAATAAGTAATATGCAACAGATGACTACAAACCCTAATTTCAATGCAACATGTTAAAAATAAACCACAAGAGAGGACTACAAGCCCAAATTTTCAATCTTAATATATAAACATAAAACAAAAGAGAGGACTACAAGCCCCAAATTTAGTTCAACGTATAAACATAAAAAATAGGAGAGAGCTAATCTATTTCGTAATATATTAGTTAATCTTTAAATCCCCAAATTTCCGATACCATCTAACATAACTACCCTTAAATCTTTTTAACATTCACAAGTGAGATTCATATATTTGTCAAAATAACATAACTACCTTTAAATCTTTTTTTAAAAAATTCAGTGGGGGCAAATTTCTAATAAATTCCAAATTTTTTGAAATTATACTTTCTCCGCAAAATTTTTTAAAATTCCACCCCTGTGGATCCGCCACTGCCGCCGCTTGGAAACTGTGAAACCGACTGGTTTTGGACACAACCCGTGAACCGGACCGGTTTTGTAAGTTTTGTAAACCGGACGGTTCGGATGAAATTCCCAAATTCGGCCTAAAATCAGTCCGTCGTTCTCCACTCCAGTGACCCAGTCCCAGTCCGCTTCTTCTCCTCTTCAGTTTCCTTCGGTCCTCCACTCCTCTTCTCCAGGCACTGTGAACACGGAACAGCCAGAACGTTTTGCTCCTTAAGCGTTTTGTCCTCAGCTCAGCTCCTTAGGCTGCCACAAGTATCTCTCTCTTTCAACTCAGTCAGTCATTCTCTGTTATTGTGTCTTATTGATTGTTGCATGGGGTTGAGCTGTCTAGATAGGGGAGAAGGATCGATAGTATCCCAGAACCATATAAAAATGAACCATAATCTACCTGTTGTGCATCATCAAAACTTCCAAGTTCCTTAAAATTGTGTACAACAAACTTCTTAAATCCATTGGGAAGATAATGGCGAGTCTTCTTGTCTGAGCCATAACCAATGTTGGGCATGAGGTTGTATATCCTTTGAACTTTCTCCTCACATGGGAATCAATACTCTTCGGCCTACGCCAGTTTGGCTGCAACCGGCAGTTATATCCATTCAACAGAATAAGACATGTAGGAGTTGGAAATATAATCCATTAGAGAACAGAATGTGAAGAAGTCAAATGCCCCGAGCATGTTTCTGTTTCCAGTCAGTATGCCCAAACAGTAGGTGCATACGTATGCTTTGAGAATTATACAGAAACCAAGCACATCAAAATATCCTTGAAGCCAAGATGAATAACCACGGGTTTACCAAACCACACACATGAAGATTTTTTGTCATTATCTATGGAAAGACCAATATTAATCTAATCTTTTCAGATATAGCACACATACCTAAGACAGATTGTAGGGAGTCTGACAAGAGCTGAATACCAGGCAAACACAACTTTCATGATACCTACACCTACAGACATACTTGAAGCGTTTTTTCTTGTTTGTGGAATTCGGCATCTTCAAGAAAATACCGTTATTAGATACTTATAAACTTAGAATCTCGCACGATTCGACTAAGTCATTCAAATTATATCTGAATCAATCCGAGTGGATGAGTTATCGTCACCAGCCAATACAGCGATGCCTCAATATAATTTTGAATCTCTCGTCATGTTTCAACATTTTCTTTCCCACGCAACGGCGTCACGATAAACTGAATATGAACCAACGAATCCAATACGAGCCCTAATAAAAAATTAACACAGCATCAAAGTACATTCAACTTCAGAACAGTTTAAATACACGAAAATTAGCATAAAAAATTATCTCCAAGTAGTATAGATTCAGAAAATCACGCTACAATACACTGCATGCGTGCGTGTTGTATGTGTGTGTGTGTGAGAGAGAGAGAGATGGGTTTCGAACCTGCTCGAAACGCAGAGGTGACTGAACTAGGATCAAAAGGCTAAAAGAGCGACTGAACTAGGGTCAGATGCCTGGGCTTCGAGGTCGGATATTGCAAGTTTCTTTTGGGCCTGGCCCAAAACCTCCCAAAACCTCGTTCTTTACACAGATCAGGATCAGCTGGACCCAAGGCCCACTACGTGCATCTTTTCTTAATTTTATAGCAATAATGAGTTCTCTTTTTTTTCGGGGCTTAGGGAGGCCGGTAGGCCCGGTGTCTCTCTAAAAACTTAATAGGATAAAAATACACTTTTTAAAATAATTGGGATAGAAGTACATCTCCTAAAAAAAAGTCATAAAAGCCCTTTTACCCCTACCATAAATAGTGCATACCTAATTGACAACTTTTATATTTCCAATATCTAAATATTAGAATGTAGGACTTTCAAGATTCCTTTTGATATTTGTGTATCATTTAAATTTTGAAATTTCATATATATATATATATACACACACACACACGTACATATATATATATGTACATATAAAATAGTAACATCAAACAGTAACACGCTCAACAAAAAAATAGTAACATCAAACAGTAACACTCTCAAAGAAAAAAAATAGTAACATCAAACAGTAACACATTAAACAAAAAAATAGTAACATCATACACTCAACAACAAAATGGTAACATCAAATAGTAACACGCTCAACAAAAAAATAGTAACATCAAACAGTAATACGCTCAAAAAAAAAAATAGTAACATCAAATATTAAATTTTTAATTAAGTTTTTTATTGAGTATGTTACTGTTTGATATTTCTATTTTTTTGTTGAGTGTGTTACTGTTTGATATCACTATTTTTTTGTTGAACGTGTTACTGTTTGATATTACTATTTTTTTGTTGAACGTGTTACTGTTTGATGTTACTATATACGTGTGTGTGTGTGTGTGTGTGTGTGTGTGTGTGTGTGTGTGTGTCTATATATATATATATATATATATCTGTGTGTGTGTGTGTGTGTGTGTATATATATATATGAAATGAGCAATGCTATTGGGACCTAATTCACTATGACCTTTGGATTGACTGTGGGTTCCATCAAACATTGGAACTTCGTGTTAATCCAATGGTTCCAATGAAGCTACGTCATTAGGTCAGCAAATTATGTTAGATTTTTAGGTCCAAATAACATTTTCCATATAAAATTTCAAAATTCAAATGATACACAAATATCAAAAGGAATCTTGAAAGTCTCACATTCTCATATTTAGATATTGAAAATATAAAAACTGTCAATTAGATATGCACTATTTATGGTAGGGGTAATTATGGAATACATTTTAGAAAGAATTTGAAAATGTTTTAAAATGTGTACTTATTGACAACTATTTGATGAAAAAGATGACTTAAATGATGATAAGTTTGAAGATAGTATTTTAAGCCAAATAAGTTTTGAAAAAAGTACTTACATCCCATTATCTCTTTTTATAAGTTAATTAGGTTAAGGTCCCTCCTTTGGTGTGTAAATTAATTTTAGTCCTATCGAATTTTTAGTATAAAAAAAAGATCCTCCTCCGATTTTTGAAAAAACTTGCATGTGGTCCCTGTGTTGGTGCGAATGTTAAGGGATTAGTTAGTTACCCATTTTGCTCTCATTACATTATTTCAACCTAAAATATAGTTAGTTTTTTTTTTCTTTTCCATTTGTTATTGAGGTTTTTGTGGTGTTGTGTATCAATTTTAAAATTTAAACTCGTGAACCAAGCAATTTGGATATTATGATGATGTCTGACGATCTGTATTTATAAAGAAGAATGTACATTAATGATCTGTATTTTAGTGTACCTGTCTAATGATCTGTATTTATGAAAAAAAAATACATTAACAATCTGTGTTTTAGTGTACTTGTCTAATGATTATTGCGTATGTGATATTGTTTATATTTTTTATTGCATACCTATTATTTTTTATTTTTTTGATTGCATTTCTGCTATTTTTTGGCTCATTTAATTGGAGACCTACTTTTTTTTTAACATACTTGTCTTATGATTTTTGTTTATGGAGAAAAATGTATATTATGATAACATAACTTTTTAAAATAGGTGTTTAAATTAGGTGATGAAATTGTCATTATTTTTTGCAACTGTAAAAGATGTTAGTCATGTCTATTGTTTTGAATTTTCAAAAGGGACCTAAATCAAAATAAAATTGGTGAGTGAATTTTTTTTGGAATCCTATTAGGCTTAGAGACCGGTCTCCAAATCCATCTTTTTTTTTTAGGGTAGCAATAATGAGTTATTGATCTCCTAAAAATAAGATAAATTAAGAGAGAATTAATTTAAGTGGTTTAGACATATTTACAAATTATTTACTGTAGTACCCTTGAGAAACAATGATGTGATAGCTATTGATGGTGAGCAAAGAAGTAAAAAAAAATTAAAATAACTTTACATAAAATCTATATTTATATCTATACTACTTCTAAAAGGCAGAAAAAGTGAAAAACTTTTGTTTTCCAAGTTTATCCTCGATTGATCCTCTAATGCCAATTTTCTCCTCTATCAATAACAACTACATGATTTAATCTTTAAATTATTATTATTAGAGGGATAAATGTCAATAACGAGTTGGAAGTTGAAGAGATTTATGACTTATGACTCCCATATGCCTACTTCAATTCAACCACATAGTTTGGAAGTTGAATGGATTTAGGACTTTCAAATTCCTACATATGCCTACTTCAATTCAACCACATGAGTTTGGAAGTTGAATGGATTTAGGACTTTCAAATTCCTACTTCCATTGAAACTTCTCTTTCTTTGTCTTTTATACTTTTTGTGTGTGTTGCCTTCTCCTCCTCAGATAAGCAAACAAACAAAGAAAAACTTTTTCATTGTTCGAGGTATGTTGTATTTCACATATTTTTTTATCTTAGTTGATGTTATTCTTTTAGCTTACCAATTTAAAAACGTATTGATGAGGACTCTATTATATTTGAATCAAAATTTTTGGCAATTCATATATTTGAGGTTACTAAT
This sequence comes from Ilex aquifolium, assembly GCA_951799425.1. Taxonomy (NCBI): domain Eukaryota; kingdom Viridiplantae; phylum Streptophyta; class Magnoliopsida; order Aquifoliales; family Aquifoliaceae; genus Ilex; species Ilex aquifolium. The sequence goes on from OX637394.1 coordinate 5,296,758, forward strand.
GGAAAATCATTTACTATATCGAAGTTGCACCTAGAGCAAACAAAACCGTGGAAATGGCGGCTGCGTACTCCAATTGATGCAATTGCATTTCATTTTGAGAAGCATCGTAGAAACGTTATTAAAAAGATGAAAATGAGGTACCAGTATGTTCATTCAGTTTATTTTTTCTTGAAAGTCATTGAATTTATTTTTGCTATTCCTTGAATCTAACATTTGTTGTGGAAAAAAAAAAAACAAAAATACCAAAACAAAACCTTGGAAATGGCGGCTGCATACTCTAATTGATGCAATTGCATTTTATTTTGAGAAGCATCATCATATATCGCAAAGGTTAAGATTTTGATATGTTATCGACAAGTTATATATCTTCTTAATATGAAATAAGAGGTTCATTTATACATCTCCTTGTGAAAATTTAATTTGCAAATTTAAAGTGTTGATGAGGCATTTTCGAGTTATTATTGAGGTTTTTTTTTTCTATTGATAATTTGTGAGATCTATTGTATCTTAACTTCAGACCCAAGGTTTAAGATATATTTGTCCTTGGTTTATGTTGGTTTTGGGGTGTATTTTGAAAGAAGGTATTTTTCAAGTTAAAGACTTTGTTTTTAGTCTATGGGATTTGTTGGCTAACCTTGTTTTGCTTTAGCTACTCATGTATGAAACAGTTGTAGGACATCTCAAATGTGGACTATGTAAAGATTGAGAAGTTTATGGGTTTTTTAGGGTTTGCAATAAGGTCTTTTAAATATTTATCATTTGAAGCGTGATGCAAAGCTCAATATAGCATTCATCTAATTATATGCCAAACAATCTGTTCAAACTGATGCATAGGAATTTTTTGAGAAAACATGTTGAGAGCTGGCTTCTCGATGATATTAAAATCAGTTTCTAATGAAGATGAACAATGTTTGGATGTAATGACCTGCCTGTGGACTACTTCTCTGGTAAGCTTTAAATTTATGTTTTTTTTCCTTCTTAGATTTCTGGTATGTTTGCCCATTGATTTTAATAATATATTTGGTTTATTGTTTTTATTAAATTTCATAAAAGACGTTGTAGTCATTTTACATGTTTAGCGTGGATGAAACATGTTTTTGTGAAGGCTATTGCTTTGTTACTTTCTTTTCAGTGCAACTTACTTACTTAGTTATATATTTGCAACATTTATTTGGTAGATCTTTGTAATTCTTGGAATAATAATTTTTGATATAAGATGAGAGCTTAGATTAGTTGTCATGTTAGGAGGTGCACTGGTACTTAAAAAAATATATTGCATTATCATTCGCATGTAGTAATGAAAACTTGAAGGGTCATTCGTGATTAATATGTTCATGACTCACTTCGGCTGACATCAAGACAGAGAAGTTATTATGTAGAAATATTGGAAATAATAACATCCACTATATTTTTTGTTCTTCTTCTATAACTTCGATCTACTTCAATGTAGTGATTAAAGGTTTTCTAGAAAAATAAATTACAATTAGATTCTAGCAATTTTTGATCTCTTCTGAGAAAGATTGTTTGACATGCCACATATATTTTACGTTGAATTTATGAGTTAAATTAATTGATTCGTAGAGTTCAAGATAAGATATAGTCCATCCCTCCATTCCAGTTGTTGAGCTACAAAAGGATGATAATGAAGTATGAACTATAATACTAATAAATATTGTATGACCAAGCTTGAATATTATTTTCCCTAAACACACGACCAATAAGAGCAAAAAGAAAACACAAAGATCTTTCTCTCAATGTTATAAATCAATGGCCTTTTATCAAAATCTTAATACAACTCCTAAGGTTACACATTCTCTAACAACTCATGCATAAATTCTTTGCTAACAAAAAAAAAATCTATATAGGGGAAATGTTCAAAGTTGGCCTCATGACAAATATGTGAAAAATATAATGATACTATAGAACACACTCTTTAGTTCTACTGATATAGGATACATAATTAATCAACAACGTCCAATTGTCAATGTTTACTTAAGTTATGAATTTTTACGAAAAATGATCCATTGTATTTATTTAATTTTTAATGCTTAAAATTAAAATAACCCACGTGGAGCACACGTGTGCACTAATAGTAATAATAAATATATCAATTGCTAGATTAATTATTCTATTTAATTACCTACAATATGATTAAGTCATTTTAACCCCTTCACAATAATAATGCAGCATCCTTTCATCTCTCTCAATGTACATTTAATGGGGTTTGATTATGTACTTCTTTTCTAAATTTTCTCTTTCTTGTATCCATATATTAGAAATCCCACTTTGTTTCTGGTATATATTTGGAGGACATGGCCGATTTACTTTTTAATTATGCGTTGTGAATTAATTTCAGTTGATTTTTCAAATAAATATCATTTGGTTTGTTCATTGAAGTTTTATTCAAAGAGAATGGAAAGTGGATTCGAGAACCAGATGGTTTTAGATTCAACCATGACGAATCTCTGATGGAAAGATGATTCACTATAGTTAACTAAATCTCAGTAGATGATACTACTAAAAACGCACCCCTTCATCTTCTCTCTCTCTCTTTGTTTTTTTATTACTGGAAATGCATCCCTTCATTTATCTCTCTATCATGTACTAAACAATCGGCTGTCATCTACTAAATAACACATATGAAAAATGTGACAGGATTCTTGGTTACTCTTAATATAATGACGTAGGTTTGACAATGAGTGGCTTTAGAAAAATCATGAAATGGTTCATGTGCAACGCACATTTGCACCAACTAGTATTAAAAAAAATCTGGTAGCTTATAGTTTAACACAAAAATATAACCCTTAATAAAACACAATAGCCAAATATGATTCATGCAACTGACCTACAAATGTTAAAAAAAGACATTGTTAAATTGAGTCGAGTTATGTAGCGGAAAAAAGAATTGAGTTGAGTTGAATTCAACTCGTGATCTCCTAATTTACGAACAAAAAACTCTTCATCTCTCCCCTCAACATTGTTGCATGTCATTAGTTTTGTTAAAAGTACCCCAATAATCCAACCGTCCAAATTCATTTTGTATAAAATCTAAGAAATGCTTGTTGTGAAAAGGTTATGTGAACACTTAATCTTTTGAACTATAATGTTAATATCAAACTACATTATTTTTTCTTTTGATGGATAATTGGGATGTTGCCAATACACTTTGGGAAATGCTATTTAGACCTTATTTAGGGACATAATGATGTATAACTATTGGATTGGTTGTGGGTTCCATCTAACATTGGAAGTCACAAGTAATCCAATAGTTCCATTGAAATCATATCACTAGATCCCTAAATAAGATCTTCAAATAAGGTTCTTATAACATTGCTTATACATTACGTATTTTGGGCAACGAGCTCTTAGGAAACAACAATGTATTCTCGACTTTCTCACACTTAATTTACTTTTATGTCCTTAGTATTCTCGACTTTCTCAATGTCAAGTAAGTTATAAATTGCATTTATTGCCTTACCTACATACACACAGCCAGATTTAGGTGTGACAAATGGACATGGAAGACTAGACGGTAAAGAGGAACCCGTGAACTACACTTGCTTCTGAATAGATGTGCGGTGTACATATATTTAGGATACAAAATTTGAATTTTAATTTAAAAAACATAATATTTCTCTTTAACTCAGTGTAGTTGCAAATTTCTATACGATTGCTTTATATAGTTTTGGGCAAGTGTGTGGGAATACGTTGGAAGCACCCCAACGCACTTTCTTGTGCCTCCCTAGTTTAGTGAGCTTTGGACTTTGAATGACTAGCTTTGGTTAGACTCCTGCCATTGTTTATTTAGGAGCAATGCTACACAATCTAAATATAATTAAAAAAATTATAACTCAAATGTATATTATTTTTTGGATGAATGGGTCATATTAACTTTTTTAGTATGACCCATTCATCTAAGAAATAATATATATTTGAATTGTAATTTTTTGAATTACATTTGAGTTGTGTAATATTTTTCATTTATTCACGCCCAATGTTAATTGGCAGCAATTTCTTCCTCATTGGGAGGTGTAGTAGTCAATGCTCCACCTACCCATCTCAACCCTCTCAATTATTCCTCCATACCTCCTCAACTTTAAATGTGAATAAAGTAAAAATTAAGAACGGTGATATATTCTTATCTTTTTGTAAAATCCAAATCATCGCAAAAAAAAAAAAAAACTTTAAATGTGAATGCCAAGCTTGACATACTGAAGGGAATTTTGATGGCTTGGTTTGCTTTAAAATGCTAAGTCTTTAGTATTTGCACTCTGTTTGGATAAGTGAAAAACTTTTTTGGATGGTAAAATTCTCCAAACTAACTCAAATTTAACAAAAAAACCCATAATTTGAATCGGATTAAAACTCTTACTTTAAACTAGCATGGATATATGTACACTAGCTCTATTGATTTTAGTGCTTATATTTGATTGTGTCTTCATAATAAAACTATATGGACATTAGGATTCAAAATTCAATAATCATGAAATACACACCAATGCAATTCCTCCAAAGATTGCGAACATGTATGTCACAACTTTTGACAACAATCGGGGCTTACCCCAATTGTATTATCACCTCACTCATGTAGGGCCTCGCTCTATCAATCCCCAATAGTGGCATCGTGAGGATTGGGGTTTAAAATCGGTGGGTCTCAATTTTGGCGATGATTTAGATTTTACAAAAAGATAAGAATATATCACCGTTCTTAATTTTTACTTTGAGAAAAGTAAAAAACGCCAACCAGATATGTCAATTAAACTCATGTTTTTTTCAATTATAAACTTGTGAACATAACAAAAACTCTTAATAAGTAACTAAGTAGCATGCATGGTGCACATGCTTCCAAATTTTCAATTCACATCTTGTGCGTGCACTCAGCTCTTAAGCCCATCTTCAAGTTTTAAAAACCCTTTGAAGTCAGTCAAACCCTAACAACCTCATAAACCAATATCCCAACGCCACCTCATCATCCTGACATCTTTTCCACGTGTCACTCAATGATTCGATTCACATATCAGTGTCAGTCCACACAATTCATATCCTATACTCTCCCCAAGATCTTCAGCTTTCATCTCTCTCCCTATAAAACTCTCCATATTAACAGCAACTCTTACAAACCCTCCGCTAAACCTATCTCACAGTTTCTCCTATGGCCTCTTTCCAGTTCTCAGCCCTATTTCTAGGGTTTCCATTACTTTTTCTGCTAATCTCACCAACACAATCACTCAACTGTTCGTCACAAAATTTCACAAACAACTTGTACTCAAACTGCACAGATTTACCCACCCTAAGCTCCTACCTTCACTGGACCTACGACCCCACAAATTCATCTCTCTCCATCGTCTTCATAGCTCCTCCGGCGAAACCCACCGGCTGGATCGCCTGGGCCATAAACCCAACTGGCACAGGAATGGCTGGCTCTCAAGCTTTGATTACGTTTCAAGGTTCCAACGGATCTATGGCCGTCAAGACCTATAACATCAGCTCGTACATGTCCATTGTGGAATCGAAGCTCTCGTTCGATGTGCTGAACCCGCGAGCTGAGTACTCCGGTGGGCTCATGATGATATTTGCCACGCTAGCATTGCCGAAGAACATGACGACGGTGAACCAGGTGTGGCAGGTGGGTGCGTCGGTGGCCAATGGAATGCCGGTGAAGCACGATTTTGGGCAGGCGAATCTAAATTCCAAGGGGAGTTTAGAGTTGGTGAAGGTAGCACAGAGTAATGGTACTACTACCGGCGGTGGTAGTTCTAACACTACTAGTGGAGGGGCGAGTGGGTCTGATAAAGCTGGAGCGGCTTCAATGTTTGGGCAGAGTCTCGCTGGTTTTTATGTAATTTTGTTATTGCTTGGAAGTTTTGTTGCTGGGTTTTAAAATGGCATGGTTTACCATATTTTAACACTATATTAAGCAGCATTAGAAGGATTAGATGGAGTGGCTAATTCTTTTTCTTTTTAAGATACAAACGGATTCTATGTGATCAAATAAAAACACACTTGAACTCCTTGGATTTACTATTTGGTTTTTGTTGGATTGTTTTTTTTTTTTTTCGATGATGGGAAGTGTTCGAGTCAGTTAACGCATAGCTTAACTAATTTTTTCATTGATTTGATTGTCTTGTGTCGATATAATTTACTCAAATTTTATGGGTTTTGAAGATTGTTTGACTTGAAAATTACCTAACAAATCAAATAATTTGGGCACACCGATATTAAAATGCTTAGTGGATTATTATAATTATATATCCAAGTTTATTGCACAAGATTTGGTCAAATGTATTGAGCTTTGAGAGGATTTCTTATAAAAAGGAAAAAAACAGGAGAGGATGCTTCCTTGTGCTACCAAGCTGCCTTCCTTCCCTCTTTAATGTTCATAACTGTATTCCACTATTGAGCTGAGTAAATGGCCACCCAAAAGAAAGAAAAAATGGCAACCACTACAAGTTTTGATGTATTGTTCAAAATAAATTGATGGACCATCAAACTTCCACTTTTGATCGAATCATAAAAGGCTCTTTTCTTCGTGTACAAGATACTTAATTAGTAATGCTACTCTCTTTTCATCCCCTTTGTTCGAGAGTTGTAATTATTCCTCGTAATTTTATTTAAACATCACACTATAAAAAAAATGATTTTTTGTATCAGCAATTTGCCGATTCATAAGATTACGTTACCATCGCAAATAGACGGCAAATACTATTTTAGAAGGCAAATACTATTTGCGACGGCAACGTGATCTTTTGAGTCGGCAAATTTGGGGTGGCAAGCAATAGGCGATGCAAAAAATTTTGCATCGGCAAGTAACCGTTACAAAAATCGGGAAAACCCGATGCAAATGCGCCATCGCAAAAAAATCTTAGATCCGACATTTTTTGTTTGCATCAGCAATTTTCCGTCACAAAAAACCCATGTGTGATGGTTCAAATCCGTTGCAAAAGGTATTATTAACCACAGTTGGAGACCGTCGCAAAAAATCTTGTTCGCAACGGATAAAATCTGTCGCAAAAGATACTATTAGTCACAGTAGGGGACCGTCGCAACAAACTCATTTACAACGGTTTTAATCCGTCGCAAAAAATATTATTAGCCATAATAAGGGACAGTCTCAACAAACCCATTTACGATAGTTTTTAATCGTCGCAAAAGATATTATTTGCCATGGTAGAAGGTCGACGCAAAAAAAAATGATATTACTCTTTTGACGTTATTTGCGTCAGCAACTTGCTTTCATAAATAATTTTTTTTTAAAAACTTAATTCTCTCTTTCACATGTTTCTCTATACCTGTGTACATATCCAATACATTACCCATAACATCATTTGATTACAATAATAAGACACATATCTCAAAACAAAAACATCTAAATTTAAAAATAAAAATATATTCAGTATAAATAAATAGCATCCGAAATTTTAAAAATAAAATATTCCAAACTACATAATGAAAGTGTCAATTCATAATAAAAAAATTTAGTCTCTCAATGCACAATTTGCTCTGTAATCATGCACAATGTGTACTCTTTACCCATGCGTCATCTACTTTCTGTGTTATCTACTCATTTGATAACACTTGCAAAAAATACGATTTGTGTTATTATTGTCAATAATATGTTTGGTTTCTAATTATATAAATATTAATTAAGATAAAACATACATCACTAGACGACCAAGCAACACTTTTTCCCACTGCCTGCCCAATAGTAATTACACCAGGAAAAGATCTTATCAAATAAGTATTAGACACTATTGCTTCCTCAACATATACGTTTGAAAAATCAGGTCCCAATGATACTCTCTCTACTTCTTTCGATGGGTTCACACTAAGAAGGATCCCTTTCGCCACTACTTGCCTTGGTAAATGGGAACTAAGCAGGTCTATTTTTGTATGAACCTACAACGACAAGTGTTAACAACTTTTAGAAGCCAAAACAAATAAAATTGAAAAAAAAAATTACAATTGTAAATCTATGTATCACATATTGTCATACACTATGTTTACCATACACATGCACTTACCTCAATATTGTTCAGACCTAGTGCATAGTTTCTCATTTCCGCCCTAACAACACGTGTCTACAAAAATAAAAAAAAAGAAGCAGGCAACACTACATTAGTTAGTATTCTAGTTTTTAGTCGAATTCTCTCGTCAGGGATCGTATCGAGATCACTTATTTTTCAACATTTTTCTATCATCGAAGAGTAGGTGTATGCCCATTTTCATGAAAAATGGATCAAGAACAAGCATATTGCCAATGCGAAAAAATATGTTGCAAATTGAAAAACTAAGATATTTTATACAAACCTCTTCAAAAGACTATGGACATGGCGAGGGTGTTGGTAACTCGTGTTGCACCTGTGTAGATGGTGTACGCCCAGCTTTGTGTGGCTCTCTGAGTGACCTATGAGTACTAGATGCATATGGAACCTACGACATTTTTAAGACATATTAAGCTACACATTTTGGTAATTAATAAGTTATTGAAACAGTAATATCAACTATTCACTATACTTCACCGGTCCAACCCCAGAGCATCCACCATCCTCCTAGCGAGAACGTATCAAATCAAGTTGTTGATGCATATCATTAATCTCGTCTCGAAACTCTTCTCTTAACTCCTCTCGTAACTCTTGACGCATCCTCTTTCTTTCCAAGTCTGCAGATACTTGAGATGAAGTGAAAGCTTGGCCGTATACATCACTCCACACGACTCCTGAACCATAAATCCGCACATAGCCATGACCATCCTCTCCAACTACATAGTTGGAGAAGAAGGAGGAGACATGCGAAGAGAGGCGTTATGCGACTGATAATCAAATGAAAAAGGAAGTAATAGGGTAAATTACATCTACACCCCCTGAACTTTGTCACTAAAACACACAGATCCTCTCAGGTATAAAATATTACATTAACACCCCCTATTAGTTACAGTCAACTGCTGACAAAATTAAGTGAATTAAGTGAGTTGATTTTAATTATTTCTATAAGGGTATTTTGAGAATTAAATTCTTAAAATATGGTAACATAATCAAAGTTTAACAGTGTTTCAAACGGTTTTTAATGGTAGGGATTTATATGTTACACGCGTACAAACTTTGGGGGATGTTAATGTAATGTGTTTTAGTGACAAATTTCAGGTAATGTTAATGTAATTTACCTTTTTTAATAATCAGTTATATTAAACGACGTCATTTTGATAATTAGAACTAATAAAACGTCGGTTTGGTTTAGGCATTTATAGCAGGAAAAAAACCAATGCAAAAAGATTAAAAAATTTTACTTTTTGCCATGACAACGATTTCCTATTGCAAATATATCATTTTAAATATCAACATCAAGAACCGTTGCAAAAAAAATATTTTTGTCACTGTAAATATTCCGTTGCAAAAAAAAAGTGATGCGAAAACCCTAAATTCTTGTAGTGTCAATAATAATTAAAATCAATTTCGACTTATGGAAATAGTCTTTCTACTTGTAAGAATAAGACTGCGTACATCTAACATTCCTCAGACCCTACAATGACAGAAGACTCGTGCACTGGGTACGCCTTTTGATAATTAAAATTGATGACTGGATCATTATATATAGAAACAAAGATTCAACCCATAATTTAATGGTCTGAAGTGAGATCGTTTGATCAAATTAATTCTCTTTATTTTCCTTCTTTGTGATCGTCTATCATGAGTTCAAATGAAACTCACTATATATAAGTGAGATTCTCACTCATCAATGAAAAAAGTTCATTAATCTGTCAAATATGAAAATAAAAAAAAATATTAATGAGTCATTTGAAAATTTCTTGGGGTGCATGTTTGGGCGGTAAACGAATCAAGTTAAGTTAAGCAAACTCGACTAATTGGAGTTTTGTTTGATATCGACTCATAGAACATATTTAAATTTTTCAAAAACTAAAACTCTTTTGAACCTCAAATTAAGTTTTTTCTTTTTTTTGGTCATGCACTATTAGAAAGGAGAGTATGATGAAGTTCGAACCCACAAACTTAAAATTTAATTGCACGGGCGGTGGGCATTAAGCTAACTGCTAACCTTACCTCAAATTAAATTCAAACAATTTATTATTCAACTTTCATTTAGACAATATTCCTTGGGCTTGAACTGGACTACAAACCAGTTCCATGGACGCTCAATATTAACGAGCTCGGTATAGTTACCAGCTTAGAAGTTGGGAGCACGAAACAGGGCCAGACTACAAAAGTTGCGGTGTGACATGTGGACAGGGGTACAAGTGAACATCTGATGAACAAAAATCCATAAGTAATGGCAACGGATCAAGTACTACAATCGGCAAATAGTGGGCGCAAAAAGGCTTTGGGGACCATAGCTTCAGGACAGAGACAAATGTAGAAAGGACTACAAAATCAGCCAAAAATGACAAGTACGAAACCCTAAAGTTGTATAAATAGCCAACAGGACTACAGTGCAGGAGAGAGTCATTCGGAGAACCATTAAGTAAAACCTTGGCAATATCCTGTAAAGGTTTCAAGCTAAGCACCCTGAAACAACAATCTTCTTCCTTAAGTAATACAATCTCTAAAGAGCAAGAGTCTCCCTTACAGTAGACATAACCTTAGTCTCTCGGTTAAGACGAAACACTTATATCGTTGTCTTCTTCTTGCATCATACATATAACATACACACTCGCGTTCTCCCATACACACACATTTGTTGGACTTTGCCCAAATATATTCTACGACCCAATCCAATCAATTTCGAACACCACCAGGTCTCATGTCTACTACCTAGCCATATAGCATCTTAATGAAAACATTGCCTCTTGGTCATCTCCCTTTGATTAATTTAGACGGTCATATCATGTGCTCCTCTTTCTCAAAACCGATTAGAACGCTAAAGAATCACATGCTACACAAAGACGCTTCTGGATGCATCCATTAGTTTAATGTGATGTAGTCAAAGTCTTGAATTTTTATTTTATTTTTTCACTCAAATTCAAAGATGTCCCCCCCAAAGTAAACAATTACCCCTACAATTCTTCGAGACCAGCTTATTAAATGGATAGTTTGACTCAAAATATATATAAAGGCTAACTAGGACCCCTAAATTATACGATTTATTAAATGGTTGCGTTTGGTTCGCTTATTAATTTCTAAAGAAAACAACAGAATCTTTGAGTGGTGGAGCCAAATCCGGATTTGAATTTCGAATGGGTGAGGTCATAGCATTGAAATATCATATCATTTACGAACTACGACCCCTAAATTATATGATAGAACCCAAAGAAACATGGTATTGTTTCACCGACCAAAGTAGGGGTCGTAGTTCGTGGACTCGCCAAGTATTTTTTTTGTTTGTTATAGGGTATTAAGACTTGTACTGACTATTTTTTTCGAGTTTTGAGTCAATCACTGTAACTCGAGCTAATAATATGTGTTATTGCTAGAGTTATATCACATTTTTGCACTTATGCTTTAGGAGCATTTACTGTTTTCAAATAGGGAGAATTACATCTAGACTTCTTGATATTTATCATTTAATCACTCAGATCCCCTGACATTTAAAATATTACACACAGACTCCCTAAGGTTTGTACGCACGTAACACTTAGACCCCTGTTGTAAATATATCAGTTAATAAATTACACCTAGACCCCCTTAAAGTTTGTACGCATATAATACTTAGACTTTTTAAATTTAAAGTATTATACTTAGACCAAAAATACTCCAATCAAATATAGAATATCAAATATTTTAAATTTTACAACCAAAATTCATATTCTATTGTATCATTTATTGAAATAAAATCAAAAATAAAAATTCAACTTTTTCTTAAAAAATTGTAATTAGTATACAATTATATTATCTATTAGAATAAAACTAAAAAATCAAACAAGGGGTCTAAGTCATTCTTAATAGAACAAGAATTTTACAACCAAAATTCATGTTCTATTATGTCATTTATTTAAATAAAATCAAAAATAAAAATCTAATTTTTTTAAAAAAAACATAGTTAGTATACGATTATAATATCTATTAGAATAAAACTAAAAAAATTAAACAAGGGGTCAAATTGTAATGAATACAATATCTTTTAGCTTCAATTGGAATAATTTGGTATTTTAATTTGGTCGTTTAAACGACCAAATTATATTTCAATAGACAATATAATTGTATACTAATTACGATTTTTTTTAAAAAAATTGATTTTTTATTTTTTATTTTATTTCAATAAATGATACAATAGAACATGAATTTTAATTGTAAAATTTAAAATATTTGCTATTCTATCTTTGATTGAAGTATTTTTGGTCTAAGTATAACATTTTAAACTTAAAGGGGTCTAAGTAATATATGTTTACAAACTTCAGGGAGTCTGAATATAATTTATTAATGGATATATTTACAGCAAGGGTCTAAATGTTACGTGCGTACAAACTTTAGGGGATCTGAGTGCAATACTTCAAATGTCAGGGGATTGAGTTATTGAGTGACAAATCTTAAGGGGTGTGAGTGTAATTCTCCCTTTCAAATATCAATTTTTTTTGTGACCTAGTGCCAAAAATTGAACAACTTGTGGAAAAATCTGGCCAACACTCAAATCATTGAGAACTTCCAAAAGCGAAAAGACATAGGGACACAATACTAAAAGGTGATTTGGTGAAGACAACACCAGCAAAAAAAAAAGATTTGGTGAAGACAAAGTAAAGGGAAAAAACACTTTCACCTCGCCCGGGCTTTGCATCTCTCTAGTGGGTGTCGTCCAAACAAAGCTCCACAACAAAAAGCGAAAACGAAAGTAAAAAAGGGATAGGGGCATTCACACGATTGTTTGAACATTGAGAGAGAGAGAGAGAGAGAGAGAGAATCTACCCTTCCCCTATGGTCTTCTTCATCAATAACTAAGGCTTGTCTTCCAAGTCAGTTGTTTTTTGGGCAGGTCCAGTAGAATATAATTTGAAATATTTTTTTAGTTTAGATTGGATTTGAACAAAAAATGAAAATTTGATTTAAACCGAAATAATACTCGGATTGGGATCTCTAATTTGAGGATTAATTCGTACTCAACCCAAATTTTAATCCAAGTCGTGTAACATCATAAGTGACAGTGTATAAAAATTAAGTATGAACTGAGAAAGTTGGTAGAGCTATGTGAGAGATGTATCATCTGTGTGTGTGTGTGTGTGAGCAAGAGCAAGAGCACAAGAGACAAGAAGACACTAAAATAAGTGGTTCACTAAACTGAAAAGTTAGACTAATCTATTGTAATAGAAACTTTTACTTTTCACGTTTTGTATTGTTTGACGAAGAAGAAGAGAATTACAATGAGGACTCTCAATTGCACATGTCGGTAATGAAATAGCTTGTCTATTTATTCACAAAGGTGGTGTAGTCCTCACAATCATGATGGTGTGGTCCTCCAATCTATTAGAACATGAGTAATACTATTTGAATCTAAAAATTTGACTTAATTTACTCATCGTCAAAGACTCTCTTCCTGGATATGACGTAACATTCTAGAAGTTACGACATGACATTCTAGATAGTAAATAGGATATCTTCTTATCCAAAGTAGAGTTTGGTGGTGTAATTTCTTTTCTGAACCTCTTCTAGTGATTATTGAGCTGCTTTAATGATTCTTGAGCTGTTTTGTATCTCAGTTGATCTAGATCTTTGTAGGTTAGGTCGGCAAGGTTTCAATCAGGCTTTGTGTAGCCTTGTTGACCAATTTGGGGTGTAAACGATATATATATATATATAGGCTTAATGCCATGTTGTCAGAAGGTGAACAAATTAAAGAGTGCCATGTATTTTTCTAAATGGATTTCTGTATCCAGAAGGAGTGTGTTAGCTTCTGTGGTGGGAATTCCTATTAAAAGTTGTCCTTTCACTTACTTGGGATGTCCCATTATCAGAGGTAGAGTCAGAAAGAGTTATTTTGAGGAGGTTGTTAAGGTGTTCAGAAGTAGAGTGGAAGGTTGGTATGCTAAGATGCTCTCAGGCATGGGCAGAATTGTATTGATTCAGTCAGTACTTAATTCAATTCCTCTCCACATGTTAGCTTGTATGAACATTCCTAAAGGGATCTTGAGCAAGTTGAACTCTATAATTGCTAATTTTGTTTGGTCAAGTAAGCTGGATGCTAGGAGAAGGCATTGGGTATCATTGGATAGAATTTCTAAGCCCAGAAATGAAGGGGGGTTGGGGATCAGATGGTTTGGTGAAGTACAGGCTGCTTTCAGAATAAAACAGGTATGGGGTATTCTGAATGGTCATTCTCTATGGGCCAAGGTTTTTAAAGAGAAGTATTTTAAGGGGAAGCATATGCTAAGGTGTGGGATTTCTGGTGCTGGTCTGAGTTTTAAAATTTTGAGACCTTGGTTTGAACTTGTGGCTCGAAACTCTATGTTGATTATAGGTAATGGTCATGGTACTGACTTCTGGTGTGATTCTTGGATGGAATCTGGTCCTTTGCTTCTTAGGATTGAGGGAATCCCTTTGGTGTTCCCCAAGCTTAATGAAGTGAGGGATGCTAGTGGGTGGCACTTAGAGGAGGTGTCTGAGTGGCTCACTTCTGAGCTTCAAGATGAAATTAAAAATGCTGGTGTGGTTTGGTCTGATGTTCCTGATAGGAGAGTTTGGAAGCATACCAATTCAGGAGAGTTTTCTGTTAAAACTGCATGGAATCTAATCAGAAGGAAAGGTGTTTATAGTAGCATTCTTCAAGCTATATGGAGACAGAAAACATTTCCTAGTGCCCAATTATGTTCATGGAAAATTGCTAGAAATGCATTAACTACTGATGACAGAATTAGAAGTGTGGGTGTTCCCTTAGTGAGTAGATGTTGTATGTGTTTTATGCATGAGGAAAGTGTTTCCCATTTGCTCATTGACTGTTCTGTGGCTTGTGCTGTATGGAGTAGAATTGCTGCTGTTATGGGGTTTGTAATCATTGCAGGAGAGTCTACTATGTGTAGGTTCATGAGGATTCTGAGAAAATTCAAAAATCAGTCCCTGAGTCATAGTCTGATTAGAGGGGTACCTATGTTAATTTTTTGGGCTTTATGGAAGGAGAGATGCAGAAGGAGATTTGAGGGGGTTAGTTTAAATGCTTATGCAATTTTCTTGCAAGTGGTGAATGCTCTCAAGTGGCAGGCATTTTTAATAAAACCTGGAAGAGCTGATGACTGGAGAGGAAAGGAATTATTGCAGGACCTAAAAATTAGATCACCCTTCACTGTAAATTCCAAGATTATGTGGATTAAGTGGGATCCCCCTCCTGCTAATGTGCTGAAATTGAATGTAGATGGTGCTTCTAAGGGGAGTAGTGGTCTATCTGGGGGTGGGATAATTGTCAGAGACTCTCAGGGTCATATTGTTTTATCAGCTGCTGCTTTTTATGGAAAAGGTTCTAACATGAGGGCTGAAAGTTTGGCACTTCTTGATGGTCTAAAAATGATTCTAAGGTATAATTTGCAGGCTAATCATTTCTTGATTGAATCTGATTCTCAAACTCTTGTTCATATGATTCTGGGTCAAGCAATGGTGCCATGGAGGTTGAAAGAAATTATGGGTCAGATTTTGAAAATTCTTGGATGTCTTAGGTTCAAATTAAGGCATGTGTACAGGGAGGCCAACAGTATAGCAGATTTTTTGGCTTCTTATGCAGTGCATTCTGGTAGGCATTCTGATTTCTCTGCCAATGGCATTCTGCCACTTGCTGGTAGATTTCTCTTGTTACAGGAACAGTACATGATGCCCACTGCTAGAGTAAAGAAGCTTATTACTTTTGATAGAAGGATTGGAGCTGGATAGTAAGGCTAGTATTTTCTGCTTTGTCTGCATTTTTCTTTTGAAAATGCTAGCCTGAGGAATGGAGTGGAGTTTAAAAGGAATTTGGTTATGGCATGTTCTTGCTATGGGGGCTATTACTGCATTTATGCAGAGTTTTCTGTCTGTTTAGTAGTATGCTAAGCTGAAGCTGTATGTCTCTGCTTTGAGATGGGATTGGAGCTTAGCTGTGATGCTGGAGTTGAATTGACTGCCTGCCACTGGATGTTGTTTTGTCTCTTCTGAGTTTGCTTCAGCTGCATGGCTGATTCTGTCTTCTGGACTGCAACTAGGAGTCTGGAATGGGATATGAACTGGTTTTGCCTAGAGCATTTCAGAAGTTCCCATACAACAAGCAGGCAGCTGTTTTGAAGTCTTAGTGTTGGTAGTAGGAATTTCTTTTCAAATAGGCTTTTAAAATGCAATTAAATTGATTTTGACCCATTGAAGGGTTAAAGCCAATTCTTATACTTTTAGATTTTGTTGGTATTTGCTTCTTGTAAATTCTTCTTTTTTGGAATAAAATTTCCTCTTTTTTGGAAAAAAAAAAAAAAAAATGCCATGTTGGAAAATTGAATCCAAATTAGTAAGCATCGCTCGGAAAATGTGGAAGCCTCAGCGGCTTAATTCATGACGTTTTACCATCAACAAAACAGTTTGGGTCTTCCAATTTGTGGTCCTACTCGTAACTTGATTAAGTGACTAGGCTAACGGTGAGTGGGCCTAACAAGGCCAGCATCGGCCCGTTTTGGTTCTTTGAGGTCTCACTATACCATCAATTTGACACATAAGTTGATACTTCGGGTGTATTTGGTAATGTTTTTGTATCGGGCCATTTTGATTCTTTGAGGCCTCAATATACCCTCAGTTTGACATACAAGTTGATACTTATGGTGCATCTAATAATGCTTTTATTTTCGTGTTTTTAAAAGATAAGAAAATAGAAACAATTTTTGTTTTGTTTTATGGTAAATACTGAAAACAGGAAATATGTTTGGAAGTCTTTAGAGTGCCAAGATAACCCACTCACTCTCACGCATATACACACTGTTGGAAAAAAATAGAATCTGAAAGATAAAGTGAACGACAAGGTGAGACGCAAACTAGGTTGCTCTCTTAAGACGATAACACAGCGTAGAAGGTAACAACGCATCGTCTCCCGGATACAACAACTCAACCTATTGACTGTTGCTTCACTCAGATCTACACAATCGAATGAAGCAGAAGCTTCACAAGACACCTTTGAATATTGTCCAGAAACTTATGTAGTAAAGAGATTGTAGTTGATATTTAGATTGTATTTTTTTATACTAAAATATGTAAATATATATACAGAAAATATATGTGTTTAATATTTCGTAATTACTCTCATATTTAATCAGATAATAACTAATAAAAAATAGATGTTGAAAAACTAGCCGTTAAAACTTTTGGTATTCAGAAACTGATTTTTTAATATAAGAGTTATGAAAGAAAATAATTAAATAAAATATTAAAAAGTAGGCTTAACACTAGTTGATATATATATTAACTAAGGTTGTGCGCGCACGCGCACGCGCGTTTTGGATTATCCTTGTTTACGAGAACATTTTTTTTTTGTTCCTTATTTTTTGGCCTTGTTTCTGAAACAATTTATTTTATATAAAACAGAAACAAAAACACAAACACAAACACAAACACGTTTTTTGTTTTACCTAAAAAACGAAAACAAAAACACGAACTTAGTCCCAAAGGATTGCAACAAGTTTTTTAAAACTATTCGCATTAGATAAATACTTATATTACATTATTTTTTTGTCAATCAAAAATTTTAAAACTTGTAATGATTTACTATGCCATCAATTTAAATCACACGAGGCATTGTCATTCCTTATCCAATGCAAGCAAGTAGAATCTCCACAAAAGAAGAACAACACATAATGACGGATACAATTAGATAAATACGTATGTTACGTCCTTATCAATCAATATAAATTTTGATAGTAGAAAGAAATGTCGTTTGGCAATAAAATGTGTCAAACATACTGCTGTGAGTGTGATATTTAGCATCCCAGCCACCAAGGCCCAAGGGCATCCTGGATACGTATGCCACACAATCTTTCTATGTAGTTCACAGGCGACAAATATGTAAACTTCCTTCTGCTTATGCGTGTTCATCAGGGAATTATAGGGACCACGAGCAATCTTGTTTGCCTTTTACCTAGTGGATCATAATTGGTGTCATTATATTCAGGGACGGAGTCAAGTATTCAAATGAGAGAGATATTGGAAAAAAATTACCATCACATTCCGCTTTTGTTCGAGCTTAGTCAATCAATTACCATTAAATCGAATTTAAGTATACTTAAACTCAAAAAAATTTAACTTGATTAAGCGTGACATCATGCATAATTTTAAATCCGACGTCTTGCATAATGTTATTTATTGCCATCAAAAGTTGTGCTACTAATGGAAGTGATTCTTGCAATAAAGAAGTTATAGGCTTATAGCTGTCAACGGTTCGTTTTAAAACAAACGTTATTGTTGAGCCATACTTGGGCAATATATAACTACACCCTATCTCAACAAAAGTGGGGTATATGACCACGACCTCAGCCTATAAGTCCCAAGTGGCAGAGCCAGTGGTTGAACTGGTGACGCCACCAGTTGGATCACTCTTCAATTGTGGTCCAAGTATTAAGAGTAAGACATAAAAAATTGGGCTTTTTGCATTTTGTGGTTGGAAAGATTTTAGGGTTAATTATATTGGAGTTCTCTAAAGTATGGGGTTTGTCTTATATTAGTTTTCAATGTTTCAATTGTATAATTTTGATTCTTAAAATATTGAATATGTTTCTATATGGTCCCTCAAACAGACAACGTTCAGATTTCTAACGATTTTTTATCATAAATTTATCACGTAATACATAAATATGGACAAAAAATAATTTTGATAGTTCTTAAACAAATTTTGGGTGGTTCTTGACAAAAAATGTGTAATATGGGCAACTTTTGACCAAAATTTGAAAAATTCATGATTAAAATTGTGTAATTTGGGTAGTTATTTACCAAAATTTAAGTAGAAATTTAATCAAAAGTTATCCAAATTATTTTTTTGTCCATATTTAAGTATCACTTGATAAGTTTATGATAAAAAAATCGTTAACAATCTGGACGCTGTCTTCTTGAGGGACCATATAGAAACATATTCGATACTTCATGGACTAAAATGATGCAATTAAAATATTGAGGACTAAAATGAGATAAATTTCATACTTTAGAGACCTCCAGTGCAATTAACCTAAGATTTTAAGTTTTTTATTTTGTATTTTCAAAAATTAAATTTTTTATATTGTATCCTTAATATATCAAAAATATTACAATGTTATCCTTTTGTTAGCTTCTATTATTTTCTTTGTCAACTAACCTAAAACTAACAAAATGGGCATATTACAACATTTTTTATAAATTGAGGGTATCATACAAAAAAAAAAAAAATTTAGGGTACGAAATAAAAAAATTGCAATCTATCGGGGTGGAAAATGAAATTCACCCTAAAAAATTTGGGTTTATGAGACCCAGTTGTTGTCCGGGTGGGGTCGGACCAATTGCTGTAGTCCACTAAACGAGACCGCCCCAACTTTTTGAGACCAATCGATGTGACAGATGTGAGACATGAGTGACATGATAATGAGATCACATACCAATTTTTCTCATATTTATTTTTTATATTTCGTCATCTTAACGTCATTATGACGTACCATATTATTTAAAGTTTAAACCCCTGATTTAGACATGTAAGTTACGTTGTGGGACCATATTACCCCCAAAATCAATGGTAGTTGGAGAGGATCAACAATTATTATTATTAATTTCCACAACAAATTATCATTTTAATTGTCACTAATGCTATTGAGATCTAAAAAATTGATCTAATTTGTTGACTTAATGATGTAACAGTAATTATTTAATCTTAATCTTACATGTAATTATTAATTTACATGTAATTATCTACAACTATTTAATCTTAATTGTATTAGATCAAAAGAACTAAACAAAACACGTATTTTTTTTTAATGGTTAGGAATATTCAGATCAATTTATTGTACTTCAATTAATTTCCTCTCCGGTTTGGTAAAAAACAAACCATTCACCCCGAGATTAGAGTATTCATAAAAGATAAATCTTTTATGGATTGACCTAAGAGGTTACTAAAATTTAAACTCAGGACATCTGAATTTATAACTCATTCATCTTATCACTTGAATTACTCTTAATGTTAAAAACAAGTAAATTTACGCTTCATTAAAATTATATACATTTAACATCTCTTTAATTTTCACAATAATAAAAAATTTCATGCACTAGATCGTTTTCTTTCTTTATTTTTTCTGTTCTTCCAAGCATGGTGACTGCATGCTTACATGTAAAACTATATAATCATTGCACTAAAGAGAAAGGTTTGTGGGTGCATGGTCATAATCACAATTTCCTTTAACAAAAGCATAATGCATATGGACGTATGTCATTGGAGCCCCCACACCTAGTCACAACCTTCCTAACAAAATTCTACCCACTCTAGTGATACAACTAATATTGTTTTAATAGTACACCAATATTTTCTTCTGATTTATTTGTTTTCTTTCTTATTTTTATTTTGTTTATTTCTCACTTACCCATTAAGTAATAATACTTTGATGTCGACAAGAGGATTCAAAACCTACCACAAAATGGATAGTAACATTTAACCGGTATCTTACTTAGAGTGACAATCGTGGGACTATTGTTGGATTTGGATCTTTTTCGATATATCTATCTTTTATTTTTTTTAGTAATAAATAATTTGTCATTCATTCAAATAAACTCATTATATATAAAATAAAAATAAATTTACTTGAAATGATATGTATCTATTATTACTAAACACATAAATAAAACCAATAAATAATAAGCGTGAACGTTAGAGTGCAGATCTCATTAATATCGTTCAAATTTCTTATTGAAAATTCTGAATTAAAACCCGAAAAACAGTTATTATTATATCAGAGAGAGAGAACTATAATTGTATCTCGTTAAAAGCCTACGTTCAATCAAAACAAAAAAAAAACAGATTAAAGGCCTGGTTTTCCAATGGACAATAATATGGACCCTGTAATTAGGAACATGATCATATTATTTTCCCACCCCTTTCTTTGGAGTAGGATGACAGGTGTCCACTCATTGAGAAGACCAACCAACAACTACCCTTGTAAAAGGGAGTCATTTTCTCCCATGTAATGAGGAGAAACATCAAGGCATCGTAAAGGAATCCAATAAACAAAACTTTTGATGGAGAATAACAACAAAAGCAGGAATAATGAAAGGGAAAGCAGTTGGAAGCAATGCAAGAGTGGGGTGCATGTCTCAAAAGAGACTCCAGATAAAGTGGTAATGACTTCAATAACACTCACTTGACTTGAGTAAAATGTAGAACATTAATTCATTAAACCACGCGTATTCTAAACTCGTTATGACACATTTTTTGAATTTTACAGATCACTTATAACTCATATGTATTGGGAAATGAAAATTCTATTGTAGCAATTGATTTTAAAATCTCAAGACAATAACCCTAAAAATCGTGGCTTTAAAAGTTCATCACTTTCTGATCCCTTGGAAAAGTTTTTGTGTAGAATTTGAGTCTATGCAGGCTTTACCCTTTGGAGAATTCCCCATTTCCCATAATGGGGAGTTCAAAATGCACTAATAAACGTCAAATATGGATAGCAACACCATCAGCTGCCCTATAATGAGTGTATTGTGAGAGAATTGTGTGCTAGCTCCAGATAGTGACAAGCACCATCAGCCAAATATGCAGACCAAAAAAGAAAAAGAGAAGACTATTAATAAAGTAGTAAACTAAGACTTGAACGTGCTCAGGAAAAAAAAAAAAAAACCCATAGAGCCACACACCTCAGAATTTACACCATATTCTTTTTTGGGTTCAATAGTAAGAGGTGTTCGAATTAGTTTACGCGTACTTCAACTAATATTTTTTACAATACAGTCAAAGACACCACATTTGAGTTTGGCTATGCGCCACCACATGCCCATCCCTCTTTACAGTTGGCATAAATAAAGAATTTATTGGGGAATAGATTATTATAAGGTTACGAAACTAGAGTAAAGAACTTATTAGCATCACGTTGAGATGTCAGGGGAAGAAGATGGCCATCATCACACAACCGCATAAAGGAGGGTTTCAAGATTTGCTACTTCACTTCAACTACTCATGGCAGTTGTTATGGTTGGTTACCTACACAACTTTATGAACTTTGCATTTTGTTGCTTATTATTCGGATCTATCGGGTCAAAATTTACGAGTTAAGATGGTTTAGAATTGACCCAAAAAAATCCCATTTTTTTAAATCTCAACGAAACAAATAGATACCATAGATTTTTTTTTCTCATTAACTATAGCTATAGTGTGTATGCATAGACCATAAAGAACATAAGTTGCTAAACTGCCAACATTGAACTACATCTTCAAACCTATTCTTTTTTTTTGGTCAGTCTTCAAACCTATTCAAATGCAACAATTATACAACAGAGTGAGACAGAACCAAAAGACAGTAGAGGCATAAGGAAGATAGAAACCATATATATATAGGGAAAAAGAGTGAGACCCAATAGTATCTAGGTATACAATAAACAAACTCTCTGAAGCCAATATACAAGGAAAAGAAGTGGCCTCTCAGATATATAAAATCGCATGATATCTCAAACAAGTGAGTGGAAAGGATGCTACAGAATGGGAATATCCGATAATACTCATGCCAAGATCATGTGGCTAGTGGCTGTTGCCTTCCTTGTCCATTATATCCATCATAGGGCTTAGTGGACTTACTTGACTTCTTCCTTAAAACCACAACCCAAGTAATAGCTTCCAGTAATAGAGCAATGAGACCCAAAGCAGAAATCACAATTACATAGGCAGATTTCCACTTCTTTGCAGGATCCAAGATGTTGAGACCTTTGAACACATTGATGATGCCAAGCACAAGGACAGTATATCCAAGACCGTGGTGGTAGATATTCCAGTAATATCGATACTTGTGGTCCTTCTTCGGTCTCAGGAACAATGCAAAAATCTGAATGAGGGCAGACGAAGAAATGCAATCAGAAGCAAAATTCAAAGTTAGTGTCACAGTGAAAGCTGTCTACTAAGGCAACTTGGATTACCCAAGAAGACAAAAGTATTTCCATATACAAATTAGTACAGCCACAAGAGGAGGTCCAGTAGCATGGATGGCTGGGATTGGTAGAAAAGGATTTCACTTCTGATGAAGTTGACGGCATCTTAATTTTAGCCAGCCTTCAATTGTTTCGATGAATTTCAAGAATTTAATGGTGTCCTCAATCCTAAAATAACCCGAAACTTGGTTGGGAATTAAATTTCAACAGAAATGAAATGAAATAATATGCTCAAGGACACAAACTAAAGCCACGAATATACCAGACAGAAAAGGGGGAAAAAATTACAGAATGATGGACGACAACCTTCTCCATAATATTTGCAGTGAAGATCAAGTGGTTGAAAGTACCAAAGAAAGATAAAATTACCTGCAGTGTTGCAAGACTGAATAGAGCAATCCCAATGTTGCGATGACGAGTGTACTGGATACCCTTTGATTCACTTCCAAGCTTAAGACCAGTTCCCCATCCAGCAACCCCAATACCGTAGGCAGAAGACTGGCAGAAAACATGAAGATAAAACCATGCCGGATCTGCAGACTCAAAAGTTCTCACATACCTTGCGATTATGATTCCGATTGGAAACATAATTCCCCAACTAACAGCGTTCAGTATTCCATGGATCTGATGCAAAAACAGTCGAATTTAGTTATTTAATCAAGCCCCATAAAAGCATCCTCTCTCTAGCTGATTATCAATAATCAATCCAATAATGAAATGAAAAAGAAGAAAGAGTAAAAATTCTCTTCAAGACTCACAATTTTGATAAAAAAATCTCCAAATCAGTTCTTAGATTACCATCCTGTTTTCTAAAAGCCCTTTTCTTTCATAACTAGAAAGTAATCAGTCAGTATACTTCTCATTTTCACCTTTAATTCTTAAGATTCTTCTCAACAATATCACAATTCTAACCATATTATATATAGCATTAGAACTAAAAAAAAAATCCAAAAATTTCGACCAGAATCAGAAATATATGCATACCCACAGATATCTTCTGCAAATAATTCGTATAAAATCACAGTTAAAAGTAAAGAACCAAACACAATATTAGCAAATAAAGTACAAAAAAAAACATAATACATGGGTAGAAGAAACTTACATTTTTCCTTTTCAGCGTGCCATCCCCACCCGAACCACCACCAGTGCTCTGTCCTCTCAACACATCCAGGCTTCCTTTCGAGTTCAAATTCGCCGGCTGAAACTCATGCTTAGCCGGAAAACCATTCGAGACCGAAGCCCCTACCTGCCAAACCTGATTCACAACCGTCTTTCCTTTCTCCGGCAACACAACCGTCGCAAAAATCGTCATCAAACCCCCCGAATACTCCGCAGTCTTCTCCGGCACGTCAAAAGACAATTTTCCCTCTTCAATCTGGGAGTACGAGGTTATATTGAAGGTCTTAACAGTCATAACACCTTGGGCGTCTTTGAACGCTACCAAAGCTTGTGCGCCGGCCATTCCGGTGCCGGTAGGGTTCAAGGCCCATGCGACCCAGCCTTCAGGTTTCGCCGGAGGAGCGATGAACGCGATAGAGACGGACGCTTTGGCGGAGTCATAGGTCCAGTGGAGGAATGAGTTCAGCGAAGGAAGGTCGTTGCAGTGAGTGTAGAGCTTGTTGTTTGTGAATTTCTGCGAGGTACAGGTCGCTGATTGTGACGGTGAGATTAGAGAAATCGCCGGTAACAAGAGCAGAATCAGGGTACAGAGTCGCTGGGAAGCCATTGAAGAGGTGGTTTTGGAGGTCTGTGTTGGGTGGAGAGAGAGAGAGAGAGAGAGAGAGAGGGGGGGGGGGGGAGATATTTAGAGTATAAATACAGTTACCTGACTGCTAATTTTAACGTTCGTGTTGCTAAAGACAGGGCTTCACCGCTAAATTTGGCAATATATATAGGCAAATAATATGTGGGAGCTAGGATAGAGTGTGGGTATGATTATTGATGTGAAGTAGTTCCGCCAATACTTAATCGAAACGTGTCATGAAACTGTCAATCTAGGGTGATGTGGCATTCGAAGATTGGGGGAACGGGAGGGAACACCACATAGCAGGGGAAAGCATGCGCGCATGCCATTTGGGTTACAATTAAATTCCAAAATCCTCTTGTTGTTGTTCATGAAAAATACATGTGATTTGGTTAATTAATGGTAAGTGCATGAACAATATGACCCAATAGCTTGGGTTATCATTTGGGCCAACCACAGTGGCCCAATACGATCTGTTAATCTGACTTGTTGTTCTGGACTGGTATAAGATGGGCTATGGGCCAGCTATTAAAATGGGCCCAGGTCAACTCTAAGTCTGGCATTTTCAATTGGGGTTGTCTAAGGAGATATGTGGGCCAGCTCATAAAAATTCATGCACTTTTTTTTTTTTTTTTTTTGAGCAGCGAAAGATTGTAATATTCATTCAAGTAGGAAAGTTTTGGTTACAATCAGACGAGAGCAAAGCCATAAACTCAAGCGGGGGACAGCTGACCCAATTCACAGCAAGTGAATCAGATAATGCCGATGCAGCCACCCAGTGAGCTGTCCTATTAAGGGCTATTGGCTTGTGTAAAAACCTAAGTTCAAGGTGTTTAGCAAAAATCCTGATGTCTTTCACAAAAGCAGAAATTTCCCAAGGAGGAACCCCTTCAGTTGTGCTAAGCTTGATGACCTCCTGGTTGTCACTATCAATTGTACAGAACCGAAGCTGGGAAGCAAATGCTAATAAGCAGGCTTCCCTTATCGCTGCTGCCTCTGCATATTGGCTTGATACCGCTGGGATTTGTTTCCCAATTCCATCCAGAAAACAGTCAGTATGGTTTCTCAGGACAACAGCAATAGTAGCACCATTTCCTTTAAAGGTCCCATCACAGCTGATCTTAGAGGTTTGAAGACATTGAGCAGGCGAAAGAACAAACTTGTAAGTCGACTGTCTGCAACCATCTGAACGATGGAGAGCTGAATCAGCATCACTCCACATTTGCTTTGCTTTAAGAACGATGGAGAATGAGTTTGGTTCCTCACGATTGAACACCATAAGATTACGCCCCTTCCAAAGATTCCACGCAGTAATCGCAATCTTCCCCATAATCTCAAAGGAACAAACAGTGTCGTCGACTACTTCCAGAATGGAGGAAACCCACTGGACAGTAGACACACAAAAATCTTCGGTAAATCTAAACCCAAAATCAAGACCAAACCATACTTTTCTTGTCCATTCACAGCCAAACAAAAGGTGTTCAATGGATTCAATATTTTCTCTACAGATTTGACACCATGGGGAGTCAGCATATCTTCTTTTGAAAAGATTTTCCCGGGATGCCAATGCATTGTTGCAAACCTTCCACCAAAAATGTTTAACCTTTGGGAAAGCCTTCATGTGCCATATGACATGCCAGAGTTTCGGGTGAGGTGAGAAAGAAGAGCTAGCAACCAAACTGGAGGGTTTGAGATTAACCGCCAAGGCATATCCAGATTTGACGGAATACACACCATTGGGGCTTGGTTGCCAGACTCTTCTATCGCAGCCACTTGATTTAGGAAGTGGGATAGCCGAGATAGCTTTACACTCGGCATCATTAAATAAAGCATTCAAAAAATCAGTGTTCCACACTTTAAAGGGTAGAGAAATAAGCTGACTCACCACTTCAAAATCATTTGGATGGGGCCTAGAAGAGGAAATAGTTGCCCCAGGGAGAAGAGGAATCCACCTGTCAGCCCAGATGTTGATATCATTACCATCCATGACTTGCCATAACAACCATTTTTCCAACAAATCTCTACCTTTTAAAATACTACACCAGAACCAAGATGGCCGAGAGCCATTTGTTGCCTGCATGAAATCACAGTCTGGGAAGTAGATGGATTTAAGAAATTTAACCCAAAAAACATTTGGATTGTGAATGAGTCTCCAACCTTGTTTCGCTAAGAGGGCTTGATTAAAAGAGTCAAAGTCCCTAAAACCCATACCTCCACGCACCTTGGACTCGACCATCAACTCCCATTTTTTCCAATGGATCCCACGTTTCACCCCTCCCGAACCCCACCAAAAAATTCTTACATACCTGTCTAGCTTATCACAAAAATTCTTTGGGAATGAAATTACCGACATGGCATATGAGGGGATCGCTTGGATTACAGCTTTAATCAAAATTTCCTTCCCGCCCTGAGTTAACATTAACCCTTTCCAACCCTGCAACTTTTTCAATACCCGTTCTAATAAAAAGCCAAAAATCTCATTTTTAGATCTACCCCATAAAGCTGGAAGACCCAAATACTTGGATTCAAGGGAAAATGGTTGCATCCCCATGAGGCAGTAGAGATGAACACGTTGATCCGTTGTTGTGTTTGATGAAAAGAAAATACCTGACTTCTGATAATTCATGCACTGACCAGAAGCCGAGCAATAATTACCCAGAATGCGTAGCAAATTGTGGATACCCTGCTCATTTGTCTTGATGAAAAAAAAAGAGTCGTCAGCAAACATGAGGTGGGAAACAGCAGGGCTTCTCCTACGAACTTTGACTCCCAAAAAACAATGCTCGTCCACCCCCTTTTGTAGCATCCTAGATAACACATCAGCAACCAAAATGAACAGGGAATGAAAGAGAGGGTCCCCTTGACGAATACCCCTTTGGGGATAGATAACACCCATCCTTTCTCCATTGACAACAATTTGAAAACTCACTGTGCAGATACATTGGGTAATAAGTTGTACCCATCTGGGACTGAAGCCAAGCCTAAGCAATACAGCTTCCAAAAAATTCCACTCGATTCTGTCATATGCCTTGCTTATATCCATTTTTATAGCCATCTCAGGAATTGTGCCTTTCTTTTTCAACTTCAGATAATGGAGGACTTCGTTAGCCACGATGATACAATCCTGAATCTGTCTTTTGGGGACGAAAGCCGCTTGCTGGGGAGAGATAATGTCGTGCAGCAGACCTTTCATTCTGTTGGCCATCATTTTAGCAATCACCTTGTAAAGAAAATTGCACAAAGCAATTGGTCGGAATTGAGAGATAAATTCTGGATTAGCCTCCTTGGGAATGAGAACAATATTAGTTTTATTCAACTCCCTAAGCATAAAGCCCCCATCAAAAAAGCTCCTCACTGCGCTGCAAACCTCAGTACCGATGATGTGCCAATAAGAGAGAAAGAAAACCCCCGAAAAGCCATCAGGACCAGGCGCCTTAAGGGGGCCCAATTGTTGGGTTGCTTTGAACACTTCGTCATCACCCACATCTCTCAACAAAGTTTGATTCATTTGTTCGGAGACTTTGCACTCCACAAACTCCAACACCTCGTCAAAATCCCTCTGGCCCACAGTTGAGAAAAGATCCTGAAAGTAATTGTTGATATGGATACTGATCTCATCCTCATCCTCAATCCACTGTGCTTCCTCAGTTTTAAGTCTAAGGATCTTGTTCCTTCGCCTCCTCTGGAGAGTTGTTTGATGGAAAAACTTTGTATTTTGGTCCCCTGATTCCAGCCAATTGATTCGCGCCCTTTACTTCCAGAATTTCTCTTCTCTTGCTCTGATCGAGTCAATATCAGCACAAATATCAACCTCAAATCTAAGATTCGCCTCAGTAGCCTCTTTCATTTGTAAATCCAAAAGGTGCTTGTTCAAATCTGATAACAACTTTTTGTTGTTTCCAAACCTCTATTTGCTCCAGATGGAAAGCTCCTTCTCGCATTTTTGCAACTTTCTAGTCATTACATACATAGGCGATCCCACCTCCTTGCTCACCCAAGAATCTTTAACAATTCCTTCGCACATGGTGTCATCCATCCACATCGTTTCAAATTTGAAGTAGAAATGGCTCTTTTTAAGGCACAGCTCAAGGTTAATAACAACAGGGCAATGGTCAGAGCCCATTCTAGCTTCGTGGAAAATTTGTATCTGGAGGAACTTCGTACTCCACTCTGAAATCACCAGGACCCTGTCAATTCTTTCTTGAACATTAGCCTCTCCTGGCCTATTATTGGACCATGTGAATTTTGGTCCATTAAAATCAGTGTCAAAGAGGTTGCAGTCGAGAATGAAACCCTGCAACTCCTCCATCTTTTTCGTACTGGCAACCTTGCCTCCTTCCTTCTCCCAGACAGAGCCGATCACATTGAAATCTCTGACGACCATCCATGCCGGCTGGGTAAAACTGGCCAGATTCTTCAAGTCTTGCCATAGCCGCTGTCTTTTGTCAAACTCATTATCAGCATAGATGAAAGAGCTCTGCCACTCTCCAGGTTGGTTGTGCCACTTTCCTACAACATTGATCATGCTTTTGTTTTTTTCCTAACAAGTAGAAACGATACCGTTTCATTTTTTTTAATCTAGGAAAAACACACTTTTAAAAAAAAAATTAACAGTAATTTGTTAAATACATTTAATTTATAATATTAGGATAAATAAATTTTAATTTTAAAATAACTATAGTTGGATGATTAACTCTAATATTATTCGAAAATAATTTGTGAATCTAATTTTATGGGCTTGATCTGTTCTTATTGGGAGTTTCCGAAAAATTAAAAAAAAAAAAGAAATTTATTTATCTACCCAACACAACGTCTACGGGTTGTGATACCGCGGCATATGCTTCGCTAATAACACCCCCATTTGTTACTCTCACTGTCTCACACAAATCGCGTTCTAAACGCAAACGCATTCAAAGAAAACGCCATCGAGCTTCTCTGATTTATCACGCTGATTGGCATTAGGGTTATGGACGATGGAGTCTCTGCATCAGAGAGTAGAGACATGGGTCAGAGACCAGAGAACCAAGATCTTGAAGGTCACTTGGCCCCCACAGTGGCGGATGGTGGTGAGGTGGCCTTGGAACAACGGCAGAGAACAGAGGAAACGGATTCAGGAAGAGTATGAGCGCAGGAAGAAGCAACTTCAGGATCTTTGTCATGCCGTTAAGGCAGAGTCGGTCTCTGATTTGCAGGACATTCTCTGTTGCATGGTGCTCTCTGAGTGCGTTTATAAGGTTCGCGCCTTTGTCGACTGACATTCTTTTTTGATCTTGATTTTCCATTAATGATATTGTTGAAACATGTTTTTTATACTATAATTGGATCTTTCACACCGTATTGGTGCTAATTACGATGGTAATTTATTGGAGAAGCTTACACAATGGCAATTATTCGAGGAATCCACACGCTTTGCTCGATTGATTTTTAATGAAATTTATTGATTGCGTACAATGAACCGGAAAAAGGTTTTCTCTAGTTCCTTAAAAGAAAGCCAAGGTGGGGAAGTCTATATAAGTGTAATTTTTCAGATAAGAGTTCCGAGGTTCTATATCTTGTTCTGCAGATGGTTATTGATAATCCTCACTATAGATTTGTAGTTTTGAAAATCAGAGGCAACTATGAAAGCAAGAATGGACAGAAAGAAGGAAGAAATACAATTTAGACTCCCAAGTATTCGAAAATTGGCATGGACAGTGCAAAGGGAATATAAGCAATTGATACTTGCTGATGATACTTTCTACATGTCAATGCTATTGGGAGGTGTCACTACTGTCGATGAAGAACTTGATGTATTGACAGACATTTAGTAGAATTTTGGACATCATTCATTATGTATATACTGCTCAATAGAATTCAAGACATTGTAATACATCCCGTGGGCTTAGCTGTGTCCAATTTTTATGCTATATGTATGAGGAGAATATATTTCTTATTGGCAGTGGTATTCTTGGGAATGTGTATACTACAGCATTTTAGCTTTCCATTAGCAATTAGCTTAGGCATAACCCTTGTTTCTTCATTTGGTTCTTTGAACTGAGGATTAACTACTGCATGAAGTTTTCATCTTATTCCCTGTGAATATAACCAGGTTGTGGAAAAGAAGCATGTTGCACTTGGACACTATGCAACCATATTTGTGATGCTTTGAGACTATAATTTTAGAAGCTTTTTAAACCATTTAATGTGAACTCAGAGAAAACTTGTGGTGAAATTATAAAATGGCTGCATGAAGTATCATTATTCATGTGTGTTTCTGGAATTTGAATGTGCAAAGTTTTTTTTTCGTTTTGGGGGGGTGGGGGGGGGAGGGGGGGAGGAAAGATACTAGGCAAGAAGTAAAAAGATCTCTAACGAACCGCAGATGTCATATACACATGCTACCGTACTTGAATTCCTCTTAGGCTTTTGAACACATTCTTATGTTTATTTACTTACAACAATAACCTTTCCTTTCTTGGTAGAGAGCTGCTGCTGGTATGCTTCGATCCTTTTTATTTTCTTATAACAATACCCTTTCATTTTTGATAGAGACCTGCTGCTGATATGCTTCGAGCAGTAAACACATTCAAAGCTGATTTTGGAGGACAATTGGTTTGTTTAGAGCGTGTGCAGCTTTCGTCAGATCACATTCCTCACAGGTGTTTCATTAAATTATTCAATACATTTGAGTGAATTAACTTCAGAGTATCTTCCAAAAGAATCTTCACAATTTTTTTCCTGGATGTCATGTTTATCTTTTAACTTTCAATTTTCATAAGCTTTGTTTTTTTTTAAAAATATATTTCATTGTATATTTAGTTGCCCCTGTATGTAGTCAGTCTGCCTGTCCAAATTATGCAGTATTTAAGTAGATGCTACACCATTTAGCTTCAATGCAAGGATGTGTGATGCAGGTTAATGGGAAGTTTACTTGCTGTATAGTTTATTCATGAACTATGGTTTTAGGGGAACTGTCATGGCTGCTATCATAGAGTAATATTCACCAGAGTATCTTATGAATAATAGCTCAAGTTAAATTTGTTTATTGCCTTGGGTCATATGATCCACGGACATTGTGGAAAGCTGAGTTAAGTTGAGAATTCTTGCACAATACTATTTTCAATTTTTTTGCCTGATGTAAGACAGCGTTAGTTAGGGTCTTTATTGGTTGAATTGGGGTTATGCAGCTAAATCATGGCGGGAATGTTGGGTTTTAGGGTTTGTAAAATTTGTAGGTAAAGGTCAAGTGTTTGAAACAGGCAATAAAAGGGCAGGCTATTCAAGATGCTGAGAACTGTTCCATAATGGTACTTTGACTGGTTTGTGCACTTTTAGGGTGCTAGGTAGAGGGTTTTGAGGGGAAAGTGATTGTGCTCGGTGAAGAAGAAATCAGGGGGTTAACTTTTTACTTTAACTAATGAGATTTATGTAATCCATCCATCTTGTCCCAAGCTGCCCAGCAAAATGTTTCTTTTTCACTTTCCTATTTTGTAGGTATCTTTTAGCAGAAGCAGGGGACACGTTATTTGCTTCGTTTATTGGAACCAAGCAATATAAGTAAGTGTGATGCATTACCTTTTTTCAACTGTTTATCCTTCATTTTTTTCCAAAATGATTGTTTTTTTTCATTTATTTTTCATTGCCTGTTATAAGGGATGTCATGGCTGATGCGAATATATTTCAAGGTGCCATCTTTGATGAGGATGCCGTAGAAGAAACTCATGTTATTGAAACTACTGAATCTGCCCAAGTCGAAAGTCCAAATAGCAATGTCGATTATTTGTCAAAGACCCTAGAAGGAAAGCCTAAGCAAATAAAACCTACACCACAACCTGCTGTTCATCGGGTAATATAGCCAATATTTTGTTGCACATTCAATATCCTCAGGATATTCTTTGCCATCTGCTGATTCATTCTTATGAAGCTAAAATATGGGTATATGTTGCTTTAATGAGATACTTTCCCTTTCAATTTTCTCTAGGGATTCATGGCTCGTGCTAAAGGGATACCTGCATTGGAATTGTACAGGCTTGCTCAGAAAAAGAAACAAAAACTTGTTCTGTGTGGACATTCACTTGGTGGAGCAGTAAGTTTGATATATATATCTTGCTAAAACTTTGGCCAGTGATTTGCCTATGCCTACAAAATTTTGTTTGGGTGCTTCCTGTATTTGAATTTAGGTTGCAGTCTTGGCTACCCTTGCCATTTTGAGGGTTCTTGCTGCTGCTTCTTCCTCCAAAGAGTATGACAAAGTTCAGGTCAAGTGTGTTACATTCTCCCAGCCTCCTGTTGGAAACGCTGCATTAAGAGAGTAGGTTCAATGGCAATTCCTTATTCTCTTTAGTAGTTAACTATTAAATATTTGGTCTTTTGTTTGACAAGTATGTTCTTTCAGCTATGTTAATAGGAAAGGATGGCATCATTATTTTAAGACTTACTGCATTCCAGAAGATCTTGTCCCCCGTATCTTGTCACCTGCATACTTTCATCATTATAATGCACAACCTCTGCCTACACCTTTTAATTTTGGAACTTCTTCTTTATCAACGTCAAAACCTGTGGATGGGTTGGACAAGCAAAAAGCAGAAAAGGGAAAAGAGAATGAAGCAGAGCAGTTGGTTCTTGGTTTAGGTCCGGTGCAGAGCTCCTTTTGGAGGCTTTCTAGGCTTGTTCCTTTAGAGGGTGTTTGGAGGCAGTTAGATAGATACAGAGGAAAACAAGTTGATCCTATTGGAACATCTTCCTCTGCTGATTCTGCTCTAACATCGTCTGTTGATGATATAGCTGCTGCCCCACAGTCTCTTGAAATTGAAGAAGGTTCTGATGGCATTTCTCTGCGACCATTTTTGGACACAGAAGAAGAGTCCCTTCGTGAAACAAGAAATGGAAAGTCATCTGGAAAGAGTAATACTAGTAGTGGGAACAAGAGGCCGTGGCGTAGAATGCCAGCCTTACCTTCTTACGTACCATTTGGGCAGGTACTTATTTTGCACTGGTGCTCCCTCGTGTCTTTATTTTTTATTTGAACGCCTTTACACGGGTGATTTGTAGATGGCAGCATGCATTAGGCATGAAAAGTAGTTAGATGCTGGAGGTTCAAGTGATCATTTTCTAGCCATTATTGGCTGTTTAAATATCTATATCTACAAAGTTCATTAATGGCTATTCCCCTTAATTTTTAATTGGCTTTGTTATTCCTGAGCTTTATGTTCATCAGCAGCTAATTTTCCTACTGGTCAAGTTTTTTTTCTAATATTGACCAACTCATCGTTGTCATAGCTTTATCTGTTGGGGAACTCATCAGTGGACTCACTATCTGGTGCAGAATACTCAAAGCTGACCTCGGTACGAATTGTGTGCTTATTCATTATGGATTGATGGTATCATGTTATGTAAAGATTTCCACCCTCATTTTTTTGGCTAATCAGAGTTGGTGAATCGCTGTGCATGTAACTCTGATATAGTGGTAGAACCTCTCATTATGTTTGCTTTCTTATGGCAAAGACATTTTCAGGTCAGATCTGTGATTGCTGAAGTAAAGGAAAAATTTCAGTCACATTCAATGAAGTCGTACAGGTCTCGATTTCAAAGGTGATAGTTTACTCTTTTTTAGACTTCTACTCTTGTTTTAGTTTTTTTTTTTTCTGGAAGCTGGCAGTTATTTGGAGACATTGAATTAACTTTGAGCATTATGAAAACCCACGATCCATTGTTTGGATGAATGCATACGTCACAAGCTTAACCTGCAAGAAATTGGATAAAGGAATACTCGTTCTCAGAATACTCTTGATTCATCCATTGATTGATATGTTGGTAGAAATACATATTTTTTGTTTAATGCTATGTTCTACAGTGCAATATACTGTACTCTTTGTCATTCTGGTTGTTTGAATGCTTCTGTTGGATGACCACTGTATCTACATATTTAGTTGTTCCCGTTGGGGGGCATATTTGCCTTGTGAATGGTGAAATGATGGGGTTATCCAATGGAAGATTGTGGCTTGGAATATGAGGGTAACTATTTTTACATATAATACCAAAGTGTAGGTTTGTATCTATTCCAACCCTCTTATCACCCTCGGTTAATGGAGACTAATGTGGGAGTGGCATTTTTATCTTTGCAAATTATTATTGAATCTAATTGGTCCACTAACCCTTGTTTCATTACTGAAGCCTTTTTGTTAATCTATGGTATTCTCTTGTCAATTTGCGGGATCTTACTTCATTTTATATGTTACAGTTAGAGTTTTTATTGTCATTTTTGCAACTATAATTAAATTTTGTGTATTTGATAAAACTCATGGCTTCTTATCAATGATTGGGTTATGGTCAAACTGTGTTTCCCTTATACTTTTTAGTCATGAAATCTCATAGACTGCAACGTTTTTGGTTTAGTTCTCTCTTTTTGCACTTCTTTTTTAGTAGCTCTATCATTATTTTTGGAATTATGGGCATCATGGTTTTCATGAATAACTTTTTGTTTATCTCCTTACAGAATTTATGACCTGTGCATGAATGATAATGATTCATCATTTTTGGGGATGGAGCACCTGCAGCAATTCCCACATCTACATAAATGGTTAGGCATTTCGGTTGCAGGTTCTGTTGACCTTGGGCATATTGTTGAGTCTCCAGTTATTCGTGCAGCTACTTCAATTCTTCCTCTTGGTTGGAGTGGTATTCCTGGGGATAAGAATGGAGACCTTTTGAAAGTTGATATTTCTGGTTTTGGATTACATCTGTGTACACTGGTTCGAGCTCGAGTCAATGGGAACTGGTATTGTCCTCTATCCTATGATTTAATTTGGTTTGCTAGTGTCTTTTGAATAGTCTAGTAGTTCGAAATTGTGGAGGGCATCCTGAGCTCAATCACCATGGGAATATGTTTGCACTCTTCTGCTGCTACAACTTGCATATGCAAGTTCTTCTAGAAATGGTAGATACTTCTTTTATCAATGTCATCAGTATATTGCCATGTGTCCATGTTATTTTTTATCAGGCAACAAATATCCAATTTCCTATCATTTTTCCTTCTGAATTTTTTTTTCCTATCCCTTTCGTCATGACAAAATTCCTGTTTGTCAATGTGGTGTCATAGTTTTTCGCTGCTTTTAATGGCTTGTCTTCATCAATCGGAGCTTTGGACTGTTAAATGACTCCTCTTTTTTGATGTAGTTCCTTAAATGGTTCTTATGCACAACCTATCATTCCAGAACCGAAACATTAGTAGAATGAGCCTTGGACTATAAGTGACTCCTCTTTTTCATCTGGTGCCATATTTCATGAAATTATTGCTGTTGATTAGGTGCGCAACTACGGTGGAATCTTTTCCTTCACCGCCATCTTACTCTTCAAATCATGTATTACAGCCAGAGATACAGAAGATACGAGTATTAGTTGGAGCTCCATTGCGACGGCCCCCAAAGCATCAGATAGTGACAGATTCTTTACCCCATGTGTTTCATTCTGTTGAACTCAATAGCGAGCAGAATGTTTCTATGATTTGCGAGGGAAATCATATCCACCCTGATGGTTTGAGTGATTTTGCTGTATTTTGTACCACTGATTTTTCTACTGTATCCAAAGAGGTTCATGTTAGGACACGCAGGGTGCAACTGATTGGCCTTGAGGTATTACTGCTCAACATTAGGCTTTTGACATATGGAGTGTGCATCTTTGCTTTTCTTTCATATATTAAAAACCATGACTTAACGGTGGTGTAGGGTGCTGGTAAAACTTCTCTTCTGAAGGCAATCTTGGGTCAGGGCAAGCTTACCACTTCATCTGGTATTGAGAATTTGTACATGGATGTTGATGTTCTGGAAGGAATTGCCGGTGGGTTGTGCTACTCAGATTCTGCAGGAATAAATTTGCAGGTCCTCTTTATCTAATACAGGTCTTTTGTTCTTACTGTATTTCTTCTTTTCTTTTTGTCTCTCTCGACATTGTCCTTCAGAATGTGAAACTTTTCAAGGGCTTGATGGGCTGAAGTTTCGATAATGCTTTTGTTTTTTCTTTCCTTTTTTGCCCTTCTTTTCAGTTTTCTTCTTTCTACTACATAGTTGGCTGGGTCCCCAACCCTTCTTCCCTTCTTCTGTTCTGCCACCCAGGGGGGTTGGGTTGGGGAGATGGGTCAGATTTGACTGAGAAGGGGAGAGATGAATGGGTCAACTTTGACCCGTCTTTTTTCTTTGGACCTTCAAATTGTTTTCCACCAAATGTCCCTCGGTTGCCCTTAGATATGTAACTCATGACCAGTTCCGCTGTTAACTTTTTTTTCTTAATATTTGGGACCTTTTAAACACAGGTTTTAAACTTTTAAAAAATCTGAATCTTTTCAGTTTTCAACAGACATTTTTCTCTCGGATTGTTGATCAGTATACTGATTATAGAATGCCGTGCTATTCTTTTACATACACCACCTAACAGCTCAACTCCTCTGGTGACAATAGTAGGGCATTTCCCATTTGCATACAAACTTCTCTATCAGAAACAATGGTATGTCCAATTATAGCCCCTCTTGGATGTAAAAGATCTCTCTTCTCGCCATCCCCAATAAAGACCCACTATCTTCAGCGCCTTTTAAGCAACAATAGTTGTATATTCACGGATGTGCGGTACCTGTCTCACCTCCTCTTTTGGGAATGTATGGGATTGCACAAGCGTTTCCTAAAATTTTCCTCTAAAACAGCTGATCTTCAAAACTTTAACAGTATCACATACCGCCGTGGGGAAGGATATGCAGAATAAAGCATGGTATAATGATAAGCTTTATATCACTGGGTAGAGAGCTTAAATGTATGCATGTATTGACCTTTCCCTTTTATTGTTCTGGTCCTCCTTGCTTGGATTGGAAAACTAGTTATTTGCATATGAGTTCCTGCCTTGTCCTCATTTTATAATGGTTCCTGTTGTTGCCTCTGGATGTTAAGGCTGTACGCTGTCTCTATTTTTTATGCAGGATCTGAAAGCGGAGGCCTCTCGTTTCAGGGACGAACTATGGAAGGGAATTCGCGATCTTAGCAAAAAAACGGATTTGATTGTTCTTGTGCATAACCTTTCCCACAGAATACCTCGATACAGCCCCTCCGATGCATCCCACCAACAACCAGCCCTCTCACTTCTGCTGGATGAGGCTAAATCACTTGGAACCCCTTGGGTCCTTGCCATAACAAACAAATTTTCTGTCAGTGCACACCAGCAAAAGGCAGCAATTGATGCTGTTTTGCAGGCATATCAAGCATCTCCAAGCACAGCAGAACTTATCAATTCATGTCCATATATTATGCCCAGTGCTGCAGGTGCTCTGTCTTGGGGTGCAGGGGACAGGGACTCTGATAAGATGATGGATACTCAGAAGCTTATTTTTGCTCCTTTAAACTTTGTCCGGAGGCCTTTCCAGAAGAAAGCCGCCACTCTCCCTGTTGAGGGTGTGAGCTCTCTTTGTCAGCTTATCCATCGTGTTCTTCGAAGCCAAGAGGAAGCTGCTTTGCAGGTAGAAACATTTAATCAAAATTTTGCATCCAGAGAAATAATAAATGCAAAAAGAAGACACCTACTGACAAACTTTTCTGTTGTGATATGTATTTCAGTTTTCTGTCTGTTTATATTTTCTCCAAAAGATCCATATATTATGCCTTTGGACAAATGTTTGAAGTTTGTCTGGCATTTTCCCCCATTTTCTTAAAGGAACTTGCTAGAGATAGGCTTTTCTTGGAGTTGGCACGAGAGCATGCAATCGCTGCAGATGCAATTCGGGATGCTCAAGCCAGGGAAAATTCTTTGACTGCTGCAGCTGTGGGTGCTTCTCTTGGGGCTGGTCTAGGTGTTGTTTTGGCTATTGTTATGGGTGCAGCATCTGCCTTGAGGAAACCTTAAGAACCATACTGTTCTGGTCAAATGTTGTGGAGCCCATTACTTGCATGTATGTGGAGTCAGGTAAAAGGTTAATGTTTCTCCTGTAATTATTGTATCTGTTTATTTAAGTTAATGGGTTATGTTGCTTTTAACCTATTAGTTGACTTGCCATTCATTGATTCAATTTATACAAGCCTTGCTACAGGCTAGAAACATTGGTCTTATTTCAGACCTTTCTAAATGTCTTTGGAGCTTGAGTTTTCTACCTGTTTCAGGATCCATCTGCATTGGAGAAGTATGGTAAATGTGAACATCGCAAATAATTTGAACCAATTCCAGAAAAGACGTAATTGCACTTAATCTGTAGGGAATTTAAATGAAAATCTGACAATTATTCTCATTAGTGGACGGTTAAGCTACCACTCTTTTCTTGAGAAGGGATTGCAAGTTGATATAAAATTTATGTTGCATGATATCTGTTATTGGAGAGGTGATATTGTATCCTTTGGCTTCCTTTTTTTGGGGTTTTGGATTCCCCTTATTTTGTGGGAATTCCTTTATTCCTTTGTCCCCCCAGCTCCATTGTGTTTATTCGACAAGGAACACCCCCACCACTCTGTCTCACACACACTACACCACTAACACACTTCCCACCCACCATTGCCTCCCACTAACACAATCAAACCCACCACCGTCTCCCTCCCTTTTTCCCCCAACCCACCAACCAAAAAACTCATGAACTCCTTCACACCCAAAACCCATTTCAGTCATAAAACCAATTTGAAGTATGTAACACATCCCAAAATATCGTGATGTACTCCGGTGATGCATGTGTCGTTGTAGCTATGGTGGTGGTGCCTACTCGGTATTGGAGTGATGTGAAGGAGATGGATAATGGGCGGTCTCAATAAATCCATGAGAGAGAAAGAGAAGGTCAGGTGGAAAGTGGGTTATTGTGGTATGGTTGGGTGGTCAAAAGAAGCTAATTTGTTTGGAAACATGTTTAAGCTATCAATATTGTGGATATGATTTGTTTGGTTACTAATGCAAGATAAATGTAACTTGGATAAGGATAATATTGGTATTTTTAAAAAATAAGTTGTTTACATCAGTGAACTTTTGACACGGCCTTAACAATCTACTAACGATTAGGGTAATTTGTTACCGACAACAAAAGCAAAAGGATGTCAGTTTTATTTCCCATACATGACTACATGAGGGGGTCTCGTTTAGGGAAGGTTTTTTTTTTTTGGGGGGGGGGGGGGCGGGTTATGTGGAAAAACGTAATCAAAGCCCTCCTTTCATTTCCCTAGTGTATTGCTGAGATTATCAAGGTCCGGATCTTTGCAACCAATTGCTCTGCTCCGTTAATCTAGTCACTAAGGCCCATTATTTCTATGGACAGCAATTGGTAGTCGAATTAATTACGTTGCAGCAGCTATGTTGCATTTCATCGTACCAAGCTTGATAAGGTTGTTTACAAGACGGGTTTGGAGGGACATTTAAATTGTAGTCCCAAAGATCTCAGTACACCAACGTAAAATGAAAGCATTTCCTTGGATATTACAAACTGAAAAAGCCATGTAGTGCGTGATATATGGCATTGTAATCATAACAAGATTTCAAACGCCTAAAATAACTCTTCTTCTGCGACATTCAAACTCTATAAAGAGACTATTAGTCCCAAATGGTTTGGTAAGAGAGAGAGAGAGAGAGAGAGAGAGAGAGAGAGAGAAGACAAAGCATCCATGTTATTTTAACCCAAAGAAAACAAAATCCTGGAATATGGTACATAACCATTAGAATCTCTCTGCAAGAGAGAGAGAGTAGGATATTTGCATCGCTTTGACATGTTCTGGCACCAACCAAATACCTTTAAATAATACATGAATCCACAATCTATTGCATAGTAAATTAAGAATATAGTCTTATTGCAAAGTTCAATCCCAATACGAACTTCATCAACTGATTTAACTTGCAGCCTACAGAAGGCACTCAGGCTTTAGTAACCTTGGGAATCAAAAGGAACAAAACAAATGAAGACTGGTGCAAAAATGGTGAGTGAAACATAAATCATCTGGAACAGCATGAAAAAGTGCTCTGATTTTGTTTGGACAAGTCGATCCCGTTGGCAAGGCTAACCCGATTGACAGACAATTCAGCCTTGTAAGAATCAGAGTTCAGCACTTTCCTGCTAACATTGCTGTAGATCTCGCGAATCACAATCTCAAATGCTGTTTTGACATTGGTAGAATCCAGGGCAGATGTCTCTATGAAGAATAATCCTTCTTCTTTTGCAAGGCTTTCACCTTCTTCCACACTCACGTCTCGAATATTCTCCAGATCACATTTGTTCCCTACCAGCATTCTTGCTACTGTTGTATCACAGTGAGCTGCAAGATCATTCCAACAAAAGTCAAATTCCTATATGAGAATCTGTGATTTACAAAGATTAAAGAACGTGACGAGATAATAAACCATTAAGTATTAAATATTCGGGTAGGGGGAAAAAGGGATTCTCTATCACTATTAGCATCTCATGATTCCATGAAATCACAACTCCTCCTGGAAGAAATCAATTCAAATTTAAAAAGAAATGAAAATTTGATATACTCGCGAAATAAATAGTTATGAAACAACATGAAAACTTTCCATTCTGATTGTCCCTCTTACACTTGATGGCTTTTACTAACATTGCGCATTCCTTCTTCAAAATTCTTGCCTATGGCAGTAAATGAGCTATCGCCAATATTTGCCTAATGAAATGCCCCTTACAAACTCATCACAAATAGAGATGGTTACTGAGCTGTATCACTTTGCTGTAAAGGTTTTTAAGTGATCACAAATATACAAGTACGACAAGCTGTCTAGTTCAACGTTTCTACAAAATACCATTACTAATGTGTTTGCTGGCATGAACATACTGCAAGAGCATACTGACTTATAGAGTTATAGTATAAGTGACAACAACAACACATTGAAGACACATCAAGTGTTCCCTGATAGCTACAAGCATTCGCTGAACAAACTACTATGTGCTACGCATCCCTTGTTGTTAGCAGGGAGCACTTGATGCTTGTGCAATCGACTCTTCACGTAATAAAGAAGAACTTCTCCATTGAGGATGATGGATCAATACTAAGCAATGCATCGGATATGTTGCACATGCACAGTATATTCGATATGAAACATGCACAGTATATTCAATATGAAACACATAGCCAACAGAATCTACACATACTAGCTTGACAGGAAGATGAAATTGATACACAATCATTCTCCCTTCTTGGTGCTTCTTCTTCCTCCTAGTAATGTTGTAACTATTTGACAAGTTTGAGATCGGGTAGTTTATGGGTTTGCTTTGGTTTATCAAAAACATTGCAAGATTATTGTATCTTGGGCATCGAACTCCATCAAACCTAATGCAATTGGGGGCATTTCGTCTCTGAGGAGAGCACAGTTTTTGTGAGAAAATTGTGCAATCCCGCTTATTGTTTATCAAATTTTATGGTTAATTGGTATATGAATACTGTATTAATTCTAAAAGAACTTGCCCTAAAATATCCCCAACAGCTACCTCTAAGAATTTACCAAATCCAGTAAACCCACAAATCTGCCCAATTCGATTTCCATAAGTACCCAAAACACACACACCCACAGGCCACAACATAACTTCAAAAACAGTAATTGGTCGGCATAGCAGTGTTGCTTCAAAAACTAAATATACCCATCAAAACCCACAAAAATCAGTAGATTGGGTGTTTCCCAATCATTCAAAACAAGCACAAATATTATAATTCATACCACAAAAGCTCACATTTCAAGAAAGAAGACTTACTATTGAGCTCATCGAGCCACCTTTTAATGCTCTCAAAAGTAGTTTTCCGGCTAATGTCATACACGACGAGAGCTCCAACCGCACCTCTGTAGTAAGCGGAAGTGACAGCTCTGAATCGTTCTTGGCCAGCAGTGTCCCAAACTTGGGCTTTGACTTCCTTGCCATCGACTTCAACCACTTGGGTCTGAAACTCCACTCCAATTGTAGCCTTTGAGTTCTGGTCAAACTCATCTCTAGCAAATCGTGAGAGGAGGTTCGATTTGCCCACTGCTGAGTCTCCAATTACCACTATCTTGAAAAGGTACTCCTCTCCTCCTTCCTCCATTTTTCTCGATCTGGGTGGTGAGAGAATGAACTTGGGAGTGATGGGTGTGTTGGTAATTGAAGAGAAATTTGTGGGTTACTTAAGGGTTGACAATGGTGGAAAAACGTGGGGTTTTAACTTTTGCAGCGGAGTGAAGTTAGCAGAGAGTAACTGCGTAATTGACGGACAAAATGATACCTCAAAAAGTTTTATCCAAAGTTTTATTGCTAAATTTATTTTAGGAGTTGGTCTGATATGGGATTTTCAGACACGTTTGCTATGTCTTTTTGGGGAATTTCTTTTTGAGTAACATATCTTTATGTAACTCATACAGAAAAATTATAAGAGAACAAAATAACAAAGAAAATAAAACTGTGTTGTAATTTTAATTACTTAAAAAATATTCACACTATATAAAAGAAAATCTCACTTTGTACCCTGATAGACTTTAAAAATTGGAGTTGTCTATCCTATCGAAATTTATGAATATTTTTATCATTATTGTGGTACTAAAAAAAAGTGATAAAACACTTATAAAAGTGATAAGTTACATACAAAAATGATAATTTTTTTTTGTACCAAAAAAAATGATAAAAATAATTACCACAACAGTAATAATTTTACACCCACAACAATGATAAATCACCCACAAAAATGATAATTTTTTTTTGTTATAAAATGACTTACAAAAGTTGTAAAAACATATATTTTTTTTGTAAAAACACATTTTTTTTGTAAAAACACAAGTTAAAGTAGTAAACTTTTAAGGTATAATACTGAAATTTTTTTTGGTACAATAATCAAGTCCTAAAAAAAATTACTTTATAATCTCAAAGATTAAAATTTTCATATTACATTCTTAATGTAAAAATATTATAATATAATATTTTTATTGTTCATTCCCTCAACTTCAATAAAATAATTTTTGACAAAAAGAGCCGCGGAAGCTAATATAATGATTATATTATAATATTTTTAATACATTGAAAGTGTAATATAAAAAATTTAATTTTTGAAAATATAAATAAAAAATTTTAAATTTTTTGAGATGCAAAATACAATTCATTCTATTATTAAGGAAGAATGTGAGTTTCGTGTCTAATGGAAGTGTAAAATATGGTAAGATTTTAAAAGTAGCATGGAACTTCATTCTTCTTCAATGTCTTAGCATAGGTCTTCATCTCACTGGTTGTTGGGGATGCCTTTAAAGGCCATCGTGCACCAGACATTTGGCTT
This sequence comes from Ilex aquifolium, assembly GCA_951799425.1. Lineage (NCBI taxonomy): Eukaryota > Viridiplantae > Streptophyta > Magnoliopsida > Aquifoliales > Aquifoliaceae > Ilex > Ilex aquifolium. The sequence goes on from OX637394.1 coordinate 5,340,734, forward strand.
CATGGTGACCGTCTATATAAGGCTAGTAGTCATCTTCACTTTTGGACACACAAAATAAATCTATCTTTATACATATGCTCTCCTATATCGTTTCTTCAATACGTCCCTCTTATTTTGTTTGTTCTTCAATATCTATATAATAAAGTAGTTAGATTGGTTTGTCTTGAGTTTTTCGTGACTCAGATCATTTTCAAGTTTTTGATCCAACGATCCTAATTAATCTACATTAATTATTCCTACAGGACTCTATTACATTCATTTTATCTCTCCTTATCCTCATTCAAACCATTAGAGAGATATCTACATCTACTCTGCTACATTCTTTTTTATCTCTCCTCATTCTCATTCAAACCATGAGAGAGATTGGTTTGGACGGTTATATGCATATATATAATAAAAACAAAATATATCTAAAATCTATTAAAACTCTAATAACAAGGATTATCTCTAATAAAATATAAGTTCATTAACATATGTCGTCCTATTTATCTATCTATATATATCTATATCTATATAATAAAGTAGCTACATTGGTTTGTCTTGAACGTTCACGGCTCAGATCATTTTCAGGTTTTTGATCCAACGACCCTAATTAATCTACATTCCTATAGGACTCTACTACATTCTTTTTATCTTTCCTCATCCCCATTCAAACCATTAGAGAGATATCTACATCTACTCTACTACATTCTTTTTTATCTCTCCTCATTCCCATTTAAACCATGGGAGAGATTGGCTTGGACGGTTATACACACACACACACACACACACACACACACACACATATATCTATATAATAAAGTAGAGCGAAGTTTGAATCCAAAAGACAAAGAGAGGTCCAGATCGTTTTGAAACAAAAGACGGTTCAGATCATCTGAAAAAGTTTGATCAAATGGTTTACGATTAGTCCTAAATTTTTTTTTCCCGCCCATGAAAAAGCCTATCTCTTCCCCATCTCTCTCTCTCACGCTTCTTTCTCCTCCATCCCTATACGTCTCTCAAAGACTTATCTCAATCTCTCATACCTGTACGTCTCTCACTCAGTCCCACCCACAATACATATCTCCCATTTTCATATTTATACCATGTCTATCTCTCACACTCTCTCTCTACCAGCGACCTCGCCATTGCCACAGACGGTTCAGGTTTTGCTCTCTCTCTCTCTCTCTCTCTATCTCTGTTCCTCTATTTACTCAGTTTCCCTCTCTCTATCTCTGAGTTTTCTCTTGCCAACGACGTCTATGATCCCAACGCTATCGACTCCCCCACCCCACGCCATAGGGTTTCTCTTTCACGCCCAATGTAAACCCACCCATCTTCACAGAAAGAACACATTCTTTTTATTCAATATTTTTTTTGTATTGATTGCAACCTAAATTGTTTTTGATTATATACTGATTTGGTACCCCTTTTGTTTGACATTTTCGTATATCCGTATATATATGCATGAATAACCTCTGTTTTTTATCTCTGGTTTGCGAATTTGTGATTGCCTTTGTGTTTGAAAATTCGTGTTTTGGTTAGAAATTAGTGAATGAGGTTAGATCTTCCATGGGCAAGCAGTGTTGTGAGTTCCACAAAATCTTCCAGTTGGTTAGGAATTCGTGTTTTCGTCAATTTTTCAGCACATTGATTTCCTTCACGAAGTGTATGTTGAATTTCAATCTGCCTGTTCTTCATCAATTCTTTGCATTTGTGGATGAGGACTTTGTTAGGCAAGTGGTCCTCTGCTCGATTCAACAGAAGACAGCAAACATCTTCTGACTCCATTTCAACAATAGCTTTAAAAATTTAGAAATTTAGAGACCAAAGCGATTTTGAGTGAGGTTGCTTATGTGAATTGTTTTAAAAAAAAGGCTGCAAATTCTGGAGTGTTGGGTTACTAATGTTGCGTATGAATATCTCTCTTACCCTTCTTGCACATAACCTGTTTGATGAAATGCAAGTGATTAGTTACTACACCATTGAGCAGTGGAATGATAAAAACGTGGATTTAATTGCTACACCATTGATATGTTACTATTGCTTTAATTTTGTAGAAATATATTTTGATTTAATGGTTAATTATTGAAACTCTAGAGGTCTTTGTTGTTTTCTCTTTAATTGAAATATAAAGAGCACCATTTAAAGGCGACTTACAAAGCTGGAGCTTCACGACCAGTCCACGGCAAGTTGTTACCATTTACAAGCTTTATCTGTACTCTTCAATTTTATGGTGATTCGAGGTTCATATGATTCTTTAATGTATTTGTTGGAGTTGCTGGTTAGCTGGACTTGGGCAGTGGGTCGCTGGTGAGTTGGGCTGGTATGTGGTTTTGTCGGTGGCTATCTGGTTTGGAAGGTTGTTGGTGGCTGTCTGATTTGGCAGGTTGTCGGTGGCTGTCTGGTTTGGCAGGTGGGGACTGGTATGTTTTGGGAACTGCTATGGTTGTCGGTGCTATGGGTATGTCTGTTTTGTTTTGGTAAAAAATATATGTCGGTCAGTCGGTGCTATGGCTATTGGTTTTGCTTTGATTTGATTATGCTAGAAGTGGGTTGAGTGGACTGGGTGGCTGTCGGTGCTATGCTTTGATGGGGGCAGTATGTGGTATGTGGTATGCTGGTTAGCAGGTTGTCGGTGGCAGTCGGTGGGACTGTTTTGTGTTTTTGGGCTGTCGGTGTGGATGGGCAGTGAAGGATCTTGGGGCTGTTTTGGCAGGCTGTTTCAAGGCACCGACGGCTGTCGATGGACTTGGGTGAGCAGCGGCTGTCCGGTTTGTTTCGTTGGTTGCGATGAAAGTTGGATTAAGATTCTGTTCTGGCCATCTTCTTGGGATCTGTTTCTTGTGTTATTTCATAATGATACATTGTCCCAAAGACACCAGTTTTAAATTCTGTACAAAGACACCTATAAGGTATTTGACCAATTGTCCCAAAGATTCTTGACAGTTTTTTTTTAACACACACATACACGCCTCATAGACATACACCTTCTTGAACAATAGCCACACAGAGGCACACCCACCCAACACACAAACACATACTCCGTCACTAATACACATTGTGTTTGTTTGTTTGTTTTCTGGTGGTTGCCTCGCAACTATATTTTTCACTTGGTGAATTTATGAGTTGTGTTAGATTACCACAATTTTTTTTTTCTTTAGGTACCGTTCAATTAGTATGCACCTGTTATAGATTAGTTTTTTGGTTGAGGTACTTCTGGTACCTCCTTAATCCTTTCAGGCTCTGTGATTCTTCAGGTTCCATTCAGGTGTTTGGTTCGTTTGCCCTTTTTGTTTGTGTAGTTTACCTTTCCTTTTTTGTTTTTCATGTTATCTTTGATTTACAATGTTCAAATTAGATGTAAATACTACCCATTCTTATTAAGCATTTGATATTCTCATGTCTGAGTTCTAAATTGCATGATTAGTGCTCGATTCTGCATTGCACAATGTCTATAAATTGCATGATTAGTGTTCGATTCTGCTTTGGATATAATCTTATATTTTTTTAGAGTATATAACGATATATAAAACATTAGATATGCAACTCAGGCCTTTATCATGTTGTTTCTGCAGATTGTGGAATATGCAAAGAAGAAAGACTTCACTTCTATTATAATTGTCCACACTAATCGCCGTGAACCAGGTAAATGCTCTCAGGATTAATTTTCCTGGCCTTTAATTTCCAACTAGAAATGGATATTCTATTGAAATAAAATGCTCCGTATATTTATTCATCTGAAAATTTCATCTTGCATTGATGTTGAAATGTTACCAACATTGGTAGTTGGTCTATATTGTATTTTAGTTTGTTAATCCATGTTATGTTTTATTTGACAATCTGTGATCTACAATTAAATATTTTGTTGTTATTGGATTCGTTATTTAAATATTATTAAGTTTGTAAATAATTTAAACATTATTTATGAACTAAATATTTAAACATTATTTAGTTCATAAATAATAAAAAAACGTGCAGGAGATTTGGTGCTTTATAAGGAATGGTAACTTCTCTAACATATTGGAAGAGGAAGAGTTTATCATCTCAAATCTTTGATTATCTCAAAGCTAGAAATGCCTGATGAACTTCGGGAAGTGCTCTTGATTTGTAATAGAATGTTGCTGCAAATAAGTAAAGCATTAGAGCTTTTTTTCCTTCTTTCTTAAAAATTCCTAAAGTCTTTTTCTCCAAATAACTAAGAAGATTTAGGTGTCCGATTGATTTAAGGAGCAGAAGACTACCTAAACAATAATAGGTTGAAAAATTGTTGTAAAGTTCAAAACAGTAGTTAGATGCATGGAATTCTTAAATATATTTACAAAGGAAAATAAATAATCTGCATTACGTCACTAGGATTCAGTGTTGAAAAGAAAGGCACCATCTCTATTGAGAGTGATAAGTTTGTTTGGTGATGCATCAAAAAAAGTTTGGTTTCTTAGAAGTGCTTCTTTTGCCTTTCGAAAGATTGTTAGCACATGATTTAACAAAACAGGTCATTCCGAAGTGTTGGTCCCGCCAATGCTAGCTGTTGGAATAAGTAGACCTAAAACAGGTCGAACTTTGACATAGTTGCCCAAAGTAGGTGTTTGAACTTCTGAATTCATGTGTTCAAGCTTTGACAGAAGGAGGTTCTACTGTTGCACCAAACAATGAATACAGGTCGTATTCATTCTTTTGGAAGCTGGTGGAATTTCAAATGGTAAAACTTATTTTTTTGACAGCATTTGTGAACTTATTTTTATTATGTAGATGGTTGCATTTGTGGATAGTTTTTTGTTTGAGATAGTTATTACATTGGTGGATTGAGTTTATAATTATGTTTTGTTGTTGAATTGGATTATGGTAATAGTAACGAATACGATAAAAATATTGTTGATTTCATTTATTACTTAAAGATTGTAAAATTTGATTTGGTTCTATTAGTATTTTTTTTCCTAATGTATTTGTATATGTGTTGTTGCTTTGGAGAATTTTTTGTTCATTTTTTACAAGTAACGCAGTGCCTTCAGGCACGGACAATGACTAGTATATGCATATAATAAAAACAAAATATATCTAAAATCTATTAAAACTCTAATAACAAAGATTATCTCTAATAAAATATAAATTCATTAACATATGCCGTCTTATTTATCTATCTATATTGATATTTATATCTATATATATAATCCAATCTATATAATAAGCAGTTCAAACGCGTAATTTAAAATTAACAAAATAATAATATAATAACAATGATTATTGCTAGCAAAATATAGGTTTATTAACATATGTCATCCTATATTTATCTATCTATCTATATCTATACGTATAATCTATAATATAAAACAGTAGGTCTGTTAAAATTCGACACGACACGATTAACCGACACGAATTGACACTAATTAAACGGGTTTGGGTGAGACCTTAACGGGTTTGAGTGGTAAACAGGTTGACGTGTCAGACACATTTAATAAACGGGTCGTGTTCGAGTGAGATCTGTCAACCCGTTTATCACCTGTTTACCAGTTTAAATAAATTTAATATAATAATAAATGAGTAAAAAAAAAAATAAAGAAAACATTTCAAAAAAAAAAAGTAAGGACATCAGTAGTAGGAAAATGAAGCTTTGAGCCTTGAGGCATTGAATTGCCTTTTGACCATTTTCTTTGAATCCCACATCGACAAGGAGTGAAGAGAGGAGACTTCAGTTGCCTATAAAAAAAGGTAGTGGGCTTCTCATTTTAATCAACCTTTGTAGTGTAATTTTAACGTGAGCTATTGGCTAGAATTCATTCAGTTGAGGAAAGTACAGTTGGAAGCAAAGAAATGGAATGTAAAAATTTATTAAAATAATATATATATATATATATATTTTAAATGGGTTAAACGAGTCGTATCGTGTTACCTGTTTATTAAACGGTTCGTGTTTGTGTTAAAACAGTACAGATTTTAATAAGTCCATCCGACAGTCTTAAATAGACTTATTCAGCAGCCACCAATATCCCTCTCAAAACCATTCACATTGAATTCTCCCCCTCCAATTCCACCACTTCTCACTTACGTTGTGGCTCAGATCGCTTGACGATTATTGATCTGATGGTCCTAATGCTAAATTCTCTCTCTCAATTTTTTGAACAAGACTTTTATTCCTTTCACAATTCTAAGATTTCGATATCTCTTATAAGTCTCTCTCTCTATCTCATACTACACATTAATTAGATCGTTAATTATGACTCTATTTAATTACGGATTATTTTTAATTTTTTTAAATAAATAAATAGACTTTAAATACAGATTATTTTCATCAAAACAAATTGAATGACTATAATATAGGTCATATTTTGTATTGAAATAAAAATATTATAATATTCGAATGGTATAATAAGTGAATAATATATATATATATATATATATATATAATTTGTGATATATCTATATAATAATACACCTAGGAACTTGAATTTTTATCTCTTACATATTTTCCCCTTCAAAAACATCACATCACTCATTTCTATCCCATATTTAATCATTTAATATTTGATTAATTTATAGCTTAACATAATTTTTATTTTGACATTATTCATACACGACAGTATATACATGCTGAATTTTTTTATTGGATTATATATTTTGAAAAAATTTTATCGATATTTTTTAAAAAATAATAGGTAAAAATAAATTTTAAATGACATAATTAAAGAAAATGAAGAAAAAAAAAATATTATTTAATATAATAGAATTGATTTTTTGGACGCTCAAATTTTATATTTCATCGTGCCTTTAGGCACGAGTTATGACTAGTCCTTTATAACTTAACTAGTTATTTCTCGTGTTTGAAGGCACGGAGTAATAAAAAAAAATGGTCAATAATAAACATATTTGTATTCACACCCAAAATCAAATTACAAACATAAATGAGAGATAAAGAAATGTAAGTACCGATTATAATAGGGGTGAGCAGTGTTAGTGGTGGTGGGCGACAATAGTGATAGTGGGAGACGGTGATAGTTGTGGTGGGTGACGACCACCGTGGTGGTGGGTTTTGGATAACGATGATGGTAGTGGTAGACGTGGGTGACAGCGATGGTGGGTGTGGGTGGTGGTGGACGACGGTGATGGTGGTTGACTGTGGTGGTGGTGGGACGATGACGGTGGTGGTGAGCGGTGACGATGGTGGTGGTGAGCGACAATGAGTGTTTCTAGGCGATAGTGTGATGGGTGGTAGCGAATGGCGGCGATGGTAAGTGTGGTTGGGGGTAGGTGACAATGGGTGGCTGTAGTAGTGGTGGGCGATGACGGGTGGTGGTGGTAGGTGTGGTGAGAGTGGATGACAGTGGCTACGGGTGGTGGTGGGTTGTGGTAGCGGGTGATGGTGGGCAACAATGGTAGTGGTAGGTGCTTACGGTGGATGACAGTGGTAGTGGGATGATGGTAATAATGGTAATAGGTATAAGAATAAGATGATGATGGTGGTGGGTGGTGACAGTGGACGACGATGGTAGCAATCAGTGGTGGGTAGCGATGGTGGTGGTGGTGGTGGCGATGGGGCAATGAGGGTGGGGTGGGGGTGCAAGTGGGGCAATGACGGTGGTGGGTTGGCGATGGTAATGGTAGTTGTGATGGTCGTGGAGGTGGTGGTGGGGGTAGTGGTAGTGAAGGTGGTGGGGCGATGGTGGTAGTGGTGATGGTGGTGGTGGGGCAATGAAGGAGGTGGCGGCGGTGGTGGGGCGTTGATGGTAATGGTGATGGTGGTGGTGGTAGGGTGGTGGTAGCGTGGTGGTAGCGATAGTGATGAATTGGTGTGATAGGGTGGCGATAGTGGTGGCGACGACGGTGGTGGGGGTGGCAATGGGGGTAGTAGAGGTAGTGGTAGAGCGGTTTCAAACACTATTTTTTTTTTTAAAGTACTTATGAAAAATAATTCCTAAAAAAATTACTCCAAACACACTCTTAGGGACCTATTTTTCCTATTAAATTTGGATTTTAATATTAGCGTCAGATTAACTTTAAAGTAAAATTTAAAGAGATCTCAATCGCGAATAGCAAAAGTCATCTTGTTTATCTTTTGAGATTTGAATTGTATTGTATTTTATTATATAGATTAGGAAAAACTTGTGTCTGAAGGTATAGTACATTAAAAAAAAATCGAGCATTAAATTTAGACGCAAAATAATTAAGCACTGAACTCGAACGCATACTAAGTTGAAAGCCTAAACTGACCTTATATTCCATGCCTTAAGACACTGTACAATTTTTTTTTATAAAAATGAACATTATTCTTGAATACGAATTAAACCGAGTTCACAAATTAAAATTGAACGTAACTTCAAAAAATCCATACTCAATTATAATCCCCGCTCTTAACCATCTTCTTCCACAAAACCAATGCGGCAATAAGATGTATAGAAGAAAAGATAATAAATAATAATTTGAATTAAATAGTACCAAAACCAAGTAATTGCGTCCAACTCAAATGCCTTTAATCACAAAAGTATGAAGTAATAAATGAGCTCCACAAACTAACTTAAATGATTTTGCAATTTCTATTATTCCAATTCAATTCGATTACATATTCAATTCGAATCGAACATAAAATTATAGTTATTCACAAATCCAATTACATATCCAATAGCATAATCAAACAAATTTCACAAATCTAAATTGAACTTAATCAAATCGAATTAAAATTAATCTCAAATTAAACCTAATCTAACAAAGTTCACAAATCTAAATTATGTGTGTATTGGATTTGGGCAAAGATGGAAGAAAGTGTATGTATTATGTGTGCTCTGTGTGTATTGTGTTGTGTGTGCATGTGTGTTCTGGGTCTTGGGAGATGGGTTCAGCAAGCAAAGAAAGGGGTGTTTGCGCAGAGGAGGAAGAAGAGTGGGAGGTGTTGTCTGCTGTGTCTTGGGGGTGTGGTCTGCTGTGTCTTGAGGGGTGGATTCAGCAACCAAAGAATAAAGGGGGTTTGCGCAGAGGGGGAAGAAGGGTGGGGGTGTGGTCTGCTGAGTCTTGGGGGTGGGTTCAGCAAGCAAAGAAGAGGGGGGGTGTAGTCTGCTAGGTCTTGGGGGGGTGGGTTTAGCAAGCAGGGGTGTTTGAGCAGAGGGGGAAGAAGGACGAAGGGTGTGATATGTGCGTGAGTGAAGCTCTTTTTTTTGGTTTGGGGGGGGGGGGGGGGGAGGGAGCGTTTGCTTGAGAAATACCTTGTTATGGCGGTGAGGTTGTGGTTGTGGCTGTAGAGAAGTCCTTGGCAGTGGCTTTGATGGTGGTTACAGAGAGAGAGGAGTGAAGAGGAAGGTAAAAAAAAAAAAAAAAAGAAGAAAGAAAAGTAGATACTAGATTTAGGGAAAACGCCATGTTGGGTCTCGCCGCCTCTCTGACAATGGTAATGATACTGGTGAAGTGCGTGAGAAGTGATGAGTTTGGGCGAAAAAATATATATGGGATAAAATTCAAAGTATGAGTTATTTTATTATATAGATATTTTTGTAATTATCGATATTTTGGCAAAGGGATCAAAACTTAATACATGATCCCCAATGCATTTGTTTGATGTTGGGATTAGCTGTGAGCTTGGTGTTCGGAAGCTTCATTTGTAAGACTGAGGAGAACACTCGTAGGTGTCAATTAATTTAGTGCAAGTGGCTCGTAGATGAAACATTCCTTCTTTCTTCAATCCCAACAATCTAAATAAGATAGCTTTTTACTTTATGTTTTAAACTACTTCTAAACTCTCTATTTTCATATCTGTAAGCTTAATTTTTATTTTTTTTATCTCTCATTTTATTTAAGACGAGCTCTAGAAAAGTGTTTTGTGCATCGCTCTTTGCCTCTATATCAAAGACATATGCTTTCCTTATTTTTTTATTTTATTTTTATTTTCAATTATTTATTTGTGATTTACATGATTAAAACGATATTCAATATTTTACTCAATTATTTGATACAACTATCTCATTGTTTTATTTTCCCAACCAGTAACCTCGGACCATACTCAAGATCTATGAGTTTTATATTATATCAATAATATTCTGCATTTTTTAAACTTTAACTATACCTAACTTTCCTTTTAATTACATTATCAATTGCACTTAATTGTACATAACTCCTATAACCACCTAATTTTATTTATTTTTTATTTTTTTATTTTTTCTATTTGGACAAAAATATCTAAGAAAGAAAAACTGAAAGTATGGCCTGTTATGATAATTTCATTTTGCATAAAAAAAATTTATGAACACTGCTCCATTGTGGGATTGAGAGGCACGAATAGCCCTTTTTTTCTTTCTTTTTTTTGGGTAAATGAATAGTTGTCTGACTATCAAATAGGCCACAAACCATGAAGTAAATATTCAATGTAATGATTAATTACTGTTATGAAATAAATATTCAATGTAATAATTAATTATTTTATTATTATTATTACATAGTATCATCGTTAATAATAAACAAATAAATGAACATAATAGATCACACCAGCCAGAGATGGCGTGAACAATTTGTTTTTTTGGAAGGCATTGAAAAGGATTTTTGTAATAGCGAACATCAGGTAACTTGGTAATGTAAAACAACATGATCGATGAAGTATAAATATTCTAATTGTGGACGTGTACACATTTGCTTCAACCATATATTTACCAAGAAGATCATAACTTGCCAAACTATACTATCCATACAAACATTTATTTTTAAGAGTAATGTTATCAAAAATATAGATTAAAATGATGTAGTATTACTATAATAATATTTTTAACCTTTATTTTTTTTTTATCAGTTTAGCATTACTCTTTTTCAAATTTGTACGCCATTAATGGTGTGTTTTGTTTAGGTATTTAGAGATTTGATTGGATTAATTTAAGGGTGGGATTATTCCCACCCCACAAATGTCTATTTTCACCTCATTTAATTTTTTATTATCAAACTACTAAGCTCACATCTTCTATACTCACCTCATTAGTAATTAAGTTCATCATATGCTACATACACTCCCTTTAATAAGTAAATCTATTTTATATTTTGTTATTAGGGTTTTATTCTCTATCTCATCTCATGCACTTGCAAAAATACTTTTTTAATGTGAATTTTTCCAGTAATATACATGTTAGTATTACTTCTTAATTTAATTTTATGTTTGATTTCATGTTTGTTATATGAATTTTCATTATTTTTCGGTATATTTTGATATCTCTGTTAAGTTTAATATTTTTTTAATTAAGTTTTATATGTGTGTATATATATGTATGCTTTCAGTTTTTTTTTTAATCTTGTTTAGGTTTTGCATCTATGTTATTTTTTTTTTCTTGTTCAATTTTTTGTCTGTGCTTGATGCTTATTTTTTTTGTCATGTTCGATTTTGCGTCTTGTAGTTTTGCTATTCTTTTAATCTTTGATTGATTTTTTTCCTATTCTTGTTTCGGTTTGCTTCTTTCTTTCTGATTTTTCTTTGTTTCGTTCTTTTATTTCTTCTTTTTATAGTTTGCTTTTTTTTTTTTGTTCTTTTCTTTTTTCTTGTTTCGGCATTAAAACTTTTTTTTTTACTTGTTTCGTTTTTTGTTTTTTTTTTCTTGTTTCAGTTTTGCTTATTTCTTTGTTTTCCTTGTTTCGTAAATATATTTATGCATTCAAAATAATTATCTTTTTTCATTATTTGTTTTTCTTTCGATGACTTATTTCATTAAAGAGGTGTACATAGAATAAGTAAGCTTAACTATTAATGAACTGTATGTAGCATATGGTGGGTTTAGTTATTAGTGGTTTGATAATGAGAAATTAAATGGGGTGGGAATAACCACATCCTTAATTTAATCTGGTAATGATGTAATACAAAGTTTAGAATAGGTTACAACGACCGTTATTAATTTCTCATTAATATATATCTGATTCACTATTATTGTTTAACACTTAATATTAGGTATTAAATTTATTACACAAAGAATAAAGCTTAAATAATACTCTTATTAATACTATTTATATGTATTAGATAGGAACTAATTATGCAATCACATATTTTATTTTGTACCCGAACCAAACATAGTCCAAAGAATTAGTAAAAACTTCTAGAAACCTTACCATTTTCTTTACTCAAAAAAGGTCGCAATGGGCTAATTGGTCAACAAAATCTGCTGCTGTGTATATTTTGTCAACAGCCGAAGTGCTCGAAGACAAATTTTCGCAACTTAAGTCCTCCAACACTTGCTATGGAGGAGTTGACTATACTACTTCAAAAAAAAAAAAAATTTGGTACCATACATCTATTTATCACATTTATAATTATTTTTATTATATTAATGGTACTCAAAAAATAATAAAAATAATTACCACAAATATAATAAAAATACTCACAAATGTGATAAATTACTAACAAATATGATAAATTTTTTTGTATCGAAGAAAAAAAATAAAAATAATTACCACAAATATATCAAAAAAACCTACAAAAATAATAAATTTTTTTATTATAAAATGACCCACAAAAATTATAAAAATATCCATTAAAATAAGAAAAATGTTATTTGAACCTTATTTAAGGACTTAATGATGTTGTATTGGTTGTACATCATTAACTTCCTAAATAAGATCCCCGAATAAGGTCCCTATAACATTGGTCTTAAAATAATAAAAATTGGAAGTACCGAAGTTTTTCTTTTAACACCATAGTTAAGTCCTGCTATGGAAAGTTTTCCTGTTTTCATGGTAAAATTTGAGGTGCTATGGAAAGTTTTCCTGTTTTTATAGTAAATTTTGAGGTTCGACACTGCACTAACATTCACAAATTTAGAATCAGCTGTAGTTAAGGAAACAAATAGTAAAACATAAGAGTAATTTTTCACAAAGATCGCATGAACCCAAAATAAAATTAAAAATTTAAGACTTAACTAGTTCTCGACACCAACCTTAAAATTTCACTACCATTTTGTTAATGATGAATATCACTTATACACTGGCCACTTAATAAATTTTCGGCAGATGATTGCTGAGTTGACCATGGAATTTAAGCCCTTCCAGAAACCGTTCCATTTTCTTCCACTCAACATTGTGGTTGGGTTCCAACCTTGCAATCAGTCAAGAATGTCTGCTATAGTAACCCCACATCATCTTCCACCTACACTCCTATAAGAGAGTCATGATTGAGCTGCTTGTAATTGTAACCATGGCTTTCATATACCATCTTCTCTTAATGTTACTTTGCATTTTCACTGCAGAATCTGCAGACCCATCTGGCCAGTATTGCAATGAAAACACCAATATCACTAGTCAAATATCAGCAAATATTGATACCTTGTTAGCTAAATTGGTTCAAAGCACTGCCAAAAATGGATTCACTGCTACTTCCTATGGTAAAGCTGAATCCCAAGTCTATGGCCTGGCACAATGTAGAGGGGATGTGAGCACCAAAGACTGCTCAGATTGCATCAACGAAGCAGCAACAGAAATCCGAAAACGTTGTCCAAACGAAGCCGATGCCAGGATTTGGTACGAGTATTGCTTCCTAAGGTATACCACAGAAGATTTCTTCGGGGACGTCGACACGGGTTTTGGTATTTACTACTACAATTTCAATAATGTGACAGACCCTGAAACTTTCAACAAAGAACTTGGAGCCCTGATGGATAATATTAGTTCAGAAGCCGTTGTGCCTGCAAACAAAGGACTTGGGAAAGGAAAGACTAAACTGTCACCTTTTTTAACACTTTATGCCTTGGTGCAATGCACAAGGGACCTATCGCCGCTATCTTGTTCTCAGTGTCTGGCCATAGCCGTTGGCAACTTCCCCAACTTCTGCGACAATCGGAGGGGATGTCGGGTTCTATACAGCAGTTGTTATGTCCGATATGAGCTCTATCCTTTTTATTTTCCTCTTGATAAGCAAGACACCTCGGTGGATACTTCGATGGCCAGTTATATATCCGTTGTTTCTAAGCCTTAGTCCGTGTCATGTCAGATTAGTTTGCAACAAAATAAAGCAGAAACTTACTGCACAATTTCATTTCTGTTTGAAATTTCACTTTTGAATTTCTGTATTTATACATGAGCATCAAACCGGAATCATTATTGCAGTACACAAAAGAAGATTGGCCTGTTTGTATGTAATTACAGTATGCTATGTATGGATCTTTTTATCTTCTGTGCATGGAGTTTTAAATAGCTCTCTCCAATCTTGGAGTGATGGTTTTGCTGGAAGTGAAATCAGTTAATGGCTTTACCAATGCTTCTGGGGAAAGGGCTAACATCTCGGACATCCTTGAGGCCAGTAGCATAGAGGACCAGAAGATCAAACACCAGACTAAAGCCAGAGTGTTTGACAGTGCCATGCCTGCGAAGATCTAGATACCATTCATACTGCTCCTTCGCCAACCCCAATTCCTTAATCCTGAAAGGAAATGGAACAAAAAAAATTAGGTGAAATTTATAAGATTTGCTCTCTTCTTCTATTCAAAGATGGCAATTAACTCATTAAGAGTGGGTTGTTCATCCGATCAAATTATGATCCTTACCTTGTACTCAACATACTCAGGCGCTCCTCATTTTGGCTACCTCGAATCAAAGCTCCAGCCTGCAAACAGAAGTACATGAGCTTAATAACCAGCAAAACCGCAGTCTAGATTGCAGCTAGAACTCTATAGAAATGTGGGATTGAAAAATTGTATGAGAGGCCCTTCGCCTTGAAGAGGAACAATTTAAACTTGCCATTGGTACAAACACATCAAATGCTGCGACTGTCTTCCCATCTTCATTCAGGCGCACATAGAATGGCTTAAGCTCTTTTGGATAATTGTATATGATCACAGGCCTTTTGTAGATCTCATCAGTCAAATAACTGCCACCGAAAAAGAGGTGAATTTTACCGATCCCTCAATATAAACAGTAGATAAAAGCTGCTATTGTTGTGCTTATACCTTTCATGTTCTTCAGCTAGCGTAACACCCCACTCAATTTTGTTCTCAAATGTCTTCTCCGTAACCTGATTGAAAACCATCAATAACAACTGAAGGTAAGTATGCATGTCTGTCCCAGAATATCTACCTATGAATCAATTTTTACCCGTTTAAGAATATCCACTGCTTCTGCATAGGAGATCTTTTCAAATGAACTTGATATCACAGACTGAAGGCGATCCACAACGGTTTTGTCAATTCGTTTTGAGATGAAGGGCAGATCTTCAGAGCAATTTTCCAAAATACATTTGCAGAGGAACTTCAAAAAGTCATCTGCACAATTTATGGCATCCTGAAAAAAAAAAAAAGGGGCAGCTTCAACAATAATCCAGTAATGTGACCTACAGGAGTGCTGGGAGCATAAGCACTGAACAAACATAAAGACATATACCTCTAATTGTGAGAACGCCATTTCAACCTCTATCATCCACATCTCTGCTAAAGACTTTTGGGATTCTGATCTTTCAGCCCGAAATCTAGGTCCAAATGAGTAAACATTTCCAAGGGCACATGCATAGCTCTCGAGATGAAGGCGACCACAACCTGTTAGATAAGTGGGGCGAGAAAAGAAATCTTCAGAGAAGCGAGCAATATTGGCTTTATCCGAGGTTACAGACTTCGTTTTCTCTCTAGCTTCCATCTGTAATGCTAGCTCATTTGTTTTCTTGAGATCCTGAACTGCAGCAAGCAGAGCTTCTTTATTGCTTTCGGTTCTCTGGAGGTCTTCAACTTGCTTGTTTTTTTGCTTTATAGAATCCTTCACAGCTTCAAGGCTAACATCTCCAGCATCAGTCATGGCACTTGACTCCATAATTTCTTTGCTCAACAGAGTTGTCACTTGGAACTTCTCACTGAGTCCTTCCCAATCTGTGCTTGTAATTATGGGCACTTGAACATAAAGAAACCCATGGCTTTGGAAGAAAGTATGAGCCCCTTGAGTCAGGGCATTACGAATTCGCGTGACAGATGCCACCTGCAAGATGTTGAGCAACTTAATCAAACTGTGAAGCAGTCAAAATTTCCATACTGAAATGACAAAAGAGAATGATGGCTCAAGAAGCCCCCATGTTTAATACTCAACTCCACTGAGCCTTATCCCAACTATTTGGGATCCGCTATATGGTCAATACACTACTCTGAAATATTTTCATATTCTGACCCCGGTATGAATGGGAGATACAAAAATAAAATGCTTGAGCGATCCAAACTTAGAATCTGATCCTTTATTCAGGAATGCACAATCTCTTAGTCCCATGTAGTTAAATCACACAATAATATCAATTGAGGAAAAGGGACTATATCCTAAGTTGATGGCATAAACCATGCCTCCAAGGTTTTTAAGCTCATTAAAATCTGGAAATTCAAGCAGACAATCAGCCAAAAAAGAAAAAGAAAAGACAGTGAAATGGGATGAGGTGACAAGAATACCGTTGTTGTTCGCGGCCCAAAATGGGAACAATCCCTTAACAAATCCAGTGGCAAACGTTTCTTTGATAAGAGATACTTATCCTGATCAACAATGCCAACATGTAGAATTTGCTCTGCTTTGAGCTCAATAACATGTTTTCCTTTTATTTTTGGCTCCTGCAATATTCCTTCTAGTAATATACAAGTTCCAGAGGGCATCAGCTGGCTGGGAGGAGCCATAGATGAATCCACCAGAACCTGAGAGAGCGCAAAACCAACAAAATACATAAACACAAACAGGTAGTTCTCATGGTGTTAGATTGAGATGAACTTCAAATAATCTTGCAAATCTAGTATTCTGAAACAGAGATTATGACATTTAGAAACAAAATTTAAGGAATGTACCTGAAGATTGAAAACACAAGAACCATCACTAATTTGCAGAATTGATACTGAAAGGGGAGGGGGCTTGGGAGTAATCGGATCCGACTTTTCACGAAGACGACCATCGCTTCCCAACAAGACTTTTATAATTGCCCTGAAAAATGGTATGCGAGATTGAAAAACTTCCACACAGCTGACATCTTTTGGGCTTCCCTCAGGATTAGCAACATTTGTGGGCGGTGACGGTGAGGGTTCTTTTCTCATCTCCCTGGAAGACTTAACCCATCCTCCAACCACCACTCTCTCTCCGACCAATCCCACCCCACCATCGGCACGACCCAATAAGGTTTTCAAGATCACCCTCTTGGAATACTTGAAAAGGGGTACCGGCACTTTGTCCACGGCTTGTTCTGAGGCCATTTTTGGGTGAACAAAGAGACAAAGAAAGCAGAAACCAAAATGAAGTTGAAAAAGAGCTTTTGCTGAAGATCTAGTGTTGAAGTAATTGAATGCAAAGACAAATTGTAGAAAGGGTTTATGTGGGTTTTTAGTGTGTGTGTTTATGTTTCGGGCTGGGGTTTTTATAGGGGGGTATAGCCGTATAGCAAAGGAAAGATGATTTACTTGGGAAGTAATGTGGAGGATTGAGAGGTGGAAGATGAAAGAAGAGGTGTTTGGGAAGTTTGGGGGTGAAGGAAAGGGATTGTTTCCGACTCTTGCCATCGGCAAGCTTGGAGAAGAGAAGGAAAGTTTTGGAGAGAGAAACAAATGGTGGCCAGGGTTTAGTATTCTTGAAAGGTTGGGCTTCGCGGGAGTTCTTACACACCAACGGTTTTCCAAATTAGGATCGTTACTTGTAAAGAAGAACCCCCTGATAACTGAGAAGCATTAAACCTAAAAGAACAATAATAATGAAAAAATATTTTTTTTTTTTTGGAAAAAAGAAATAATGAAGAAATAAGCAGTAACAAGACTTTTTTTTTTTTGCTATTTAACAATACTAGTTAATGTATCTTTTTTTCGGTAAGTATAAAAAAAATTGCTAAATAAAAGAAATGAAAACTGCTAAATAAAATATAGAAACAAAATTGAGCTTTTTAGTTGGATAAGAATTATAATAAACTTTATCTATAATAAAACTCAAATTCCTTAAAAATTTTAAAGAGTCCTAACCAGTCGAATATAAAAGTAAAATTAGTAACGTGCGACTGAATAAAGGTGATAATTTCTGACACAACACAAAAATACGATTTGAAATTTACATCAAATTAGTGAGTTAGAATTAGTCATTTCTCAACACGAACCTGTATATCACACGACTCATTAACACGAATAATAAATAGATTGGGTTAGTGTCAAACACGAACAAGATAAAATTGATATGATTAACACGTTTAAGTAGTATTATAAAGATAAAATATTTATTTTTTATTGTATTTTGTCAAATAGTGGCCTAATTTTTCTTAAAAAAAAAAGATATTTTTACTCATTTTTACTATTATATTTATTTAGTTAATTTTTAGTTTATAAAAAAAGTATTCGTATAAATTCAATTAAGTGAAAATGAATTTTAGACATAAAACTGAGCATTAAATTTTTTATTCACATGTTGTATAGATCCACATGAACACGACACGAAAATAAATAAGTTGATAAAATATGATTAATTAAATGAAACGAATTAGAATTGATATGTAATTGACACGAACCCAAAATACCATAACACGAACACGACACGCTGAGAAGAATGTACTCCTTTTCTTTTGCTTTTTGCAGAGTTGATAGTTGTTTTTTATGTTTTTTGGGATTAGTACCGAGGTTATAGTGTTACTGCCCATAGATTCAGAGGGTAAACTATGATTGTCTATCATTCATTTTTATTAGATCATGACATAGACAAGGGTTACCTTTTTTTTGTTTGCCTTTTATCATGAGGCCAAAGAAGCCCCCGAGTCTTAGTCCGACGGTAATTATAATTTTGTTGTTGTTGGACTGACAATAAACTCTAATAAGAATTTATGGTTTATTGGTAATCCAATAATAAAAAATAGTTAATTCAATAAATTATGTCTAAATAGTCACAATGATAAATATCTGAATATCTAATTGATACACCGTAGATCAATATAGAACATAAAGGCTTTGTCACTCAATATCAATAACTATTTTGGGCCATCCCAATAGAACATTGTCCAACGAATTTGTGGATTCATTAACTAATGGCAGAGGCAGAGTCAGAAATTCGAAGTTTAGGGGCCGAAGTGAATGAATATACAATACTTGTGGATTAAAATGTAATTTAAGAAAGCTGAGGGGCCATGCTTCGGGCATCAATGTGGCTCAGCCCTGCGGTTAATCATAAATGTAGGCATGGTTTTGGCTGCTTGGTTCTGGTTAGGAGGCGGCCAAAAACTGAAAAAGCAATACAATTAGGTTCTTATTTTCTACCTTGTTCGTTACTATATGCTATATTGGAATGTCTTTCAAGGTGAAATGGTGGATGTACTTGGAGGGAGAAAAAACAAATGGTGGTCCTTAAATAGCAATGGTCCTCGGGTTCTTTTTTCCTCTTCTTTTTTCATGCTTCAAAATGGTCCTTCATTTAGTTTTTTTTGGAGGTGTCTTGCAATGGTCCTGGTTAAAAAGTAGGACAATTTTTTTTTAGTACAGGGTGTCGATGTTTGCGCCAATTACTCTTTCGAGTTCAGTGGTTAGCCACCGTTCTCGTAGTTAATTTTGAACATGATCGTGTTTGTGATTACATGTAAACCATGTCGGCAAGAACTATTTGATGATACACAAAAGTGAATTTATGCACAATTAAATCAATCAAGTGTGACGTGAAACAATTAATGAAGCAGTTAATAATAAAAGACAGATTAGATGGTTGAGTCTGGGTGACCTAACCACTGAAGGCGACAATGATGGCCAGAGGACTCTATTAATAAGAGAATACAAGGTAGTTGGAGAGAGAGAGTAAGAGTATGTTCAAGGTGAGGTGTGTGAAATCTCATGTGTGAGAAATAGTTGTGTCTCTCTCATGTGTAGAAGACTTACAATTTATAGGCATAAAGCCCTAACTGAGGCGGTGACGTGAATGTGACGTTACTAGTTTATCGGAGAGGATAGCTACAATTGATGATAGGTGCTATCTTCGAGTAATGATTATCTCGATGTTTACTCCCCACGTACGTTGATTTTTCTAAGATTGAGCTTTGGATTAAGCTGAGACCATTAGCTGAACTTGATTTGTCTTTTGATGATTTGGGCTCAACGCATAAACTGGGCCCAAAATCTGGGCTCGTCACTATTAATTAACCATATTATTTAAGAAGAGTCTCTGAGTTTCTTTTTACCTGGTTTCCACATTCCTCCAGCAGTTCGGCCAAAAACTCTTGGCATTTTTCCAAGCCTGAAGACACTTGATGCTCTTTGTTGGTGGGTGAGATATCTCTACTCATTTGAGAGCATACATATGATTTTTCCAATCAGACAAGACAACCCATTTAATTTAACCCTTCAAAGATATCAAAACAACAGAATAGTGATGTGAAAAACATAGGAAAGATTGTGGGTGTTTTTGTAATTCTAAGAAATCAATGCTGAAATCCCACAAGTTGGCTTGAATACGAAGTTTGCCAGTTGGGGGACCTCCTTTTTGTGCTCTTTCTCAGTGCTGCTGCAATATATTGGCAGTCTATCTCTTGTGGTCGATCATAATTTGACCACAACCCAACCCCTTCCCTTCCACTCCTGTCTCTCTCATTCATATCCTTTCAATATATTCACTATCAAATCACTCTCTTCCTCAAACTTATCCTAATACCAAGGCAACAATGGCCAGCACTAAACAACCCAACTTTCTCTTGCTACTCTTCATTTTGATATGTGCAGCACATGTTATACAAGGTCATACTCATTCATAGCTCTTTATTTACAATATATCCTAATGTGTTTTCACAGTTCTGTTCTATTCTTCTTGTTTAATTTCCGTTTTTTCTGAATTTTTATCAAAACAGTTTTTCTCAGTGCAATATGTGCCTGTTTTCACAATGCATGTCGATTCGTTGTACTAGCTTGCCCGACAGTAATTGTTTGAAACTGGACTAAAACTTGGCTTTTGTAACCCTTATCAATATTGTTTCTAAGCAATAGAGGTTAAGAAACAGAACTTGAAACAAAAAAAGGCGTAAAATTGTGTTGGTAAGATTGAGATTTCCCTTCTTTCCACCTCCTTTTTTGGCTACCAAAATGCAGCTCTTATATAGTTTCCATGCCACAGTTTTGTTGGGAAATTATGCTATATTAAGCTTATCTACTGTTCTTTTTTATATTGGTAACTAATTTTTTGCCATTTTCTTTGTAAGTTCAGGTGTTTCAGGATCTAGAACTCAAGTGGTGCTTCCTTATCCTCAAAGAGTTTATCATAGTCCGTCAGGAAGAAAATTGTTCTTACAGGTAAGAAAAACACAAGCATTGCTGAATCTAATTCACCAAAAAAAAAAATAATAATTTGTTTTTCTGTCTATAAATAATTTGGAGCATCTAGGTTGGTAGCAAAGGATGGATGGACCAGAATCTAAGAAGATTGATGATTGGATCGGTGGCACCGACTTGCACTTATAATGAATGCAGAGGGTGCAAGTACAAGTGCAGGGCTGAGCAAGTTCCGGTTGAGGGAAACGATCCGATCAATAGTGCATACCATTATAGGTGTGTCTGCCATAGGTAAACTTTCTCAATGAAGCATCATAAGTTGGGCTAAGTGCAGTCCAAATTATGGTATCAAGAAAGAGAATCAAGAAAAAAAAAATCCTGTTTCTATTCTAGTTTCAACAATATTTCATTTGTACAACTAGCTAGATGCAGTAAATTTACTGTTATGGTGTCTTTGTGGATTCAGAACTTTGTAACTGTGAAAATTTTGATATGTTATATCATAAAGAGAGATTGTATTTGTTTTTCCTCCTCCACTTTTGTTTGTACTTGTCGCTGCACAAACAGTAGAGATTATGGTCAGACACAGCAGCACCCAGAAAGAGAGAAACAATGGTTCCATAAGGTTCTAAATTATTCATCCATTTACTTTTCCAGATCTTTCTGGAGTCTTTTTAAACCCTCTGATTTTTGATAATGTGTAATGTAGCATATTCATGGTTAAGAAAACTGATAGCTTCATGATTATAGTTTAACGGATTACAATTGATGATGGAGCATAATGGAGAAACAGAATTCATATAGTCAACCCCAGATAGTTAGGACAACGGCTCGGTTGAGTTGAACAATGGAGAAACATAAATCACGTAGCCGATCCCAAATAGTTGGTGAAAACAAGTCTTTGCTGAGTTGAATTGAGTTGTAGAACATTAACTTCCAAGTTATCTGATCTAACAAAAATTTGCAAGTACTTTTACAGCATTGTTTTCTGCAATGTTTGAGCTATTGGCCATTGGAAAAAGTCACTGCAAGTGGCACATGGAAGTGGTCCCACGTTCCCAAGCATTAGGCATAACCCTCCAATTGGGTCACTTGTTTGAATCCATTCCTGTTCACAAAATGGCAATTAATTAGGGCAGAAGATATCTTTTGAGCATGGAGGACCCCATTTTCAATATACAAAAAACCAGAGAGTGCCCCTCCAATCTGAGATACTTCATTGCTCTGTCTTCTATTTTTGTGAGAATCTTCTGGTGTCTGCTTTACAGAAAACTCTAGTACCTATATACAGCCATTAATGTGCATGCTTGAATTGGTAGATACAGCTGCCCTGTGCAATCATCTGCAATGCCCAGGCTGCATTTCTTTTAGAGCATGACTAGGGATGGCAGTGGACCGGGGAAAAACGGGTATTCGTCCAAACCCGCCCCTTTTGGACCGGGGATGGACTATACGTATTGGACGGTGGACGTATACGGGGATACCCGTATAAACCCGTGCGGGGATGGAGGCGGGAATGGACTTACCCTTACCCCCGCCCCGTCCCCGCCCCGTCCCCATTACCCGTTACAAATATATATATATATATATATAAATACTCCCAGTTAATGAATATTAGTGTCAACAGATTAAGAAAAATTTCATCACAACTCAAGGCTGTAGCCAACAGATTAAGAGGAATCTCATCACAGAATAGGTGTCTTGGATTCAGATTCATGGGACAGTAGGTTTGAAATAAGTTTAACGGACAAGAACTTTTAACATTTTATTGCTACCTTCAAACTTCTGGATGGTGATCTCAAGACAGCTGGACCTTCAGTCAAAGATTCCATATGAGCCATTTTCCCATTCACTGCTGTGGACAGTAGGTTTCCAACTCCTGTCAATGCCTTGTATAACTTTTGAAGCCTCTGTTACAATAATCTACAAAAGAAGCAAATTATCATTTATACTTCCACCTACTAATCACATGATTCTAGAGTTAATAAAAACAACAAATGTTCAACAACCATAGAGCTGTACATTCAATGTAATTCATCTTTCTTTGCAATATCCACAACAGACACAACTCAACAAAATAGGGGACGTATAATACATTTACCTTCTTAGAAGTCCAGGGTTATAAACCCCTTGCACCTGTAGTTCATCAACAGGTGCAGCTTTTCCATGGGCTATACTTTCAACCCTAATGGTATGGATTCCAAGGGCTGACTGTAAGCAACCTAGAGACATGAAGACATAGAACTCCGTTACTGCTAGGCAAGACATATACACCAGATACACCAGATGTTGGCTTGGGCTTGGGCGGGTACGGGGGAAGCGGGGACGGGGGCGGGGATTAGAAATTTACCCGCGGACGGGGATGGGGATGAAAATTATACCCGCTAACGGGGGTGGACCGGGGATGGACGGAGTTTTTTTAAGCGGGTACGGGGATGGAGACTACACTCCCCGCCCCCGCTTCGGTCCACTGACATCCCTAAGCATGACTTGTCTTTCATGATGAATATTTTGTTTCACCCATTGACAGAACTCAACAGGCTCAAAGGACACATTTCAACCAAACATGAGGATGCCCTGAAATAAGATCATTCAGCTACTGTTTTCAAAATTTATGGCTTAAACACTGCTACTATGGGTTGGCAATGCGTCACGTGCTGTCAGATTGGTATTGTATTTAAGTTGCACAGTGTCAAAAATTTGTTCAATCCATAATCGACCCATTTATAGTTGTGTTCATATCGTGTCAAATTTGTACCATGTGTTATTCATGTCTAGCGTTATGATGCCTGATTATTCTGAATTGCTGAATGTCAGAGAGACTTGCCCTCAGGTCAAAATCAAGTTTAGGAAATTTAGGCATGCTGAATAATTAAATTAGCCATCCTTTGGGCTGGAAATGCATTCCACAGGTCATGAAGCCCATTTGTTAGGTAAGGATCAAAATTATAAAAACAACCCCCATCAAATGTGAATCAAAATTTTAGCCCAATGCTCAACCAATTTTCAAAGCCAACACTATTAGGGCTTGTTTGGTATGTTTTTGGGGAGGGGTTTGGATTGGCTTGTCCAAACCTGGGTTTGATTAAAGATTGGATTCAAAGATGGGATTTAATATTTAATGTTGTCCATACCCATGTTTGGTATGCGCAGGGATATATGACTATTATGATAATATATTTGTATATAAATGACTATTTTACCCCTTAACCAATTTAATATATGGAGTATATAAGATATATGGGGATATAAATGTCATTTGGATGTTAAACCAACAAACCCACATGTGAAACCCCCCCCCCCCCCATGGGTTTCATGAAACCCAAGTTCATGGGTTTCATGACCGGGCCTACACCGGGCCGGGTTTCATAACCCTGGACTGGATGTACATTGCCAAACATGGGTTTGAGGGGTTTATTCCCTAACCCATGTTCCCAAACCCCTCCAAACCCGCATACCAAACAAGCCCTTAGGGGCTGTTTGGTATAAGGGTTTGGGAGGGGTTTGGATTGTGGGTTGGGGAATAAACCCCTTAAACCCATGTTTAGCCTAGGGTTTGAAAACTCAGCCCGTTGGATGGCCCGGTCATGAAACCCACATACTTGGGTTTCATGAAACCTAAGGGGGCATGTTTGATATGGGGGTTAAGGGGTTTAATATACAAATGACATTTATACCCCCATAT
This sequence comes from Ilex aquifolium, assembly GCA_951799425.1. Classification (NCBI taxonomy): domain Eukaryota; kingdom Viridiplantae; phylum Streptophyta; class Magnoliopsida; order Aquifoliales; family Aquifoliaceae; genus Ilex; species Ilex aquifolium. The sequence goes on from OX637394.1 coordinate 5,365,550, forward strand.
ATCCTATATATAATATACCCCATATATACAAATTGGTTAAGGGGTAAAATAGTCATTTATATACAAATATATAATCATAATAATCATATATTCCTGCGCATACCAAACATGGGTATAGACAGCATTGAATGTTAAATCCCATCTTTGAATTCCATCTTTAGGTCAAACTCGGGTTTGGACAATTCAATCCAAACCCCTCCCAAAAAACATACTAAACAAGCCCTTATCCCACTAGAGGGTTTGGATTAACTTTTTCTACCCATTTCAAACCAAAATCCTTCTTTACAAAGATGAGATTTAATGTTGAATCCGGGTCATACCCATGTTTGGTATGTAACACATACACATGTAGGACTTACAGATATATCATAATTATTAACAACTATTTGTCCTATAAATGACTGTTTTACCCTTGATCATACTCATGTTAAGGGGTACAATTATCTTTTATATTCTTAACCCGTTATCCCACTAGAGATTATGACTATTACACTAGAGATTATGATACTTGATTAAAAGCATATTCTAGAAGCTCCAAGTAGGGTTGTTAATTGAGCTAAACATTGCGAGTTTGAACTTGAGTTTATCGAACTCGTTATTTTAAACAAGCTTAAAAAATTATTCAATTTTGACTTATTTAGAAAATGAGCCAAGTCCGAACCTAAGTAACTCGGCTATTTTACATATAAATAAACCGAATCGAGCCTTTTAAGCTCTTTTTTCTAAATAAACCTTAAAATTTGTTCAAATTCGATTCTTTTAAAACACGAGTCCCGAGTAACTTTGCTTGATCACCGGTCCGAACTCCAATACACACAACCTGAAGCTCTACCTGAGGTCAAAAAGCTTCGTACCATACAAAAAATTATGTAGTTCACAAGATCCATTTAAGTCACAGAAACGCTTCGAAGTTTTCATACAATAATCTAGCTGTAATGGTACATTCTCCAACCAAGGCCCGAGCCAGACAGTGGGCAACCTAAACCATATAGGTGGCTTCATCCATAAATCTCTATTCTCACCCTATTTAATTTTTTATTATTAAATTATTAAATTCATCCTTTCTATACCCACCTAAACTTACAGCATGTCACGTACACCCCTTTATAAGTAAACCTACTTTATATTTTTTCATAATTAAGGTTTTATTTTCTATCTCATCTCACACACTCACAAAAACACTTTTTTAATATGAATTTTTTCAGTGAGATACAAATTAATATTACTTCTCAATTTAATTATATGTTTGATTTCATGTTTGTTATATAGATTTTTATTATTTTCGGTATGTTTTGATATCTATGTCGAGTTTAATAATTTTTTATTTAGAATTTATATATATATATATATTATCTATTCTTTTTTATCTTGTTAAGGTTTTGCATCTATGCTTTTTTTTTTTTCTTGTTCAATTTTGTGTCTATGCTTGATGCTTTTTTTTTATTTTTTCATATTCGATTTTGCGTCTTGTAGTTTTATTTGTTCTTTTAATCTTTTTTTATTTTTTTCCTTCTTTTTTCTGTTTGATTATTTCTTTCTGTTTTTTTTTGTTATTTCGGTTTTTTCTTTTTTCTTTTTTCTTGTTTCAGCATGCTTGTTTTTTTTTTACTTGTTTCGTTTTTAGTTAGTTTTTTTTCTTCTTATTTTGTAAATATATTTATGCATTCAAACTAATTATCTTCTTTCATTATTTTTTTTCTTACAATGACTTATTTCATTAAAGAGGTGTACATAGAATGAGTGAACTTAACTATTAATGGGGTGTATGTAGCATGAGGTGTACATAGAAAGAGTGGACTTAGTAGTTTGATAATGAGAAATTAAATGAGGTGGAGATAGAGATTTGTGGGGTGGGAATAACTCTACCCAACCATACAATATTAAAATTTTAAATGTTCACAAAAATATAGTTTCATTAATAAAATGTCAATTAAAGGGACAACTCATACGCATGAGCGATATCCAAAAGGAGCCAATAAAAAAAAAAACTAACTGTAAATTTATTTATAAGATTTAACAAAAAATTTCGAATCTAAAAAATTGGGCTCAATCATATATCGAATCTATAAATGGGAAGATCCAAATTGTCGAGCATCAGATAAATCTTAGATAACAACATAAATAATAAGCAGAATCTTTTACTATATTGTACTCTAAAAAAATAAATTATAGGAGAGGACTACAAGCCCCAATTTCATTTCAGTAGTAGAGATATTTAGCCTTTTAAAGCATTTTGTCAATATTTACAAGTAAGACCCTTATATTTGTCAAAATAACATAACTATCTATAAATTTTTAAAATTATACTCTCTAAAAAATTTTAAAATTCCAGCGGGGGTGGGGGCAAAGGGTCCGCCGGTGCCTCCTGATGATGCACAAATTGGCTTTTGTGCACCACAGTCAAGTAAATAATATAAAATGCAATGAACAAGCAATTAATGACAAATATAGCAAATAAAGGACCAACACGGAGAGATTTATAGTGGTTCGGCCGTGGCCTACGTCCACTTTGAATGGCAACGGTGGCCTTTGGTGTTATTTATTGATTAATAATCGTCACCGGAGCTACAGAGCTTTGAGGGAAAGAGGAGCAACCACCTTGTGGTATTGAGGTAGGAGATGAGGTATTCTTGGGAGGTGTGCCCTAGATGGTGAGAGGGCTTACCTTTTATAGAGCTAGGGTCTTGAGGTGAGGTGGTGACGTGAGGGATGGGTTTCCTAATTAGGTAGGGTTTCTCCGTGCGCCGCATCTTTTTCCTTCGTACTCCAATTCCTAAGGAGGAGGGCCCTAGATGGATTGGACTTGGATATAGCCTTGGTGGGTCTTTGCACTTTGGGCTTCATAGGGCCTGCTGGGTCTTCATGAGTTTAGGTCTCTGATCACAATTGGGCTTCAACATGGATTTGGGCCTTTTGGGCCTGACCCATCATTTGCCCCCCAATGCCCCGTGTCCTAGGAAACTTGGGCAAGGGGGCATTTACTTGAATCTTGAGTTCTTGGTGGTGTAGACTTCCTTTGCTAGATAACTCTTCCCTTCCAAGATATTATTCTTGTGAGGAAATTTTCCTTGGGTGCTCATTGATCAAGAGAATGTTGGAGAGGCGAGGCAAAGTGGGCGAGTGGAATGCTTGGGCGCTGGTTCGGGTAACAGATTGGGCGCCATAGGCGCTAATCCAGGCGGCATAAGAGTTGATTTGGGCGAGATAGGGGATGGTCCAGGTGGTGGTGGACGAGAAGACCAGCTGGGCGCCATAGGCGCTGGTTCGGGAGGCTCCTTGGGCGCCATAGGCGCTGGGCAATCAGCCCCTATGCTAGGCGGGCATGGGCGACCAGCCCATGTGCTGGGAGAGCTTGGGCGAGATGCCCATGTGCCAGGAGAGGTTGGGCGAGATGCCCATGTGCTGGGAGATCATGGGCGAGATGCCCATGTGCTAGGAGAGATTGGGCGAGATGCCCATGTGCTAGGAGAGGTTGGGCGAGATGCCCATGTGCTGATGAGGAGACCTAGGCGCCTGAGGAGGAGGGCAGGTCGCCTGGCGTGATGGCCTGGGCGCCAGGGGTCCTTGGATGACCTTGTGTGCTCCCTGCTAATTTAACTCCTTGAGCTTGATGAGCTTGACCGGGTTGACCATATTGGGCTGGATTTACTAGATCTCTTGGAGTCGGGCCCTTGGGCTTGTAACATGAACTGGGCCCTTGGGCTTGGCCCATCATTTGCACCCTATGCCCTGTGTCCAATGGAACTTGGAGAGGAGGGCATTCGGTTGAATTTGAATTTTCGGCTGACCGGCATAACTGGAAAATCTTCGGGAGGCCAAAACAGCTGTTTCTAAGCCTTTTTTGGACTTTTTACAGCATCAGTCACTGCCACAGGCAGTGACTTTTTAGAGCTCGTCGAGAGCTTCGATTTGATATATTATAAGCCTCATTTGGAGCAACAGAACAAAAGTTGCCGTCAAAACTTCAAGCAGAGAGCTGTATGCTCGGTTTTGGGCGAGATGACAGATTTTGGGCGAGCTGGAAGTGTCCTAGGCGAGCAGAATTTTTTTTTTTTTTTCAAAAAAACTTCGGGAGGCCAAAACAGCTGTTTCTGAGCCTTTTTTGGACTTTTTACAGCATCAATCATAGCCAAAGGCTGTGAGTCTTGTAGAGCTCGTCGAGAGCTTCGATTTGATATATTATAAGCCCCATTTTGAGCAGCTTGGGTGAGCTGGAGCTGCCTTGGGCGAGCCTGGGGGGTCTGGACGCCCGAGAGGTATTGGGCGCCTGTGCTGGACGCCTGGGAGGTGTTGAGGGCCTATGTTGGGCGCCTAAGAGGTGTTCGGCGCCTGAGAGGTGTTGAAAAAACAATGTTATTCCAAACATTAAAATATTTAACACAATTACTTGGAGAGAAAGGTAAGATGTCTGCTTGAGAACAGTGCAAAGGTAGGTGGGCTGCCTGCTTGAGATCAGTGCAGAGGTAGGCTGTCTGCTTAAGAGCAGTGCAGAGGTAGGTGGGCTGCCTGCTTGAGAACAGTGTAGAGGTAGGCTGCCTGCTTAAGAGCAGTGCCGAGGTACGTCAAGCTTTTTTTGCGACCCGCAAGAGAGCCGCTAAGCTAGAGATAGACTACCTGTTTGAGAACAGTGTAGAGGCCAAGCTTTTTTGGTGACCCGTGAGAGAGCCACTAAGCTGGAGTTAAGCTGCCTGTTTGAGAACAGTGCAGAGGCAAGTCAATATTTTGGCGATCCGCGAGATGATTCACCTCGCCTAGACTTGTTGATTTCTTCAGCATTCATATATTTTTGAGCTTTTGCCAATAGTTCTGGTATGCTCTTTGGTGGTCGCTTCATCACGGAGAAAAGGAAGTTCGATGATCGGAGGCCTCCCAGGAAGGCGGCCATGCTGACTTTTTCATCGGGTTCTTCGACCTGAAGGACCCCCTCGTTAAAACGAGTGAGGTAGCTTCTCAGGCTCTCATCTTGGTCCTGCTTTATGCTGAGCAGATGGGTGACTGGCTTCTGCTGGCGGCGTCCACCGATGAACCGTGTCACAAAGGATCTGCTCAATTCGGCGAAGGAGCCTATGGAGGCCGGGGTGAGTTTGGCGAACCATTGTCGCGCTGATCCCTTCAAGGTGGTCGGGAATGCTTTGCACATGATTTCGTCGGGGACACTGTGCAGCTGCATTAGAGTTTTGTAAGTCTCCAGATGGTCCAGTGGATCCTTCTTCCCGTCAAAGGTCTCCACCGATGGCATTTTAAACTTTTGAGGGAGGGGGTAGTTCGCCACGTCCGGCTTGAAAGGTGTGTCAGTTCGCCTAACAAGATAGTCCACAGTCTCAGGTCCTTGCGCCTTCATGGCATTGAAGACGTCACCTAGCTGGTTTTGCACTTCCTTGATTTTCTCATCCCAAAGATTGGGAGCTCCTCTGGGGTGGTCATGAAAGTGATTCCCATGCTCCACGCTTTGGTTTTCGCCCTCGTCCTCTTGGAGAGGAGGGTCCTCACTATGGGAAGCAGGAGGAAGGGGTGGAGGTCCTTCATGATGAGCCTCCCTGTGTAGAGCCTCCCTGTTTAGGGCGCCTAGGGGGACTCCAAAGGGGGCGCCCAGCCCTACGGGGGCGCCTAGATGTGGAGCAGCAGGGCGTGGAGCTCCTTGACCCCAAGGACGTGGGGCTCCTCCAAGCTGTGCTCCGCCGAGTTGAGATCCTCCTCGTCCGGCGAGCATAAGTTGTAGCATCTGCTGATTTTGGGCCACCAGCTGCTGCATGGTCTCCAACATTTGTTGAGGGTTTGGAGCTGGAGCATTTGGCACATGGTTGGCAGGTGGAGGAACCTCCTCCTCTCGTGGAGGATTGTCCTCATGCTGGTTCATGGATCTGGTAGTGATCGCCATTGTTTCAGTAAAAATGGATTGTGTTTAGGAATGAGAATTCTATCGATTCCCACAGACGGCGCCAAACTGATGATGCACAAATTGGCTTTTGTGCACCACAGTCAAGTAAATAATATAAAATGCAATGAACAAGCAATTAATGACAAATATGGCAAATAAAGGACCAACACGGAGAGATTTATAGTGGTTCGGCCGTGGCCTACGTCCACTTTGAATGGCAACGGTGGCCTTTGGTGTTATTTATTGATTAATAATCGTCACCGGAGCTACAGAGCTTTGAGGGAAAGAGGAGCAACCACCTTGTGGTATTGAGGTAGGAGATGAGGTATTCTTGGGAGGCGTGCTCTAGATGGTGAGAGGGCTTACCTTTTATAGAGCTAGGGTCTTGAGGTGAGGTGGTGACGTGAGGGATGGGTTTCCTAATTAGGTAGGGTTTCTCCGTGCGCCGCATCTTTTTCCTTCGTACTCCAATTCCTAAGGAGGAGGGCCCTAGATGGATTGGACTTGGATATAGCCTTAGTGGGTCTTTGCACTTTGGGCTTCATAGGGCCTGCTGGGTCTTCATGAGTTTAGGTCTCTGATCACAATTGGGCTTCAACATGAATTTGGGCCTTTTGGGCCTGACCCATCACCTCCAACTCTTAACTTTGACTGCACAACGTTCATGTCCTAACAAAATGGATGGGAACCAATCAAATAGCATAAGGAAAGGTCCGTATGTTATGACATGACACGAACTCGATACAAAATTAATGAACTAGAATCAATCATATACATCAATGTAAAAGCCTCACATGATCACATTCATATTGCGTACTCCTCTTTTGGGTTAAATGGGGGGTATGACTTTTATGCATTACTAGAATGGATTTTTATGCCAAGAACTTTGGCATAAATTGGGTGCTTTTCCATCATTCAAGCTAGAAACTCTGCACACGACAAGCAGCAGATAGTCCGATTCTGAAGCTGATCAAAACAAGCCTAAAGGGATGCATCTTTGAAAATTCTGACTCATTCTTGCCTTTTTTTTTTTTTTAGAGAATCTGCTTTCCGTCTACCCCTTGTCTCTCAAAGTTAGAGACGTAATTAGAGCGTAGACTTGTTAACCCGTCAACATAGTTCAAGTGACAAAGTTTAGAAATATTATTAATGACTTAATTTAAAAATATATTGTGAGGACTTAATTTATTATGATCATTGCATTCGTAGTCGGTGATTACATTAAATGAACTCTATTACAAACCAATGGATAAAAGCATTAAGTCTCCAAATTGGGACTCTATAAGAAACCGTCAAATTGACTCTATTCTCGTAGTTTATAGGTGACTACATGTATCTTAAATTTGCGTAATCGTCATCAATCAAAAAATACGTGATTGAAACAGTTTTAGAGTAGTTTCAAGTTTAAAACAACAGTGTTTCGTACTTCTTGTAAGCAAATCACATCAGAACAAAGACACGAAATATATTTTTTTCAAAAAGTTGCACAAAATATACATAGAAGACAAACTAAAATTAATGATTAGTTAAGTTAAAAGAAATTAAATTTTAAGTTTAAAAATACTAATTAAATATGAAATTAAATTATCTATTAGACTATTTTACTTAAAGCTTATACCTCTAAACTTGTCCAAACCAATCAAAAAACAGCCCCTTAAGCGTAAATGACCGGTGACTTTTTGGGCCTCACCCTTTCTAGTGTTTATGGCTTTTTACAGATCATTAAAGTTTGGTTCAAAAAATGAAACTTCCTCGACAACCTTGTGCTTCATTGACCATATAGTTTTGCTGTTGGTCCACTAAAAGAAATCTAGGTAATTCAACGGTGGAGATTGACTGAAATTTTCAAAGGAGAATCCACAGCCCTTTATTTCTTTCCCAGAACGTACGCAGAACAATGCGGCTATAGCATATGCCAAACAGTGGAAATCCATAGGGGGTTGACTAAAGGCATGATAGAAGAGGTTGTTTGGTTGGAGGATTTTGAATGTTACAAGGAGATATCTAAACGAAAATGAATTGATCATCTAATAATAATTTAATAATTATGTAAAATGGACTATATTCAAAAATTGGGATTCACTTACCCACTTGTTTATTTATTATTGGACGGTTATACTGCGTGACAATACTGACATGGTGCACTCATTACACCCAATATTTATTCTGATACGATGCATGGTTACATTCAAACACGAGTTATGACTAATATATTTACGAGGTTTATCTCTAAATTTGTTAAGAATTCGATACAAAAATCGTAATCTCTTACGAATGTTCATAACAGTAGCCATTCGGGACACTTACGATCTACGAATGAGATTATTTTAAATCTAAAAATACTTACTATAAAGCAAACCGAATCGTTTCATATCATTATATCATATTGTTGACGCATCTAATCAATCTCAATCAATGTTCGTTTGTGATAAATTATGGAATAATTAGATGATAATTATATTAAAAGATTCTGATGATAACGTATCTAACTAAATAAATCTGAATTTACATATAAAAATAAACCAATTGATTAAAAAGCAAAATCACGACACGCCTTCTAAATTCTAGTGTCCGTCGTGGAACATAAAGAAAGCATAAAAACAGAAGAGTCCCAAAGCACTGGGGAATGTTTCGAGCTCCTCACTGTGTGTTCACGCTCTGTCCTATTAAAATGCTATTTTAACACCCCAACCATACAACTAAATATTGAATATGGATGAGCAAAAAAAAAAATATTGAATATGGAGAAATGTGGGCCCCTTTATACAAAGAGTCGTACCAAGGATCGAGACGAGAAAATATTATTTGGATCTAATCGGAAGACTTAATTTAACGTGACCGGTGGATGAGTTTATTTGAAATTGTCGGATAGGTTTATTGAAGATTACCCTATTTTATATTATAGATTATAGATGTAGTGAAGAACACAAGAAAAAAGAATATTAAAAAAATCTGGATTTTTTTTCCTTTTAACATGATATCAAATCACCTATTTTATGGACATTGATACCCCACCTATCGATTTAATTATGGTGATATGTGACTATCAATTGAAAAAAATATTAAAATAAAAATATATACATTTTTCATTGAATGACAAATTAAGGTATAGTATTAAAAGTTGGACCTATTTGTAAGCGAACCTCCAATTTTTTTGGTGAATAATGGGCGATTGACCTTTTAATGAAATTGATGAAAATAATTGGGTAATTACCATTCACACCTCCTCTAGATAAGCATATATTTAATGATTCTCCATCCATTATTCAAAACACACTAACATCTTTTTTTTAGTTTATATTTAAACATCACTGACACCTCAGCTGTTAAACCACCGTTTCTAACAGAAAAAAATCATCTAAAATATCAAAATTGTCCCTACATAAATTCCAAACAAATTTTCTACAAAAAAATTGATTAAAATTCGAGCCGATTAAATTTTATTTTTCTACGTATTAAAATTTGAGCTGATTAAAATTCGATTCGAGCTAATTAATTTTTTTTTTATGTATTAAAATTCGAGCTGTTGGAGCTCAACCTAAACTGTTAGCGCCGATTAAAATTCTATTTGAGTCGATTAAAATTTATATTTCTTTATGTATTAAAATTTAGACAAATTAAAATTCGATTCAAGCTAATTAAAATTAGTTTTTTACGTATTAAAATTTGAGTCGATTAAAATTTATATTTTTTTATGTATAAAAATTCGGGTTGGTTAAAATTCAATTCGGGCTTATTAAAATTATATTTTAATCGGCCCGAATCAAATTTTAATAAGTAAAAAAAATAATTTTTAATCAACTCAAATTTTAATACGTAAAAAATAAATTTTAATTAGCTCAAATAGAATTTTAATTGACCCAAATTTTAATACATAAAGAAATTTTGAAAATAGATGGGGTTTCATTGAAGATATGCTTGATTTAAGAGGTGTAGATGACATTTTTCTTAAAACATATCATTGACAATTTAGTAAAATTGTATTAATTAAGTGTCACAGTTACACTACGTTAACAGTACCACGTAGTATAATCGGTTAGTCCCCACAGAAATTCATAATTACACAATCATGTAATAAATTACTACCTTCATATAAACAATCTATATAAAGAAGTGAGCTTTATTTTATGTATTTTATAATTTTTTATTAAATAATTATACCACGTGATATTACCAACGTAATATAACCACTACGCCTAATATTTACTCTCAAACTCAAATTAGATAGAAGTAGCATTTTCCATAATCCATTGGCCCCAAGCCACATCACTTCTTTCCATTTTCCCATTTTATTTCCATGCGGTCCTCACTCCTATTTTTCTTTGAGTAATGTATTGAGATTTAATTTATTGATTTAATTTGTTAATTTAATTTATTATAATTATTTGATTGATTGTGAGTTTTATCAAATATTAAAAATTAATATTAATTTAAATTATAATAAAATTATATCATTAGGTCCACAGATTATTAAATTCCAAATAACATTACCTTTTTTTGACCTTTTCCCATAGGGTTCGTTTGTTTAGCGGGAGAATGGTAAAAAATGCAAGAAAGAGAAATTTTTAAAATTTTTCATGTATTTGGTTAGTATGAAAATGAAAATGATAGAAAAAATAATTTTCTTTCATCCTTGAATTTTCTCACAAATAACCAACATTTTTTTCTTATAAAAAATACAAGGAAATGCAAGAAAGTTATGATCTATAACTAACTTCCCATTTTACCCTTATTTTTCTTAAAATATTTTATTGGTTATTAATTTTAAAAAATTTTGGTATTAATTTAATTAATCACATAATTTGGCCCAAAGACTTTTGTGTTGGTGACTATCTTAAAATTAGGTTTCGAACCACTTTTTTAAAAAATTTTAACTTTCAATTGTAATTACATATTTTTTTTCTTTTTTAGACCGATTTAATATAATTAAGGGTAATTTAGACAATTATAAAAAAATTCTTATGACTTTACTTTCTTTCAAACAATATAATGAAATTGTTTTAAACTTTTCTCGTAAATTTTTCATTCTAACCAAATACATTCATAAAAATATATTTTCTACTATTTTCTTTTCTTTCACTTCACTTTCTATTATTTTCACTTTCCATCATTTTTTTCTTCCTAATCAAACGGACTCATAAAGGCGTAAAGGTTTTTCCCTCTTGAAAAACTAGGCCTGCTCTTTTTATATATATAAAAACAAACAAGCTTCTCGTTGTCCATCAATCTTCTCTATCTTCATATTGTTTTGCCTGAGGTTGTCTCTGGTCTCATCCCAGAGGTGTGTGGGGGTGGTGTGAGGAGAGAGAGATGACGGGGGTTTTAGAAGGAGAAGAAAGTGTTACCCTCGACCTTCTCAGGCACAAAATGGCTGAGTTTGCTAAGGAAAGAGACTGGGAACGGTTTCACAGCCCCAGAAACCTCCTCTTGGCTCTGGTAAAACTTCTCTCTCTCTCTCTAGATCTATCTTGTGGGAGTGTGTTTGTGTTGTTGTTAGACTTGGTTTTTAGTGAGTTTTGGTCACACAAACGATTTCAGGCGAACCCCTTCGAGTGTTTTTAGGATTCATAATGGACAGATGATCAGTTCATAATGGACAGATGATTTCGATATGGGTTGAAGATTTGACCAATTAAATCTATCAACAACCCACATGAAAAATAATTAATTTCTCCAAGTTTACCACTACCTCGATTTTCTAAAACACAACTTTCTTGCAAATTGCAACTTGATTTCTTCTTCTTTTCTCCTTTTTTTTCTTTTCTTAAAACTCAAGGAAGTGTTTTTAAACGTGGTCTGTGAATGTTTTTTCAAGGGTCAGACCCCAACTTTTTTTTCGCTTTTAGCTTTCTCTTTCTTGTCATGCCCTGAACAGAACACGATCCAACACAGTAAATCTTTGTTTGTTTGTTTTTTGGACTTTTCTGAGATGAGATTTGGTCACTGTGATATATGATTCTCACAGGTGGGAGAAGTTGGAGAGCTTTCTGAGATATTCCAGTGGAAAGGAGAGGTTCCAAAGGGACTTCCAGATTGGGGAGAAGAAGAAAAAGAACATCTTGGTGAAGAACTCTCAGATGTTCTTCTCTACCTTGTTAGACTCTCTGACATTTGTGGGATTGATCTTGGTAAAGCTGCTCTTCGCAAGATTGAGCTTAATGCCCTAAAATACCCAGCTGGCCCTTGCAAATGTTCCTCCAAGAAACACAAGAACAACAACAATGGCAAGAAGAACAACGATTCAGAGGGTTAAGTGAGAGATTGTTTGATCCTTGTGGTTTTAAAAGAGTAATATTAAGTGCACCAAGTGTGACTTTTTGGTTAGTTTCTATTTATGGAAATATTAGCTATTGCAGGATTTAGATGGTAGGTTTCCATATAGTACAGTCTTTATGATGGGCTTTATTTCATGGAGGCTAGTATGGGTGGCGTGTTTGGCATTTATTTTTTGGAGATTTTGTTTCTGTTTTGCTGCTGAAACGAATCACTTTGACAGGTTTGTGAGAGATTGTAGTGATTTCCTGTTATTATTGACTATTTCCATATGATAATGTAACATTCTAGACTATGTTTAATGGCTTTTTTTTTTCTTTCTTTTTTGTCCAAAGGGTATCAATTCGATTTTAGTATAACATAGAATCTGCCGACCCAGTATTTATACTAATTCTAACTCAAATTTTGAATGCTTACAATCGCTTCAAACAGAATTCGAATATAAGATCTCCGTATTAAATATCATTGAAATCTTATACTTTTGACATATTCCACGTGGAGATGATTATCCAGTTGTTATATCCTGTTTGAATAGCATCAGTTCTAGTTCAGTCAATTTATTTAAAAGTAAACACAGTGAATCAGAGACAAAAAATTATATGTATCCTATAGACACAAATTTGACCGTGTTCGAACAAATGAATAACACCAAAAGATTTCTTATATATATATATACTAGTTATTGTCTGTGCCTGAAGGCACAAAGTAATAAAAAATAAAAAATAATAAACATATTTGTATTCATATTCAAAATCAAATTACAAATATAGATGAGAGATAAATGAATTTAAGCATCGGTTGTAGTGCGGGTGAAAGGTGGTGGTGGTAGGAGACGGTGATGGTTGTGGTGGGTGACAATGACCGTGGTGACGGCGACGGTGGGGGCGACGGCGACGACAGTGGTGCCGGCGACGGTGGTGGCGACGACGACGACTATGATGGTGGCAGCGGCGGTGGTGATGGCGATGGTGGTGGTGGTGGCGATGATGGTAGTGGCGGCGATGACGATGGCGACACCGGTGGGAGTGGTGGTGGTGGTGGCGGCGATGACGGTGGTGGTGGTGGTGGTGATGGTGGCGGCGGTGGTGGTGGCGATGGTGGTGGCGGCGGCGACGATGGCGATGGCGGTGGTGGTGGCGGCGACGGCGACAGTGGCAGTGACGGTGGTGGTGATGGTGGTGGTGGTGGTGGTGGCGACGGTGACGGCGGTAGTGGTGGTGGTGGCGGTGGTGGTGGTAGAAATAGTGGCGGTGGCGGTGGCGGTGGTAGAGGTAGTGGTGGAGCGGTTTCAAACACTAATTTTTTTTTAAAGTACTTATGAGAAATAATTTCTAGAAGTACTTTTAAAAAGTAACTCAAAACACACCCTTAGGAACCTATTTTTCCTATTAAATTTAGGGTGTTAATATTAGCCGTTAGATTAACTTTAAAGTAAAATTTAAAGTGATCTCAACCGCGAAAAGTAAAAGTCATTTTGTTTATCTTTTGAGATTTGAATTGTAAACTACTTTATTATATAAATATATTAGTTATTGCCTGTGCCTGAAGGCACAGAGTAATAAAAAATGATAAACAATAAACATATTTGTATTCATATCCAAAATCAAATAACAAACATAGATGAGAGATAAATGAATTTAAGCATCAGTTGTAGTGGGGGGGGTGAGAGGTGGTGGTGGTAGGAGACGGTAATGGTTGTGGTGGGTGGCAATGACCATGGTGGCGGCGACGATGGCATCGGTGGCTGTGGCGATGGGGGGTGACGGTGGTGGCGGCGACGATGGTGGTGATGGTGGCGGCGGTAGTAGCAATGATGGTGGTGGCGATGGCGGCGGTGGTGGCGGTGGTGGCGGCGATGGCGGCAATGGTGGTAGTGGTGATGGCGGCAATGGTGGTGGTGGCGGCGACAACGGTGGTGGTGGTGGTTGTGGCGATGGTGGTAGCGGTGATGGCGATGGCGACGACAACGATGGTGGTGGTGGTGGCGACGACAACAGTTGTGGGGGTTGTGGCGGCGATGGTGGTGGTAGAGGTAGTGGTGGGGCGGTTTCAAACATTATTTTTTTTTAAAAGTACTTATAAGAAATAATTTTTAGAAGTACTTTTAAAAAGTTACTCCAAACACACCCTTAGGGAGCATATTTTTTCTATTAAATTTAGGGTGTTAATATTAGCCGTTAGATTAACTTTAAAATAAAATTTAAAGAGATCTTAACCGCGAATAACAAAAGTCATTTTGTTTATCTTTTAAAATTTGAATTGTAAGCTACTTTATTATATAGAGTAATTATTGTCTGTGCTTGAAGGCACAATTTAATAAAAAAATGGTAAACAATAAACATATTTGTATTCATATCCAAAATCAAATCACAAACATAGAGAAGAGATAAAATAATTTAAGCATTGGTTTGTAGTGGGGGGTGAGAGGTGGTGGGCGGCAATGGTGGTAGTAAGAGACGGTGATGGTTGTGGTGGGTGACAATGATTGTAGTGGCGGTGATGGTGGCGAGGGCGGCGGCGATGATGGTGATGGTGGCGGCGGCGGTGGTGGTGGTGATGGCGGAGGCGACGGTGGTGGTGGTGGGGGGGGGTGGCGGCGGCGGTGGTGGCGACGACAACGACGAAAGTGGCGGCGGCGACGATGGTGACAGTGGTGGTGGTGTGGGTGGGGGTGGGGGTGGGGGTAGAGGTAGTGGTGGCGTGGTTTCAAACACTATTATTTTTTTAAAGTATTTATGAGAAATAATTTCTAGAAGTACTTTTAAAAAATCACTCCAAACATACCATTAGGACCCTATTTTTCCTATTAAATTTAGGGTGTTAATATTAGCTGTTAGATTAACTTTAAAGTAAAATTTAAAACGATCTCAACCGCGAATAGCAAAAGTCATTTTGTTTATCTTTTGAGATTTGAATTGTAAGCTATTTTATTATATACTAGTTATTGCCTGTGCCTGAAGGCACATAGTAATAAAAGATGGTAAACAATAAACATATTTGTATTCATATCCAAAATCAAATCACAAATATAGAGGAGAGATAAATGAATTTAAGTGTCGGTTGTAGTGGGGGTGAAAGGAGGTGGTGGTAGGAGACGGTGATGGTTGTGGTGGGTGGCAATGACCGTGGTGGCTGTGGTGGCGGTGGCGACGGCAGTGGTGGGGGCGGCGGTGGTGGCGACGACAGCGACTATGGCGGTGATGGTGATGGCGGTGGTGGCGGCAGTGGTGATGGCTGTGGTGGTTATGGTGGTGGCAATGGTGATTGCAGTGGTGGTGGCGGCGACGACGACGACAGTTATGGCAGTGGCGGGGGCGGTGGTGGCAGCTGTGGTGGTGGCGGCGGCGGCGGCTGTAGCGACGACGACGACGGGCTACGACGATGGTGGTGGTGGCTGCGGCGACGATGGCGACAATGGTGGTGATGGCGGTGGCGGTGGCGGTGGCGGCGATGGTGGTAGTGGCGGTGGTGGTGGTAGAAGTAATGTGGGGCGGTTTCAAACACTATTTATTTTTAAAGTACTTATGAGAAATAATTTCTAAAAGTACTTTTAAAAAATCACTCCAAACACTTTTAGTGGCCTATTTTTCCTATTAAATTTAAGGTGTTAATATTAGCCGTTAAATTAACTTTAAAGTAAAATTTAAAACAATCTGAACCGCGAAAAGCAAAAGTCATTTTGTTTATCTTTTGAAATTTGAATTATAAGCTACTTTATTATATATATATATATATATATTTTTTTTTTTTTTTTTGGTTCAGTCAGAATGTCCAGGTCAGCTTAAGCACACCTCGACTAATCCCCTCTCAAATCCTGTCAAAGACAGGTTATCTCCGAGATTAGGGTATTGATAAGGGATATATTCTTCATGGTTTGATCTTAAGAAATTGCCAATATTCAAACTCAGAATATTTGAATAAACAAATTAAATCATCTAAAAATATGTCGTGTTAACATGGAGGTGGTGTTATGTATGGACATATTCACATTAAGGGTGGCATTTCATTCAATTTACTAATTATATTCACATTAAGGATACCCTTTGAATCACACACAAGCAAAATATTAGGTCCCACTTGTATCGGATAAGGGAGAATTTGGCTTTGTAATCGTGACAAAAACCTGACGCCCATCAAATACTTGTTGATAATTAAAAAATCAAATTAATATGGATTAAAATTCTCTTCAAATAATTATATTTTAATTTTTTTTTCTTGACGGATTATTCTTTATTAACAAGTGAAAGGACTTGAATGGATGATAGATGAACGGTCAAAAATGGAATTGAGGAGAAAATATATTGGAGAGGATCTAACTCCAATTAATAGGGTCACCCTTCTACACCAAACAGTGATACCGAGAGTGAATATTATTATTTAGTTAATGTTGTTTAATAAAATAAGAGGATGATTCTCCATTCACGTGTCGGATCTTCTGACGGATTATGCACGTTATTAAAAATATAATAAGCTTGATTATATAATCTAAATTGAATTGTTTATGAAGAGTCCTATATAGTTGGCTTGATTATCGCATCTAATTAGGTCCGTTGGTCACTTGGCTATAGGGCAGTAGATTGACAAAGTTGAGAATTTGTTGTTTTGATTGTTAAGCGATGTTGATGGGATTCAATCGTTACGTCCTTTATTTGTAGTCTTATCCTTATCAAACAAAATTGAGAACTGTTTTATACCAAATAAAAGGGTAATCCAAGGAGAGAGAGAGAGAGAGACTACATTATCATAATAACTAGTGAAACAATAAAATATGCAACTAATTGTCATGATATAAATCAGGGGATTAAGTAGCTCTTATCCTGCAGACGCCCAAAATATTATTCACTGTCACACTTATGTCAACACAGTGGTAACATTTAAATTTTGTCCCAAAAAGAAATGTCTTAGTCATGCAATTATAATACTAACATAATAACATCAGTGGTTGAATCTAAGAGACAAGTTTTCACCATGGAAAAGCCATTAAAACAAGCTTTAGAGAACATTACAAAACATAGTCCTGGGGGATTAATCGAGGTGCGCGTAAGTTGGTCTGGACACTTTTGACTATTAAACCCAAAAAGAAAAAAAAAATAAAGATAGACATAAGTGGTTGACTATTGACATTAGGACCATTTGAAACACTATGATCCACGGCTGGTTGGTGGTTCAAGTATATGCCATCCCTGGGTGTTTGAGTTCAATATAAATATATTAATTATCCTATGGTTATGACTAGGTACCGAAAAAGGTATTGTCCTGAACGAAATATGAACTGAATAAGAATTTGTTCACTACAAGAAAAATGAGTATTGCTGACGTGCAAAGCCCAAAAACCTCTGACAAAACCCTTTCCCAACGTTAACCCGGCGTTTGTAACAAGTGTGGTCGGCGTCGAAAAATCTTAATTTTGTACTTAGTGGAGTCAAGATGAGATAAAAGTGATTATGAAGAATTCTAATTGTGCAATTAATTCTAAATGTCAAGATCTATCTTAAAAGGTAGGATCGATCCCGAACGATTTTACTTTGTAGTAGCCTCATCAAAATGGGACATAACTTCAAACTTATTTTCTAGTAATTTCAAGAAATACAGAAAAATAGGTGAGGTTACCTTAGTCATACCCTAAGCTTATATAATCAGTTCACCTTGTCTCCCATTCATTGTCTGAAACTGACATAGCCCATGGTGCTTGGTCTTGACTGGCCCAGCCCATCCAAAGTTTTGATAGCATGGGCTTTGCCCAAAACACTGTACCCTCAATTGATCATAAGCTTTGTCTACATATGCAACTGGCATAACCATGTGTAGTTTGAATATTACTATTGAAACTTAATTTATTGACCTAATTTATTATAGTCTTTGGGTTAATTGTAGATCCCATCAAATATTTGAACTTCTTGTTAATTTAATAATTTCAATAAAATCACATCATTAAATCAATAAATTAAGTCAAATTTTTAAGTTTCATCGAAGTTTCATCAGACGAGATTTTGGGATCAATTCTTCTCACTCCTCAATGAAGACAGTCATTAATTTGGGTTAATCGTAGATAGTGTGCATGCTTTTTTTTTTCTATCAGGAACTATTATAGAAAGAGGGGCAATGAAGTTTGAACCAGTGACTTTAAGGTCCAATAGTTGGGATAATGACTATTATACTGACCGCTAATCTCGATGATGTGCACGATTGTGTTACCCATATCAATAGTAGTAGTTGGCTGAAAATTTAAATATTATTATCCAAAAAAATATATATATATATAGTTTGGCCTATTATAGAAGGAATATAACTTTGCTTAAAAGAGAATAGAACCAACTATAGATAAAAGAAAAGTGTTCAAATAACTTTTGGTTTGATAAACTACTGCTCCCACATGGCATTATTGGACTGTTCTGTGACCTTTGGTGGTTTCAAAATGACTTTGATTGTACTATAGTTTATATAAAACAAAAGCTCACCACTCTATCTAATCATGACACCCACATCCCTAAAGATGAATAAAGGATGAAAAATTCCTTCATAGTGGCAATACTTTAATGCACAGCCCATAAACATAATCATTGTTATAATTGCAATCATAATGACCCTCATGATTAATTAACTTTACTATAATTAAAGATAGCCTACTATTTAACAAAGAAAATTGACACAACACTAGCACACACAACCTAGCTACCTCATTAGCAATGCTTAAGAGAAGTGGTTTTACAATCTCTCTGTCTTCCAACGCCACCGTGTTGGTTGGGTGGTGCCGGACTCGTCGAAGGCCGAGGAGGCGAAAAGGTAGCAGCATACGGCTAGGGAATAGACGCCGGGGGTTCTGCCTCCGGTGTCGGCCTGTTGTGCATTGGGGGGTGGTGTTGTGCCCTCTTCGAATGCTGAAGAAGCTTATCATGGAGATGTTGTCGAATGGACAGTTCCTAGAGGCTTACTTCTGGTCTTTACCCTTTCTTCGTCCCCAGATGTTTCCCTTATGTTAATTGCTAACCAGTGTTTTTCTTCAACGCTTTTGTATCTTTTTGCATTTTCAAACCTGAATTGTAAAATGGAGTTCTTTTATTTTGGGCATGGTTTTACGTGTATGAGAGTGTTACTTGAAAGTAATATTTGATTATAAGGTTAGTTGCACAATTGGTCCTTAGAATTTAATGTTAGTGGTTCTTCGGTCTTCAAAATTTTAATTTCGTCAATTTGATCATCAATATTCACATGATTCGGCTAATATTGTCCTTTCCACCGTCTGAAAAAGTGACAAAAAATGTCATGTGTCTGACACATGAGAGTATTCGCGGATATTTTGGTATTTTATCACAATCCCTACATCCAAACACCGGTATCCCAAGTTTAACACAAAAATTGGCCGACCTATAATTTTAATTTGGGTAAATTGCACTAATGATCCCTAAAGTTTATCACTCATCACACTTTGGTCATTTAAGTTTCAATTTCATCCCCAAAGTTCAAACATTAAATCAACTTAATCAGCTTATAATAACACAGCCACCTCCTCCCCTTAGTTACCTGTAAGCTCACCACCACCTCCACCCACAAACCCAAACCTCTTGTTTGATTTTTTAGTTTTATTCCAATAGATAATATAATTGTATACTAATTATGATTTTTTTTAAAAAAATTAAAATTTTTATTTTTGATTTTATTTTAATAAATGACATAATAGAACATGAATTACGATTTTTGGCTGTAAAATTCAAAATAACAAGAATTTTGGCTATAAAAATCATGTTTTATTATGAATGATTTAGACCCCTTATTTGATTTTTTTAGTTTTATTTCAATAGATAATATAATTGTATACTAATTACGATTTTTGATTTTTATTTTTGATTTTTATTTTAGTAAATGATACAAAATAACAAGAATTTTAGTTATAAAATTTAAAATATTTGATATTCTATCTTTGATTGAAGTATTTTTGTCTAAGTATAATATTTTAGACTTTAAGAGTTTAAGTATTATACGTTTACAAACTTTAGGAGGTCCGAGTGTAATTTACTAATGGATATACTAACGGTAAAGGTCTAAGTGTTATGCGTGTACAAACCTTAGGGAATTTGTGTGTAATATTTCAAATGTCAGAGAGTTTGAGTGATTAAGTGACGAACCTCGTCACTTTTTGTCTAGATTGTTGTATAATACCAAGAATGTCCTTAAAGAGATGCACGTGACATACACATGATAATTTCTGTCTTTTTTTTTTGTAATTTTAATGGTAGTTACTGTCGAGGACTACATTGATTCAATGTGTAAACTTTAGGGCTAAAATTAAAACTTTAAAGAATAAAGTGCAATAAATGGTAAATTTTAGGAATCATTGATACAATTTAACTTTTTTATTTCTAAACCGACTATGAAATCGGTTACCCCAAGACCCCCAAATTTAACACAAAAATTGGCTAATCTCCCTGGTACGCTACCTCAGTCTCCAGGCTAATGGCTTCTTCTCTGATGGCCTCTCAAACCCTAACCCCGCGAACCCCTACCACCTTCCTCCTAGTGGCTTCTTCTCTCGTGGCATCTAAAACCCTAATCCTCCGAACCCCTACCACTTTTCTCTCTCCTCAAAACCACCCCTCCACTCTCTCTCTTCCCTCGCATCCCAAACTCGCTCTCCCTTCATCCCCAAAAATCCCCTCCACACTCTCTCTCCACAATCCCAAACCCATCTCCCCAATCCCAAAGTTACAATCAAGAATTTTCGCTTCCTCTTCAGCAAACCCTGATACCACTATATCAAACACTCTGAATCCAACACCTAACTATTTGCTCACCGGGTCAACTCGAACAATCACAACACTCCTAGCTATTACTCTGACAATCTCAAAATTGTTCGTTCACAAGATCTTAATCTTCGGAAGCATTATGAAGGGGAATTTTCGGGAGACCTTGATTTACACGGCCGGACCAATGTTTTTCGCGGCGATGAAGGACTTGCCCACTGGGAATCTGAACACGCCGCTCTCGGTGGTGGCGGCGGGAATGGCGAAATGGCTAGACATCTACAGTGGGGTTTTGATGGTTAGGGTTTTGCTGAGTTGGTTTCCAAACATTCCTTGGGATCGCCAGCCATTGTCGGCGATTCGGGACCTTTGTGATCCTTATCTGAACTTGTTTAGGAACATTATTCCACCAATTTTCGACACTTTGGATGTCAGTCCGCTTCTGGCTTTCGCTGTGTTGGGTACGCTTGGCTCGATTTTGAATAGCAGCAGAGGAGCATATTGAAGCAATTGCTGGGTTAGTAATTGTTTGATCAAGGGACAATCATGAAGTCTTCAAGTTTTGTTTCTGTTCTACCATTACCGTTAATCGATGCTGGAGAATTGTAGTAAAGTTGATACATTGTTTCTGTCATTTTCATAATGCTATTCTAGATTGTACTTCGGACATTTTTCAGGGAGTTTGAGATTAATGTGAGACGAAGAGGATTTGTCTGACCCATACATTTGATTAGTCACTAGTCAGTGTCCCAAGGAGAAATTGGACAAATTCATGCGGTCTTGTAAATATGTGTTATGTTCAGTTTTGTATGATAACTATGCACAAGTGAACTTGGATTTTACCATCTTGTCTCCAGCATTGTAGCCATGGAAGAAATTTTATGCAGAAAGGATCAATATTTTCCTCCATTCTTGTGGGCCTAATTGCTTCCCCAGAATGCAAAGCAAATGGAGATATAGAATACGGCAACCGAAAGTGCTCCAAAGCAAAACAACTCCTAGTGATGAATGGGTGGCAGTTTTACAAAAATTTCCCATTCCTTCAGCCTAGAAATTAGACTGTTTCTCCATTCCAAACAACAAACTTTCTTGTCAGTTTCATCCCTGAAGTTGGGATTCTTTACTAAACACTAACAAGAAATCAAAATCTGACGCTGTAATTTACATATGAGCCCAAGACGAGAGACTAATTTTTTCCAAAGTATGAAAGGAGTGTTGGTTGTTTATCACCTGCTTTTCCTTTCTTTCTCATTGGACTTGCGCTGAGGTTGGCAGTTTCGGTAGTAGATAACTTTGTATCAGCCAAAAACTCCTCATAGCCCCGCTTGCTTTGGAAATCTGTGGTTCCCTCATGCGAAAGAGTAGAAACATTAGGTTTCGAATCATCCGGATCTTCCACGGGAAGAGATTGAATTGATTGATGGTATATGCCCTCTTCAGTTTCAGGCTCTTCTTTCAAGCTCTTTGGCTTGTCTGTGCTCTCTTGAGTTTCAGGTTCTTTCAAGTGTCTTGGCTTGTCTGTGCAGCCTTGAGTTTCAGGTTCTTCTTTCAAGCTTTTTAGCTGGCTTGTTTTGATAAGTTCATCATGCGTATTTTTGACATATGACGGCTGTTCACTCTTGATTCCCTTCTTTGAGAAGAACTTTGAGATTGTGTTCGTCTCCTCAGCTTTCAATTGTATCTGTAAAACACTGGTATCAGCACATGATGATTATCTTCAGAGAGTAAGGGGGCAAGAGTGAGAAAATTTTTAGGAAAAAGTCTTCAATACTGAGCAGTTCACTACATTCAACCAGACAGTAGTCAAGTGGCACCAAATGCTTTACAGATTGACTTCTTGTAAGACGATTGCTAATGACCACAAATGAATGGCACCAAATATTATATACAAAAAGATATTCCTGTAAGCCCGTTGCTAATATCCAAAACTTAACAAGACACTTATTTTTCTGGTGATACACTCTGCTCATTCCTCTCATTGTGCAACTTTAACATGGCCTTGTTGGTTATTCAGAGAGACCATTGACTACCAATTTACTTTCCTAAACTATTCACCTCCATGGTGTTGCAGTTATCAGAAGTGCAGAAAAACATTTTGGTGGGAGGCAACTAATATGAAAATTTGAGCAAATTCACTGGTGACTAGCTGGATTCTACTAAAACTGGGATGTTGTAGCTTTGCTCAGTGGCTGCCATTACTAAACACTAAATGTTTGAATTCAACGAGAGAATCTACACTGCACCGATCATTAAAGTGCCTACACAGTTTCTCAAATGCCCATTTGTTCGTTAAAGTCAACAAGTCTTGCCTACATGATATTAATATGTACGTAGGAAAAGTAACAAGCCAAACCTCCTTAATGCACTCTGGTCCATCAAAAGAAGGCTTGCCCATTGCAGGTGTCACTGGGTACCAGACCTGGAAATGAAGTTTAACTATCAATAAACTATCAACAAATAAATAACACGTGTTTCTTATTTTGAGAAATATCTAACCAGGTCTGGCTGTTCAAACGGCTTAAGTATTGCATCAAATTTTGTAGATGCGGCACCATTTAGCCACATATCAGTGGATCCCTTGTCACCCAAGATAACAGGCATTCTGTCTACAGTTGCAGATCAACAAAGCATGACGGATGAAGTGTTCAAGTTTGGTAGAGGTTATGTATTAAAAATGAAGTATTATGATACAGGTCAGAAACAGAAAAATCACACTCTCCCACTTCAAAAAGATCAACAGAGAATGAAAACAAATAGAAATATATTTATTTTAGGACTACCAATCACTGAATACATTAAGCTTCTTCAGGATGGCCAGTGTTTGGTTAATCATCTTACAACCATCTATCTGAACTAAATAAACTTAAAGATCAAACCCTACACACATCTTTGAGCCTATCAGTTCATCAGTTAAAAAAGTAATGAAGCCTAGCAGTTCATCAGTTAAAAAGGTAATTATTACAGCAATCGTTGTCCATGAGAGAGGAAACTCAAAGTGCAGGCCATTTTCCTGGTTGTTAATGCAGCCTCAAAAAAGATATTGACTCTACAAAGTGTAAAGGTCTCCAATACACGTGTTGCCAACGGTTGTATTTCGTTTTTTATGCCTTTCATCCCTCATTTATTTTTCATTTTCTATGCCGTCCATCCCTCATATTGGTCATTGCTGGACTCTGTTGCCACCTTACCGCTATTCTCCATTGTCCTTTTCAACTTTGTTTGTCTATAGTATAGCTCATACAAATCATGAATACACGTCAGATTGCCTCAAAATTGATGTACTCTTCATTAAAAATGCAGGTACGAAACAATTGATTACATTTACCTGCTTGGCTGCTTTAATGTTCAGAAGGATTACAAATTAGGATAGGCTACATGAATACTAAAATAAACATGACTTACCATGCAACCAATCTAACGCTGATGATGATGAAGTTGTCAAAATAGTGAAGGTGTAATAAGTTTCTCCTGCAAGGAGAAACAAACCGATTAATATCATAGTCCTACATGAGTAAAAATCTAGCTAATCATACTACAAGATGGAGGGGAATTTTTACATATAAAATATAACTATCCACATATGTAACTAATAGTGCATAAAACAAGGGAAATTGACAGACACGGCTATTATAATCTGTTCAAAAATAGAATTCAGGCCAGAAGTCATTTTTGATGAAATGAAGAGCCTAACCACGATAACCACCAAAATGATATTGGTGACAGTAAATTCCAAAAATAAAGTCTTCAAGCTTCCATCCTTAAAACGAATAATAGAATGGTGGTTCACCTTCCGAATTTTTCCAAGAATCATATAGAGCAGCAAGCACAAGGGGCCGGCCATCCTTAAAATGAATGTAATAAGGTTGCTTTTTTGACCCATCTTTTTTCCACTCGTAGAATCTGAACACAATGTTCAACAAAGATTATCCAGGAAAATTTTGAAGCACTACACATGTAACTGATCAGGCAACACAAAATACACAGACAAAAGGAGCGGCATCTGTCCAGCTACGTGTTGACCTAAAACAGTATAAGCAATATCCTTAGCCAACATAAAAGCATTCAGTACTTCAAAAAATAAATATGACTGCAATAGATAATAAAAATAATGACAAGAAGTGGCCAAATGGAACCAAGGTGAAGACTCCCCCCCTTCATTTTCAACAAATGCCTAATATAAATGAATGTGGTACTGCAGTATATATATGAGTCATATGCAGAGAAAAAGGGTGATATGGAAGACAGATTTTTCATAATAAACAGAGTGATAAGTACGTAATTGAAAACCAGTTGTAAAGAATACATAAATAAAGGTGACAGACTAGCAGCGAAAAAAAAAAACCCCTCTATGGCAGAAATGGAGTTTGGGATGATCCGGTGAATCTAAATTAGTTATCAGGATCCTATAACTATCTGAATGAAAGTCGGCTAAAAGAACACTGGGGTACCAACTGTTGTTACTTAGAGAAATTACTTCTCTGCCTTCCTTAGACAACTAGTTCTCGAAAATAAGACACTGAAAAAACATACAAATCATATCTCATAAACCATGATTCCTTCTCAACGAGGATTCATGCATTCCTCTCTCATTCATAGCACCGGATTTCAGAATATATTCCTGCAAAAAAGACGGAACAAGCACGCATTTGTACTAACCATTCTACACACATACCCTTCTATGGCCACCAGGCACCGGTTTTTGGGAACAAGACGGCGAAAAGAAGGCTTCTCACATATTGACTCAGATCGAGCATTAAACTGCAATTTACAACATTCAGATTATCGAAATTTTACAACGCAAGAGATGTGTAAAACCTAAGATGCCATTAAGCAGTATATGATTACGGGAGGTATAATAAGGGACTAGTATTAAAGAATGTGAAGTATATTTGCTTGGAAAACAAACAAAAAAAGGACAAAAGAAAAAAAAAACCCCACTGTTTTCCATGTCACTAGACTCACTACAAAGTACAAATGGTCACAAGAAGCCACATTTTATGCTTATATTGAACATACAATTAAGATTAGACAATGTAATCATTGGATGCTAACATGTCCATGCCCGTCAAGTTGTCATCAGAGTGAATGACCTGTTTCCATACATTCAGAAACCGAGAAAATTTTTGTGGGAATTGCAGCCAGGGTTTGCATGAAGGCCTGAATGACTGAAAGACAAGGAAACTTAGAACGAATCCTCATATTCAAGAACGAACAAAAATAGCATAACAGATTATAAATTCAGAGGGGCTAATCTGGCATATGGAGTTGGACCATTGGAGCCTTTTGAGTAGAATTGTCAAAAGGTCACAGAACGCCAAAAAGCACACGGATTTAGTTGCTAAAAAACACTTTTGCATATTGCATAAAGCCTAGATATTCCAAGAAAACCTATGATGGCTGAAAAATAGTTAATTACATATTATCATCTTAGTTTTCACACTTCACGTTTAGCTAACTTCAAATTTATAAAAAATGGATTAAATTCGAGCAGCACACACCACTAATATTGTGTAGTCCACAAAAACGCCCAGACTGTAGGGGAGGCCCTCAAAGTTTTAGTAGAACTCAAATGAAGCCAATGTAAACAAGCATAGCCATTACCATCTTGTAATGATCAGGTTTATCGGTTTTCTTGGTGAAACTGGGGATAAGCCCCCACTTCATGCAGTGCAGAACCGCGCCTTGGCCGTCGGGCCCATCGTCTCTCCGAACAACCGGCAGATTCGACCCCGGTGAGACATTATATGACGGCCGATACCTAAAAACTCACTCAAAACCGACCTTAGCATATCATAACTTCCAATTCTTACATACATATACAAGTACATAATCTGAGTAGGAGTTAGAGGGAAACAGGAAGATATTTACCGGTCCATATCGACGGAACGGACCGGAGGACCGTTGAGATGGCAAGCCCTAGAGATATCATCGGCCCTGAGAGTATAGCGGCACCTTCCGCACATCACTACTCTCTCTGGTTTCTGCTCTGTTGTCTCTCTCTCTCTCTTTTCGCTTCTCGTCTTCTCTTCACTTCTCTGTTCTATGCAAGGTCAACCGAACAATGGCGGGAATAAAATGGGAGGTGCTCGCTGTAGGCGCTGCATCGTCTGTTCGACGGAAGGTGGAACTGCCTGATGGCCGTTGGATTTTCAATTGCCTTGCGATTCGAACCGCTGTTTGGGAATTTAAGGAAAACAAATTATTTATTTATTTTTTATGAACACATAAAAAAAATAGATGTAAATTTTAAATATATTTTACCTCAGCTTTTAAGTTGAAAATTATATTCATTGTTTCAATTTGATTTTATGCTTATATTTCATCCATTTTTTTTGTGAAATAAATAATAGAAGAAATTATACATATTGTCTTCAAATTATGATTATTGTGTCAATTAAAATTTTATATTTTTTTGTATTAAAGGAGTCGTTGAACTCTCTAGCTGTTGCCAGGGCAATAGTTTGACAAGTATATAACTCACTCCAAATAATAAGATTAAACGTATCACTCAGACCGCCTTATATTCTGTACTAAGATTGTAATTTCTCAACTCCGAACTTTCCAAATTCCAATCACACCAGGCCGGCGCCAAAAGCATCTCTAGCTCTTTCTCTCTGCGTGTGATGATACATACGCTTCCACTTGAGATGGTGAAGGGTTCAACTCTCTTCTCCGGTCGCCTTCCGATCTAATCGATTTCTCAGCCATTCTATCGGTCTGCCTAAGAGCAGTGAGAAGCGATCGGAACATGAGGGGGTCAAGATTGTGCGCATTGTTAGGGGAATTAGGTTTCCAAGGGCACGAAACATTGGACCCTGATAGCTTCGAATGGCCTTTCCAATACGACGACGCACGACCCATTCTCGAGTGGCTCTGCTCCAGTCTCCGCCCCTCCAACGTTCTTTCTCCATCTGAGGTTTCTCAGTTACGCCCCTCTTCTCTCTCTCTCTCTCTGTCTGGCTGTCTATATATATACAGAAACACACACTCATAATTTCCTTTATCCACATTGGTTTTTTTTTTTTAATTACTGGAAGATTCAGCTCTTTCACTGGGCAAGGTTTTAGAACTATACGTTGTTTTAGGGGTTGTTTTCTATTTTAGGAAGGTAAAATCAATCGAACATCAAACCGAACCCAAAAAATTAAACTGAAGCTCAATTTTAGGGTTTATTTCAATTAAAGGATTCACCGCGCTTCCCGTATATGGGCAGTTTCAAGGGTGTTTGGTTTTGCAACTGTGATTAGTTTCAGGATTTGTTGCATGTAGTTCATCAAGTATTGAATGGTTCACATTATTTGCGAAGGTTTGGAGAACTTGAATTAAAGGCGTCGGCGCAGATTTAAGTGGCACAAGTCTTTAGGTGTGTTTAAGATGTTCAGCCATAGAAACAGTATATCAACTGTTTGGTTATATTTTACAGTCGTTCTTTGATCGCTTTCACGTAGTTTACATTTGGAGTATCTGAAATTTCTCGTTGTTAATGTTTATATTCTATTTGCTACTCAGGTATGAGCAATATTTACAACAAGGAAAGCTGTTGGAGGTATTATCATTGTGCTTTTGTTTCATGATTTGTTTAAATGGTGTTCGGCGAATTTTGAATGCTTTGCATTGTTGCAAGTTGCTGGAAAAGGGTCAATGGATATTTATGTGTAATTGGTGTTTTTGTTGATCATGGGGATAATTCTTTGGAGAAAATATATATTTTGACATCGATGCAGAATTTTCAAGGCCAAACACTTGGAATTTCTGTCACAATAAAGTTATCTCTGGTCCACTCTCTGTTTTGTTGTTATCCTTGTTAAGGGTAGTCTTGGGATGCCTAAATAACACCTTTACATTCTCTTGTTGGCTCGTCATACCGAGTCCATTCGCAAGTTGAATTCAACTTGTTGCTTTGGGACTTCGGCATGTTTAAGAAGAGGAAAAAAGAAGAATGTGTGATAATTTTGAACTCCCAATACTGAAAATTAGTATACTCCTACTTCGAACTTAATTTTGTGTGGGGTTTCAAGTTGAGGGAAGATTTAGAGGTCTTACCTTGTACTTGTAGATTTATCTAGCTTGTTCGTTTCTTGCCCTTCTGTGTACCTTTTATGCACTTATATGTACCTTTTCACCTATGAAGATGAAACATAATGGACATACTTTTTTCATAAAGAATTGCAGTACATATGTCGATTGCTGCATTTTCTTAGTCATGCATGGACAAATTCACTCATGTACATATATTGGATGTCATGAGTGAAACAGGGGGAAGACTTGGACTTTGCTTATGATAGTATTTCAGCCTTTTCAACTAGGAGAGACAACCAAGAGGCAGTTTTTGGAGCTGAAGAAGGATTGAAAGATATACGGTAACAGTTTTTGTTGCTTTTAGATCTATTCTCTATGGTTCCTTTTATGGCCATTTGCTACTAGCCATTGTTTTTCCTTTTTATGTTTATTTTACTAGTTGAGATAAAAAATAGTGTGTATCTCTCTGGCGAACGTACTCAACTACTGTCATACACGCACGATTGCATAAGCTTAAACATGCTTGATGAAAGGAAGTTAATTAGGCATATGGGTGGGGCACAATTTCACGGATTCCAGTTTAGGCCTTCCTTTTGTTGTTCTTAAGAATACCCATATTATTTGTCATATTTTTTAGCAGATTTTGGTTTCTTATGCTTGAGCAAATTGAGATAATGTGTCACCCAGTAAGGTTGGCATGTTTTTGTTTTCTTTTTGTTTTTCCTGATTTGAGTGGAGTTTTTGGTGTGTATGTCTACTTTGTGATCTTTGTTCATGAAAGTTTTATTTTATAAGATGGTATAGTCGAGCATGGAACTATATGATGTCATAATCCAGAATTTGTTATTAGCATTCGCACTTATGGTTAGTGAATTTCACGAAAAGGGGAGTCAAGAATATTGGTTGGATGAAGCTGTCAAAGTCAAATTTCTGTTTTACTGCAGTTATTTTTCATTTAAATTAGTATGTTGGCTGGATTAAGTTATACATATATTTCTTATGTTTGGGAGTCAAGGTAGTTTTTTAACTCAAAAGATTTTTTAAATGTGGGTTGCAAGATTATTATGGGGTTTTTATGGATTTATTGAGCAAGTTCATACAGGTTTTAAGGAGTACTTGTAAATCTATGTGATAGATTTAGGGAGTTTTTAGAATCTTTCCTAATTCAACTCGTGTGATGGTTTAGGGGTCCTAGGAGTAATTTTTAGTATTCCCCTACTTTTTCAAGTTCTGAACTTTAGCAGCTTTTAAAAGCCACAGCCAGATCCAGTTAAACCCTGATCTAGTTTTAGTCTCTAAATTATAAACACGTCTGGTGCCTTGACTGGTTGATTCATGCATGATGCACCCTTATTCTACCATACCAACTTTCACATCAAAGACCTTCACTTAGCCCTTCAATATATCCAGTACAAGATAATTATAATATCTCCACCAATCAGTTACCACAAAAGGCAACTATAAATAACGGAAAAGGAAAATTTTATGCCGCTTGCCTGTGTCAAGCTATGTATGAGCATGTTCTTGCATTGGCCTCCATCATTTTGGTCTGAGTTTTACATTATTATGTAGATTAAATACTGTGATTCTTGTTGTGGCTTAAAGTTTTTTTGTGGTTTCCTGAATATAAATATACAGGTGTTGATACATTTGATTTGACATGCAGATTCAATAAAATATTTGCTGCCATATCTATGATATTCTGAAGTAATTCACTAAACAGAAGATAATTTTTGCTACTTTGACTCTGCTATTGATGGATTACTTTCATCATCAGGGATGCTACTTTAGCATTAAAAACTGAAGCTGTAGAGTTGCAAAGACAGCTTAGGCATCTACAGTCTCAATATGATCTGCTCACGGGACAGTCTTCAGCATTGATTCATGGAAGAAGAGCACGAGTTGCAGCGACATCCACTGTCAATGGACAACTCACTGCAATAGAGGATAGCCTATCAGCAAGGAATTTAGAGGTATACCAATACAAATAGAACTTCTCATTTTAAGATACAGTTGAAAACTATATAAATGTTAAGAGTTTAGCAAAAAAAGCTGATGAAACATACTGGTTTTACTAAAGAAGAGGGCTTGGAAAAGTGCAAGAAACTCTTGTATATGCTGCTTAATGTTTTGTTAGTCTTTAAATTGTTTCATTGTAACTTTAGATGAATGCAGTTCTTGGAAGGATGGCATCTACAGCTCAGGAGTTGGCTCATTATCATTCAGGGGACGGTAAGGTGTTTCTTACTTTCCTAGGTGTCTTTGACTACTATATTTGTTTTTCAAATTTTTTATGTGTGTCCGGCATACAAATAAAAAATACAATTATATATTTTTTTTCCTTATAATGAACCATCTGTAGATTTAAAATTTGTCTTATAAACCGCATTATATATCATGTTTACTTGAGTCGGATGAGTATGGAATATCCTGAATATACTGAATCACAAACAGCCAATCAGGCTTTTGAGGTTTCTATGTTATTATGCCAAAATCTTGAAATGCATTGTTTTCCATTTTTGTCTCCGTTATTTTTGTTAATCTAATTGGTCACATGATTTTGGGTGGATTGGCGCCATAGGATGTGTAATGTGTTTTGATTGATGTCTTTTTCCTGATTATGATTCTTCTGTCTTGAGAATGGGGTGTTTTGTATTTTTGAGCAAACTCCTTCCATATGCTGCTAGCTTTGTGGTGGAGATCTTATCGTCTTACCGATTATTGATACTTGGCATTCTTTGTGGTGTAAGAGATTTTGTAGAGGAACATTGTCATACCTCTCTGATATTCTTTACATGCAGAGGATGGTATCTACTTGGCTTACTCCGACTCCCATCCATACTTGCTTGCGGATGCATCTTGTACAAAGGAGCTAAATCAGTGGTTTTCTAAGCAACTGGACACGGTATATGGATACTAAACTGGTGTTGTTTACCTTATTTATTTTTATAAAGCTGCTAATTTTATTTGGTTGCCATGGTACATTATATTTTAATTAAATGACAACAGAAATTTAACCTGAGGATGATCTGAAGACCTGAATGTGAACTACGTTAAAAGGATATATATGCTGAAGTTATTCGCCTCTCTAGTAGCTTATGCTTTGAAATGAGTTGGTGGTTTAACTCGGGATCAAAGAAAGAGGTCTCGCATCCAAATTTATCTACATTGTTGATAATTCTAATAACTTCACATGCTTGGACCAAATCCTGGTCTGTACTTCTGGGGGCGTGTCCAAATATATATAGCAATTCAAGTTTGTAGCCTCTCTTACATTTTAAACTTTTAGGTGAGTTGATGGTGGTTTGACAAACTGTTGATGGGATGTAGAATGTGGGAATTGATCCGATAGAAGAGCCTTTTTCTTGTAGACTAGGAAGCATGGACACTCTTCAGAAGGTGACATATCCATGTCGAACACTGACACTAGACATGTGTCCGATATTCTTTTATCTGTCTATGATTAAATGTTAAAATTTTAATTTCGAACGTGTGCCCGACACTTCTTTAGTGACATATCTGACACTTCATTAGACCGTGCCTACTCCTAAACACTAACCACGTGTTGATATGTGATTAACAAAGATTAAAAATTTGAATAATAAGTATTTTATACTATGATCTTCCGAAAAAAAGTATTTTATACTATAAAATAATATACAATTATCAAGACTAGACATGTTAAAGTTGTGCTCAAAACATAATAATAAAAACAAAAGATTGATAGAAGTTTTTAAAAAATGAGGAATTGAGAAAATGAAAGAAATCATTTAAGTTTTATATGTTGGGTACGTGTTGTCTACAAAAAAATTGATGATTATTGACTATTATGATGCTTTAGTCTAAAAACTCACACTGGATGACTAGACATAACATTTATTTATCATAAAGTACTGACTTTTTTATGAGTAATATATCTTTATTATTATATTTGCGATAAATTATATAATTTTATATATAAAACATAATTATCTCTAGTGTGTCCTTAACGTGTCCATGTCCATATGGTGTCGTATACGTGTCCTTGTCTGTACTTCTTAGCCAGTAGATAACCTTTTGGAAGCAGCGAAGACATATTTTTGGAAACATTTGTTGTTCAAATAAATGACGCGCAAAACAGTTTAAATTTTGTCAATTTGCAAATTCTTTGTACCATCCTTGATGATTGTCAGGATCCATGTCTCCTCAGCTGCAAGAGATTGACTTAGTTTGAATTTACACTTCTCTTTTATTGTTTTGCCTTAGTTAGAGTCTCCTATACCAGTTACTACATCATGTAAATCACTGAAAGTAGTTTTCTTGATGCCTGACATGATTCATGAAGTTAATATATTCAATTTCATAAAAACACTATCACATAGTTTTTCAAAAATCTTACTAGTACAATAGTGGCTATATAGGGTAAAAGGTCGGTGCACTTCATGCTCAAACAATGGATTCTTGTCATTGCTTCAGCTGGGAGTTGAGAAAATGAAGTCTGGATCAAGTTGGCAGTTCACGTAGGCATTGTGGTGTGATGATTTATGAATTAGGAGAGAGAATGTTTATTAGGAGTTCTACTGCTTGATCTTGATGTGGAATTTTTTCTTCATCTTAGCTTTGTGATGTACTCTATTTCTTTAGATATTTTGGTGAATCAGTTCGTTCTTTTACTGCTGCAAATCATCTAATTTGGGATGGGGATATTTTAGTTGCACTTTGATAAGTTGTGCTTTAATGTGATGATCAGGAAGATATGACTCACGGCTCATGCTCTGTGCTTTAATCCTGGAACATTTGTGCTTTTTGTGGGGAGTGATGTGGCTTGGATTTTTTGGAGAATGACGTGTGAATATTGGATGGACTTGCTAGGTGCTGGTATTGTAATGGAAGCTCTATAGAAGCTAGTCATCTTTAGAGGCTAAATGTTCTAGTGCTTATTTTTGCCAAGGGCTTTTTAGAATATGAGAAAATGATTTTGGATGCTCGTCATATTTCACCTTTGGAGGAGCTGTATTGTTTTTTTTTTGGTTTCTTGCTTGATTGCCCAGTTGGCATTTCATGGCAATGTTCTTTACCTATTATGTTCTATTGACTGGATCTAAAGTCCTGCATTAGAATAGTTAGTAACGTGGCGTTTTTCCATTACCACGTAAGTTCCAGTCCTTTGCAGAGATCATATAAGACTCTGTTGGATGAGAAATGAACCTTTATGAAATGAACATGAATCCTTCTGGTATGGAGTCGGACACATTACCATTGAGCAATGTATCCTTTGTTGATCAATTCCTCTTTCTTGGCTCCCAGACTTTTTTAACATTGATAGTAAATGGAGTCTTCAAGTCTTCTTTTGACCCCTGTTTCTTTCTTTCTTTTTTTATTATGTTTCCTAAAAAAAAAGGATGAATAACATTGGTGTTTCCTACAGTTGTGGCAGAAATAATTGTTCATGGTAGCTATGATCAATGTGATCTTTTTGTGCAGCATGGTGTTACCAATGCACGTGTACATGGAAGATTTTTCTGAAAATTTATGTTTAGTGATTTGAACATTATTTATTTGCTGAGGTACATGTCAGAACATTCTTTTGTATGGTTTGTCTTGCTGGTTTTGGTGGTCTTATGGTGTTACTTGATCCAGGGTCCTTATAGATTAGTGGCAGAGGAGGGCAAATCTAAGTGTTCGTGGGTGAGTCTCGATGACATCTCGAATGCCTTAGTAAGAGGTATTTTTTGGTATCTTGTGTTAGTATTCGAATTACTTTTCGTTTTCTTTGTAAGGTGAATGATATTCTTGTATCACCATATGTCACTTCCATGTGGTATCTTTTTAGTAGATCTTGCAACATGAGAGGAAGGACCATTAAAAATGAGAGAGGAAATTAGAAACCGAAGAATTAGATGGTGGAACTGAAGGAGAGTAACTAAATTTATTAATAGGTGCCATGGTCATAGTGAAGCAACATATAGAATTTGAAAGAAAAAGCTAGTGCACCACAGAATAGTTGGATGGTTGGATGTGTTAGAATAACAAAATAGCTATTTAAGAACAATAAGGAAATGGCAACTATATACAGAAACTTGGAGGAATGAGAAAGTCTAACTCGTAGTACAAATTAGGTTCATGGTTCTGACACATGATGACAAGGTTTTGTTTCATTGAGTTGGGATGGGATTTTTTCATGTTCTAAACCCACATAATTGATATGTTCAAGGCAACCTTGTTCTTGAGAGTATGGTGTTTCAGGTACTAATATAGCTTTAGACATATATGGAGGCCTGAGTTTTTCTTATGCTTGTGTTGGAAGTCATGATGCATCTTTATGAATTATGATGGACCTTTGCTTTAGCGCTAAATAATGTCATGGGGACTATGTTCGGTGACTACTCGTGAGCTCTTTAGAACATTGGATAGAAGTTTGGACATCATTTGTTTTCATTTTATTCTTAGTTTAGTTTTGTGTGTCAATTTAAATTCAGGTACTCAGCTAACATAATTCGACTTAACTTGCTATAGATCCCAGGGGCGGAGCCAGGATTTTGATTCAGTGGGGGCAACCTAAATTTTTCAAAGTATAATTGTAACATTGTTTTTATCAAAATATGTATTCTTGATAAAATGTTTATAAGCATAGTTACATCAAAAGAATGCCATTTAGAGGCGCAACTCATGTATATGAGTGATGTACAAAAAAAAGGCAACAAAAAAATTTCACATCAAAAGTATCCTTTAGTGTTCGAAATCCTGTACAAAAGGAGGTCCCAACTCTCGAACATCTAATAAATCCTTATAATTGTTCTCGACGAGTTTTCATATTTTGGAACCGTTGCATAATCATTTCATTTTCAATGCCACTTGAAACATCTTTCTCAATATATGCAACCAAGCAATCATTCATCCATTGATCTCCCATTCGATTGCGCAATCGATTCTTTACTATGTTCATTGCTGAAAATGCTCTTTCAACGGTTGCAGTGGCAACTGGTAAGATAAGTGCTAGTTTGATGAGCAAATATATCAACGGATATACTATATTCTTTTTGGTCTCAACTAACTTCTTTGCAAGCCCACCAATTCCGTTAACTTCTGAAAATTCATTGGAGCGCACATCAAGTATATATGTCTCAAGTTGATTATCAAGTATCAAGAGCTCCATTGGAGAAAATTCTGAAGGATAAAATTGAGCAAGACGAAGTAACTTCTCCTTATTGAATGCAGAGAATGAATCCATTGGATTTAGGCATGCCATACAAAGAAGTAACTCGGTGTTCACCTCAGTAAAACGATCACTAAGCTCTTGAAGTTGCATATCTAACACCGTAGAAAATAATTCAACACGATAACGGTGTAGATTAGTGACTTTTTCACCACGCCGTGACCTTCCTCGAGCTATGTATATCTCATCCATATTCGGAATAATAATATCATGTTTTTCACAAAAAGAAAAGACCTCAGCAACTAAAGCATCCCATCCATTATCTCTCATTATTTGTAAACGTTGTTTTGATACTTTAACTAAACTCATAGCATTTACAATATCTTGATCTTTCCTTTGTAATGCTTGTGATAGTTCATTTGTAATTCCCAATACACCTTTCATCAAATGTAAATTGAATACGAAATCGAAAGATTGAATTGAATCCAATAAAGCACATGCTTCACCTCTTTGCTCAGAAGTTGTACCATCCTCAACAATAATCTCAAGCACATCAACAACAGAGGAGAACAAAACAATCAAATTTATGAGAGTGCCATAATGTGAGCCCCAGCGTGTATCACCGGCCCTTTGAAGACTACTTTCTTGATGCAAACCACGCCCACTTGATAACTCTCCATTGTTTAGTGCTTGAATGACCTTACTAGCTTGCTTCTCTCTTAAAATATCTCTTCGTTTGCATGAAGCTCCAACAACATTCAATAAATTAGCAACAATATTGAAAAGCAATGCAATTTGATTGTGATTTTTCGCAACAGACACAAGTGTGAGTTGAAGTTGATGAGCAAAACAATGAACATAAAAAGCAGATCTATACTCTTTCATGATGAGACTTTTGAGACCGTTGAATTCTCCTCTCATATTACTAGCTCCATCATAACCTTGTCCACGTAATCTTGACAGACTTAATCCATGCTTTGAGAACAATGATTCAATTGCCGCTTTAAGTGATAAAGCATTTGTATCAGTAACATGGACTATGCCAAGAAAACGCTCAGTGATGCATCCCTTTTTATCCACATAGCGCAATAGAACTGCCATTTGCTCTTTAACTGAAATATCACGAGATTCATCCACTAAAATAGAAAACAAATCATCTCCAAGATCATTGATTATTGCGCATGTGGTCTCACTTGCAATAGCGTGAACAATATCCTTTTGAATGTCAGGTGCTGTCACTTTGAGATTTTTTGGAGCATTTTTTAAAACAACATTGTTGATGGTTTCATTGTGCTCAGCAAGAAATCGTAGAAGTTCAAGAAAATTGCCTTGATTTTTTGAATCTTCAGACTCGTCATGACCACGAAATGCTAACCCTTGACGTAAAAGGAATCGAACACAATCAACTGCTGCAGTTAAACGAACTCGATACTCCTTTCGAGCTTGATTTGATTGCTTAGAATAAGCAACTTCAATATGTTGCTTCTGATTCATTAGATTTTGACACTTTCTCCAATTCTCATTATGAGCACTATTTGGACCCCCAACATGAATTTGAAATCTTTCTTTCTTCTTCCAGTTACGGAATCCCTCTATAACGAAAGTGTCACCACCCCCTTGCTCTCCCATATCACTTCTCATTAGATAGCAACATAAGCAATAAGCGGCATCTTTTTTAATGCTATACTCCAACCAACTACCAAACTCGTTGAACCAAGATGGACTAAAGCGACGACACAACTTGCCGAATTTCGTTTGGGGAAAATTATGTTCACGGGGTTGACATGGGCCTTTTTGTAGATATGCTCTCCGAATTTCATCCCGGTCATTAGGATGATAATCCAAAATTCTAATTCTTAGCCCAGGATCAGCAGGAAGATTTTCTAAATTTACTCCTTCACGACTTTGATTAGAACAATGTCGTATGTCACCACCATGATCACTTATTTCTTGACTAGGACACGGTTGTTCCAATGTTGATTTTCTTATAAGAAACCTATCCATAACTGATTGAAAAAATAAATTTGCCTAATTAGTTTCGAGTTTAAGAGTTCGTCATTAAGTTCGTAATAAATGAAATAATGAACTACACATAATTAAAATATAATCCATAAATCCAAAATATAATTCAAACTAGAATTTCAAGAAATCAATTAAAGTAATGTAATCACAGGGAAGAAAAATAGCACTAACCAAGAATCTCAGATAGCCAATCTGAACAGAGCTTCAATAAAAATCCAAAATAGTTGAGTGATGACCCAAGACAAAACAAAGAAAACCTACATAAATACATAAATAATACACCAAACAACCATCAATTCTACAAGAATTAAACTAATTTTCTAATATAAAAAATTTGATTTTAGATTAGTACTAATCTTCTAGGGTTTCTTCAAATTCGATTTGCCCATTAATTGAATTCAATAGGCTAATTTGTAGATGAATACACCAAAAGAAGTTAAGGAACTAACAAAGAAATTAAATAAAAGAAAAAAAAATGGCT
Source organism: Ilex aquifolium (assembly GCA_951799425.1). Lineage (NCBI taxonomy): Eukaryota > Viridiplantae > Streptophyta > Magnoliopsida > Aquifoliales > Aquifoliaceae > Ilex > Ilex aquifolium. The sequence continues at coordinate 5,404,096 of OX637394.1, forward strand.
GGACCAGTGGACCTACCTGGACGCTGCCTGGAGTGAAGTGCTCGCCTGGTCCGCCTGGAAGAAGAAGACAAACGTATGGGAAAAGGGGGAAAAAAAAAAGGAGGCGTTAAAAGGAAGCCAAAAGTTACTTTTAAAGGTTTAAAATTATACTAATATACCCTAGACTTTAAAAACATTTCAATGAAACAAGTTTAAAAAATTCTTGAAATTTTTAAAATTACACCTAAATCCCAAAATGTTTTAAAATTTTAGTGGGGGCAGCTACTAGGCGTAAAAAATAGGAAGTGCTACCAAAAGTTAGCTTTTATAATTATATTAATATACCCTATATTTTTAGAAAATTTCAGTGGGGGCAAATTTAAAAAATTCTTGAAAATTTTAAAATTACACCTAGGTCCCAATTTTTTTTAAAATTTCAGTGGGGGCAGCTGCCCCCATTGCCCCCATGGTAAATCCGCTACTGATAGATCCTAACCTATTATTGGGAAGAAACCAAACTCTATCGGAAAAGTACTGATAACAAACTTAAATTTTATTAGAAAAAATTGCGTATGATAAAACTGGACACATGGCCCCACTAAGCTAGCTTCTTACCTACTCTATATTAACAAGTGGCAAATTTTGACTTATTATTCTTGTTTTGTTGGTGCAACAGATTTGGAAAAATCACATCGTCAGCGTGTATCTGAATTGCAACGACTTCGCTCCATGTATGTTTTTACTCATAAAACTCTTTAAACTTAGTTTTCTGCCCTTTAATAGTTTGGTATAACTGTTTAGGGATTAGTGCTTATAACAGGCAGTCACCATGGAGTATTGTAACATTCGAATAACATGTCCTCAGATAGCTTCATTTTTAGATGGGTGTCATTTGTATTTAGCAGGTCCTGGTTTGCTTTTCTCTCCTGTTCTCTTTTCGCTGGGATGTTTCCTTTTCAGACTTCCTAGGAGCAAGAGAATGATTGTATGGCATGCTAAGAAAATGATCATTGTCTCCAAATGCATTGAGAGAAATTGCAAAAAAAATAGGATGGTGGGGCTCTGTCCCCATTACTATTTTTGTTTAAAATGCAGATGTTCCAAACAGATCATTTACTTTTTTATTGAATAGTATTACAATGGGCCTGGGGAGTCGGGGTTTGCACATAATTTAGAGTCTTAAAGGACCAGTGGGAAATGGTAATGAGATTTAAGTTCATAGTTAATCTCTTTGTAACATAAGAAGAATGCAACTTGTAGAGTGCATGTGTGTACTGAAGTTAAGTGATGTTTGCAATTTTTAGCATGACATGCGATCCAGTTAAGGAAAACTTTTAATTCTTGAACCATACATGGATTGTTCTTAACATGCGTCCTGTACTTTGTGACTTTGCAATGAATGTCCATCTTCAATGGCTTAGTTGAAAAATACTGTGACAGATTTGGAACAAGTGAAAGACAATGGGTAGAAGCTCAAGTTGACAATGCTAAGCAGCAGGCTATTCTCATGGCACTTAAAGCTCAAGTAACATCAGATGAAGCTCACATTCATCTTGATCTTCATTCTCTTAGGTATTTCATAGTTATTGATTCTCTCTACTCTTGATTTTTATATTTTACTTGAGTGTAAACGATATGCACAAACTTGGTCGCTGCTGTCTTTGGTAAATGAGATTTCGTGAAGAATAGAGAAGGAATTTTTTTTTACCAGTGCTTAATGTCATTTCACATTCTTTTGTTTGTCACTCAAACTGATCTTACATCCATATGTGTCCTTGATTATTGCAATTGTACTGGTGAAAGTACTCCTTTAAAATGAGGACTATGAACTTTCCTATCAAGTGGAACTTAGGCAGGTTCAGACTTGATCGCATTTGGGTTCATTTGGCTCGTGGCATTTTGAAACCATACTAGTGGGACAAGTTGGTCAAAGGCAAAAATTGTTTTCTGGATTTTTCTGAAGCAGCACGATTCAGACTTCATTATACTTTTGTCATTTCAGGCCCAAGAATTTTGTGCATGCTTACTTTGTATTTTATCTTATTTGGGTTGGGGAAAACGGGAAGAACCACTTGATCTCCCAATTGGAAATTGTCATGTTATGCAAAAGAAATGTACAATTGCAAATAGTTTTCATTTTGGAAAGCATGTAATTTTCTTACCTAATGTGTTTTAAATTTTTTGTTGTCCACTGAGAAGGAGAAGGCATGCTGAATTGGTGGGAGAACTTTCCAATCTATACCACAGAGAAGAGAAGTATTTATCTGAGGTTTGTCATATGCACAAAAAACTCTGCAAATCAATGATCTTTATACTTAAGGGGCACTATTTCCAGGCTCATCAATTTCTTTTTCATCATGTGAATAAATTTGGCATACTACTCTAAATATATTCTAATCTCCAATATCTGGATGCTTGGTCCTTCATTTGTTATGGTGCATTTTGTTAATCCATTATGTTGGGAGTTCCTACCTATTTGCAAGTTGAGGCCCGATAGGATAGCGGCATTTAGTGTTTACATTTCATTGTGACCCTCAACTAGTGGTAAAGGTTGGGCTACTTTGGAGGAGAGATTGTGAAGGTTCAAATTCCATGTAACAATTATATATATACTACTCATAACCCGTGCCTGAAGGCACGATGAAATATAAAATTCGAACTCCCAAAAAATCGATCCCACTATGTTAAATTTTTTTAACATGTGTATACTATTAGATAATGTTTGAAATAAAAATTATGTTAAACTACAAATTAATCAAATATTAAATTATTAAAGATGTGATAAAAATTGAGTGATGTGATGTTTTTAGGGGAGAAAATATGTAAGGATAAATATGTGTTTTATTGTATAGATATATATATCCTGAACTTTGTATTGTTATTGTTATTCCATTTATCTGTACCCAATACCATCCATCCCAAACCTCCATTAATAGGGGACTAAATTAGGTATTATATAACTATCTTCAGAGACTGTTATAAAGAAATTGACAACGTAAAAACGAGTTACTAAATTTTACGCATATTATTTTATTACTCCACATTTGTCGTGAAGGCTCTGCCAATATCTTTTCATATAGTTACCATAAGTTTTTTAGTTACAAATTCCGTGCTCAAATTCCATTATTTATAGGATTGCGCATATTATATTCATTAAATTGCATTTACTGCTTGAGGAAAAACTTGTGGTATCTATTACTACTGCCAAACTAGGAAATTCAGTTTCCAAGTCTCAAATCTCAGTTAAGACCCGTGTTTATATTGTTTGGTGTTGGTGATACCCTTCCTCGCAGAGTTTAAGACAGTTATTTCTCCTTTCTGTCTTCTTTTGTATTTACTGGAGTGAGTCTTCTAAAGCATCCTTAGTTATGTTCTAGATTTTTAAAATTCCCTGTTCTCAAAGTTGTGAGGTTGATTTCTATAATTGCTAATTGTGAATCCGACTTCTTCCAGACAATTCCTGATCTTTGTTGGCAGCTGGCTCAGCTACAAGACACTTACATCCTGCAAGGTATTAGAGATGATGGTTTTATTTGTGAAATAATGAGGAAACTATTGTATTAATTCTTTTATTCTTTTTCTTCTTTCAATAATTTTCGAAGTTTCTGCAATGCTCTTGCTAATTGTATTTTGCATTTTATTCTTTAATATATATAGGTGACTATGATTTAAAGGTCATGCGGCAAGAATACTATATTAATCGGCAGAAAGAGGTATGATTATCTAACATTATAATGTCATGTGTCAATTACTTAATTTTAAATAGTTGAGAGGTTGATAAAATCGGAACCACATACAAATTGTAAGGTGTTTAAACGAAGTTCTGTCTTGGAGGGGACATTGTGTGGTGTAATGGTAAAGTGTCTGGGAAACAACCATATGATGAGAACAGTCACTTTGTGCAATAATACCAGATGTTAGGTCTGTAGTTAGTCCACCACTCCTAGCGCCATTAGTTAATGAAGACCTAACTGGGTAAGTACCCTTGAACCTTCATTCTTGTCTTGGTAATTTTGATACGTTTCTTGCTATTGTGGATGTTGTTCAAGGATAGGTTGATATGTGGATTCTTCACCAGCGGAATAAGGTTATATTAGCCTAAGATGAGCTAGATGGCATAGGGAAAAGAGATTTAAAGTTTACTAGACTTGTTGGTATGTTTTATTTTTTTCTTATTGTTATATAGTAAAGTGGTGCTACTTACTCTCTACCAAATCTGGAACTCTGTAATAAGAATAGTACCAGTTTATGTAGTCACCATGCTAAAAATAGTCTTGCCCTTTGTTGGGATGGTTTAGCCTCCCCAAGTTGCCAGAGCAGAAAGAAAGTTTGGATTACTAGGCTTTCGAATTGGGACTAAACGTACCCACAATCAGGACCTATTGAGTGTTGATGCAGGTCAAGCATGATCTTTGAGATACGGTAGTTTCCAGCATACAATATCATTATTCTATATGCTCTCATTTCTCGCAAGTAACTGTCTGCAATTTTGTGAAATATGTGTCCCAGAAATATTTGTTTTCAACAAAAACTATTGTGATTAGGTTGACATCATTCCTGTTGCCTAATCTTCTCTTCTTCTGATATTTTTTTTCAATCTAATTTTTTGGCAGTTTATAACTCATCTGATTAATCAGCTTTCAAGGCATCAGTTTCTTAAAATAGCATGTCAGATGGAAAAGAAAACCATGCTTGGAGCATATTCACTGCTTAAAGTTATTGAGTCAGAGCTGCAAGGATACATGTCGGCAACCAAAGGGCGAGTGGTATGTAGCATTGTACAAGGATCATCTTATATTACTTTCTCACATCCAATGCTTTAGATAAACCTATAATCATTGATATCCTTTTTTACTTTTCTGATGGCTTTTATATAGTTTCTTGCTTTCTGTAATTTGTATATATTATAAATTATCACAGGATCGCTGCATGGCATTGATTCAAGCTGCATCTGATGTACAAGAACAAGGAGCAGTGGATGATCGAGATACTTTCTTGCATGGTGTTAGAGACCTTTTAAGTATCCATTCAAGTAATATCCACGTGTTCTCTTGCTAATGAATGCCATGTTTTCTTTCCTTGAATATTATTTACACTTACTTTTTATCTCCTTAGATGCGCAAGCTGGTTTATCAACATATGTATCGGCTCCGGGCATTGTACAGCAGATATCTGGACTTCATTCAGACCTGATGACCCTGCAATCTGATTTAGAACATGCCCTTCCTGAGGACAGAAATAGATGTATTAACGATCTGTAAGTTTTCCTTCTTAGCCAAAGAAAATAATTTCTTTTGTCCTAGTGTCACTCTTGTTTTCATCAAATGTTTTGACTATTATCTGTAGTTTGTGATTGCTTTTTGAAGTTTCAGAAATGATGATGCAAGAATTTCTGTCCCCAACTGTTTATAGGTTTTAGGATCTTAGGCAGAGGTCTGTAGGATGGAAAACGGGTATGATTATGGAAGTAGCTATTTGGGTCAGCCAAAGAAACAGAAACAAATTTGTCTGAATAGAGATAAAATCAGGCTAGGAAGAGAAAGAATAAAAATAGGAATATTTTATGAATTGCATATTTTTGTCCAAGGCAGTGCGATCTCTTGAGAACTACTTCAAATCTGAAATACTGATATCACTGATAAACGTCACATCCTCTTCTTTCTCTGCAGCACTTTCTTGCAAACTAATCTTAGGAGCACTAAATAATGATGTGTTATAGCTTATTTTCATTCATTATACACACAAATGCATCTAACTCTTGTGAAATGCTTTAAATAATTGCTTAAACTGGTTTTTCATCTGTGGGGAAAACAGAAGCAGCAAGTTGAGTTTCATATCGAAACAAGAATACTAAATAAAGAATGTTTAAAAAGTCTCTTCAATGAAGCAATGTCTAAAACTTTGATAGGGCAGGATTTTGGATCGTTGGAGAAATTAAATCTTTGCTCCAAATATTGTGATTTCTTCTAGCAACAAAGACTTCTGTGATTCCATAGACTTCCTTAACTATGAATGCTTCTGCATTTATTTTTCTTTTTCGCAAATTGAATGCAAGAGTCATGATTTGTAGAGACTTAATTCATGTCAAGCATCTCATGTCTTCCTTTTTGATCATTTATTAGGTGCACTCTTGTTCAAAGCTTGCAGCAACTATTATTTGCATCATCGACAACTGCTCAACCGATACTGACTCCTCGGGTATACAGTTCACCATTATTCTCTCGAATTTTTGTTGGTCAATATGCAGATGCTTGGTCCTTCTCTTGTTATGATGCATTCGGGTGGTTATTTATGTTGTCAATGATCATCTGTTCGAAGTTGAGGTGTAACATAATTGAGGCATCTAGTTGTACTATTTTCTTCTGTTCCTTAATTGTTGTCACAGCATCATCATTTTATGTTTGTGGTGCTTATATATCTGTAGGGACTCTCTCTCTAATTGGGGATAAATATCATTTGCATTATTCTTGCCACCATCTGCATTAGAGTTAATTGGCAAGGGGGTAAATATTTTTTCATCTTAACAATCTAATTACATTCTTGGAATATTTTAGTATTTCACACTTATGACCCTCTGGAGGAGAATAAAGAAATAGTGATTGACTTTGGCTCGACAGTTATTGCCTAGGAATGATTTAAATATTGTAACCTACATAATCTGTATTTGTGAGATGTTCTTCCCACCATGAGAATAGACCCAATTGAGGGTAAACGCCAAAAAAACTGAGATTAATCTAATTTGTCTTTATAGTTGGTGATTTTATGACTTTTTTATTTTGTCGATACACTTTTCTTGCACCATTGTAACACCACATTTCTTTTGGCCCTAGGTATGTGACTAGTTATTCTAGGGTTGAATGTTTATGGGACTACATTTAGATGGTATAGGGCGTTTGAATTATAAGTTATTGGCAAAGAACAAAATTTTATTTCGGTGCATGGATTTAGTCGGCTCAAAAATGAGAACGTTTACATAATAGAAATAAAGAAAAATTGAAAAGTTGTTTCTGAAACATTGGTCAAAATGCATTGAAACATTCCGAAACAACTCAAAACACTGAAAAGTTATTGGCAGAAAAATTGTTTGGCCAGTTTTTTTTTTTTTTTGAAAATTGATAACAAAAATTGGGTAGATTTAGTGATCAAGTTAGAAATGTTTTGTCTGTTTTTGGAAACAAATTTTTAAAATTTGAAAAACACCACCACCATAGTTCCACCATCACCACTGCACTCCCTTCCAGCACCAGCACCATAGACCACACTTATATCACCACGTCCACCACACTTCCATCCACCACCACCATGTCCACCACACTTCTACCACTACCATATTTCTATTTTCATTGTTTTTTAAGTTATTGTCCAAACAAGTTTTACTATTTTGTATTCCGTAGAACTGTTTTTGGAATCATATAACTAAACAAGTTTTGTGGCACCAAAAATAGTTTTCGGATATTGTTTTTTGAGACGCAAATCAAACAGGGCATGAAATTTTGATATTCAATAACTGTTTGATGTTCATTTTTGTTTCCATGGAAATGGAAATGGTATTTTCGGTGGAAAAATAAAATAAAATTTTGATCCTTATTCATCGATAGTTGCATTGGAATATTAGAGGTGGTTGTTTGACACCTTGAATTCTGCTTGTCTTTGTTTATTCCCCTTAACTAGTGAATGTCGAACGAACGAAGTGATTAGAAGTTTATATAAGGGTAAGGTAATTCTCAAGCCAAAGTTCAGAGTACCATCCCTCATTCTTATCTAGTTGAGTTTGTTTCGTGCATCAATTTGGATTATAGTGCAGCAATCCTGTCCACACCTTCATGTTCATCCCTTGCATCGTGAGGATTATGTTTTTGTGTTCTTTTCTTGGAGGTTTTTGGGAGGTGATATTTTTCTTATCTTAATTTATTTGATTCTTTTACAGACATTAATGAAGGAGCTCGATGAAATGGAAAAGATTAATGCAAAACTCTCCGTTGCAGTTGAAGAAGTGACACTTGAGCATTGCGAAAAGAATGAGGTGAATTTTATATTCTTTCAGTATTTTATCTTGTCATGTCATCAGTGTCATTTTGGTACATTACTTGTGCAGTTACTATGAAGTAGCTTGGTAACATTATTACGTTTTTTTTTTTATTATTATTTTTGTTGCTTTTAGTTCAAAGATGGAGGTGCATTGTGATCTTTATCATTAGGTTTAACATATAAATCAAATTTCCATAAACTGCCTATATGATGCTTGTCTTTAGTGCATCTTCGCTCATATCAAATGTGTACAATGTGGATAATTTTGAATGCTTTACTGGAAGTGATGACATTGGAAAGTTATTTTTGTTCGTGTCATTCCTTATTCATAATATCTGCACTCAGCTAACTGATTCACATGCCTTTTGGAACTCAGATTGTGAAACATCATTCACAAGAGATGGCGCTTCAGAGGCGGGTTTTTGTTGACTTTTTTTGCAATCCTGAGCGATTGAGGAACCAGGTCAGAGAACTGACTGCACGAGTCAGGGCTTTGCAAGCCTCATAATCTATTCTTTGTAAACCAATGTATGTTTGTAGGGTTTATAACATCCTTTCTGCGACTCCCCGAGTTCTTGTCTTCAATCCGTAAACTATACTCATAGATGTTGATGTTTTCTTTGAATGGAGTGCCAGTGTGCCAATTTGTTTATACTTTGTGCTGGTGTTGCACCATCTTTTCTTTGTCCTATTTGGTCTGTTTGCTACCAGATGTAGCATTTTATATGGAAAAATGATGTGTTGAACTCCACGTTTTGACACTCCTCTATAATCGTTGCATTTGTCATGAGTTACTCGTGCTGGATGGAACCACGAATGGAGAGCCCAAACCTGCAGTTGGTAGGCCAAATCCCCCTATAACCCCCCCTGCCTAGTGATCGAGTTAAGAGTCAAAAGCAACAATTCCTACGAAGGATTTGGGCAGAGGGGTTAATAATTTCTTACTTCAATTCATTGTTGTCTGCTCTATCTGTTTGACTCTTGAAGAAAAAGGAGCTTGAGCCTGCAAATTACAACCTAACTCTTCTGAGTTATACCAGATACCATTTGGACAAGTTTCCACTGTCCATCTTTTACCCCATTAAAACCAAGGCATAAATGTCTGAATTGCAGGTTCAACTGTCCATCTTATTCGGAGAGTTATGAAACCCCTCCAGGAAGAACAGTGTTGTTATATATGTGAAAAATATGAAAATATTAACCTCTAGTGGCCTTGGATTGTATTGTTAATGTTTACATTTAATGTCAGATAAAGAAACAAATAGCTTTATCAGGAAATATAATCACTTGCTTTAATTGGGGATGAAGTTAGAGCTTCAATTGGATGTTATTCTATCTATCTTAGTAAGGTTCATTGAAAATGTTCAAAACTGTTGCAAAGTAGTTGTAGGTAGTTGGGCCTCAGCAGTGGCGGCAGCGTCCCTATCAAACCTGGACAACTGGGGCTGGTCATCAACCTTGCCACCCTCTCGAGGGAATCCTCCCCAAATCGAAGCTTTGAGTAGTGCTAGTGCTGCGTCCTGATGATGATTTCTGAGTTGCATCAAGTCGGTGGAGGCGGCACTTGAATGAACCAGCATGGGTGGTCGGAGAACAAAGGCAGACCTTCTTGGACGAATCGGGTAAGCCGTTTTCCATCGCATTCTTCTTCCCCATTTTCAAATTTGATGCACCTTTTATCTTATTTGTCCTGTTTAATAAGAAAAAAATTGGTTAGAAATTAAGCGGAGACACGCATAGAACATATTCATATGTAACGGTCCCTATAATCCCCTATGTTGAGTTGGTAACAACACTCCTCCTCATCCCCAACGTGATATATATATTGATGAAATTAAGGCTAATCGCTCTTTAGCCCCTTAAATCTTAATAGTTATACTTTGCCCCATAGAGGATAAAAAGTTTCACATTGGCCCTTTTATTTCTCAAAAGGGTAAGAATAATACCTTAACAAACTGTATAGCGTTGGGTTTTCTATTTGTGAAGGTATCATAATTTTATTTTGCCTTTGAAATTGTTTGCTAATTGTACTTCGTCGTATAGAAAATTTCTGTTCTCACAACGAGCAATTATAAAAACACAAAGGAAGAAGATATATGGACTAGAATGAATGATAAACATAGTTCTTCTAAATTAAAGATGCAAATCAAAAGCGCAAAGCAATGGTAATTTTAATCAACTACCAGCAAAAGCAAAAAAGAAAAGAAAATAACAGTAAAGAGCTGAAAGCAAGGAGATGTAATACAGAGAATCTGCGTTTGTGGAATATCTATACTATATATATAGAACAATCAATTTCTTAAGGAGATGGTTTGAGAAGCCTTCTCTATCAATTTTGAGATGGATGTTGATGACCGTTAGATGAGTCTATTTGAGATTGTTAGATGAACTTATTGAAGTCTGTTATGTTTTATATTATATATATATTAGTCATAATACAATGGGTGCGAGAAAGTAAAAGGTGAAGAAGAGGATCGAGAGGAGAAAATAATGGTTTGTGTATGCATGGGGTCACACACTAGTATATATATAACTTTCTTTGGGACTGTTCATATGTAGTATTATAGGAAAGATGTAACAAAGAAGAAGAAGAAAAAAGAAAGTAAGTAGTAAAGAAGTTACCAGATATTAGAAGTGGGAGGTGTGGGTAGATTGTCAACGGAATCTTTCATTGCGTCAAAACTAGCAAAAAATCTCTCAGAAATCCACAAGTTGATTTAGTCGTAGACTGTAAACAACACTCGATGTAGTAGACTACTAAGAAACAAGAAGAAATAAACACACGTATGAATATACACTAAGAGAGAGAGAGAGAGAGAGAGAGAGAGAGAGAGAGAGAGAGAGAGAGCAAAGGGTAATGAGGTTCCCAAGAGTAAAAGGAGTGTGTAATTAGTTGATTTATTAGGTGTGACGATAAATTTGCAGCGTGATGATAGGATTCTAGTAACTGTTTTGATTAATGGGGATATGGTGTTGGTGTTGGTGTTGGATTACAAGAGTAATAAGTAGTAGGATTCACTTTTTAATTTGGAATTTCAATTATGAATTACCAGCACTAGCACTAGCACTAGGACTAGGATTCTCTTAATATTTTGCAATGGTTGTTATCATCTCTCCACTCTTTACTCTTTTTATACCTTTTTTATGGTAAAATTCATCCTTAACCTAAAGGACTTAACTACGGTACCGAATAAATAATTTTAGTATCGTACCTTTAACTTGTATAATTTTAATTGATATTTTTATAATTTTTGTGAATCATTTTACATTTAAAAAATTTATTATTTCTATGGATAATTTATTATTTTTGTGTGTATTTTTATCATTGTTGAAAATGTTTTTATAACATTTATGGTAATTATTTTTACCACTTTTTTTTAGTACAAAATAATTTATCATATTTATGGGTATTTTTACTTAGGTGTTTTTACCACTATTATGATAATTATTTTTACCATTGTTTGGAATACCACAATTGTGGTAAAAGTAATTACAAATGTGATATATAGATGTATGATACGGAAAAAAAATGGGCACCTTAGTCAACTCCTAAATATTAATTGATAATCATTTTCTCCTAGCAGATGCTTAGATAGGATAAGATCACCATAGAGAACGACTTATTGAACATCATCATGTGAATTCAGGCTATTAAAAAAACCTGAAAGAAACTCAAAGCTGCTTTACAAGTTTAAGAGGTCAGTCGACTGGAAGATGCCATTTGCCATTTACACCTTTATTTCCATTTTCCTCTTTGTCTATCTGCTTTTACCCATTTTCTCACTCACATTCACTTGTTTTTCAAAGACCACTGTCAACTCACCACCTTCCTTTTCTCCCATGCCTAATCTTCCTTTGAAACAAATAAAAAATAAAATTTTCTACCAGTTAGGAAAAGATGGAAGTTTTAAAGATTCATCAAGTCTCTCCTTTATACCAGATAGAATAAAGTCTTGCTTAGAGGTGCACGAGAATATAACTCAACAACTCAAAACATAGTTCAAATAGTAATAAGGATGAGTGGTAAATTCAGACGTTTTAAATTCTCTTGGAGTCAAACAATGATAAATTTATCTTTCATGAATACCCTAGTTCTAACGTAGATGACCTACTTTTAATTGAACCAGAGAAGAAATTAGTTGAGATGCGTATAAACTAGTCCGGTGACCATTAAAACAAAAAAAGAAAAGAAATATAATTTTTTGGACTTGACTTGTCAGTTTGCAACGTATGTTTGGAATTGGCTCAAAATTTGACAAGCTTTAATAGTTTACAAATTTTGTTGAAACTCGGCTCATTTATTATTTTTCAAATCGAGACTCAATTTGTCTTAGCTAAACAAGCCAAAGTTGAACTTGTGTCTATGATTCAATGGACCTTTGGTGTAATGATATTCTTTACCTTATAAAAATTGTCTTATTGAGGTCAAAGTTCCCTCTCGCCCAAAAAAAAAAAAAAAAAAGACTTAGTGTCCAAACTTAAATTTGAATTCAGATTCTGACAAAGGTTAAGGTCGGCTTATTACATATAATTATATTTATACTTGAGCCACTCGATTCATTTATAATCACAAAAAAGTTGCAATAGGGACTAAATATACTTTTGTCATGCTAACTTCTACTTAGTGATTACATTTTTTAATTGCATATTGTGTGTGAATTATAAACCAAAAAACGTGGTGTAGGGCATGGAGGCTTTGCAGCTTTATACAGCAGAAAAGGATAGAATAGAATGGCAGAAGAGACACAATAACTATCAACTCTGAGGAAGCATTTACTTGTTACAAGCTTTTCTAGCCCAATTCCCAACACTGCCCCCTCTACTTTGACACAATACCTTCAAAACAAAAGCCTCAAAAAGACATGATAATAACCCCAAATGGAAACAAACCCTTCCTTAACAAGAAGACTTGTTATCATTATCATATGATAGCAATGAATTATCTTCTTCGGCAAATATAAGCTAAAGCTACTATTGGGTGAGTTTGCGGAATTTGTATCCTGCAAATTTTTACAAAGGAACCCAAGTACATCAACACCAACACCAACATAAATACTGCTATTATGTCTATTCTTGTCATTTTACATATACGGTCATAGTAGTGTCCTGTTAGCTTCACTCAGTGAACACAACTTGGTTGCAGGCAGCTTGAAAAAAAGCCCCATACCCTCTTCTGCAAACAAGTCAAAAAAAATAAAAATATTATAAGAAAATTTAAAAAATAATAGGAGAAAATTAAATTAAAAAAATAAATATTCCCATCCTGACTGCTTCCATTTTTTAATTGCAAACTAGTGAAAAACTTTATATGGATGCAATGTGCAAATGGTACTGTGTGATGTTTCGCAACCCTGATTAGACTACACTAGCGGAACAAAATGAAAGGGTTCTCCTACTGATTAACTTTATAAAACATTCATTATGATCCTTATCACTATAATCCAGAGGATTGAAATAAATTGGTCCCTTGCAAATAGTTTGTTTGGTGTCCCACCACAATATCTCAACGGCTCTCAAAATTCTTTGGATGGTATCAATTGGAAATCCTAGGACGACCCACTTGTTTGTCAAACATGTAAATTTAGTTCCGCCAAGGAAGAAGAGATTGAGAGAGAGAGAGAGAGTGGTGGAGGCTTACCCTTTTGGGTTTTGCGCGGAGGAGTTCCGGTGAGATCTTATACAAATCTTCATCAACAGCTTTGGGTGCCCTTCTAGGTCTAGGTGGAGGAGATAGTGGCAGAGGGCTTGGTGGTTCCTTCGTATCACACTCACAGTTACAGTCACACACCACCCAATCCTCCTTTTTCTCCTCCTTCACATGTGGGTACCGGGCTTTTCCCTGTAGTTATCATCATCATAATTATGAAATCCTATGAAATTTCCCCATTTTCAAAAATGTAGGAGACCCTCTCAGATCTTAGCATGGACAAAAAACTTGACAAATTCATGTTAATTATTAGCCAAGATCCTAATAACGTCTAATTAGCTGGAAAAAAAAAAAAACAGAGTATTCGCAAGAGAATGCAGCATTGCTTACCCTTCGGCGAGGAACAACGATCATGGCCGGAGTAACCACATCGTTCTCGTAGAGATCGCCGGCGACGTACAGGTCTCGATCTTCAGAGTAGCTGTAGCGAAGCAGCCCGGCTTGTCTTGCCGATTCAAAGCACTGAGTGAAAGGGAGGTCATCGGTGCAATCCCAGCTCCCGAAAGCCGGAACGTGACTTCTCTTGAAGTTGTAGTCCTGTTAATCAAAACCATAAACATACTTAATTACTTGTCTCCAATGCTTAATAGAAACAAAAAAAGAGGAGGAAAATAAACGTTACGTTAGGCTAAGGAGAAAAATTGCTTACATCCATTAGACTTTGGAGTTTCAACAAAGCAGTGTTAGAGAACTGTTGGAGTCGACCCCTCAGGCTTAAAGAGTTCAAAAATAAGCCTCTTTCTTATCTCCTTTATATTGTGTGAGCATGGATGGCTTTAAAGGCAGAGAGAGAGAGAGAAGCTTTAAATGGGTCTGCTTTCTTTGGTTTCTTTGTTCTCGGTGGTGGGTTTAAAAAGTAAAGGACTAAGGAGAGAGAAAGAGAGAGAGGGGTATGGGGATCCAAAGAGATATAAATTCCACTGCAGTGTACAAGAAAAAAGAGAGAGAGCAACCCAGATATCCAAGTATAACAGTAGCAGACAGAGAGGAAATGAAAGGAACAGATCGAGAGAGAGGGTTGCTTTACTTTTGCTTTTTTTTTTTTAGTGATTTCTTTATTTCTTTTATCAGGGGGTCTGGTCTTCTATTGCTTTGCCTTGTTTGTCGTAGGTCAGTGTATATTCCAATGAATTCCAGATAAAGGTGGGATGGAATTGGTTTCTCCAATCTGAAAGAGAAAAGCTTGAAAGTTGAAAATGGCTTTTAACCCCACACGCGTCATATTATAAACCTGGTGCTCTGTGCCCTGCCCACTGTGCCCTCCCAATACCGTAACCCAAGAAGACAAGGATAAACTACACACAGACCCCATAAGTTCTTAATTATTACTAGGAATGGCAATGGACCAAAACAAAACTAAAGAGAGTAATCTCTCGCCTGTATTCGTTTTAAAAATATTTGTCCATGTTCGGTCAATCTCTATTAACAAGAAAAAATTTTAATCTCCGTACCCACTCCATGGATAAATTTTGATGTCCGTTCCTGTCATTATCCCCTTCAGTAAGAATTAATTCCTACAATTTAAAAAAAATACTAAAAACCCTCACAAATAGTTCTACAAGAATGATAAAACCCTATTATATTACAAATAGATAAAAAAAAAAAGAGTAAAGTATTTTTTTTAGTAAAGAGAAAAGTGGGTGGGTGGGTGGGTGGGTGGGTGGGTGTAATTTGTGATATTATATATATGTATTAATAAGTGGATGAGATGAGTTTGTGCCTTTGTGATATTATATATATGTATTATATATATATATATATCACGGATTTAGCGGGATTGAAATGAGTTTCGGTCTATTCTCACTTTCATCCCCGCATAATTTTATACAAATATGTATAATTTGAACAAATATCTATTTTTTCTCGATCCACCTTTTATTTATAAAATTGCAGTAGCCACCGAGTCTTGATTTAGTTCACAGTAATTGTTAATGATGGCATTTGTTGTTGAAACTCCAACAGCCATTAAAGTATCAGCAGAAGAAGAAAGAAAAAAAACCCATTAACGGCCATAACAAAAGATTAGGTGTATGGATGTAATTTTAGAAACAAGAGGGGGAGTGAAATGTATTTTACAAGAGGTAAAGTTATTTATATTTAATTGGCGAGGACTAGTAGTAGACTAGTGAGTGAGGACACCGGAGGTCAACACTGTAACAGATATGACAAGTATTGAATGGTGTGTAGTACTGAGAGTTGCAGCCTTTAACAATGCTAAACTGTTTACTTGCAGTAGACATAGTCCAAGAATAAATAATCATAAAAAAAATCAAGGAGTATTATATATTTTTTTATTGGGAAGTTAAAAAAATAAATAAAAATATTACATCTTGAACAAGAAGATGGAGAGAGAGAGAGAGAGAGAGAGAGAGAGAGAGAGAGAGAGAGAGAGAGGTGCATTGTGGACTGTGACGATGCATTTGGTTTGGCAAAAGTAGAATTTCAATATGGGCATTAATGGTGACAGTTGTGATTTGCCGTTGTAAATCAAGCTTAAAGCAACAGCAAAAGTCATGTAAAGTCTAGGCTTATAGCCTTCTGTTAGACCCTCAAATCCAGGCAAAAAAAGAAAACCTAATCTTCTTAAGTTATTAACAACACCACTCCCCCTTCCCTTCTTCTCTCTCAAAATAAGAAAAAACATGAATTCTAGTGTTTCTTAAGCAAGCCAATTCACCTTCTTTTGTCAGTAGCCTCCATACTGAGGTCGAAGCTATTTGTACAATCCATGAAAAAAGACTATAAACACTAGCTTGAGCATATTAAATTTGGTGGTTTGAATTGCTCGGAAGTCAGCTCTTCTTTTGATGTCTAGCTTATGTCCATTCCACCAAGTACTGTCTGTAGCATCACAAGGTGCCGAGAAGAGAGGTCCAAAAAATTTAAAAATAAAAAAACAAGGCTAATTGACTTTTTAAGCATGATTGTAGATTGAGTAATAATGCTATTGGAGCTTTAAAAATTTAAATTTTAGGTAAAAGGGTATTGCTGTAATGATAAGTAAAAATGGGACCCAAAAAAAAGATAATGTAAGTCAACATGTAGTTTAGTCTTTGTTTTTTATTTGGACGAAATCAAGAGGTATATAAACTTGCTAAATGTGCCAACGGTCTCATTGGGGAATGAGTTTGACTTTCACCAAGTCGTGGTGCTTAGATTTCCACCAACATAAAATTGTCCGCTCGGTTAACTTCATTGGGACACATAGACTCTATTATTTGAGTAATGCTATGTAACTCAAATTTATAATTCAAATTTGCATTCAAAATGAAAGGGACCATTGGATCAGTGAGTCTCATTTAAAAAAGTTGATAGAACTCACTCATCTAATGGTCTCTCTTCATTTGAAATACAAATTTAAGTTACATAATATTTTCCATATTATTTTGGTTTGGTGTATCAAGTTCATAACATCAAACTTTTTTGGTACCAAATTCAACCCTAATTTTCAATGACACTCGAGTACCCAAAAACATATGCTGATGGTTGTCTTATGAAGACTTTGATAAGGTATGATCAACGAAGCCCAAAGAATAGTTCAAGTAGTAACAGAAACGAACTGTAAATTCAGATTACTTTAGTTCGAATTTTGATAATTTTTTGGAGTCAAGTCATAAGAGATTTATCCCTTATAAATACTCTAATCCTAGCATGAATTGTTTATTTTTGATCAGATCGAAAAGAAGATTAGTCGAGTTGTCAACATTTATCATGGATTGTAATATAGATGAATGTTTAAGAGTTTATGAATAATTATAAGGGCATAGGTTTTGTATTTTTTATTTTAGACCATTGAATAAAAGAGTTGTTGTTGGCAACCGTGTATCATGTGTAGTGCATTAAATATTGCACTGCGTTGGTATGCATTAATTTTTTAGGTAGGAATGGAATGAATGTGAAAAAATAAAAAATAAATTTAGGTATGGAATAGAATGTACATTATCATTCAAAATATTTAGCAATAACTATAATTAAAGCGTTAGATAGAATTGAAAAAAAAATAAAATATTTGGATAAATCAACTATTTATTGAATTAAATTAAATTTGAACAAAATATTCTTGATTATATTAAAATAATGTAGTTATTTTTTATGTCTTATCCTTGGAATCTTAAACCGAAACAAGGCCCCTGGACCTGAACCGAACCATAGACTTGGACCCAGAGGACCAAAACCCAGACTTGACACCAAATGCAAAGTGGAACCAGACACGAAGTGAACACGAACTTGGATCCCACCCTGTACCTGACCTCAAACCTAGACCTGCCCCCGAATTCGACATCCCCGAACCTAGACGTAACCCTAGACCCAAACTTGAGCCCAAACTTGCACCTAACCTAAGCCCCGAACCTAGACTTGTCGTTGGACCCAACCCCAAATTTGGGCGACTTTGCACCCAATCTCATATCCTGACCCTAGGTGGAGGTGGAGGTGGTGGAGATTAGTGATGGTGGCTAAAGGTGGTGGTAGTTGGTAATTGAAAATGCCATCTCATTTTAAGAAATGAAAATTATATACCGATGGAATTAGACATTCCACGATAATAAGAATGAATTTTTATTAATAAATACCAACTATTAAAGTGGATATTACTTAGTAATGTTTATTCTATTCAAATGCATCACTATCACTTACCAAAAACCACGTTAGTAGAGTCAAATATTCAATGACCATTTAATGCTTGTCAGGCCTAACTGGTAGATCTTGATGTGGGCTATTTTCTACAGAGTATTGGGCTTAGGGTCCAGGTAGTTTAGTTTAATACACCATTGAACCATAACATATAAAGGGCCTTTAATGTTCCCGATCAACTACTTTTTCACTCTCCGTGGTCCGTAGCTCCCACGGTCCTCTATAATCCCATGAGCAAAACTAGCCCGTCACTCAAGGCCCATTGATAATTCTTAAAAAGCCTTTTAGAAGAAGATGCATGTCTAGATCAGATTCAAATTGGAATTTTATCAATTGAATTTATTTGTGAAAATTGAGGATGAGTCCCTTTAAATAGATTTATAATGACTTGACTCTTGGAATGAAACTTATTTGGGAGTAAATCCATGTATTAAACTTATATGTAGGTACTTATAATGTTTAAAGGCTCATCTGGATTTTCTTGGGGTGGAATGGTTATTAGAGATTCGAAAGGTCATGTGCTGATAGCTGCTTCTTCATTTTATGATAGAGGCACTAATATGCAAGCTGAATGTATGGCATTGATGGAGTGGTTGAAACTGATTTTTAGATGTAATTGGGAGAGTTATCAGATTTACATTGACTCTGACTCTCAGATCTTAGTGCAGATGGTTTTGGGGAAGGTTACTGTACCTTGGAGGTGTAAGTACATTTTAGATCAGATTTGGGATTGTTTCAATAAGCTGAATGCCATGATTTGTCATGTATATAGAGAGGCTAATGCTCTTGCAGATTTCTTAGCATCTTATACTGTCCAGATAGCAAGTTGTGCTGAATTTTCTACTGCTGATTTGCTGCATGTGGCCAGGAGAATGGTGTTCTTCCAAGATCAGAGATCATTGTTTACTCTGAGAAGGAAAACTGTGATGTGCAAGACTGGTTTGGTTTCTGATGATGGTAGTTAATTTTTTCTAAGCTGTAGAAGTCTATGATGTACTACTGTGCTGTATTGTATGGTTCTGCTGTGCTGACTGTGTTGATGAGTCATTGGAAGTTGGTAGGCTGTTTTGCTGTGCGCTTTTCTGGTCGGCTTCTACTGTGTTGAGTGTGCTGCTGGACTGCAATTTTGATGGTGAGATATGGGAAGATATAGGGCGCTGCCATGCTTGCTGGTTTACTTGGATTTTGAGAGATTGCATTTTTTTTTGATTTACAAATATAGAATGGTTTTGTTATCTTGAAGGATTAAAGCCAACATGTGGCTTATTCTTTTTACTTCTTGTAAAATTTTTTTGTTAAATCAATAAATTTCTATTTTTTCAAAAAAAAAAAAAAAAAATCCACTTTTTTTTAAATCTCAAAATTACCCATAACGGTGTTAGTTTTGTCCAGTTATGGAAAGTCACATATGTTAAATCATTGAACTATATATGGAAACCCTTGATTGAGTTATATATGGAAACCATTTATTAAATATTATGATAATTAACGGAAGTTATATATTATGATAGTCATATATGGAAAGCTTAATGTACGAATAAATTGTTGGTCTATTTAGTCAAAATTAGATCACAAAATTTCCTTAACAACAGTAATGTATAATATAGGGAGGTTGAACAATGTCAACAGAGTTCAGTAACACGAATGTTAATATATAGTAACATTCATGTTACTATATGATTGAAGTTACAATTAGGGTCGTGTTACCAGTACAATCGTGTTACTACACTGACACTAATGTTACTATAATGAATTTTAACATACAATTGCAAACCTTGAGATGTAAATTATGTAACAGACACTTTAATATTCACAGTAACATCAAAACTTTGTGCTCAGTAACACATATAATTTTACAAAATACAAGACAATAGTTTTTTTTACAGTAACATCAACTTTCGAATGATTTTAGTGAAAATACAATCCACAAATTAAAAATTTACAAAATGACGAGTAGTAACACACAATCGATAATTGAATTACGACACTCAACACCAATTGTGAACATCAAGACATCAAAATTCTGAACTATATTTTTTGGTTCACATATAATAACATGAATTTTTCCACAATAATATAACCAAGGAATACTTGATTGTTTTGCGCAACAAAAAAATCAAGAAAATCGAAATCTATAACACTTTAATTTAGTACTAATGTATGAGTTCTCTTAAATCTTGGTTACAAGTTTAATGCCCACTTTGACAGAATTAAATTCATAATTGTTATTACTTTTGTACCATATTACCATTTTTTTGTGAGCATGTTTCTATTTTTTTAGTGACCATGTTATTGTTTTTGTTAAGTATGTTACTATTGTTATTTTTAAATATTAATATTTTGTCGATGGAGTCCAAAGTAAACTAGAATAGTAAATTGAAATTGTATTTTATAGAATGTAGTGGGTTTGAAATTTGAATATGAACGATTTTTTATAAATGTTGGTTTCTTGTTTTTCGGATAAGGAAATATTGTGACTTGGAAGATTGTAGCCGAATTTGAAGGCAATTATGAGCGAGATGTATATGGCTGGTTATTGTGTCTATAAACGTCGTTTATAACATTCATACATAGAAGGGTTACAATAATAAAATTGACAAAAAACGGACTTAAAACCAAATAAATTTCCTTGACGGACTTATCTTCAAATCTATAATATAAAACAGAGCGGCTCAAATCCCAAGGTTTCAACATCCAACGGCCTCAAATCAATTTAGGCTTCAACATCCAACGGTCTTAAATCATTTGGGGCTTCAACATCCAACGGCCACTAATTCTTCTTTTATTTCCCCCCCAAACTCATCTCTTCCCACTCATAACTTTTTTCAAAAATCTGATCAACTCCCTCTATCTCTCTCTCTTATCTATCTCTCTTTCTCTCCCAATACACTCCGGTGTCCCCCTTCTCCCTTTCTCTCTTCCCAGCTGCCATCAAGAAGTTCATTTCACTACTTGATCGAACCAGAACCGGTCACGATCGGTTTCGAAGAGGTCCGGTGACAAACCCACCTCAAATAGCAACAGAAAATCATCACCGCAGTATCGGAGTCGATCGGTGAAGGTACCACCAACCACCATCAAGCGGTGGAGGA
Source organism: Ilex aquifolium (assembly GCA_951799425.1). NCBI lineage: Eukaryota > Viridiplantae > Streptophyta > Magnoliopsida > Aquifoliales > Aquifoliaceae > Ilex > Ilex aquifolium. The sequence goes on from OX637394.1 coordinate 5,425,534, forward strand.
GAAGGCAATAATCTCTGGTGGTTCAGGTTCACTACTTGTCCGACGCCGATTCAACGCCCCCCTCCTCTTCCTCACACCCACCAACTGTTTGTGAAAAATGGATCAATCGATAGCCACCGCAACCGACAAACCCAGGTATTTCTCCATCTTCTCTGTTTCTCTCTCTCTCACAAACAAAAATACTCTCTCTGCAGTCACAACCACCGCTACAGCCACAACCACCGCCACCGCTACCGCTACAGCCACAACCACAGCTCTTCAGGTGATTATTCAATTCGATCAATTTTTCTTGGGGTTGTGTTGGTGATGTTGTATTAGTTTAGTGTGTTTCAATCTTTATGGTTTTTTTTTTTTCAGGTTGGTTCCTACTTTGTTCAACAGTACTATCAGGTTCTTCGACAACAACCCGAATTGGTTCATCAGTTATACACCGATGCCAGTACTATGGTTTGGGTCGATGGGGAGTCGAGCGAGTCGGCTACAGGAATGCTGGTAATGCTTTGATTCTACATGAATCTTGGTGAAGTTTGGTTTTTTCCTTTTGGCTTTTCATTCAGTCTGATGCGATTACGAGATTGGGATCAGTAGTACTGAGAATATGTCTTCAACTGGATTTATGAATGCTATTTTTCTGGATTTATTTGATTTAGCGTGGCTGCTTGATAAATTTTTATTGTGCTCACACCCAATCTGGCTAATAATCTTATATGCATCCATGAGTTAGTGGAGAGGCTTTATTGTCTTCTGACTGGTAATGATGCATATGATTTTTATTTGCTTTTAGACAGTGATTTGGGTGTAAGAGTAGTGTTGGTGATTTGGGTGTGAGAGCAGTGTTACTGATTTGTGTGCTTGATCCTCCGAATCAGTGAGTTACCATGTCAAGAGTTACACCTATGCATCCCTGCTGTTATGTTCGGTCTCATAGACATGAATAATCCATTGTTTAATGGATTAACATAATTTGGTGAAATTGTTTAATTTTATTTTTATCTTTATCGCTGCAATGCCCCAGCATAATACAGAATAACTGCTGACTTCCATGGGTGTAGTAGTGAACTGTGTGTGTGAGTTTGACTTTGAGTTTGATATTGCAATTCTGTTTGTTTGAATTATAATTATTTAAATGGTTTTATGAATTTAACATCGAAATTTGGTTGAAACTATGGTTGTTTGTGTTTATGAATTGGGTTTTTAAAATACACACATATATATTTGCACAAACACGCACTCTACAAATCCCATAGAGCTATGGAACATCCAAGATTGCCTATATTGGGGTATTCACTTTCTTGATATTTTGGTTTTTATTTTTTTTGTTTATATTTTATGGATTTTCAGATGTTCACAAACGAGTGAACCTAATCTTCTCTTTTTTTGGTTCTATTTGAATTTTGTGATTTCAGCTAATGCAAGAGAAAGTTTAGGGGCTTATTGGTGAGACTTTGCTCTTCTCTATACTAATTTATTGAGATGTTAGGCACAAGTACAAGATCAATTGAACCAATCATCTTGATTTGTTTTAGTTTTGTTTGGATTTGAGACTTTTGTTGTAACAATTTTTATATGGGAGCTGATATGAATGTTAATTAAATGTGTGCGTTTGGAATTGAGGGTTGGATTTGATATATGCAGAGATGGATATAGTTGAACTTTATTATGTTGTTGCAGTAGTTGATAAATGTTTTGTTAGGCTAGAATTGAGTTGTGATAGTGAATTTGATAAATGAATTGGGTCGTGTGTTCTTTAAATTCATGTGTTTCTTAATAATAAGAAGATCTGGAGGTTGATATATTTTTTTTTATGTGTTCTATTTTTAAAGAAAACTAGGTTGCTACACATGATTAATGCTTGATTTTGTGTTACACAATGTCTTCAGGTAGGTAGTTGTCGTGATTAGATATATTGACTTGATTTTTTGGGGCGCTCAATTTTTATATTGCATCGTGCCTTCAGGCACGGATTATCTTTGTTATCTTTTCATAGATTGCTTACTGTTACTTCAATTAAAGTTCTGATATGTAACATATGCTGGTTGGTTTGAGATTATTTAACTAGATTAACTTTTTATCTTTGTAATCATGCAACGATCTTTTCAGAATAACTCTTGGATTATTGACTGTGGAGCCACGAACCACAAGTGCTCCACACTTCGGTTGCTTCATACTATGTCGAACTACAACTCTTTCTAATGCTCTTTCTAATGTTCAGCTCAATTGGTTCAAATGTCAAATGGTTCAACTGCACCCATAACTCAAATTGGTGTCACTTCCATTAATTCATCCCTGCATTATTACCAACCGTTGTCTTTTTCAGAACCTCACCACGAAGAGAACTATTGGAGTGGGTAGTTGTTGGAATGGCCTTTACCAATTACCATTTACATCCTTCCACCAGTCTTCATACCAGTGTGAAGCCCGAACTTTAGCATTACTTTTAATTTCTATCCCAAAAAAAAAAATTGCTCTGTTTTAAATCTCTAACTTGCTGATCCAAGCATACCCATTTCCTCAGGCTTTCATCTTCACGTGGCTTTCAAGGCTCTGGTGCTGGTACACATCCAAACACAGGTTAATAAATTCTCTCTCTCTCTTTGTTTTATATCCCAAACTTTAGCATTAATTTTAATGGTGTTTGAAATGTGTATTTTTTTTTTTGTGACTTATGTCGTATATCCCTAACACAGGTTTTTAGCATCATGTTTGTAGACATACGCGGTACGTGAGCTTTGGCCATATAGGTTCCTCTATATCAGAGGAGCAAGTGAAACGCAACCATCAAGATAAATTGACATTTATGTTTTTGGGAGGCATTGGATATGTTTGATGATTTGTGTTGTGATTATTTTTCTTGATATCTCTCTATTCGTATCAAAGTTGTTTGCTTTGTTGCTAGAGGTCGATTTCATATTGGTATATTTTGATGTGGTGTACTTAGTTGTAGTGGAAGTTTTTACTACTTATATTGCATTTAGGAGTTTTTCAGCTGATTTCTTTATATGTTTGGTTTTGCTAGATTTTGATTTCTTTGTTAGTTTATGGACTGAATTTGTATCAGATTCTCTTTATATTCGGAGATCTCGCCCTTAAAAGTAAGTTTTTCATTAATTTATGTTATGAGTTTATTGTATTTTGAATTGTTCTTTGGTATTTTATTTGATTTTTTCTTTCTTTCCTATGATGGGCTTGGTGTATTAGGATAGGCTAGGGCGTTTAAGTTGTCAAATGAGGACTATGTGTTGATTCACAGAAGACAAGTTGTTTGAAATTCCATACTTACCAGTTGTTTTTCACGAAACATTGAGAAAGCATAGTCCTGTCCCAATAATTCCTCTACGATATGTGCACGAAGATACTCAATTAGGAGGTTATTATATCCCTGCTAGAAGCGAGGTTGTTACTCTGCCAGCAATTTTAAATTTTTTACTATCTTTGTGTAGATTTCTATAAACATTTATGAATGTAACATGGACAAAAATGAGTGGGAGAATCCTGAGGAGTGGAACCCGTAGAGATTTCTAGATAGGAAGTACAATCACATGGATTTGCACAAGACAATGGCCTTTGGAGGGGGAAAGAAGGTATGTGCAGGTGCTTTTCAAGCAACCTCTATTTCTTGCACAGTAATTGGTAGACTTGATGTAATTGGTAGACTTCAAGCAACTCAGGCGCAGTGCAACATTGTAAGCAAAACCTCTATTTCTTAGTTGTTAGTTTAGTTTGTTGCTTAAGGTTTAGTTATTTTTTTATACAAACGTTTATTCATCGTATTGACTTTTATTGGTATAGAAGCATAGTTCATGACCGAATACAAATATAAATTGCTTGCTGTGAATTTTGTAGAATATTTTTGTCTTTGAACTGAAATTACGACTTATTTGGTTGAAATTGGGAATGATTTAATATCAATTGAATTTTTTTTGCTTCAATTTAGATTACGACTTTAAAACTGGGAATGATTTATATCAATTACATTTGAGATTATTGCTCTATTAGACCTATAGTTCAATTTTTGATTTGTTCTGGAGTTGGTGCTCTTGATTTTAACTTGGTGTCTTCATGGTCCTAACAAATTGCTTCACTTTTGAATCTATTGACTTCCTTTGATTGCCGATGATCATACGCTATTAGTTGGTGAATTTATGGTCAGGACGTTATATCTTAGCTTTCTCACTTTGTTTGTATTAATTTATTTGATCGTGATCGTAATTTATGTGGCGTGATAATTAGACATAAATATTCGAGTTCAGTGCTTGATTATTTCGTGCTCAAATTTAGTGCTCGATGTTTTTTGAATTGCACCGTGGTAGTGTTTGATTGAAAGGTTTGTTAGAGTTATATTTATGAATGTTAGAGTTGTTTGGGTTATTTTGATTGAATACTATAGTTTTGAAATTGAATGTTAGGATTTTGGTGATAATTCCATCTATATAATAAAAGACATAGCAAGTTGAATTTTATTCCCTACATATTTTTCCTCTCATTTGTGTCTTATCACCTCTTTCTCAGTACTTGGGATAACCCTAAATTTGAGGAATTACCCGTAAATCTAGCAAATATAGTTTTTGAAAATCTCTTTGAGTCGACTTTGAGTAAATTTTTTGAGCGGTACTATGAGTTATAATTAGGTATATAGTTTCAATCATATTAATTTTACGCGTTTTCAGTTTAAATTTATGGAACTTTATTAAAACTGGGTCATCTTTATCTCTTCAATGAAATTTGTCTTTGCGATAATCTTTATATAGGTAATACTTTGTTAAGGATGCAGTTTAGGCATTGGGTGATTTGGTTGAGCTTAATGCGTGTTTATGTTCATTGTTTGATTTCTTTTATGTGTCCACAATTAATATTCATTTTTTTTAATTGCACAGTATCTTCAGTCACGGATTATGGGGACAGTTTGTGCTTTCAACTTAGTACACGTCTAAGTTCAGTGCTTGATTTTTTTTTAATTGCACCGTGCCCCCAATTTGAATCTTTTTTCCACTTCAAAATTTAATTCATTTGGGAAAGCACAATGATGGCGCAGATTCATTCTAATTTTAACTCAATGGTCTAGATTTTATCTAATTCTTTCAATTGGATCTAATGACCCCCAATTCATCTCATTTAAAAAAAAATCCTGCCCCAAATAGAACCCAACCCCAACACGCTACCCACCCCTGCACTTACCCAACCCTTGCACTCTACACCAACCCAACAACTTTTTTTTTTTTCTCTCTCTCTCATTTTCTTTTTTGGTAGAATCACCTTCATCACCCTCAGACCCAGTATTGTTTTCTAGCCTTGATCGAACTTCATGAATTTCAAATGCTCAGTCATTGATTGCATTAAAACTTGAATCACGCTGTGGAAAACTAAACTTAACATGCGAATATTGAAGTTGTTGATTTTGTTGTTGGGGCCTATACTTTTTATTTTAGTTAAAGTAATCTAATATTTGTTGTGTAGTCTTGGTATTTAAAGTAACTTAATAATGAAATTGGATAATTCTTCCTTTGGGAAATCTCAATGTGAAACTGTTTTAGGTGATGTCAATTTGATCATATAGGTGTTGATAATGCATAAAATGCTATGGAGCTTCAATCTCCTATGGAAAATTAAGACATGATTTCATGGGGAAGTAAGCTTGCTTTCATTTGAGGCTTTTTCGTATTTGATTTGCATTATTTCCTTTAGCTTTATAAAGTTAGATTAAGGTTTCTTCAATTGTTGTTCAAAATGGCGAATTTTTTGTACTACAAAGTGCCTTCAGACATGGATTATATTGTTCTAGAATTCATCTTGACGTTAGTGACTTGAAATTAGTTGTTTGTACATGGTTTCTAGGTTTTTCCAATATGCAAATAAACTACAGTTTCCCTAAAAGCAGTTTCGTTCCTTTTTTTAACAATGGTTTTTACTTGGTTGACAGAGTAATTGTATTCATGGTACTCGACATGGAGTAGAACATTCCTTCCATTTGTGCTTAGTATTCATGGTTTTTGCCTTTCTAAATTATTGTTTTAGTGCGAAATGGATTTGTATTGTGTCATTAAGTTCCTAATTAAATTATTGTAACTTTGACTATTCTGAATTTTAGTAACAAGAAAAAACAGACTATTTAAAAAAAAATTCATTGCCTGTGTGTTGTTAATGGATTTTTGGTCTTGAAGTTGTTTGATTTGGGTCTACTTGAATAAGTTTGAGTGATGGGTCAACTTTGAATGGGCTAAAAATTGAAGTTAAGGCGAGTTCAGTTTTCATTCTATGCATTTTATACGGATTTTAGGATGTGTATACTTACCACGTGCAATTGTATTTTAAAACTTTGAGAGGTTTATGATTTTATTGTGTTTGAGATGTTTGATGTTTACATGTTGTAAATTGAAGGTTTATTAACATTTGAGAGGTTTATTCACATTTCGAAGTTGAAGTTAACTACAAGTTTTTGGGTACGAGTACAAAATATATAAATTGTGTAGGTTTTTTTTTTTTTTTTTTTGTGAACTATTTGTAGAGAAAATTTTGCCAATTTTTTTTTTTTTTTTAAAAGTAGTGTCCTTAGATTAATTTTAAATCTTGATTCAATTGATACTCAATTTTCTTTGTGTTATAGTGCCTTCAGGTACGAGTTATTACACGGGTTATTGATGATTGTAAGTTTTGTAGACAGGTTTAGATTTTTCTGGACTTCTATTTTTAAAAGAAACTCTGTCAAAATTTTTTGAAGGGACTAGCTTGATGTTTTGATGGTTGGATATGTGTTGATGATTGGGTATGTATTAATTATTGTGGTGGTTTGGTGAATTATGATATTTGTTATGTCTGATTGTAAGTTCTATAGACAGGTTGTTTTAGGTTGCAAAGAGTTTTTAAGTAATGTAGTATTTTTCGAGTTTTAATCTAATTTTTCGTTGCGCCGTGCCTTCAGGCACGGGCAATTACTAGTAAGTCTATATAAGGGGACCGGCCTCCAAATTTTCTAATTTATTTTTAAAAAAATTAACCCAAATATTCGATAGATTTACTGTCATAATCCATATCCAGATCTATTGAAAATCAAAAAAAACCTGAACCAAAAATACAATCCAATCCATAAACACAAGTAAAACTTAATTTTTAACAAATAAAATATGAATTTCAACTTTATTTTATCATTTATTTAATCTATTTCAACCGCTTCTGATCAAAACTTAATCCATTATCAAGATTATGGGCTACTTAACCGGCCAATTTACTTGGTGGATGGAAGGGTGTTGGTTAGGAGAAAATATGGAGTGTAACGATAACACAATATCAACAATGTTACTTGGTGTAACTGTCCACAAACAATTAAACCTAGAATTGGACTTCAATAATTTAATGTAAAAATCCAATTATGGAATATCTATATTGCTATTGGTAAATTGACATTGGCATCAAATGGCACTCAGCTCATATCTTTAAGTTTGATCATTGACAAGGTTCAAAGAAAGGGTGGGCCATTGATAAAGAATCGATTCCACACTACAATGCTAGCAGATGGTGCGCCTCCACTTTGATTTTCAATTTTTTTTTTTTTGGTGAATGATCTTAGAGTTTTTCTGAGGAGTAAGAACAAAGTAATAAACCAACATAAACATTGCCATCTACCATGAGATACAAATCCATAGATATTATCTTAGAGGAACATAGGAAAGCAATCAAAACACATCATAAATGCCCTCAAAGTACCACCTAAATCAAGCAAAACCAGACCATAACATATTACAAATTATACTTAGTAAAACCTAGCAAGCACCACATATAGCACCATAGCCCTCCACCTCCCTTCACTGAGGAGGAGCAAACATGAAACAACTTCCTCTGCTCAAACCTTGACACCCTAATCAATCAGCTTCATCATCTTCTTCTTCGGGAAACTCGGTGGCTTCTTCGCCAGAATTAGGTGGTGCAGCTTCATCAATAAGTGGCGATTCTGGCAGTTTCTCTTGTAAATAAAAATTCTCTTCCTTTTCTTCATCATCATCATCTGATACCACCACTTCTTTGGGTTCTTCTTCCTCTATGTAGGCTGGTTCCACCGGCTCTGTGGTTTGATCAGCTGGTGCGACCACTGTTTCTTCAAGCGTTGTCTCTTTTTCTTGATTGGTCACCTTTTCCCCATCAACCTGCTGCATTCGTATTGCCATGTTAAAGCATAGTTGGGAAAGAAAACTACAATGATGCATGCGTGAATGAGTACAACTTAACCTCCCCCTCTCAATTCATTGTTAATTTGTGTAGCACTTGTTGTGAATCATATATATACACATAAAAGCCAGTTCCCATGGCGACAATCGTTCCTTTTCCTTGTATTTTTCTGCTCTAAAACTTGTTAGAATACAGTCAATTTGATTTCGACACATTACTTCGCAAACAAAAAGTCCGCCAACGGCAGTAATCTCACAGAACATCAATCAGTACCACAAGAGGCTCCAAATATTATTAAGTCTCCAGACTCAAGCAACTGCAGAGCGGGGATAAAGGAACAATAGGATTATAACATTGCAGAATCAATCAGAATGCGGAGACGCAGAGCCTTTAGGTGTTTGTTTTAGAAATATTTCAACAACATTTTAAAGACAAAATAAGAATGGACAAAAAATTTGAGAATTTGTTTTCGTTATATTGCTCAAATAATACAGAAACATCTTCAAACAATTCGAAACATTGAAATTTCGATATCCAATCACTCACTCATTTTGGTTTCCACAAAAACAAAAAGGACCCATCATCATTCATGATAAACCATAATATTAGTCTACACAACTGGCAAACACTTGTTCAAGTATAGTTGTATATAGTATCAGATTTAAACTAGGAACAACCATGAGAGAGAGAGCACCTGGACGGAGGCCATGGATGAATTGAGCAACAGAAAGAGAGAAGCAAGTATGGTAGGTAGCTAGGAAGGAGGGAAGCTTTGGAGGTGGCGCAGATACAAGGTTAAGATGTAATGGCAGAAAACGATAGTGCTGATACCACCTATTTATAGGGCAAGGTCATTAGCAATGGTTGGCTTGACCTCTCTTCTCTTGTCTCCTTTTCAAACTTGCACTTGTGCTCCAACTAGCATTACTGTTACTCTATTATTAATGTCCACAGATCTTTTTTACTAAGTACTTAATTAAGTGGGTCCACTGATATTTCTATTAAGTTAATCACACTGTTTTACCAGTTTTAAGTCAAGCCACTTTGATTCTAAGCCGTTTGATCTGATCAAATCATCTAAAACAATGTTGATGCACTGAGATTAAAGAACTGATCCCTAATTTATGGGAAGACTTGAAAGAAAAGAAAGAAGAAGAACAAAACGAATAAAGGGAGGAGAGGCAAAGCAACGCAATCTTGCCAAGTTGTTCATAATTTATGGCTTTAATTACCCCCCAGAGAACCAATGCCATCCACGTGTTAACTTTTTAGTGGTCACACGTTGCCAGGTGGGACCCAATAATGGAAGAGAAAGAGAGAGAGAGAGAGTCCAAGGGCGGTGGTGGTGCATAGATGCGGACCACTTTTAAGGTTCCATAATTGAAGGCTTTGGTTTCTTTTTAACTTCAAATCAGGTTCTTGCGCTTTATGAATTTAAGTTATTATTGAAATTCGAACCATAGGGTGGGTCACCATGGGGTGGTAAACAATCCAATCTAATGAGATCGGTTCGGACTCGGTTCATTTTCAAGTTGATTCAAGTTTGAATAGCGGTCCTGAATTCAAGTTGATTATATTTTACTTCTTTCTTAGATAAAGACGATCAAACAATTCTCAATCATGGTTCTTGCAGATCGGATCATCTATATAATATACAAAAAGAAACTCCAGATATTTTATATTTTTCTTTTTGAATAAGATTTTAATTCCAGCGACGGTTTCATTAGATATCTTACAATCGTTCATTTAGAAAATGAGTCAAGCTCGAATAATTTTTTAAACTCGCTTAAAAAACAAGTCGAGTAATTCAGGTTCAAATTATTTTAGACTCATTTCAAACTCTTTTCTATTTTTAAAAACGAGTCGAAATTCAATATTTGTTGGGCTCATTTTAAAAAGTGAACTAGTTAGGTTCGCACTCAAATTTGTTCGCTGGTTTGGCTCATTTACGATCCTAGGCGGCAGAGTTATCTTTTTTTAGGTAATGGTGATATAAAAAACTGAAAATAATCTTTTATCTCGGTTTTACTCATAAAAACTATTAAAGGAAGTAAATTACCAATCTGATCATAAAATGTATATATTCCTTTAAAGAAAATAATTCTAAACAAATACTCATGAGTGCTAATATTGATAATATTTGACTCTTAATATCACTATTATTGATTTAATTACAAATTCCACCATTTATCGGACCCATGACTTATTCAATAGTTGTGATGAAAAAAGATAATAAATAGTGTCAATATTTTTTGTCCAAATAACATTTTTGTTTGGATATAAAAAATCCTAATCCCAACCAAGGAAATCAATCTCTCTCTGACACACACACACTCTCATCACAGTGGAACCAATAATATAGATCTCCAAGAATCAAAAACAGAAAGAAGGCAACCCATATGAATCAAAAACCATAGAGCCACAAAAAAGTAGGACTACCCAAAACTAGATGGGGCCAAGACTGCCCGTGACTCAGGAGTCCTGCCAAATCATATTCACGGGCCATTAATTCCCACCTCTAAATTTGTCTATATAGTTCGAAAGGCCTCCACAACCATAGTATCTGAACAACTGAAGAGTAAGTTACAGCGCTTGAAGTGAGCAACTTGTACTAGGCAACATGGAGATGGGGAGGAGGAAGGCGGTGGTTCTGATGGTTTTCTTGCTGGCGGCGATCGGAGGGTCGAAGGCATTGAGCTTGTGTAACATGACTGAGGACGGTTTGATGGCATGCAAGCCCTCTGTGACCGGACCGAGCCCTGCCGACCCAACATCTGAATGTTGTGAAGCTCTGTCAGGGGCTGACTTGACATGCTTGTGTTCTTATAAGAACTCCTTGACCTTGCCTGCTCTTGGGATTGATCCTGACCTTGCCATGGCACTCCCTGCCAAGTGCAACCTCACCCCTCCAAGCAATTGTTAATGGTCTCTCTCTCTGTCTCTCTCTCTCTCACACACACACACACACAATTGGCATCCCATGCACATTCATCAGTATCTAAAAAAAAATGGACTTTAAGATGTTTGAAATATTCTTCCTTGTTTATTCTCTTTCAGGTACGTAAGAGGTCTACCTAGCATTTAACTACGTTGAAGATCACTGCACTATTCTAAATGAAATTAGGAGTAATTCGTTTTACTGAAGTTTGAAGTATTTCCTTTTACTCTTTTCTTTATGTTGTGGCAAAAGATCAAGACAATCTCAAAAGCAAATATCCCTGGACTTGGTTGATTGGACTATTTCGAATTTTCCATCATGAATAGATTTGAGAGATGTAAAAAAGTTGAGATTGTGATCGAACCCTGTGCATCATTGGGTTAGTGGTGTGATAGCAACGCAATTAAAGCGAAACAATTCTACATTCGATCCATAAACTTTTTAAGTCATGAACTTGACATTAGACTGACGAAGGGCGTTTGAGTGAACCATGACATTAAACTTTTCACACAACTCGAAATCGAAGCAAAATTATGGAGTTAGGATTCACCATTTCTTGATACGAACTCGTATATGACACGACCCATTAATAAGTCGGATGAGTGTCAAACACGAACAATACGAAATTTACACAATTAACACGTTTCAATAGTATTATAAAAATAAAATACCAATTTTTTGTTATATTTTATTAATTAGTGATCTAATTCTTTTATTAAAAAAAGATACTTTCTCATTTTTATTATTATATTTATTAAGTTATTTTTTAGTTTATAAAAAAAGTATGAGCATAGGTTCGATTAAGTGGTAATAAAATTTTAAACATAAAATTATCGTTAAATTTTTTTATTCATAGGTTATATGTGTCAATATGAATACGACACAAACGAAAATAAATAAATCAGCACGAAATGATACGATTAATTAAACGGGTTGAATTATAGTTGACTAATACTCGATATGAACTCGAAATAACATAACACGAATACAACACGATTGCTACCCCTACTTAAAATTAAGGTCTTTTTTACCAAACCCGATTACTTGGTACCAAATATTGATTGATGACTGTTGGGACCACTTTTTTTTAAGGTCCGCGACCACTAAAACTTTCATTTTTCTATTGCCCAACGCTTTCTATTCTGCTCAAGGCCCACATCCAGCACTAAATAATTCAATTGCTTAAGACTACTACTACGTTATCAGATTTGCAAATTACTGTATATATATAGTATTAACCATAAAATGACAACTCAATCTTGTAAAATTACAATAAAATAAGAATATTCAAAGATCATTTATAATACTTCTTACACCAATAATCCTAACTCTTTTTTAAGTCATTGTTAGACGTTACCGTGTAGTAACCCTTTTGTTTGATCACTGCAGTTCAATTTTATTGGTCATAATATTGTTGCAATTATTTATCTATATCTATAAAATAAAACAAACAAATTAGAGAAAAAAAAAAAGATGTGAAAATCCTTCCGTCCTCATTTCCTAAATTTCTAAATTTTTATTTATTTTTAATTATTATAGTAAAATCCCTTCCAATCAAAATCTATCATATTCTATTATGTTTCTTTTGTAATAACCCCTCCCGTTAAAGGTGAAACGCATTACTGAAAAGCAACAATTAGTTTTATCCAAGAAGCAAAGCTTCACGAGAAATCAACACCTAGTTACGGCCATCAACGTCCAAGTTGGGGACCACAAAAATCTCACACCTGTCCAACCAAACTGCCAGACTAGGATGATCTTGCAAAAAAGGCCATAGACGAGTCAAGAGCTTAATCGTTCTCACTAACGGCGTCAATGTCAAGTAAAGAGCTTTCTTACTCCCCCAAGTCTGTTCACGCTCCCCAAGATGTTTTCCAATCACCGAAGCCTCCAAACATTGGGAACGGCTACAGTACCAAAGGAAATATTGTACCAAAAATTACAATAATTTCAATTTAAATTATAATTTTTTTTAAATATAAGTTACAACTCAAAAAAAAGAAATTACAACTACTCGAGAGAAATTCATGATCAATCATGTGTATATATGATCACTCATACACCCTTGATCGATCAAAGACTTCCTTTTAACAATTATATAAGCTCTCTCTTTTGAGTTATAACTTTACCATAAAAATAATAATCTTCGGCATGGTACCGAAAGCAATACCATAAACTTTCCTCCAAACATTTATTTATCAAATACAATAAACACAAAAAATATTAAAAGAAAAGAAATCAAAGTAAGATACTGTCGCCAAACGAGGCACAGCAATAAACCACCCCATAAACACAATCGCCATTAGGTTAGAAGTTCAAAAGTCAAAACTACCCTTGTCACATTTTCCACACACGACTTATAGGGGGAAAGCACGACCTAAAGTCATGCATCCATTATAGAGATCATGCAAAGTTAATAACTGCCACCTGTCTGTTAAAAGCTAATCAAAGTTTAACTCCAAAACTCATCAACAAACAACTAAAAAACAAAAGTATGAACACTGGACCTCATAAAAGCCTGTTCATAATCTGAGTTTAACTTCCACATACGAGTGAGATTAGATATTTTGATTAGACAAAACAAGAACAGACTGAAAAGTAAATCAGAGATGGTTCCGAGCAATCAGGCGGCTCTTAGGCTTCCACGTCAACGGGATTCTTTGCAGGAGAGCAAATCTGCCAGACGAAGCCGTACGGGTCCTTTAGCTTGCCCACGCGCCCGCCAAAGCACGCGTCATCACCTTCAGTGGTTTCACCCTCCAAGAGTGCACCGGCATTCACGGCTTTTGCGACAGCAGCTTCAACATCCTCGGTCTCCAGGCAAATCACGCATCCGGTACCCACAGTCTTGATCCTGGCCAATACACAACCATTTATGTACCAACAACTTCACTATAAGACCATAAATAATGACGGTGAGTACTGAAATCTCACAGCACATCTTTATAAAACATTAAACTGAGTTACAAGAGTTTTAATAGACGATACACGATAGTATAGTAGCTGCAAAAGATTTGAACTACCGCAAAAGAGAAGGGATTCGTATGAAATCATGAATAGAGTGTGAAAATACGTGGAATGTGCAACTATCAAAAAAACCCAACAGCAATCGTACCTAAACTTATACAAGAGCACCAAATGCGTGAACGTATAAAAAAAAATCTAAAACCTGAGCGAAAAAGTAAAGATCTACAAAAATCGCCTATGTAGGACCTATCCCAAAACCAAATAATTATAGAAAAATTGAAAGGGCGGTTGAACTATCAGGACTAAGCGTTTCAAACACCCAAAAGCGATCAAAAGCACTAAGTAAACAAGAATCAAACTAAAAAAAGTAGGGATGCAAAATGGAAAATAAACAAGAAAAGTTCAAGCATATTATTGTCAGTAATACAAGAACTAAGTAAACAAATAAACAAGCAACCGGTCAACCTGCGAAAAAGATGACCAGAAAAAGCACTATCATGGTCAAAACACTAACTTCAAGCATAGCCACAAAAGTACAGCAAAAAGCTAAACAAACCATTCTATACGTCTCTAGCAGCACAGATCTTAAGAAAACCCAAACAAACAGCGCAACAACACAACCAATAAGGAGAAAGGGGCTTACAGTGCAGAAGAGTCATCAATGAGGTCAGATACGAGAATAGTTAAGGATCCGAGTTTGAGTTCGGCACAGAGTACCAAAGGAAGTTCCTGATCGGCCTTCCTCTTCGGGTGCAGGGCACGGTTCACTTCCTCGGCTCCCAAGGCTGCCTTATAGAACTGTACGGCGTCGTTGGCCTTTGATGCCTCCACGAACAGCTGAGGCTTCACCGCCGTGAACGTCACCGCCGTCGAGCCTCCATTCTGGGCACCTACTCCGTCATGAACCTCCTGAGCCATTGCAGAGAACTTCAAAGAGAAATCTACAAGAGAGAGAATAAAAGAGGGAAAATGCTAATGGATAGTGTGGAGTTATGGGGTTATTTATAGGAGCGAGGAAGCGGAACCGTTTGTGCTTTTATGGAAAAAGCGGACTTAAAATAATCGTACAGTGGACATTAACCCTTTAACTTGTAACTTATTAACGATGGTGCCATTGAAGTAATATCGATTACGAATGCCCCGTCCTGTTGTCTTATTTACGATGATGGCAGACATTATGGGATCAACATTATGGGATCAACGGCTATATTTTGGTTGATTAGTGACTCCGAGGAGAGGAGAGTCATTAAATGCTTTTGTCGTGTCAGCAGAAAAAGGCTGGCGTGCCTGTATTGGTAATTTCAACAATGAAATCGTGCAGTACAGCTGATGGTTGGTTGCGAGTCATGTGAACCTGGGGGATGATCAATGTGCCTGTTCTGTGTGAGACCCTTTTGACAGCCTTCTCAATTCATGTTTTTTTTAAGGGTAAACTCCATTTCACTCCCTCTTGGTTTATCCTAATTACAGATGACCTCCTTATGGATTGAAAATTGTACATCATTCTCCAGTAGTTATTGAATCAAAATGCAATATTATATTTTTCATTTAATTTAATTGCCTGTGAAAATGACGCGCAATATGAAAGACTGGGATTGGAAAAAGAAACCCCAAAAGACCAAAATACCCTCACCTCCTTTTGCCATGTTTACTTCTTGTTATCTCTGCCCTTTTCATACACTTCTTTCTCTCTTGCACATATTTTCTCTCCCCATTCAACACCCATAAGGATGTACGTACTTCCTCCTTTTGACTGCCACGACCTCCTATGATCACCCTCCTCATCTTTCCACTGACGACCATGACCAATTGACCACCACCACCCACAGCCTTCTCTTCAACTATTCATCCCATTTAACATAGCACCACCAAACATTCACCAATCCTCATTGAATGAGTAAGGAACAGAGAAAAACCATGCAATGAAGAATTATGATGCCTTTGTGGTGCTTGATTTGAATCGCAGTGATGAAATGGGTATTCGTTGAAATCACAGTGATAAAGTGCATGTGTAATTTGAGTTGATGTATATCCCAATGTTGGGATTGTCTGATATATCTTAGAACTGAGCTTGATGGCTAGGACAAATTCAGATGTTTAATTTGCAATTAAGACTTGATGGGTATGACAATGATGTATACAACACTCCAGTGAGTTCACGATTAAATGTTTGTTTAATTTGCAATTTTTTCTAATTTCTTTGTTTTTCAATTTGTTAAGTGTTGACTTTGTGATGAAGGTAATTATACTGGGCATTAGTAGTATAGCGGTGGTGGCAACACAGTGGAGGTGGCATGGTTGCGTAATTTAATTTTTTTTTTTTATCATTTGTTACTTGTTTGCTTTAGAAATTATCGACTAGAGAAGAAAAATGGGATGAAATTGCTGGAGAAGAAGAGTAGAGGGATATCAAAGTCATTTTAACTATGTTGTTAACGGTGTTAAGTTGTTCATTTTGGTCCAACAACCACCTGAGGGTTCTATGCAATTTTTAATTCACAGGGAGGTCAAGTGCAATTTTTAATCCATGTGGAGGTTATGTGCAATTTGGGTAAACTATGAGGGAGTAAAATGAAGTTTGCCTTTTTTTTAAATTGTAATTCTACTAATTACCCGAAAATTGTAAAAGTCTACGGTATAAGTTTTGTTTTTTTTTCTAAGAATTCTGAGGGGTATTTAAATTTTTTGGAGTTATTTATAATATTACAAGTTATTTATAAATTTTGGGGGTATTTACAATTTATGGGGTTAATTTTAATCAATCTTAATATCCCAAGTGTCCTAGAAAATTATAAATAACCCCCAAAAATTATGACTTGAATCAAAAGTAATTACATGCTCAAAAAATAAGAAATGTTTATCGTAAATAAACCCAAATTTTTATAAGTCACTCAAATTTTCATCACAAAATTATTAAATTTTATTAAATTTGAGTAACTGTATAAAAACTTGTAAACAAACTAAGGGTGCGTTTGGTAACGTTTTCGTTTTTATGTTTTTTTTGATAAAAAAAACAAAACTAAATTTTGTTTTTTTAGTGATAAAAATTAAAAATATAAAACATGCTTGGTAGTCATTTATATTTAAAAAATTATGAAAACAAAAATAAAAAACTTATTTGGTATTATACCAAAAATTCACCAACCAAAACCACCATTGACCACCCAAAACCACCACCCAACCCCCACTGACCACCCAAAATCACCACCCAACCCCACTGACCACCCAACCCCACTGACCACCCAACCCCACCCACCGAAACCCACCCCCAACTCCCACTAACCACCCAAAACCACCACCCAACCCCACCCACTGACCACCCAACCCCACTGACCACCCAACCCCACCCACCGAAACCCACCCCCAACTCCCACTAACCACCCAAAACCACCACCCAACCCCCACTGACCACCCAACCCCACCCACCGAAACCCACCCCCACCACTGAAACCCACCACCAAAACCGACCCCCAACCCACCACCGAAACCCCACCAATGTGGCAGAGTCACCACAACCACCGAAATCCACCACCACAACCATAATCACCGAAACCCAACCCCAATCCCACCACCTCCAATCCAACCCCCAACATCGAAACCCCCAACCCCAACAATCGAAACCCACAACCCACCCCTAACCCCCACCATCGAAACCCACCCCCACCACCACAACCACCGAAATCCCCAGCAAAACCATCAGAGAGAAAGAGAGATACAGTGAATCGAGAGAGACCGAGATGGAGTAATCCTTCGCAGCGATTGGCGATGGCGATGGCAACAGAGAGGGGTGGAGTGATCCTTCGTCTTCGTCTTCGGCATCGAGAGACAGAGAGAGCAAACAGAGAAGCCATAAAGGGGAGAAAGAGATGGGCCTTTTATACCCAAGCAAAAAAAAAGATGATTTTTGTTGCTATGGAGGATTGAAGCCAAGACCTCATTAAAGCTTTGCGCGTGTTTCTTTTTTGGATGTTTTCAAAAACATCATTTTAGATGTTTCCATATTTTAGCCTTGTTTTTAAAACGGGGATGTTAAAAAAAAAATAAAAACAATCACCAAACGTATTTTTGTTTTTTTTTTAGCCATAAAATGAAAACAAAAACAGAAAAAAACAAAAACGACCAGTTACCAAACGCCACCTAAATTTTTCATTCTTTGTTCAATTATCTAAATTAATGAATTTCTCTACATGCTTCTTTTTTTCAGCTGCAAGTACAAATGTGATGATACCTTTTGCTAAATAGTTAAGGTAAAAAAAAAATTAAAAAAAAATACTATTAAGTATTTCACGTCAACATTACCAAAAATGCTCCTCTCCATAGAAATAGGTAAGCACACACATTATGCGTTAATACTTTAAACTGATGTGGGGAATGGGTTGCCCAAAAAATGGAGGGGTATTATGGGCCATGGACAACCATGGAAACTCTGAGCAGAGGAGGAGTTAGGAAGTTATGCAGTCGGGTCACCCGCTTTTGAAGCTTAATAAAAATTAAATATTGAAGGTAACTGTTATCAGTTTTTGTTACGATGATTTATTATTTAATAAAAAAGTTAAAAATAAAAAATAATATTTTTTAATTCATTATATGAAATAATTTTTGAATTATATATTTAAAAATATTAAATTCTTATTATATTTTTATTTGGTTGTACTTGTGACACCACCTAAAAAGTAGCAAGAAGTTTAGTACAAATTTATTAGAGTGCATTAAGAATGGACCATTCGCTGTCCTGGGACCAGTCTCCGCATAGTTTAGTGACAAAATCAGAAACCATAATTTATACTTGGACAGTGGACCATTTCACATTTCAGTACAAACTAGTAATGCTACCTTCTCTCTTTTCTTTTTCTCTTCTTCTCGAGATTGATTACGGAGGCTTTGGTCCGGACAATTCCGAAGAATGGTCTGGATAATATTAAGTACAAGTAATTTAATTTTAAAACAGAGAGTCAGTTTAATTAATATATGTACAAAATTCAAGAAATATGGTTTTTCTCTATATTAATCTAGCATTGTATAAATAACCGTTTAATTATATAATTTTTTATTTCAATTTTGAAGTTTTTAGACTTTTGTTCAAAAAAAAAAAAAAGTGGTTAGACTTAAGGTTATTGATTGCCTTTAAAACAATGTTATCAGAACCGGACCGGTAATCGAACCGGCAAAAAGACCGAATCAATAATTCACTGGTTCAACCGTTAAATCAACTGATTGGAATGGTTATATAATAAAAAAATATACATAATAATTATAAAACATAATAATACTAAATATTTTGAATGAAATAAAGTATTATCAATTCTCAATCACACAATCTTAAAATTTTTAATCCTTCAAAATTTTTTATCTTTCAAAGTATTGAATCCTTCAAAATTTTTGAAGGCATTTACAGTCCTCCAAGTCACCATCCTTACTCCAGAAACCAGCAGTTTAGGACCTTCAACATACACAAACAGCTCTGTTTCCGTCCAGCTTCTAACCCTTCAATTCATGCCTGCTAACCACCAATCACCACCCTCCTCATCCTTGCAGTAGGCATCTTGGACTAGTCCTGCTGTAAAAGCAATCTTCCAGCCAATGGCAGAATACCACACTGTGAAGGCTTTAAGAACCCATCATCTACAGCTTTGTCAATGAATCTTACTCTTCTCTGAGTTCTCTCTCTCTCTAGCCTTCTCTTCCTCGCCTGAGTGGTGGCTGATCGCCTGAATGGTGGCGGGTGGTTGATCGCCTGAATGGAGATCTGCGATTGATTTAGGGCAAATGACCCAAAAAAAGGTTTTTTTTTGTAATATAGCACTTGAAATTCCAACCGGCCGGGTTTGTCAAATCGCCCGGTTCACGGGTTTGATACAAAATTGGCCGGTTCATCAGTTTCCAGGCTTTTTGCTTCTTTATGCAGTCTAATTAGAGAACCAGACCGTTTTAGGTACCGGTTCAAGGTCGAACCGGTCCGGCCGGTCTGGTCTAGTTTTAATAACACTGCTTTAAAAGTAGGAATCAAGTTGGTTTTTTCCTCACAAAATGGTGTAGAATCAAACTTTTTAATGGTCCGTTTGGTAGGGTGGGTGAAAAAAATAAAATGATGAAAAATGAGGATGATATACTTTCTATCCTTCAAGTAATAAATCATTACTTCCCTCAATTGTGTTTGGTAAGAGAGATAGAAAGTAGAAATAAATGATTTTTTTTGTGTTTGATAAGATGGAAAAAAAAATATATTTTTATTTATTTTAAAAAATATAAATACATATTTTATCATTATATCTATATATGAAATTAATATATATATAATATGTAATTAATAAATATGATATTTGTATATATTAAATGATATATAAACAAATATCATATCTTTCAACACACATAATTAATTTTTCATTCACTTTTTTTATTAATTTTGGAAGAATTAATTTTAGTGAGTTAAAAAATAAACTCATCAATCTACTTTTCTATCATTCCTATTTTCATTTCTTACTAAATATGAAAAATTGGAGTTTTGTGAAATAGAATCCATGATCAGGACCTCCTTATCTCTCGACTCTCAGTAACACTAAACACTAAATAGGTTTTTTAATTGCAAAATGTAATATTATTAAGGTAAGCTTTGTGTTTTTAACCTTAATCTCTGTGCTGGAGCTAGCGAGCCGTCTTAGCTCAGCCGGTAGAGCGCATGGCTTTTAACCATGTGGTCGTGGGTTCGATTCCCACAGACGGCGGTTTATGTTGTTTAGATAGATAGATAATCTATTGACTTCTTTTTTTCCTTCCTCTCACGATCAGAAAGCCCTTGTTTCTGGTGCTATGTGCCATTTACGAGTTTGGAGGAGGGTCTCCCCTGAGAAATTGGTCATACTACCTCCCAATCTGAAGCTGTTTTTAAAGGCGGGGAACAGTTCACTTCTGTCCTTGAAAGGGACATGGTCAATCTTGTAAGTTGTTCACTCTTCAATTGATTGGAGCTTGTTTCGTATTATCTCTTTCTTTTTTGTTGTGTGCATTTTCTCTGTTACAATTACTGTAACTAAAAACTTAAACCCTAGACCCTTTACTTGCTATGCATCATATTCCTCTGCTATACAGCAAAAAGATCTATTACAAAGAGCAAAGAACAAAGAGAGAAACTGTTGGACACCGCATGTGAGAATCTCACGAAAAAAGTTGGAAAAGTCCTAATATAGGTTTATTACTGACCAAATCAAATAGAAAACAAATTGGAAGAGTTTTCCAATGTGGATACACATTATATTTTTGTGTCATGTTTTCATTGTTTTTCCTATCTTGTATTCCTATCTTCAAACTCATGGTATCGATAGGTTTTTGGTCTGTGGATACTGACTAGCCCAAATCTAATTGGGCCAAACCCAATAAATCAAACAAGTCCAAGCCCACTATGAAGGCAACCCAAGTTCGGTTCACCAATCTGACCTAGTCTAAGATCCAAGCAACCCATGAAGAAAAGAGCACGTGAGGAGAGATTATCGGGATACAGAGGAATTAATTGTACTTACCTTTTGTAACTATCCTCTCCGAAGAATTAGTGCCCTCACACTCATCTCACCGCCTCACCATCCCTATAAATTGTAAGCTCTCTCCATTGAGAAGGGGATCTCACTACACCTCTATATCTCTCTACACACTTTCTCTCTCCTAGTTACTGTACCTCTCCCGGATCTTTCTTTCTTACTTTATTCATCAATAAAGACTCTCAACCACCGTTGTCCAAACCACTATATATCTTTGTGTTGACTCAATATTTACATTATTGCCATTGATTGCTTATTTATTATTCATTAATTACACTTTGTCACACACTCGACTGTTGATCTTACACGAGACTATTTGGTACATCATCAGATACCATGTTATATTTTTGTGTCATATTTTCATTTTTTTCCTATCTCAAACTCATGGTATCTGCGTTAATTATATGCTGTGCAAAACCAACAAAAATTGGTTGTCGAACTCACTGATAGAGGATGGATTGCAAGAGAGAGTTATCAGGGAAAGATATTGCGGTGTGGGTGAAAGCCATGTGCTGATAGCCAAAATCAATCCACATGGCTTGCTTTTTCTAATTCCGTAGCAGTTATAGACATCTCTGAGGTTCATTGGAAGCACCTAATGAAACTGGTTCTCTCAACTTTTTCAGATGAAATTTCCTAGTCCTAGTGAAAACAAGATGTGAGTTCTTATGCCCACAATTCTGCCCAGCCACAAGACAGCTTTCTTTGCAACCATGGGCATGTCCTGCTGCCGTTAAAAACTGAATAAACTAGCTGATGGGTACGATTTGTTTCTATTGTCCTTGGTGTAACAGACTAAACCATACATTTTGGAGTTATATGTTTATATGCATGGGTATAGGAACTGCCAGCCCAAAGATCAGCCATGTGGTAGCGGAGAGACTCACTTGAGGCAGCAAGTCTCCTCAATAGGCCCCAAGAAGAGACCAACCCGAACAGGGCCATCATAGCCAGATGCAAGCAGCTGATGGCTACAAGTGAGATTCCAATCATTCACAGTCTTAGGGAAAGGAAAGGGAACCAATGTGCGGATGTGTTGGCGAATATGGGAGTTCAGCAACAATGTGGTTTTGTTGTGTTGGATCATCGCCCTCCCCACCTTGGATACCTGTTTAATGCAGATCTTGCCTGTATTTCTTTCAGTAGGAACTCTGCGTAGTTTTTTTACCTTTCCAATGTACCAAAAAAAAAAGGAACTGCCAGCCTGCAGTGTTAGGTATTGTTTGGTTTTTGATTCTTGGTGGACCCCAATGGAGTGTGTTCGAATGCTAGACGTGCTAATTTCATTTGTATATTAAGCTTGTCTTTGGAAATTTATGATTTACACATCAATTTCCAGTTCGTGACATATATTTCCTTTTAATTGTTGGTTGATTGTAAGTTAACTGTGCCCTTTACTTAAAGGAAATTGCTTTCAGGCCGAACAGAACAGATATCTTTCTTGAAACTTTACCAGATGACACCCAAATCTCTAGATAAGAGAGAGCACTTCACTTTTGGCTGAATAGCCTTGTAAATTCAACATATATCGACATGCTTTTTTATTTACACGACTCCTAGGTAAAGAAAGACCTTGAACTCTGCTTTGCAATCAAAGCTTGGTTGAACTTCAGCTTTGAGCATTAAGTTGGCTGAAGAAAATTTGAGATACTACCATGTTGGGAAAAGTTAAAGCTTGTTTTGAGTCAAAACGTTCAAAACTTTGTAGAGGTTGAAGTTAAATCAAAGGTTCCCTCAATTTTTTTAACATTGCTCTGATGGGCTCGCTTGATTTTTCTACTGCCATGTTTGTTTTTAAGTATAACTCCTGTTTCCCTGCAGGTGTGGGTATTTCTAGAGACCCTTGACATGGTATCACAAGGGTTAGTTAATGGGAGGGTCACAACTAAGCCTCCAATCAAAATTCCATCCAGAAAAGTAGAAAACTGCAACCAAGTTGTCAAGATAGGGAAACTCTCGAAATTTTCCTGGGTTAATATTGCTGGAAATGATATTGTTCCAGGAAATAAGAAACTGTTATGGTATGGGGTATGCCCTCTATCATATCTTTTGTAGTTACATTAAACTACTGAAACAAGAAACTGATTATTGGGTATGTCCTCTATCATATTGCTTCCTAGTTACATTAGATGTTCTTGTGCTAGTAGTAGTCATACTTTGTTATTATTTTTTCAGTGGTATACATATAACTCCGTGAAAGTCGTTTGAGGTTTTTGACAAGACATTCAGAATTTAATCTTCAGACCTGGTTGGTTGTTTTTCCTTGGCTTATTGAACCAACACATGCCCATTCCTCATGACTCCCGAGTAGAGAAAGCTTAAATGGGCCAATGTGGGTTGAAAAGTTGGGGATGGATTCTTTTTCCAGCTTATTTGTGGCAATTGATGTGATATAACATGCTTCATCTTGTAAAGAACTTAAGATTCCATTCCAATGGGAATGAAATTACGATGCTGACATTTTAGGGTGGATTAACACTGTGGTGAGGAATTCAGGACCAGAAACATATAGGAAGTTCCAAGATATCATATCCAAGAACTCTTTTTCCTTTGATGAGTATACAACTCTGATTGCTTGTAAACCTAGCTTTCATGGAAGTCCAAGGTCAATAAGCATCATAAATAGTGGTGCCTAACATGGTACAAACTAAAGCTTAAAGGTTTTTTTTTTCATAATGCAGTTATTGCTCTCTCAATAGAAATTTAATCTAATAGTGATTGAATTACTTATTAAGTTGGTTGAAGGGGCGAATTTCAACGATCAGATTAGGATTAGTTTGGATTGTAACTCATTGACAGCCGTATCCAGTTGGTTCAGGGTTTATTGTTTGGTGAGCAACATAGCAACAACAGGAATCTTCTTAACCTACTTTTGACAACTAAATACGACAAACCCAATCCAAGTATTCTGTCCAATCGAATTATGTTCATGTTTTTATTTGAGTTTTCATTTTTTGGGGATGCCTTGTCATTGGTGTGTGCTATGTTTCATCATGAAAATCTATCAGATACATGGAAACTGATTGTGACAAATCCTTCTGACTTTCATGATTGCTACAATATAGTTTATGGTTTAGTGATGAACCTTGATTTTATCGGGTAAGAGTCTGTCGGACTGAATTTTCCTTCTTGAGCTGGTTAGTGCTGTACAGCCTCAAGCGGTTTATTGGAGTCTTGTTACAAAATGAGAAAAGGGTATCCCATCATCTGATTTCAGTGATCTAAAAAGGTTTTATTTTTTTATTTTTCTTACTAGTTGTACTTAATATTTCTTGAAGATCTTCTGTCATTACTAATTATACTTATTTAAAGAATATGAAGTGACACTGCATTATGCTCAGTACCAAGGGCAAGGTATGACTTCAGTGCAGTGCATCTTGAAACGTATGTATAAGGCTGTTTAACATGTATATTTTGGCGAAATTAATAGCTATATCAAGAGCAGAATTTAATTGTGAGTTTGTGTCTTGTGGACTGTTTAATTATGCCTCTACAGCTGCTGTAGTATTGGGTTGGGCACTATGTAAAGTTGTTGTCCTAAAGGTTTGGTTAGCATGTACTGAATTGTCCATAGTTGCCCATTTCAGGGGCAGGGAGGTATCGTCAATTGTTTTGAATTTACCGCTTTGAAATCTTCATTATGCTGTTGTTCTTTATGTTATTGCAGTAACATTAGGTGCATTTGGAGCGTAATTGTAAGTTGATCGAATAAAGGAGGTCTTGGAAATAATATATTTCCATGTAGTGTAGGTAGGCTGCTATAAGATCATGCACATTCTTTCTGAAATTACTCGTCAAGCTGTCTGGAATAGCGCTAACCATTTTATGTTATCTACTGCTTCTTGCTTGTCTTCAGGTTCACTTCACTGCTAATATACTGGAAACTGTTGGTGCAACCTACATCATCAGTACTGCAATGAAGCTTGGGTGTTCAATGGTTTTGCTTCCTTAAGGCATAACTGAGGTAATTTACAACCTCTTGGATGAGGTTTTTTGCTTCTGAAGTTTCGATTCTTGTGGCCTTAAGGTGCAATTGTGGCGGAGATGGAACTAAATTTTTGATCCAGCCTCTTGAAACAAATTCTTATCTGAGCACGTTCGTGTTAAGGATGAAAAATACTCGAGTTGAGAAGTTTGGATTGAAATCAAATTTGAATTAAACTCGGATGAATTGAGAATGAGTCCACAGTCATAAAATTGTTTAGTGTAATACAAATTATACCTGGTGCTGAGTCACAATCCAATTCAGTGGTCCTAACAAAGGAAGCAACCATGTGGATCCTGCTTATCTAAACTCAAACCTAATTATGATATTAGTTAAGCAGTCTTATTTTCAAAGCTTGATGTTTGGCAAACCCGTAGGCAAGCCTGGCCTACCATGTTCCTTTTTCTCCATTGAAGGGGCTACATCTTAAAGAATAGCTCCAGCCAAGC
Organism: Ilex aquifolium; assembly: GCA_951799425.1. NCBI lineage: Eukaryota > Viridiplantae > Streptophyta > Magnoliopsida > Aquifoliales > Aquifoliaceae > Ilex > Ilex aquifolium. The sequence continues at coordinate 5,451,559 of OX637394.1, forward strand.
ATGCGTTTCAATTAGCATATGTTTGTTTCTTTGTTCTTATTCAAGTTCTTCACTTGCTTTAATGGTGAACATATAAATTAGAAAAGCAAATTTCTATGTTTTCTTATATCTAGAGACTGTATCTAGGTGCCAACTTTAGTGGGTCAATCAATCTGAACCTAACGCACGTTCAATTTTTAGGTAAAAATTGACAATACTAGTATTGGTTTGGGCGTAGTCGGGTTGGTTTCAACTTGAACTAAATTCAAATTAGTCAATTCTAGTTCAACTCGAATGTCTAGTTTGAGTTGTGCAAATAGAGAATTAAACTCAAATTCAACCCGAATATTAGGCCAAAGATGGTTAGTCCCAAGATGACCTCTCAATTTGTCTGAGTTACACCCTTTATGGTAGTTAAATTCCATGTATGAACAAACAGGCTACCCTTAGAATGCCCCAGCCTAAGGGGTTAGTTAATATAAGTTACACCTTCCACCAGTTGACTATAGCTGATCGTCAAAATTCACACGATAGCATTGCGGCTTAAGTGGGATTCAAATGCTCGTCAGCATATGCAGGTCGAGTCGAACTTCAAAAGGATTCAATTTGAGTTCGAGTCTGGTCATTCAAAATCTATTTGAGATTAAATATATTTAAACTTGAAAAGTTTGGTTCGTTTAACACCCCGAACCTATCACATCATTTGGAGAGTTCATCTCGCTTACCAACCATTCCAGGGGTGGCTTAAGCCAATTGGAGGCCTAAAACGAAAACACTAAATAAGATTTTTTTTTATTTTTAATATTATTTTTTTAAAAAAATTAATTTATTTTTAATTTATTATATGATAGAGACCTAAGAAGCACGTGCTAGTGTTACTAAAAAAAATATTTTAACTTTTGTTTTTGTTTTTTTATTAGAAATAGAGTTTAATTTTAACTTTTTTTTTAATATTTTGTACTAATTTTTACACAGAGAGAGAAGGGGGTAAATATGAGTTGACTTTTTAGTACTTATTATTTTTTTAACTTATGATTTTTAGATTTCTAATGTTATGAATTAAATCATTGACCCAAATTATTACAATAAAAATGTTGATTGTACTTAATATTTGGGGCCTTTTTTAGGGTTTCAAATTTAAAGGATTTAATTTTTTTATGAATTAGTAATGTACCTAAAAATTTGGGGCCTAAAGCCGATGCTTTTTTTTTAATGATGTTGAGCTGGCCCTGAACCATTCGAGAGAGGAGAAAAAGAGTAAATTATACTTTCTCCCTTATATTATTATTCTTATTTCACTTTGCACTCTCGATTATAAAATTTTTCACATTGCACCTTAAAGTATTAATTTTGTTTCATATCATTCTAATAGATAACGATAAACTTGAAAATCTCTCAAATGAGGGAGGAAAACTCTTCCAAAGAGTTTCCCGCTAAGTGTCTAATATCGCTTTATTTTATCTCTTTTGTAACCATATGGTTACTGGAAAGAAAAAGAATGTCAGTCAGAGGAAAAAAATTTAGAGCTTAGAAAAGACAAAGTTATGGATATGTATTTTTTTTTACCTGCACATCTGCAATAGGCAATTGCTTATTGACAATACAGATCACTCACATTCGCATTTACGTTCAAAAAATTGACAATAGTTATCTATTTGAGTGATATGAAACAAAATTGATATCTTAAGGTGCAATGTAAAAAATTTTATAGTTGAGGGTGTAAAGTGAAATAAGAGTAATAATTCAAGGGGGTAAAATGTAATTTACCCAGAGAAAAATCCAAAACTCTCCGGCCACTTAATTGTTGTCCACACATTTTTTATGAGCAAATACTATTTAAATTTAATTTATTGATATAAGTCACTATAATCATTGGAGTAATTGTGAGTCCATCAAACATTAAAATTTAACATTAATCTAATGATTACAATGAAATTACAATTAAATTTTTAAATTTAAATAACATTACTCATTTTCGATATAATTCTAGGGTAAAACTATGATTTGGACAGTTGGAAAATGGTTTTTTTTTTTCCTAGAGAGAGAGAGAGATCAGTTATTTTAGTGAAAATATTTTTAAAATAATGAATAAAAAATAAGATTTGTCACAAAAATAAATAAAAAAATCAATTAAATGTTTTGCTTTCCATAATTCCTATACTGACAGAGTTCAAACTCTTATTTTGCCTGGATATCGAGACGTAATTGCAAAATATAACATGAATAAAGCTTAAAACTCCTAGTTTAATTGCTTCATCTTCACAAAGCAGCAGCAAAATTCAATAGCTCATCTCTATTCCAGTGTATAGATTAGAGCTCAGCCTAGATATCATATATTTTGAACAAATTTGTAGATAGTAAATCCAATTGGGTTTATAGAGGAGAGAGACGACGAGTTTTAAACCCACGATTTTAAAGTCTAATAGTGAGAACGGTGATTATTAACTCAATCGCTAACCTCATAATTACAGATAAGAAGTGAAGCTTAATGCATGAGTGTGGCGTAGAATTTGGTTTACTACATTTTAATCCAATGGTCAGATAAGTCAACCAATATGGGTGGTAAGAAGTCTAAATCATCATTGTTTTCGCCAAAATTTTGGAATTTGTTACACAAAATTAATCATGGCGGATTCTTACACTTTAACTAAATAAAGCTGCCCATGAAGAGGATGAAGAAAAAACAATGCATTGTATTCGATTGGAAATCTAATTCTATTAGAAAATAAGGTTATCTCATGATTCATGTTAGGTTTTAGTAGATTTATATTAAAAAGTATTTCACACATACCAAATTTATTTATTAATTCGTGCTAACGAATCGTATCATATTGAGTTTGTATTGTGTATAATCGATATATAAATGAGTCACGTCGTCTATTTTTTTTTTTTTGATTGATTTCATCCATTTTCAATATATTTATTAATCGTTTCGTATCGAGCCATTTGTTTACAGAACGGGTAACTTAAAAAAGAATCAAATCTTCTAATTTTATATTGTATTTGTGTCGGGTTAACAAATCGTGTCATATTTTAACATTATTTCGTATTTTTCAAGTTAGATTTACTTCAGTGTTTGTACGAAATTGATATTGCATTGTTGTTAATCTCCAACATCAAGAAGTTTCTCTGCCCACGCTATCCTCACTTACATTCCAATGTCACCACCACTTCTCCAATTGCCAACCGCCGCTTTGGTTCAAAAGTCAACCATTGTTGTTCACACCACCTTTTTGTCAGTGCCGCCGCCGGTGCCAGCACTACCACGGAAGGTCCACACCACCTTTTGTCTGTGGCGCCACGGTTGCCACCACCATCACGGAAGTTTCCTTACCGGCGCAATAGAGACAAATTAGGTGTGAAAAACGATCACGAGAAATACTAGAGTTACTGTTACAATAATGGAACAGAAAATGAAAATGAAACTGTCCCAGTCCCAGTCCCACCAATATCCATCCAAGTGGGTAATGGAACCATGTGCGATCATATGGTGGTTGGCCCTTTCCAGGCCCACACAAACTCTCTTTTCGCCTCCATCAAACCTTGAAAATGACACATAAAACTTATATTAAATTCATTTAATTAGGAAAATGTTATTTGGACCTAAAAATCTGACATAATTTGCTGACCTAATGACGTGGTTTCATTGGAACCATTGGATTAACACCAAGTTCCAATGTTTGATGAAGCCCACAGTCAATCCAAATGTCATAGTGAATTAGGTCAGCAAATTAGGTCAGTAAATTAAGTCCCAATAGCATTGCTCATTCAATTATATAATTAAGATGCCTCAAGGATTGATTCCCAAGCCTCAACCCTCTTCTCACCTCCCATTTTTCATCTTCTCTCCATTCTCTCTCTCTCTCTCTCTCTCTCTCTCTCTCTCTTACAGTTGTGTCAGAAGAAAATCTTGATCTGACACAAACCCTTTGTGTCAGAAGAAAATCTTGATCTGAAACGGTTGTTTCTGTTTCTGTACCCAACAGCCCAAAACCCTAAATTTTGGTATCATACTATATCATCTTCTTTGCAAACCTTTCTTTTGAAATCTATGATGACTCCGCGGCAACACTTAACCACAAACCCTAGTTCCATTAAAACTAGGTTTGCTTATCAGTTTCTACGTACCCTAAAGAGACTCAACAAATATCCACCCACTTCATCATCTTCGAGGGCGGTGTATGAGCGATATCGCATGATTAAGTTCGCTGCTGATGCATCCATGGCGTCTGCAGTCGGATCAAGAAGAGCTTGGAGTCGGGCAACACTGTTGAAGATTCGAAATCGTGCACTGAACTGTACTTTTCTTAAACGAAGAAGAATTCATGCCTTAAGGAGAAGAAGAGTGGAACGAAAGTCACGAAACCCTAGAAAAGAGTGTGGTTTTGGTCAAGCCAACGAGCTTCGCAGGCTTGTTCCCGGTGGTGAGGTTATGGATATATGCAACTTGTTGGATGAAACTGCACATTATATAAAGTGCCTTAATACCCAGGTACAGGTAATGAGAAATATTGTTGATTTCTACTCTTCTTGAGCTATACCCTATTGTACTGTTGCGAATCTTTGTCCAGAATAGACTTGAATTGGGTGAACAAATTGAAATGAGAGATGCTAATGGTTGGGCTGGTTCGGATTAGGTTGGAAGTTGCTGAATATGGAAGCAAAGATTACCAGTACCTCTCCATAAAAAATAATAGTGTAAATTAAACATGTGGTTTCCTCTTTGTGACAAAGTATTGAGTTTTTTTCTTGGTGTACAGAAAGCTGTTTCTATGCTTTTTATCTTAAATATTACAGTTGCTTTTTGTGCATTTTATTATAATTTGCTTGCGCAAAGAAAATCTTTGACATATGCAAATTAATGATCTATAAATTGAAGATTAAAATGAAAATTCATTAATTTGGTCACTAACGATCTTACGATACACCACAAAAAAATAAGTGAATTCTTCTTACTATTACTTACATTAATATTTTCTCAATAATTTTTTTTGTCGATTCAAGAAAAGTTGTATGTTGATTTTGAGAATATTAACGATACACCAAAAAACATTTTTGTAGATTTTTTTTCAATGAAATTTTTTGGAAAATAGTGTAATTTACTATTAATCAAGCATTTCTTCCTTTTTTTTTAAAAAAAATCAAATACTTTTCAGGGATTGTAATCTTTTAGCATTATAACTTGATAAGTTCTGACAAATATTATGGATATAGTAATTAAGAAAATAGATATATGGAAATAGTAGAGTATAACCTTCTTTAACAAAAATATCTTGCTATTATAAGGATAATGCTATCTTTTTTTTTTTTTTTTTACTTTGGTAATTAGGTTACATAATTATGAATACTTTTTACCTTCATTTGCTTGATGAACAAATTTCAGTCATGTGTTAACTGTCTGGAATCTTGGATAAAAAGATTCCTTCCTAATTCACATATTTTTTTGTGATCATAAATATTTTTGGCATTTACTCCTGTGATGCACTTTCCTATTAGATTGAAAAGAACATTGCTAGCTAGATGACTAATATAATTGTAGTGGTTGTGACTATACATATTAATGGGTGATTCTCAAAGATTAGCATAAGATTCTATTATTAATCAAATGCAAAGGGAATCTTTTCATTTTTCCTGTTGACTTTTGAGATATATATTTTACCAGTAGAAACTTAATATTCTTCAAAAACTATATGTAATTCTCTCAAAGAAGTCCAATCTTTCACGTAGACCTACAATTTAATTATCACTTTCGCCAAGTTTGGCAAACCTAGGTAGTTTAATGCATTTTCCCAAAAAAAAAAAAAAAAAATCTTCGATTAAATGCATATATGTATTATATTGTACTTGGTTTTGTACAACGAATAATTAACACTAATAATACTAGTTTTTTTTTTGTCATTGAAAAGGGGAGAGGTGACCAGTAAATAGTAACGTCCTTCGACGTGATTATGAGGGTCCTCGAATTTTTGGTTTGAGTTATAGTTACTAACCCGGAAGGGTAGTCCGTTAGCACAACACTACCAAAGTCAAGCAGCAAACCACGTTACTCCCGTGAATCGAACCCTACTTGATAATTACATGAGAGTCAATGATGACGCTAAACGAATACAACTTACCATTAGACTACCAACTTGGGTGGTAATAATACTAGTTGGAAGATTGGAATTCAAGAAGAAAAACAATAAAACATAACACAAAAGATAAAATGTGGTTCAATACAGTGTACCTAGCACCTATATCCATGGACCAAAAAGGTACGTTGATGAAATATTCACTTGGTCATTTGATAACTAAGTATATCATACTCAATTCTATTTATAGGAATAAAATATTATCACCAAAATTTATTCAAGTATAACTTGATCTCTATATCTCCTATCACATGTCTAATATATCTATTTATGGTATATTAAGACTCTTCAAATTTGTTTCCTATTTGATTTTGTCATTAATAAACCTATTCAAAAAATATTAGAACTTTTTCAATTTCTTTCTTATTCGATGTCAGATTCTCACATGTCCCAACGTAAATCCTCGCCCCACTAAAAAAAAAAAAAAAAAAAAACTCGAACATTGGAACTCCCAAGTATTGATGCTTATTGCTTGCTAGCAAGCTACTGGTACAAATTATTCCAATGGGCGAATTTACATTAAGAAGTCTAATACGAAACCAGTAAATGGGGTGAAAGGATAGGAAGTTCGGAAGAGAGGTTCACCTATGGGTGTTATAAAGTTGATAGAGATGCATTTTCATTGCTATTGCAGCAGTTTGTAGAGTTGACACTAAACTATAAAATTCTTACAGGAAATCATTCTCAGAAAAAATTGATATAACTATGACATTAGTGAGTATAAAATAGTAGAGAAAGGAAAGAAATATGTTTGGTGCCCTAACTATGACTTCTATGAATGCAGTACTAATGAACTTCTTTTTTTTTTTTTGCATGAATGAATAGATGCATTCACAGTAGAAAAGAATTAAGAAAAGGGAAAAGAAAAGAAGAAAAACCTAGGCTTTCTGAAGTTATAAGATAGTCAATGGATTGAAATAGGCAGTAACATCAAAAATGAAAAATAAAAGGGAAAATAAATAAACGCCGAAACAGTAACTCCAAATTGGTAGCCAGAGCATTTTTTGAAGCATAAACTATGTAATTTTCAAATACTTAATCATACTATGCCTTTTGTTTTGGTAATTCCCCCCAACTCTCTGGGGGGGAAAAAAAAAAAAACAAACGAGAAGGAGAAGGTTAGTTCTTTCCACTTAACATTTGATAAATGGCTCTTCTTGTCTGGACCTTCTTTTGAATTCTCAAAACTTCCGTTAGTCCATCCTTATTGGATGTATGATGAAGATTTTCTTATATCTAGCAAAATCCAATTTAACAAAAGAAAATCAAGTTTCAACATAACGATATGGGTGTGAACGTGGCTCGGGCTCGGGCTCGGGCTCGTGTGTCTGCAAGGTGTAGAACTGCCAATGTAGCCTAGGGTCCACAATGAACAGCATATATATAATGCTGATAAGTATTGTTTTGGAGATGTTGGAAAGTGCAAAAGAACTTTTTAGTTTGAGCAATTCAGTCCATTTTCACAAATATATCATTCCCCTTCGTGTTTAGTAGTTGTAAGTGAAGGTGATTATACTCATTCTTCCTGCTACAACATTCTGGCATCCTAGGTAGGCCCAATGCCCTAAATTCACGGGATTTGCCAAAATACTAGGCCAATAACATAAACCTACACTGTAGTACATTGGGGTAATTTATGTTTAACAATTATAGTTCAGGTTTGTCTCTATTTTAGACACCAATCCAATTGTGATGTGCCAAGTTACCTTAATATCTTCTTCGCAAAGATGTTTCAGTTTCAGACAAAAAGGCACTCGAAGAGCACGTTCGTCTGTCTCAACTCTGATTCTAAAGTATACATGTTGGGCCTCACCAAATAGAAAGGGCCAAAAGGTCCACAGCTCCATAGCAATTTTCCCACAGGCTAAATGGGCCACACATGAAACTTATGATGTGTTTGGTTGGATGGATGGAAAAATAGAATGATGAAAAATAAAAGTGAACTCTAATTCTAAAGGAAGAATCTTTCCTTCCCGCCTTTGTGTTTAATAGGAGGGATGAAAAGTAAGAAGGATTAATTTTTTTGTGTATTTGTAGGATCAAAAAGTCAAAAAATGGAAAAAATATAGATATATATTTTATCATTAAATATATATAAAATTAATGCATACATAATATATAATTAATAAATATCATATATACATATATTAAAAGATATATATAGGTAAATATTATACATTTCAACACACACAATTAATTTTTCATCCATTTCTCTTAATTTTGAAAAAATTAATTTTGGTGAGTTGAAAGAAAAATTAATCCATCCACTTTTCTATTCTTTCTATTTTCCTTTCTTTTCAAATATTATGTGCTATCTGTTCATTCAACTTTACGTCTTTTCAACTTTCCATTATACCAAACCAACCTTTACACTACCCAAGGGTGTTTAACAAGCATTTGACATCTTCTATCAAAAGTTTTTGAGAGAGAGAGAGAGAGAGACTTCAGCCACATGAATATTCCGACTTCTATAAGTGGTTCTATAACATTTACAGGCGCAGCTTATACAAAAGGCTCTATGAACTGTACAAGTTACCAGCTGCTCCCAGACAGACCAATGTTTCCACAATACACTTTTGTCTACCCTCATAAACAGTGCTGATCATGAACATGTTAGCTAACTCTTCTAGTCTAAATGAATTGTAATATTGGTATGCATCTATAATTATTGATCTACTCTGCCGTATTAAATTAGCCTGGCCACTGTCCTCAAAGATGCAATGCTGCTTGGTTAAGCCCCGACAGTCGAACCAGTTTGCAGGATTAAGAGAGATGGTAGGTCCCTAATTCGATATCCACTGCCCCAGAATGAGGCTAGACAAAGGCCCATGATGGCCATGGCAACTACTGAGCATGCAGGGGGAACCGCTTGGCTGCTCCCAAGAAATTGGGTTGCAAGCAGCCCTGCCAGTGTCGAACTCTGCATTCCTGTGCATAACGAAATTGTCCTACAAACATCGTCTTCTTGCCTGCCATGATATCAAAATAATTATAAGAGGAACTTTGAACAATAATTTCAACAGTTGGCACTTTGAAAGGATTCATGAATTTAAACACAAACACAACCAAAATCAGGATAACTCCCATTACTGCCAGATTTGAAAGTTGATCAATGATATTTAGAGTTATAAGTAGCTAAAGATATGATTGAAACATACAAGGGGAGAATTACATAAAACCTACAAGCTGAACTTTCAAACTTCAGCACGCCAGGTTACAATTTTCATGCACAGAGGATCAATCTGCCTCCCCCCTCCCCCCAAAAAAAAATAAAAAACAAAAAAGAAAACTAGAGAGTGACCAATTAAATGCCATCAATCTCTCCTCTCTATGTTCAAACAAAGTTGTGACGGCTATAGACCATAAATGATTCCAAAACGTCCCATGTTCCATCAATCTAAAAGACCTAAAAATAAACCCAAATGAAAATGAAATTTGGTCATGGGACAGCATGAAGTCACATGGATTTTATATGGAAGATGGCTTATGCCATAGGTCATTGCCACATGGTACTAAACTGTGCAATGAAAGCAAATAATGCATGGAAACCTCTCGAATGAAATCCTATCCCATTAATAGTCTCCTTGTCCAAACAAAGTTTTGATGGCAATAGATTGAACTATAAATGATTCCAAGATGTCCCATGTTCCATCACTTTAAAAGACCTAAAAGTAAACCCAAAGGAAAATTCACATTAGGTCAAGGGACTACATGAAGTCATGGGTTTCACCTGGAAGATGGCTTATGGCATATGTTTTCTCACCCTATGGTACGCAATAACGTTGTTCAAACACTGAGGGAAGCCTGTTGACTGAAACCTATCCTATTAAAATGATAAGTCCCAGTAAATCTATGAACCTCTTCCAAGTACAAATTTAGTACCAATGAGATGGAACAGGGCCACATTATATTTTCCATGTAAACAACCCTCTGCATCATGTGGCCCAATAATGATGACAACAGGTACATTTCAACTGCTATAATGCGTTCCATATCCAACAAATGAAGGGAAACATGAAGAATTTTGCTTCTCATCATTGCTTCAGTCCTACACAGAGCAAGACATGCAAGAATAGGATTACCTCACAAGTGGAATTCTGGAGATCCAGTAACCCAAGGTGAATGCCACTGCATGAAATGTCAACACAGGACCAACCAATCTTAGACCCTCTGTGGAAAGAATTTGGCTCTGGTTAATTGCAAGAGGGCTGCCAATACACAACGAAGTACAAATCATTGCTACAAATGGCATCACCGGTTGAAGAACATCTACAACTGATTTTGCATAAGTATTGAGTACTAGGCCAAGAGTGACTGGCACAAGAACAACCTGGAAAAGCACTAATTTAGGTATAAGAATTAATCGGGAACAAGAAAATGTTGATCCATTTTAACATGCAAATCTTTGTAATATGTTGAGTACCTGCAAAATAGACTTTGACATGGCAATTGCATCAACTGGAACGACAGAGCCAATGAGAAGGCCAGTTAAAAGGGGAGTAACAAGAACCGATGCAATGGTGGTCGAGCTGGTCAAGAGAATGCTCAAAGCCACATCTCCTTTGCTCAAGAAGCTGGCATAGCTAGATAGCTGAGCCCCTGCAACGCAAGACATGAGGACAAAGCCAGTGTAGAACATTGGAGACATCCTGAATGCTTGGGCTACTAACACCCCAAGCACTGGCTTAAGCAAGTACTGCCCGATAAGCCCAACGGATAGTGGTAAAGGTCTGCAACACACAAAATCAACAACAATAAAAGCCTTATTCAAAATTTCACTACCGAATTTGCACTATTAACAGCAATGATACTTCATATACAAAGCAGAGAAAAGAAGTTACCTTTTCAAAGCAAGAGCAAAATCATCGATTGATAGTCGAAGACCGATCGACAACATGATTCCTCCCAGAGCAGGAGCATACAGTTCCTTTGAAACCCTGCATTTGTCTCATTATACACAAACCAAACTATACAAATCTGATAAAAGTATCAACTGATAGACATATATGGTCCTCAAGTAACACCAAGGACCAGATATAGGGAGAATAAATATTTTCTATACTTTCAAAAGTATTTATTCAACTGGGAGAAACTAACTTTTCTAGTACAATAACTATGGACATAGAATCACTTGTAGGCCTCAAATAAAAGATAACTATGAGTATTGATGGGTCAAGCCCAAAAGACCCAAAACTATACTGAAGCCCAGTTGCAATTAAAGGCTCAAACCCATGAAGTCCCAGCAGGCCCAATGAAATTCCCAAGCTCAATTAAGTTCACCATGGAGCTACCTCAGCTCAGCTACAAGATTCAGAGAGCATTCAAGACCCCTTACCTCCTCTACCACCTTGGAAGCAGTCAAACGGGGACTCGGTCTTGTGGGGAGCTCCTCAACGGTCACACCCGTTGAGGAGAATCCGCAAAGTCCACTAGAATAGCTGAGTATGGCCTCTTAGTAGCTCCATTCGGTTGAGGACTGAGTATAAAATGTAAGCCCCACCAACACTTGGGGGGCATCACCTTCTACAGAGCACAAAACCACTCTTCCTCTCCAATCTGTAATTCTCCGTTCTCATTACTCACCGGAATCAATAAAATACCGGCAACTCATTGTCATTCCAAAGTGGACGTAGGTCATATTGGCCGAACCACTATAAATTCTCTCTCTCTACTTTAATTGCTATCTTAATTTCCAAATTACTTGACTAGTGGTGTGCAAAGTCAATTTTGTGCATCATCAGTTTGGCGCCGTCTGTGGGAATCAAACAAAATTCTCATTTTTTAACACTGTCAAGCAATGGCAATCACTACACGATCGATGAACCAACATGAAGACAATCCAACACGAGAGGAGGAGGTTGCTCCTCCACCGACCAATCCTGCCCCAAGTGCGCAACAGATGTTGGAGACCATGCAGGAGCTTGTGGCCCAGAACCAACAGATCCTCCAATTAATGCTTGCTGCGCAAGGAGGAGCACAACCTGAACTTCAAGTGAGAGGAGGAGCACCACGCCATGGGCGTCAAGAGGCTCCCTACATGGAGACACCCCATCATGGTGCCACTTTTGGAGCCCATTTGGGCGCCCAGCCTATGGGAGCTCCTTTGGGCGCCCAACATGGGGGACCTCCCCGTGAGGGACTCCAACCTCCTCCTCCTCCAGCTCCTGCTCCTCATGGCGGAGACCCCCCTTTCCATGAAGATGAGGGTGAAAATCTAAGCATGGGGCATGGGAGCCACTTTCACGACAATTCAAGAGGAGCTCCCAATCACTGGGATGAAAAAATTAAAGAAGTCCAAAATCAGTTAGGTGACGTCTTCAATGCCATGTAGGGGTACAACTTGGGTTGGGCAACCCGATTTCAACCCGAGCCCAACCCGAAAAAATTAGGGCTTGGGCTAGGGTTTTTAATACTTGGGTTGGGCTTGGGTCAAAAAACTTCAACCCGAATTCAATTTGGGCCGGGCTCGGGTTGAGGCATCGGCAACCCGATTTCAACCCGAACCCGAATTCAATTAGTGTAATAGTGTGATGTTTTAAGTTTAATATTTTTATGAGTCTAATTTCTATGTTTTCTGGGATTGTACTTTGAGATTACTAGTTTTTTGGTGTGAAAACAGATGATCAATAATCGTGCACTGTTATGAATGAAATATATGGATTGTTTTATGAATTTGTAATTATTCCCCCCTCTCTCTGTCTCTCTTGCAGTGAACCCGAATTCAACCCGAGCCCGCCCGAATTAAACTCGGGCTGGGCTCGGGTTGAGTTTCTCAACCCGAGGTAGGGTTAGGGTTAGGGTTAGGGTTAGGATTGAAGATTATATACCTAGGGTTGGGCTAGGGTTGACTGTCTAACCCGCCCAACCCGCCCGAGTTGCACCCCTAATGCCACGAAGGCGCAAGGACCTGAGACTGTGGACTATTTGGTAGGCGAACTGACACACCTTTCAAGCCGGACGTGGCCAACTATCCCCTCCCTCAAAAGTTTAAAATGCCATCAGTGAAGACCTTTGACGGGAAGAAAGATCCACTGGACCATCTGGAGACTTACAAAACTTTGATGCAGCTGCACAGTGTCCCCGATGAAATCATGTGCAGAGCATTCCCAACCACTTTGAAGGGATCCGCTCGACAGTGGTTTGCCAAGCTCACTCCGGCCTCTATTTCCTCATTCGCTGAGTTGAGCAGGTCGTTCGTGTCGCACTTCATTGGAGGGCGCCGCCACCAGAAGCCCGTTACACACCTGCTCAGCAAAAAGCAGGACAAGGACGAAAGCCTGAGAAGCTACCTCACTCGTTTTAACGAGGAGGTCCTTCAAGTAGAAGAGCCCGATGACAAGGTGTCCATGACCGCATTCTTGGGAGGCCTCCACTCGTCAAGTTTCCTATTCTCGGTGATGAAGCGACCAGCAAGGAACATGCCAGAGCTACTAGCCAAAGCCCAAAAGTACATGAACGCAAAGGACATCACGAGGGCCAGACGAGGTGAGACGTCCAAAACAGGGGAGAAGAGAAAGGAAAGAGACAGAGACGACAAGAAGGAGACTAGCAATAAGCACAACAGGACAGAGAGGGTACCTGTCAGGGACCGGCTTGGTCCTGCTCCTCAGAGGGACCGACAAGCCTTCACTCCCCTCAACGCCGCTGTCGGGCACATCCTATGCCAGATCCAGGATGACCCCGCAGTAAAGTGGCCTGGGAGGATGAAGTCTCCCTCAAACCGCAGGAACCCAAGCAAGTACTGTCGCTTCCATCGCGACCATGGCCATGACACCGACGACTGTTATGACCTCAAAAGGCAAATTGAGGACCTCATTCAACGTGGACACCTTCGCTAGTATGTCGCCGGAAGAGGACAAGCGCCGCCTCCACCTCACAATCAGGAAGATCCACACCCCATTGGAGAGATTCACACCATCTCTGGAGGGCTTGCAAGAGGAGGAGAATCTCTCTCTGCCATGAAGGCTCATGCCAGGAAAGCTAGGCACCTTGACGATGAGCGCCCACCCAAGGCGCCCAAGCATGGCAACAACGAAGTCATCTCCTTCTCAGACAAGGACTTAGAAGGAATCCAGCACCCCCACGACGACCCTCTGGTGCTCACCATGACCGTTGCCAACTTCCAGGTACGAAGGATCCTAGTGGACAGTGGCAGCTCTGCGGACATCCTATTCGCAGAAGCTTATGACAAGCTCAATCTGGGCAGGGAGAGACTCCAGCCCATAAGATCACCCCTCATTGGGTTCTCGGGAGAAAAAATGTATCCACTAGGGTCCATCACCCTACCAGTCACTGCCGGCGCGACACCCCGAAGCTCTATGGTCATGGTTAATTTTCTGGTAATCGACTGTCCATCTGCCTACAACGTCATACTGGGGCGACCTGCTCTCAATACACTAAGAGCAGTGCCCTCCACCTATCACCTCATCCTCCGTTTTCCGACCCCTAATGGAGTTGGAGAAGTAAGAGGAGATCAGGTAGCAGCAAGGGAATGCTATGTCTCCTCAATGAAAACCAGGAAGCCACAGGAGGCACTGCAAGTGGAGGTCCTAGACCCAAGGGATGACACCATGATGGAAAGAGGAGAACCAGTCGAGGAGCTCACCGCGGTAGCCTTAGATGAGGAACACCCAGACAAGAAGGTGTACATTGGCTCTTCCCTCTCTGAAGATCTGGTTCGCCAACTAAGAGACTTTCTCAAGAGTAACATGGACATCTTCGCATGGTCACATGCAGACCTCGAGGGAATTGACCCTGAGGTCGCCACCCACCACCTCAATGTCGACCCTCGTCACAAACCTGTCCGCCAAAAGCTAAGGGGCGCCTCCACTGAAAGGGCCCAAGCCATGGACAAAGAGGTTGAAAAGCTAATAGATAATGGAGCGGTCAGAGAGGTAACCTATCATGAATGGCTTTCCAATGTGGTAATGGTGACCAAGACCAATGGGAAGTGGCGCCTCTGCGTTGACTTTACAGAACTTAACAAGGCGTGCCCAAAGGACAGTTACCCGCTACCAAGAATCGACCTCCTCATCGACGCCACAACAGGGCACGAACTGCTCACCTTCCTGGATGCGTATTCTGGATACAACCAGATCAGCATGCATCCTCCAGACCAGGAGAAGACATCCTTTATCACTCCAAAGGGGACCTACTGCTACAGGGTGATGCCCTTTGGGTTAAAGAATGCAGGGGCAACCTACCAGCGGCCGGTGAACAAAATGTTCCAGTCCCAGATCGGGCGAACGATGGAGGTCTACGTTGACGACATGTCGGTGAAGAGTCTTGTCGCAGCAGACCACGTTGACCATCTCCAAGAGACCTTCACCGTCCTACGGTTATACCACATGAAGCTGAATCCTGAGAAGTGCGCCTTCGGCGTAGGGTCAGGGAAGTTCTTAGGTTTTATGGTCAACCAAAGGGGAATTGAGGCGAACCCCGACAAGATCAAGGCAATTCTCAACATGAAGTCGCCATCCTCAATCAAGGAGCTCCAGCGCCTCAACGGAAGAATTGCAGCACTTAACAGGTTTGTTTCCAAGTCTGCAGACAAGTGTCTGCCCTTCTTTAAAATTCTCCGAAAGGCCTTCGACTGGGGACCTGAAGCAGAGGAAGCCTTCCAGAGGCTTAAGGCCTATTTAGCCATGCCTCATCTTCTTTCACATGCCACTCTAGGGGAAACTCTGTATTTGTACCTATCTGCCTCCTCATCGGCGGTAAGCTCAGTCCTTGTCAGGAGCAGTGAGGGGATACAAAGACCTGTCTACTACGTAAGCAGGGCATATAGGGGAGCAGAAGTAAGGTACTCAGAGCTAGAAAAGCTAGCACTTGCCCTGATCTCAGCAGCAAGGCGCCTACGGCACTATTTTCAGAGTCACGACATCATTGTTGTCACAGACCAACCCCTGAAGAGAGTTTTGGGAAAGCCCGATGTATCCGGCAGACTACTTAAGTGGGCAGTAGAACTCGGGGAGTTTGATATCCAGTATCAACCAAGGGCAACCATCAAAGCACAAGCGTTGGCGGATTTCATTGCCGAACTTACACCAGCAAAGGAGCAAGCCCTCATGGGCGCCCAGCACCCTCCTGGCACCCACAATGGTGCCCAGGCAGCTCCCTCAGGCGCCCAGCACCCTCCTGGCGCCCACAATGGCGCCCAGCCTGCCTCCATGGGCACCCAGCCACCCTTAAGAGCCCAGAATAACGCCCAGCACTCTCCTGGCGCCCAGAATGGCGCCCAGCCACCCTCAGGCGCCCAGGCAGCTCTCTCAGGCTCCCAAACCCCTTCCGGATCCCAGCCTGGCAACCAGGCAGCCCAACCTATGGCCTTACCTCCTTCAGAAAACTCTGAGCGGTCCTCTCTATCATTGTGGAAACTCTACATCGACGGCTCCTCAACCAACGAAGGAGGAGGAGCGGGCCTAGTTCTGATCAGCCCAGATGACACCACTCTCAAGTATGCAGTGAAGCTTCACTTTCTTGCCTCCAATAATGAGGCGGAATACGAGGCCCTTCTCTCTGGATTAAGATTGGCAGCCGAAATGGAAGCCCAACATCTTACCACTTACAGTGATTCTCAGCTGGTAGTTAATCAAGTAAAAGACGAGTTTGAGGCAAAGGGAGCCAGAATGCAGGAATACCTCGGTATGGTGAAAAGCCTAATCACAAAGTTCAACTACTTCGAGATCTGCCACATCCCCAGAGAAGACAACATGGCGGCCGACGCACTTGCAAGGCTCGCTTTGACCTTGGAAGCCCCACCAGAAGGACCAGCATTCATTGGTCACCAGTTCGAGCCAAGCAGGTTGGACATGGCGACCACAAATGTCAACTGTGCATCAGTCGAGTCGAATTGGATGACCCCAATAAAGTTATATCTCCAAGAAGGTGTGCTTCCAGATGATCCTTTAGAGGCCAGGAAGTTGAGGATGAAAGCCTCCAAGTTCACTATCCTGCAAGACACTCTGTACAAGAAAGGCTATTCTTTGCCTTTGTTGCGGTGTCTCTCACCAGAGGAAGCTCAATATGCCCTGCGGGAAATCCACGAAGGGATCTGTGGAAACCACTCTGGAGGGCGCTCCCTTGCTCACAAGGCAATCAGACAAAGCTACTTCTGACCTTCCATGGCAAGGAACGCCCAGGAGTTCTCCAAGAAATGTGACAAGTGTCAACGCTTCGCAACTGTGTCCAGACAACCACCGGAGGAGCTAACAACCATTTCAAGTTCGTGGCCTTTCTCCAAGTGGGGCATCGACATCCTAGGCCCCTTACCCCTCAGTAAGGGACAAAACAAGTTTGTGGTAGTGGCAGTCGACTACTTCACCAAGTGGGCAGAAGCCGAACCCTTGGCCAAAATCACAGACGTAAAGATCAAAGATTTTATATGGAAAAACTTGGTCTGTCGCTTCGGGATTCCCCATGCCATTGTTAGTGATAACGCCAAACAATTCGACAATAAGCTGCTGAACTCCTTCTGCTCAGACCTTCAGATAAAACAACCTCACTCCAGCCCAGCACACCCGCAAGCAAATGGACAAGGGGAGGTCATGGTGAGAACGGTGCTACGCAACTTAAAGACAAGGCTTGAAAGAGAGAAGGGTCTTTGGGTGGACGAGCTACCAGGCGTATTGTGGGCCTATCGAACCACGCCAAGAACTCCTACTGGGGAGACCCCTTTCTCCCTCGCCTTTGGAACTGAGGCGGTCATCCCTGTGGAGATTGGGGTACACTCTCTAAGGGTCCAACACCACAACCCCATCACCAACGAGGAAGGACTCCGCATCAACATCGACTTGGTGGATGAGGCAAGGGAGATGGCTATAGTCCGCACCGCGGAGTACAAAAGACGCATGGCGAAGTACTACAATTCGAGGGTGAAGCCTCGCTCCTTCCAACCAGGGGACTTGGTCCTCAAAAAAGTGATCCTCGCCACAAAGGATGCACGCGAAGGAAAACTGGGACCAAATTGGGAAGGGTCTTACCTCATAACAGAGGTAGTGAGGCCGGGCAACTACAAGATCCAAAACTTTGAAGGAAAGGTCTTACTCCATCCGTGGAATGCTGAACACTTGAAGAGGTACTACCAATGACACCTTGAGAGAGTTAAAAGTAATAAACAGTGGGGACTTGGTTTTATTTTCTACCTTTTTTGGGGATTATTACCCAACATTCAATGTACTTTTTGGGGTTACCACCCAATATCGCAATGAATGAATAAAACTCTACATTTTACTCCAAATGCATCTTTCATTTAATTTCAAAGGAGTACAAAAACAAGGTTATGAACCGTCTTTCCTAAAAAAAAAAAAAAAGGAAAATCAAAAGTCCTCAATACTCTATCTACTCTCATGGTTGTCCTCCTCCTCCTCATCACCTTCCTCATTGTCCTCAGTCTCATCATCCTCGGCCTGGTCAGAGCCTCCATCACCATTATCAGGCGCCTCGGTTGGCATGAAGCCTGAGACGTCAACACCAGGATAGGCAACTGAGATCTTCCCCCGAAGCTCATCGTAACCATCAATGAAGACATCTGCAAGGCCATTCATCAAATCTCTCTCAGCTGCGACAGCCCTCTCCTCAACCTGCAAAGCTCTATCATGAGCTGTCTTCACCTCTGCCTCCGCAGCAGCCTCTCTGAGCATGGCCCTCTCACGGGTCTTCGTAAGCTCAGCCTCACTGAGCATGGCCCTCTCGCGGGTCTTCACAAGCTCAGCCTCTTTGAGCACGTCCCTCTCACGGGTCGCCGAAAGCTCAAATTCAAGATCAGCTATCTTCTCACGAGCCTCCTTAAGCTCAACCTCAAGCCCGGTCGCCTTCTTATAGGATGCCACAAGCTCAGCCTGAGAACCCCTTCTAGTAGCTTCTAACTCAGCAATCCTCACTCGAGCCGCAAGGAGCTCATTTTGCATAGCATCATGATCTTGCTTCATCTGGTGATGAGTATAAGTTCTTGAAAGTAAGCACATGGATGCAATAGAAGCCTGAAGAAAGACAAAAGTCAGAGAAAATTTAAGGAAAAACTGGAGAAAGGGATACAACTAACCCTTACCTGAGCCAGGCCTTCCAAAAAATTGCGGAAACTTCCTTCGGTACCCAGAGCATTAATCCCGATAACATCATCAGAAAACACAAAACGCCCAAGTCGATCTCTTATGATGGTTGCATTACCCAACATGGAGCTGATCAACGGTGCACTTCTTGGAGCTCCCACAGAAGGAGTCCCTAGAGTAGCGGGAACAGATGAAGGAGTCGTCGCCCAAAGAGGCACTTGATGGGGGCACCCCCGAGGAGCCACCGGAGAGGTTGCTTGAGGAGAGGTCACCTCGATTGGAGAAGTTACTTGGGGGGCATTTCCTTTCCTCGCCACCTTGGAAGGGGGAGGGCTCCTACTAGAAAGACGAGATCCAATCACCCCCCTATACATCTCTGCAGAAACAACAAAGTGTTGTAGATGAAAAATGCCAGACAAAGGTGAAAAGTACAAAACAATTACCGTACCTTTCCTCTTCAAGGAGGAACCGCCCGACTTGGAAGAGGGAGCATTAGCCTTAGAAGGAATCGAAGATGAAACACGGACTCCTCCATCTTTGAGTACGAGAGTTCCAAAATCCCGTATGGGATGAGCTCGCACAGCCTCAAGCTTCCACTCCTGACCCTGGGAGAGTGTAGGGGAACCTGCATGGAATATGGTGAGCACACAGCTTATGAGGAATATGGTAAGAAAAGAGTAAAAATATGGGACGTACCGACTTTCTTTGGAGCGACCCATCGTGATGGTACCAGTGCCCTATCAACATCTGAAGCCCACTCTCTACCGATAAATATGAAATGAGTTTTCCAGCTTTGGCAGTTGGAGGCCAACCCAGTAATTAGCTTGCCTCCCCTCGAATTAAAGTAATACCAACCTCGGTTGGGAGCCGGAGTCTCACTCAAGAAATAGGCTGCATGGAACTCAATGGCAGAAACATCCTCATGGTGCACTTTTCTCCACAATTCCAGAAAGGCTATTAGAACCCTCCAACCATTGGGTGTCAGCCGCCCGGGCGTCAATGAAAAATAGTTCAAAATACCACAAACGGGAGAAGGGATGGGAAGCCTGAGGCCAACCTCAAGCATCTCCTCATAAATGACAATGTCACCAGAGGAGTCATCGCAAGCGGGCTCGCCTTTTTCTGCTCGACGGCACAATACAGTAGGAGGAATGCGGTATGTGGAAATAATCCGCGAAATATCGGCATCTAAAATTAAAGTGCTGACAAGGGTACTTACTTTGGACCCGTCGTCGTCATAGATTACTTTGTGTTTTTTGCTGCGAAGACGTGAAGGATTACCCAAACCACTGCCAGGATCCTTGCCATGAAAAGTACCCAGAGCACTCACCTCCTGAGCTGTGTACTCCACACCGCTCAGTCCAGCACCTGAAGAGATACCTGACCCTCCCTGATCGCTTAATGGAAGAAGCCCAACGCCTGGAATGGCCTTCTCGCCCAAAAGGGCGCCTGGCATGCTCATCTCGCCCAAAGTGGCGCTTGGCATGGCGCCTAGCATGCTCATCTCGCCCAAAGCGGCGCCTGGCATGTTCATCTCACCCAAAGTGGCGCCCAAAGGGTCCCCACCCTTGCTCATCTCGCCCAAACCAGCAGGAATAGCGCCTGGAGGCGCGCTGTCCAGCTCGCCCAAAGCTCCTTGACCGCCTGGATGTCTCAAGTCAGCACCTGAGGTGGTGCCCAACTCCTCTCCTTGCTCACACAGCACATGGGCTGGTCGCCCAGCACCCAGATCGCTGTCCAGGACAGCCTCTTCGGCGCCTAGATGGTCGTTCAGTTCAGCGCCCAACTCCTTTCCTTCCTCGCCCAGCACATGGGCTGATCGCCCATGCTCCCCCAGCACATGGCTGGTCGCCCATGCTCGCCTAGCACATAGGCTGGTCGCCCAGCGCCTATGACGCCCAGAGAGCTACCCGAACCAGCGCCTATAGCACCCAGAACAGTCTTCTCGCCTCCCATGCCGCCTGGACCAGCCCTTTTCTCGCCCAACTCAGCTCCCATGGCGTCTATTACTCCCTTCCCAACACCTATGGCATGGGTCGCCTCACCCCCATGGCTCACCTCTCCAATATTCACTTGATCCATGAAAACCCAAAAGAAAACCTTAACAGAAGATTTCGGCTATGGCTTCTTAGCAAAAGTAATATGGGTCTCTTCTCTCTTTTGCTCAAATCCAAGAATCTCAAAACACAAGATCTTCAAGGTTGTCAAGGAAACATTGTTGAATGAGTTAAAGAAAGTGGGTAGTGCTCAAACCCAAGAATCTCTAGTCTTGGGTCTTCAAAACTCAAGGAAAGTTTCACCTCTCCCACTCCAAGAAAGGTCCTGTGAGGAAATGGACAAATGAAGAAGAAAAGTACCTATTTATAGCCTAGGGTTTTCAAAAGAGGGAAAAGCCCCAAATTGAAAATCAAGGGCTACCTTGAAAATCAAGCAAAAATCTAAGCAAAGACTTGAGGTATTCAGTGAAGCAAAAAATATTTTGAAGGGAAGAGTCATCTAGAGAGGGAAGTCTACACCGCCAAGAACTCAAGATTCAAATTAATGCCCCATTTTCCAAGTTTCCTTGGACACGGGGCATTGGGGGGCAAATGATGGGTCAAGCCCAAAAGGCCCAAAACTATACTGAAGCCCAGTTGCAATTAAAAGCTCAAACCCATGAAGACCCAGCAGGCCCAATGAAATTCCCAAGCTCAATTAAGTTCACCATGGAGCTACCTCAGCTCAGCTACAAGATCCAGAGAGCATTCAAGACCCCTTACCTCCTCTACCACCTTGGAAGCAGTCAAACAGGGACCCGGTCTTGTGGGGAGCTCCTTAACGGTCACACCCGTTGAGGAGAATCCGCAAAGTCCACTAGAATAGCTGAGTATGGCCTCTTAGTAGCTCCATTCGGTTGAGGACTGAGTATAAAATGTAAGCCCCACCAGCAGTTGGGGGCATCACCTTCTACAGAGCACAAAACCACTCTTCCTCTCCAATCTGTAATTCTCCGTTCTCATTACTCACCGGAATCAATAAAATACCGGAAACTCATTGCCATTCCACAGTGGACGTAGGTCATATTGGCCGAACCACTATAAATTCTCTCTCTACTTTAATTGCTATCTTAATTTTCAAATTACTTGACTAGTGGTGTGCAAAGTCAATTTTGTGCATCATCAAGTATGATTGATTGAAGTATTTAAAATCTTGAAAAACAAGAAATTTCCATCCTGAATTCAAATAATTTTCTCTTCAAACAAGATTGCAAGTAGTAAATGGTGCACCCTAGCCCCAAAAAAGAAACCATGGAAAACTGATATTTATTAAAGTAATAAGACAGTAAAAAACAAGTACTAAAATATGAAATGTAAAAAAGTTATTAACCTTGAAACATATCATAAGCAATTATAAAATCTTAAATGCTAAATAACTGATTGGAATTACATTAAAAAGCTAGAGAGAAAGTTCAACGGAAGGCTCACCAAGTGAAGGTTGAAGGCTGAGAAAGAGCGGCAATTGCAGTGAGAGCGACGACAAACGGAAGCATTGCCGACAAAATCTGTGAAGAATCAGCTTTTTCAACGACTTCTTCTAATACACCACGAGGGTTTGCACCGAAGGACAAGAACGTGAAGTTACCATCTCTTGTGTGCAATCCGACTTTGCCAATAAACGGCGACGAAGTCGAGCACATGACCGCCGATAATGATCCGCCATTGGAACTCTTCGAAACTTTGATAGTCGGAGGGAAACGACGCTTATTCAAAACAAAAGAGAGAGAATTGGAGATTGAGTATGAAATAGAAGTGGAATAAGAGAGGAAGAGACCTGGGTTGGACTTGGAAGTGTTTGAGTGGAATGGAATTGTTGTCATTTTTTTAAGAAGAGAAAGTGGGTTGTTGATGGGAGAGACTAACTCGGGTTTTAGTCTGGTTTGTCGTTGGCACTCTAGCTGAGGGATTGCGTTTTCAAGCAAGGGGACCAAGAAGAAGAAGACGACTAGACTCCACCCTAGCGTAAGGAAGATGATGTGATAAAGAGAAAAATTTTCTACTTAATTACTTATTAACAATGATAGAGACATGTAGATCATGGTGTTTCTTGAGATGGTCGTCTACTGTTCCCCGCCGGTAGGGTTACATGGGATCAGAATGGATAGAACTTAATTGGAATCAAGTTTAAATAATTTCTTAATTAAAAAATAAATCAAATTTTGCAAACTCCAATTTATTTATATGTAAAGTAATCGAACTATTTGGGTTCAACTCGAGTTCGATTCATTTTAGATTCGACACAAACTTGACTCATTTTATAAATAAATCGAACTTAAATAATTTTTTAAACTCATTTAAAAAAAACGAGTTCGTCAAGCTCAACTCGAGCACATAAAACTCGACTCAATTATTGACTGCTGGTGAGGAATTCACTCCCAAGTCGCCGCTCTGCTGTATCTGGCCTGCCCATACCTATGGCCAAAAAAGTAATGAATCTTATAAATATCACGTATAAGAGCATCTCTAATAACAAATTATATTTTAGCTACCCAAAAAATAATTTTTTCTATTTTAACTACTCACTTTTTCAATACACACTCCAACAGATTCTCTATATTTTTAACTATTCCTTGTAAATATTATTTCTCATTCATTTTATATTATTTTTTTGGAGAATAATGAAAGGGAGAAAGAGAGAGAATGGAAGAAAGGAGATGAAGAGAGAGAAAAAATAATATAAAATATGTTTATAAGTTGCTACAGTAATACTCTATATTTAAAGTATCACTATAACAAAAATCTATTTTAGAATATCTGAAGAGCATCTGTTGGAGTATAATTTTTTGCTTTGATTAGCTAAATTTTAACTATTTTTGTGCTTTACGGCATCTATCGAAGATGCTCTAAGTAACTTGTAGCCTTGCAACTCGCACATACTGAAAAGGTGACGTATAGTTTTACTTTCTTGATTTTTGAATGGGAACTAAGATGATTGAGATTTTTTTTGTTATACTTCCAATCGAGTTTATTTAATAATAAATTATTTATTACAGTTAATTTAATATTAAGTAAAAATAAATAAAAAAATATATAATTGAGAGAATCTGAATCCGAATATGAATAGTATGGTACTTTTGGATTGAAACTTTCTACTCAATAATAGTTAATCACACGGCGAGAGGTTCATTTATAAATAATGAATTTCACTTGTATTAATATTAGGTGATGTATCATTAAATAAAATTAAGTCAAAGTATATAGAGAGTTCTAATTTTTTTCCGGCACAAATTTTGCACTTCCAACCCTTCGATTGAATAATTGCTAGTGTTTTCTCCCCCACACCTCTATCTCTCTCACTCACACACAGATAGACACACACATAGTCTTCTCCGTCGTGTAAAAGGTGAGGCCCCCAATGCAAGCAACACACTACATGGCTCTTCTTCCATGTGTTGATTGGTTTGGTTCCATCCAAAAATAGTCCACGCGGTGTTGCCGTCTTGGTATGCTAAACATGCCACACTCTTGATAGAAATCTCTCGTTTAATTGCTCATTGCATAGTGTCCTTTGGACCCTTTTTATTTTTGACAGCATAAAATACTAGGGAACATTTGCAAGTTTCGTCACAGAAATAAGTTAGGCAGATTGTTTCCCATAGTCCCGCCCACATGGTTAAGCAAGACGTCGTCCTTAAACCACCAGTTCCAACAAAATAAAAACATCCATAAGGCATACTAGCAGACTTATGCTGAGTTAGAAGGGGTCGAAAAACGGTTATCCGAACCGACTATATTGCCACCTTGAGGAGACTGGAACACATCCTGAGTTGGATTCTTCATCTAAATAAACATAGTGGCCACCATTATGCAATGAGCAAATCCCTTGACAATGCCCATAAAACATAGATTTATGTCTACATAACACATGAATAACTAGTTCAGTTAGCAAGCTTCATTGTTAAACATGTAATCCACATTTTGCTTAATTGCACAAGATGTCATATGAGCCAAGAAGGTTGATATCCTTTTCTTTTATATTCCAAACCTAGATCGAACGTGTTTGTAAAATTCTACATTTTAGCAGCAAGTTTGTTCCCCATAATAGATGCAACAAATAAGACACTCAAAAATAAAAATAAAAACTTTTCTAAGATATACATTCCAGTGTTCTAAAAATGAATACCGAGCAGACAAACCCAAGTCCAAAAGGCTTAATCACCAAAATTTATTTATCCCAACATTGCTTTTTGCATAGATCAGTAGCCAAATTCGCAACTCATAACTATAGAAACAGGATGACAAGGTTCAGAAAAGGGAATACCATATTACCAAATACAAACAAAAATTAGTAAATAGCAGAGTTAAGAAAAAACTGAGAGAAAAAACAAGGTGATGGCAGTATAACCCAACAAAAATTTAGCAAATGAATCGTGAAATACCTCAACTATTGCAGAGATGGAAATAGGAGAAAGAAAGCAATTTTATTTTCATTTCTTCCATCCTGGAAGTATGTATATCTCATTGTCTAACACTTATACTACAAAAAGAGAATCGAAACAACAATCATTTTTATGTCCACATTCATAATGAATTCAATTTACAAAACAAACTTCTGCAGTTTTATCACCTTGACTCGATGCTCTTGTATCAATACATCATGCGTTCTTTTAACCATTTCTGAGATGCCGATGACTTTCATATTGCCTTCTGCTGACCTTCTTCACAATCCAATTCACAGTAATTTTCGCCTAGACAAGGAGCTGGGAAGACTACTTTCCAGACTCTGAAGTCTGAACTATACAAGAAACCGCAAGCAAGCACTCTGAAATGAAGCACAGGACCTGCTAAACCAGACTCTCTTAAGACATGTACATAAAATGAATAGAACTCCTGACTTGATTGAGTTGTTGTGCATCCTGAATCATCATCTTAGACCCTCACAATTCACAAAATAGCCCTTGAGCATGCTTTCTGATCAAGTCGGTATCGGAGCTGAGCCAGCTGACTCTGCATACAAAGAAGCAAAATATATTAGTCCCAATTTTTTTTTATACATGACAGCACTCAACTGCTAAGTCGTATGCTATAAAAATAAGATCAGAGTTACAAACTGAAACAATCATAACTCATACAATGCATAACATGCAGCAGAAAAGAAAAAAACAATAAAACTTGGATCATCCATTCTAGAAATCCTGCAACCCACAATCAATAAAATAAGTTACAAAACTACAACCAATACCCAGAATGCAAAGAGATCATCGAATTTACAAGGAACTATCTCAATCTTTGAAAACTATGCACTACCAAGGAATGAACCCGATTCACTTTCTTCATAGATTAACTAATTCTTCAATGAAAGACACCAACAAGCTTCTCATTAATTACCACATCAAGACCAATAATTTTGAAATTAAAAAAGTTCGATGCCCAAAAGGCATAGACAAAAATATCCAAGCACAAAACAGTAAGTTGGCATATGAAAGAGACAAGAAAGACCTTAGATAAAGTCTCAGCTTTGAACCTCCCACTTTGAAGATCATCCAGCTGAGCAACCATACAATCCCGCGGCGTTTCAAAGGAAGACAGAGAAAATTGCTTAGAGACAACACCAACATCAAAGTAAATCAATCCAGAAGTGGGTACATCAACCCGAATTTCCTTCACAGGGAACCACAGAAACAAATCTTGGGCAGAAATACCAGACAGCCCACCGATCTGCCCATAGCTCAAATTGCCCGAAACATTTGTATCGTAGTGTAATTCATTCTCAAACTTGGCATTGCAAGCCTGATCCAAATGGACCTCAAAGTTTCCAGAATCGTCCAAAGTGAAGTCCTTCACACCCTTTGGAAGCAAACCCATAGGAAGCCCATTGGATCGAAGAACATCGTATATAGATAATTCCTCTGATTTTAATACCCAGAAATGGGTTGAAAAAGAGCACAGAAGAAGAGAAAGTACTATGAAGGATTGAGGAAGCATGTTGTCGGATTAGGTTGTGTTATAGCATAGGGATTATGACGTGGGTATAGGGCTAGAGGGTCGTTGAGGGTATGAGTTATAGATTAGGGTTTTACGGACTAGAGGGCAGAGAAGAAGAGAGGGACGAGAGAAGGGAGAAGCGGTCAAGCAGTAGAAGTCATTGTTGCCAGCGGGAATACAGAGAGGATTAGGAGAATGATCAATTATTGGTGGTGCGAGTGGGGTCCTTGGAGAAGGTTTGTATCTTCTACGGTAGAGCATAATGGTCCTATAAAATTATCTAGTAATGTTTAAACACGTGGATTGACTCGAGGAGAGGAGACTTCAATAAGAAAGGGACACGTGGAGAGTGGGCCAATGGTTGAAAACTTGAACTGTTCGGTTCTTAACGAATCGGATTAAAATTCGATTTCAAAGCTATTTTATATTGGAATTGTGAAAATTGGAACTGAGTCCCCTTAGATGTACTTGTTTGGAGATAAGTCCTGCAAAGAAACTTATAAGGAACTAAGTCCATATTTAAAATTATATGTAATGACTTAAGTTCACTTTTTTTTTTTATCTCAAAAATACTCTTTCTTGAAATGAAGTTAAATTAATTTCCTATTTTAGAAATTGTTATCCCTTAATTCAAGATCAATTAAAATATGTCAATAAAATCTCCATCATAAATTTAAAATTCAAATTTAAAGCTCTCTCTCTCTCTCTCTCTCTCTCTATATATATATATATATATAATCTTCACCATAAATTTAAAATTCAAATTCAAAACTCTCTCTCTCTATATATATATATATAGTGGTGGTAGTGATGTGGAGTAAAAAGGAGCTATCGAAGTGGAACTTGAATGGATTTTTGTGTGGTGGTCATGGTGGTGAGCATTGTTGTGGAGATGATGACAACGTGATGGTTGACGTTGCTCGGGAGGTGACGATGGTGCGATGGTGCGATGGTGGCAGTGCTATGGTAAGAAAGATGATATATATTCAAATTCACGTTACTATTTTTTTTATTATGTTACTGCTTTTGTTGAGTATGTTACTGTTCATGTTACTATTATTTTGAGCATGTTACTGTTTTTGTTGAACATGTTATTACTATTATTTTACTAAATATTTATTTTCAATGTTACTATTTATTTTGTTTTTGAATAATACTATTTTTTGTGTTTGAATGGTACTATTTTTTTGCGTTTGAATTTGAGAGAAATAATTATTGTTAAGTATGTTACAGTTTTTGTTAAGCATGTTACTATTTTTGTTGAACATGTTAATATTTTTGTTGAACATGTTACTGTTGTTATTTTTTAAAAATATTAATATTGAATTTTTCAATTTTTTTTATATTTAAATGTTACTATTTTTTTTGTGTTTGAATGTTACTATTTTTTATTTTTAATGTTACTATTTTTTATTTTTTGTATTTGAATGTTACTATTTTTTATTTTTAATATATATATATATACACCTAACTTATATATGGATATAAATAGATAAGAGAGACGGAAAATTTTAATATTAGTCAAACTCTTAACCTATATATGGATATAGATAGATATGAGAGAGAAAATATTTTAATATTAGTCAAACTCCTAAGATTTAGGAGTTTTTAATTTTTAGTTTTATTTCACTTCTAAAGAAAATGGATAGTATGGTAAAATTGACAAAAAACGGACTTCATAACAAATAAGTTTTCTTGACGGACTTAAATCCAAACAAGTCCATATAGGGGGACCGGCCTCCAAATTTCCCATTGGAATTTGATTTAAAATCCTTAATTGTTCAATCAATTTCAATTTTAGAGTAATACTATGCCGGACCTACAAATTTGACATAATTTACTGACATAATTTATAAAAATATCCTGAATATTTTATAGGGTAAATTTTATCAACACTCCTTCTAAATAAACATAACTTCAACGACACCCCCTCTTAATTCTGAAATTTCAATGTACTCCCTTTTAGGTCTATTATATTAACATTTAGATTCATCAATTTAATATTTAATTTTATCAAATTAATGTCTTTTATTTAATTTAAACTCATCTCATCAAATCAACACAAAATTGATATTTAATTTTATAAAATTAGCATTTAATTATATTAATTTAATATTTTATTTCATTAAATTAACATTATTTCTTTATTTTAATATTAAATTATTATTTAATTTCAGCTATGCCCGAGAATGAATGAATTGTGATATAGCGCCGAATAAGCCACTGCTCTATTCCCGACTCGAAATCCATAAAGGACTTTAAAGGAGAAAAAATAGGGGGCCCTATACCATACATTCTGCTGCCTCGGGACGACTGCACGTTACATCATAGCAGCACGACCACAGTGGTGTATGAAGGGATTACCTTCAAAGAAGCTTATGATGGCTTATGGCTCCTTGAGATGCTGGCTCCGATCACATAAGCTTATGATCGAACCCTTTTCTAATCCTAAGTCAAAGGGTCGAGAAACTCAACGCCACTATTCTTGAACAACTTGGAGCCGGGCCTTCCGATCTCATCCGATCAAGAAATGAAATCGAAGAATTTGATGCCCACCGCGCCCTCTCTTTCAATTGAGCTGATCGCCTCGCTTCGCTAGTTAGAGTTGTGCTCTTCCTGAGCTGATTGCGGCGTACCCTGCTTCCACTATTGTACGAATAGCATTTCCTGCTAAGGTTTGAGCAGCAAACGGCATTTGTTGAGGTGTCAGAGGAAGTGGACAAAGAAGCAGCTGTTTTCGCACCTGAATCAAGGAAGATGCCCACAATCGGTCTTAGCTATAAAGGCTTGTTTGCAGGACAAATGTCACTGAAAGAGTTCCTAACCGTTATACCTTTCTTCTGCAATGATTTCATTCTGGGATTCCGCAGTATCGAGGATGATACCAAAGATCTGTATTTGTTTATAAACTCTCCTGGCGGATGGGTAATACCCGGAGTAGCTATTTATGATACTATGCAATTTGTGCGACCAGATGTACAATACTAAATTGGCATTTAATTTTATTAAATTAAAATTTAATATATTAAATAGAATATTAAATTCTATTAATTTAACATTTAACCTTATCAAATTAATGTCAGTTATTTAATTTAATACAAAATGAACATTCAATTTCATTAAAGCAACATTTAAATTTATTCAAGGAACATTAAATTTTATCAAATCAATACTAAATTAATATTTAATTTTATCAAATTAAAACTAAATTAATATTTAAATTTATCATATTAAGACCAAAATTATTTAATTAATATTAAATTTTATCAAATAATATTTAAATTTTATATATGAAGGGTGATATATGAAGAATGGTCAGGTGGCGTTGTGGAAGACAGACGATAGCAGAGAAGTTAGAAATTGATGAAATTTTGACATTGACTTTATCGATTATAATTTTATTATAACACAATTATTTTTAACTATAAAATAAATTTAAAACCCTGTAATTTATAACGAACAACAAAAGACATACCACAAAGGGAACTTAGGTAATATAAGAAAATAAGAAACCGAAAAGTGTACCTCTTACCCAACAACTTATAAGAAAATAGATTTAATGACTTAAAAGTCTAACGGGTGTTTTGAATGAAAAAAATTTAAAAAATCTGCATGAAAAACATTTACAAATCTGCAAGAAAAAAAATAAATTTTTTTTTTTACCAACTTAGGTAGTGATCGTTCACTATGGAGAACGAGTTGAAGAATAATGGCTGACTTTAATCTCTTATGTCTTCCGACAACCCCATATCGTTTTGGAATTTCACAAACAACAAAATGTGTGATATATATAGTAGAAAAATGATTGGTGACATTTTAGTATATTTACATAAGGAATGGTAGTTTTGATATTTTCAGAAAATTTATAGTCAAACAGTTACTTTTTCTACTGACAGAGTTAAAAATTATCATTAAGGAAGTGTTTTTGATTTGAAAGTATAAACCAGAAATAAGTGCAGTGAAGTTTCAGAATCGAAAAGGAGTATCATTAAATTTAGACCTAACTAGAGGAGGTGTGGATGAAATTTTTCCTTATTTAAATTTGCCAACCATCAGAAACTTGATTTGAATAACTCAATGAAAATTGAATTTTAAATATTAAAATTTTAAAACATTGAAATACGATTTCATGGTTTTGAATTTAAATAATAAGTTGAAATGTCAATTTATATTTAGATAAAAATATTTAAATATTGAGCGCAACGGTTATACAACATCAACAATATCACGTAGTATAATGTTGTTTACTAATAAGTGAACAAGTAGGCAATCGAACACTATAAATTTAATAACTACATTCATATAAAGATGTGAAATCCATTTTATCCACTTTCTAATTTTTTTATTAGATTGTTATATCACGTAACACTACTGATATTTTATAACTGTTACATTGAATATTTAGTTTGGAGAGAGAAAGAGAGATTTTGTTTTGACATATGAAAGTGCAACCAAAGAAAGTTTTCTATTTTTTTTTAGTTTAACGGTCAGAGTTGTTTGGACCAGTTTACGCGTATCTCGATTAATTTTCTCTCCGGTTTGATCAAAGACAGGTCATCCACGCCGAGACTAAGGTTATCATGAGGGATAAATCTCTCATGACCTGACCCCAAAAACTTATCAAAATTCAAACTCAAGATATCTACCGGGGGTTAAGAAACATATTTCTCATTAGTTAGCCCCTTATGCCGGAAAAAGGTTGAACAATCCAAGAATGACTATAGTATATGGCAGTTGACGAATGTACAGAAAAGGGAATGGAATGGGAATGTGAATATGGAAAAGCCTGAGGCTGTCCACTACCATGAATTATGATGTTGTCTATGTCATATTTCCCCTTACTAGGCTAAGTTTTGGAACTAGAGAGGTCATATGCAACATTGATGAGTAATTGTTTTAAGTTTTTTGCTGAATTTTTGAATGTTTCTTGTTGCTTATGTATGGTTAGATTGGGCATGGCAAGCAAGTCCAAATTTGCATTATTTGGACTAAAGGCCAACTAGGTGCATTAATTTTCACATTTTGCTGCCCAAATTCCATCTCTAACATCTTTTTTTATGCAGGGTCTTAATTATACATTCTTTAAACTCACGGTTATAATATAAATTAGAAATACGTTCAATTATTTACAAACCATTCACAACAGATTAATCGATATAAAATTTTAACTGGAAATCTTGAGGTACTCATGGATGATATAGACTTAATTTTTATTTTGATTAGAACAAGTAATTATTCTCATATTCAAGTCCTCTTATAATTCAATCCTGCCACAACGATCGTAGGAGATATTAGTTGTGGGATAGTATAAATTTCTGAATTGCATCTATCAATTTCCTTATTTCGCCAAAATTATAAACCCAGTTTCTATAACGCATTTTAGGATAGCAATGTGTAATTAATCTAAAATCAGATTATTTGTTTGTCTGGTAAAATTTAGCATCCAATAACTCCAAATTGGAAGATAATGACTGATTTTAACCCACATATTATGTAAGACAATTTATTTACTATATAAGGAGAAACAGAGCATATGAGGCAGCTTGGGTATCATTTCTACTCATGGAACTAAACACTTGATGGAAATAAAATAAAAATGGTGATGGGCCAAAGTGGCAGTGCTTGATATTGAAATTGAAGCTTAAGAAAACAAGAGGCTTTGCTGGCAACAGCCCTTCTTTTTTTCTTTTTGTTGTTATTGTTGGTTAGACACTATTACAGAGAGGAGGACAACGAGATTCAAACTCGCAATCTTAAAGTTTAACAGCAAGAACGGTGAAAATTAGACTAATCACTAACCTCTGTTGGCAACAAATTGATCAAACTAGGGTTCGTTAACCTTTTCATACCTATGGAATCTGAATTAAATGGAGGGGATAAGAAGATTTATGCTCATTGAACTTCAAGTCAAAGGTTAAAAGAAAAAAAAATGAGAGAGAAAATCAATTTCTCTAGCATTCATGGATTGAAATCCCTCTAGTTGCGGTTTTTTCAATTTTTGTTATTGATAGATCATTCATTGTGCATGAGTGAAGATAGAGAGTTTCACTCGAAGTGGGTCTTACTTAAAGTGGGGTCTCATCCATTCTCAGAAGTCACGGTTGAAGAATATATAAGGGATGAGATGAATGATTTTCAGACAGCATGATTGTGCTGGGTTTGGACTTTGGAATTGCTAGAATTTAAGCTCCACTACCGAAGACAAAGACATTGCTTAACGCAATTCCAAATTTGACCAAGCTAGTATTCTACTAGGTTGACCACATGGTATGAGCACTAGTTCAATTCCCTAAACTTAGGGCCAGTGGGAATGCGATGAACCTCTCTTAAAGCTAGAAACTTGAAATGGTACCTAAAGTGTAGTTCAAGTAATAATAGGTGATGAGTTTAGATTTAATTGGGTTAGACCCAATAAATTAAGTAAGCTCAAATCAACTAAAAGGCAAGTCAAGCCCAATTCGTGAATTCGACACAACCCAAGGTCTAAGGAATTCAAGAATAATTAGAGCATGTGAGGAGTAATTATCGGGATACTTACTCTCGAAAATTAAGACAACCTCTTATGGCACTCATCTTTTGTAGCTACCCGGAAAATTAATACATTTGTCCTCACGTCACGCCTTAACTAAAGCTCTGTGCCTATAAATTGTAAGCTATATCTACATGAGAGGGCACCTTTTAATCTATCTCTACATATCTCTACACATAACTTCTCTTTCTCCTAGCTATTGTATCCCTCCCGGAGTTAACCATTGATTTATCTCTCGTTCTCATTACTTTATCAATAAAGGTCCCCCGACCACCATTGTCGTTTTTTGGAGTGAAGTAGGTCACCCCGGACCGAACCATTATATATCTATGTGTTGACTCGATATTTATATTATTACCATTGATTGCTCTATTTATTGTCCATTAATTACACTTTATCACACACTCGACTGTTGATCTTGCATAAGCTTGTTTTGTGCATCATCAATATGAACGAGTTATAAATTCAGATGTCTAGAGTTCGAATCTTGACAATTTCGTGGGGTCAGGGTATGAGGAATTTATCTTTAATGAATATCCTAGTTTTGACGTAGATGACTTGCTTTTGACCGGATCATGAAAAATATTCATCAAAGAGTACGTAAATTAACTCAAACACCTCTGACCGTTAAACCAAAAAAAACAAAAAACTTGAAATGGTGGTAGCTAGGGATTCGATATAATAATATCTATTCATTATTAGGGGTGCAACTTGGGCGGCCTAACCCAAGCCCAACCCAAAAAAAATAAGGCTTGGGTTGAAGTTTTAAAATTTTGGGTTAGGCATGGGTTCAAAAATTCTAACCCGAATTGAATTCGGGCAACACCTGGATTGAGGCTTCGGATTATCAGGTTCAACCCGAATCCGACAAATTAAAAATATATATATATGTATAAAGTACATAACAAGACAACTAGGGTTCCTTCATGCGCCTTCGCCTTCGCCTCTGCCTCTGCCTCTCTCATTCTCTCAATCTCCGTCTCTCTCTTTCTCTCAACCTCTCTCACTTCGCCTCTCTCTCAAATTTGTAAAGACCTTAACGAAGACCTCAGAGGAAGTTCATTGATCTACGCCTCCTCTCAAATATGTGCTTCTCTTTCTTGTGGTTATTGTGGTTGTGGTGTGGTGGCAGTGGATAGTGGATAGTGGGCAGTGGTTGTGCTATGATGTTTTGGACTTTTTAGTTTAATTTCTTGTGTTGTGTTATAAAGTAATTTATATTTAAACCCAAAATTAGCCCGAATTAAGTAACCTGAATTCAACACGAGCCCATCTGAATTCAACTTGGGCAGTACTCAGGGTGAGTACATCGGGTTGAAGTCGGGTTAGGGTTAAAGTTGGTGATTATATACCTATAATTGGGCTAGGGTTGATCTCTTAACCCGTCCAACCTGTCCAAGTTGCACCCTTATTCATTAGTAGCAATGTGATCCACAAGATTTATATTCTTAAAGGAGCACATTTCCTTAAAATAAATAGGGTTGAAGACACAAGGGGATAGTAATCACATTGGTAACATAAAGAAATTTATAAATTTGAAAAATATCTTTCAATATAATAATTCAAAATGTTGGATGATTAAAAAAAAAAAAAAATTACATCAAAACCTTGATATTTGTCACTTAATCACTTAGACCTCATGACATATAAAATATGATACACAGACCCCCTCTCGTTAATATCTGTTAATATATTCGTTAATAAATTACATCAAGACTCCTGAAATTTGAAGCGTATAATGCTTAAACCCTTCAAGTGTAAAATATTAAAATCATACATAATTTTGATCAGGGTAGATGAGGGGAAAAAAACCAAATTTTTTAGGGTGCATAATTATAAATACATGTACATTTAGTTTGCTTGAGTTATAGTTTAATAAGAACATTTATTGTCAAGTAAATAAATGAAGGAGATTTCTAAGCAACTACATTTTAATTTTAATAAATCTATATTTTAAAATCTTTAATGGTATTAATTATAAATGTCCGAGTGTATCTAAAGGAGCGTACCCCATCATTATTCAGTGACACTTGTCACATCCTAATTGGGCAATGTGAGAGTATCTTGGCAATCACGTTGCGTTGCCACTCTTTGATCTTCTTTTTTTTTTTTTTTCTTGAATCCTCCATTAACATATTGTAGTGGGCTGACTCAGTTGGGTCTCCCTCTCTCTCTCTCTCTCTCTCTCTTGCCTTGTAAGCAAACAACTGAAAAGTTGAAACCCATCAACATTCGGTTATACAGTCCTCCATCATCAATAGTGTGTGTGCTTAGAATATATTAAGACCTCTCTCTGTTCTAACAGATTCAAAGTTTCTGAACTCACTAACCATGGCTAACCATAGTCACTTATTCCACGCAGTACTCATTTGTATTTCACTTATCTTTTGGTTAACAGAAGCAGCCCCTGAAAGTGCACTGATCACACAAATTCCTGGTTTCAACAGCACTCTTCCTTCCAAACACTATTCCGGGTAGGCGTTTTTATATATATTTTTTGCTTCTAAATCATGTATATATGCTTGTATTATATATTGTTTACTGGTTAAGTTGATGGGTATTCACTAATCTTTTTTCATATACATGGGTTTATACTTTACAGGTATGTGACTATTGATGAAACTCATGGGAAAAGATTGTATTACTACTTCGTTGTTTCTGAAAGAAATCCCTCAAACGATCCGGTAGTTCTGTGGCTCAATGGCGGACCAGGATGTTCCAGCTTAGATGGATTTGTATACGAACATGGTATTGAGTTGTTGATGACGTTGTTTGCAATCCAGATTATGAGTTTAGTTGTGTATTTAGGTTGTATCGTGAAGAATTTGCCTCCGATGGATACATTTTTCCGGTCTTTCTTCTTCTTTAATTACTAATATAGGATGGTTTCATTGTGAACAATGTTGATTATAAACTTATAATTTGTTAATTGGTGAATACTATACTCTGTTTATATCTGGGTTACATATTGAAAAATTACTGAAGCCTTGCCCTTAACCTTGTGAATTATTCAGAATACCTGAATAATTAGGATTGAACAAAGTTGTGCATAATTGTTAAGATAATTGGGCACTTGCTAATCCTATCAAAGTTCAGAAAATGTCTACCCTTGGAAATAAGTGTACTTTGTTTTCCTGAGTCATAGGAATTCAGATTATTTCTTTAGTACATTTTCTTCCTAGGTTATGGATTAACTGATTTAATTTAGAGATATCAGCGTGTATGTTTAAATGCTACGCATCTGTATGAATGAAATGATCCACTTTACTTTAAGCTTTGAGGAGTGTTGTGCTAGTTGATCCTTGAAAAATTCTTTGCTGATATTGGGATTGTGCTATCAGTGGGTTGGCTTGATGTACTATTTGGGTTTTGTATTCCTAAAGCCCTTCATCAAAATCGTTTGTACTCTTACTCGTTGGTATGAAGAGAATTGTTTATTTTAGTCCCACTAATACATAGAAGGGCGTTTCAATCATATGCTGCAGGTCCCTTCAATTTTGAAGCGGGAAAAACACATGGAAGCCTGCCCACACTGCATCTCAATTCATACAGCTGGTCCAAGGTTATAATTGTGTTGAACTCTGTCTAATTTATGTTTACTTATGTTGGAGGTTTTATATTCACAATCATTGATTGTAAGGTGTTTGATATATGAATTTGATTTATGTTATTGTTTTTTCTGTGCTGTTTAACTTTAGCTCCTCCCAAGATGATTTTTTTCCTCTCAGGTTTCAAACATTATATATTTGGACTCTCCTGCTGGTGTTGGATTTTCTTACTCAGCAAATGTATCTGATTACATTACGGGAGACCTAAAGACTGCTTCCGACTCGCACACATTCCTCCTCAAGGTATCATTTGAAGCAAAGGACCACACACAAATGACAATAGAAAGTTCCAATTGTGCTTATATGTGTAGTCGCATTCCACATTTTCCTGATATTTGTTTTTATTGATATGTATTTGTTCTGGCTAGTGGTTTGAGCTATACCCGGAATTTCTGTCCAATCCATTTTTTATTTCTGGAGAGTCTTATGCTGGAGTTTATGTGCCAACTCTGGCTTATGAAGTAGTTAAAGGTATTTCTCCCGAAATATTAACTGCACATATTATTTGGAAAAAGCTAAAATATACTTCTGGATCTTCCACAGGAATTGATGCTGGTGTAAAGCCCCTCCTCAACTTCAAGGTATGCCCTTTTCGAACCCCACCTGTCAAATTAAGTTTTGGCTGAAAAATACGTTTGTTAAGTACAGGGTTACATGGTGGGAAACGGAGTAACTGACCAGGAGTTTGATGGCAATGCTCTTGTTCCATTTGTACATGGGATGGGCCTCATCTCAGATGACCTATTTGAGGTACATACGTTCAGCTTCTTATTTTGATCATGGCCATGCTTGTGCTTGCTTTATCCAGCTCAGTATCTCATTATGTCCTTCAATTTTAAGGACATCTGAATGTTATCTAAATTCTGTTTCGGGCAAGTTCAGTAAAAATCAATTGCACTCCCTGACATTTGCAAAAATAACATGCCCACCCTTGATATTTCAATGAGGGTATGAGATCTCAATTGAAGTTTTTGACTGAAAAATGACTTATTTACCTTCATTTGACTATTCAAAATTAACTAAAACAAAAGTTCTATCTTTGTTCTGGACCATTGTCCCCCCCCCCCCCCCCCCCCTTTTTTTCCATGGGATAGAGGGAGGGGATTGGGGGCCAACCGCTTGAATGGTGTGGTGGGTCACGAATAGTTGTTGACTGTGTCGGACTTGGGTTTTTGATGTTGATTCGATGAGAGTCATTGTAGGCAGAATCGATAGCTTGAATGGATAGGATCAATGGTGGGACACCACATTGGTGGATGGGCGGTTTCGGATATGTTGGTGTTGACTGGGTTGAGTTAACGAGCAATGCTATGCTTACCAAATCATTTATCAAATATTATATTTCAAATTAGTATGGGTGGTTGGATCAGTGCGGTCCATTAACTCCACCAAATATTTAATGCATAGGGGATACAAGATTTGGTAAACAAATTTGGACAGTATAGTTTTATGTATGTGTATGTATGAGAGAGAGAGAGAGGAAAAGGAAGAAAATGTGGGGTGGA
The DNA here is from genome assembly GCA_951799425.1 of Ilex aquifolium. Taxonomy (NCBI): domain Eukaryota; kingdom Viridiplantae; phylum Streptophyta; class Magnoliopsida; order Aquifoliales; family Aquifoliaceae; genus Ilex; species Ilex aquifolium. Next base: position 5,490,321 of record OX637394.1, read on the forward strand.
GGTGTTCGGTTATAACACTAGTTTTCATTTGGTTAAAAATAGTTTTGGATGCATGATTAATATTATAACAATAAAGAACGAGGTGAAATTTTATCAATCTAGTTCATGTCATCTTTTTCTATGGCAGAGTGAGGCTGGTTAATTCAACTTATTAAATTTAAAGGGTCCTTGCGCTATTGTTGAAATTTCAGGGTCTGTGCTGTTTAGCAAATGTTATGGTGCTTCCCCCCTTCTTTTTGCACAAAGTCTGAACATGGCATTACTTTAGGAAAAAAAAGGGTAAAAATCAATATTTTTTTTCTTATTCACCAAGTCTGAACATGACATGACTTCAAGAATAAAAAGGTAAAAATCAATGACAGCAGTTGAAAGGAAAAAGAATGAAGATTAATTAAAATTCGGGTACTTACCCAAAAAAAGAAGAAGTCCATTATCTGGTTAAATGTTCTTAAAATATTTCAACTGCAGGATTTTCTTCTACATCAGTCATATGTATACACTGTCTCTGCCAACTGTCTCAGTAAACTTATTTCTAATAATTCATGCTACATGCTGCAGGAAGTCACTTCTGCTTGTAGCGAGAGCTATTATAATACAACAAGTGAGAATTGTGAAAGCAAGCTTGCGAAAGTTGATGCAGTAAGACACAGTTTTTGACTATTTATAAAAGAGTTACCAGATATAGCACATACTTTCCCCCAAAAAAAGATATAACATATGATGTGCTTTCTATTTGCCAATGGATTCTAAAATTCTGGCTAAACCAGGACATTGTAGAAATAAACATATACAACATTCTAGAACCTTGCTATCATGGCACAGAATCAAGGGAGATGAAAGCTGGTAACATGAAGTTGCCATTGAGCTTCAGGAAACTAGGTGAGACTGAAAGGCCTCTTCCTGTGAGAAAAAGAATGTTTGGCCGCGCATGGCCTCTTAGAGCTCCTGTAAGAGATGGGATAGTCCCAACTTGGCCACAGCTTCTCAACAGTAACAGTGTCCCATGCACTGTAAGTCATTTTAGTTACTATCCCTCCTTTTGTGCTGTTGATGTCCAATAGTTTTCTTATGCCAGCATGCCTTGATTTCTCAGCAGCATGTGCCCGATCGTGCTTGCTGATCAACATATATTTAAAACTTAACCTAGTTCATGTTTTCATCTTGTAGAGCATTTGTCCTGAACATTGTGAGACATGGTTCCGTCTCTATCCATTCTTATATATCACTATTCCATCCTTTATTTCTCATTATAGGTTATGAGAAACTAAAACTAGAGTGCTGTGTAGTATTATATTATGATCAAACTGAATGTTAACTTTGTAACATGAGCTTAAAGTCCTAAAAGTTAAGTTATATTGCATGGTGTACATCAATAAGTGCTGCTATTGTGTTCAGATTAAAATGTAATGACTACAATTTTAGATAATGTTAAATATTCGAAACATATCTGTGAGAAATCATACACTATAACATATGATGTGGCAACCATATTATGCGACTTCAGTGCTCTAGCAAGGCAAGAAACCATACGCTAAAATGTGTCACGAGAGGCTTTTTAAGTTTTTTTAGCAGCATAATTATAATTTGTGTGAGTGCTGGACTTTCATCATGCTTGGAGTACCACCTTGTCTGCCTTTAAATGTTTCTGTCAGTCTCTCTCTGCAAAAGATGCATCTTCTGGTAGTTGAAACTTTCTACATGCTTTCTTTCTGGTTTTAGTGTCATGACATTGCATCCTTTAGTTCTTTTTATTCATATGGTGGACGGCTTGCTATCATTTTTCTTTGCCTCTTGATGTTTGGCATTGGCCATCTTGTTAGGATTTATTGCAAGCACACTCATGATTGGGATTCAATATGCAGGATGATGAAGTTGCAACTTCATGGCTCAACAATGAAGCAGTTCGGAAAGCAATTCATGCAGAAACAGTAAGAGTTCATCATCTTAAATTTTACAGTTGTTTGAAGCATTGACTTTACAATCCCGTTGATACACTAGGAAAGTGTGGCGGGCACTTGGGAGCTATGCACGGACAGGATTGAATTTAGGCATGATACTGGAAGCATGATCAAGTACCACAAGAACCTAACCTCTAGAGGAGTTCGTGCACTTATATTCAGGTGAATTTACAGCCTTACGTCCTCTCCACATTCGTTGCCTATCTATTTAACTTTTGAACTAAATGCTTCGAATTTATTGCTCTTTACAATGACAAAACCTCAGACCACAAACTATAAGAATATGGAGTATGATCGAATCACTTCACACATACAGCTCTAAAGATTAGTCTGTGCAGATTGAATCCCTCTGAGACCCTGCAGTTACGGCACTGACAACGAGTGAGGTTTTTGTGACAACCCCGATCTCTTCGTAGAATAGGGAAGGTATTATTTTGGAGCCCCACTGCTCTTGATGTGGGATATATTACCTATTGAGGATTCCAAACTAATATTGTTTTCCTCTGTCAAAGTATCTTGTATAGAAAAGAGGGAATGGTAGTCTAGAATGGCAGTGTGATTCCTTTGTATGGATTTTCAATTTCCTATTAGTCCATGCTAAATGATGCCTTAAACCTAATCCCCCATTGAATTATATAACACCTTTGACCCTGCACTATTTTGTTCATCAAGTACATGAGCATTAATGACGCAACGATGAAAGAATGTTATTTCAGTTCTGATGATGAGACCAGCCTTCTAGAAAAACTAGCTAATTTAACAAACTGCTAAACAGACTTCAAATATTCTTTTCATATACATATGTAGAGATATATTTGTCTCTCTTTCACTTTTACTTCACATCAATTTAGAAATAAAAAACAAACATGTAATCATTTTTCAATGTTGTCTTATGTGTCGTGATACACGCAATGTTCTGCTCCGAAAGATATGCAATTAATCATTTGCCTTACATGGGAGAGGAGCAATATCAAATGTCTTCATGTACACATCTGATTAAAATTAATCTTGCATATACACATTTCTGGCAGTGGGGATCATGATATGTGTGTTCCGTACACTGGGAGTGAAGCTTGGACAAGATCAGTGGGATATAAGGTTGTTGAAGACTGGAGGCCCTGGACACTGAATGGACAAGTTGCTGGGTATGCATCTATTTTGGAAACTTCTTTACTTAAGGAGAGAGTGCCATTGTTGCAAAAAATTGTCACCTAAGAGGAATGACTTGGTTCATGAAATCTTTCGTGAACTTCCACTACAAACTAATAACTTACCTGTCTTAAACATTCTTCAAGGCGAGGAATCACCCAGAAAGTTTGCCCCCATGCAAGAACCCACTGTAACTGTTGTCTTCTTCATTGCAGGTACCTACAAGGGTATGACAAAAATCTCACCTTTATCACCATCAAGGTCTGGTACATACAAACCTTCTGTTTTGATTAATTCCTTCAGAATTTGTCAACATGTCTCAAGTAATTTATATTGGGAATTATTTGTTGCCACTTTGCGGCTATTCAATTCTTGTGTTATACACTCTATTTTCTGCTATTCAAAGGAACCGAAAAGAAAAGTGCATTTTGATCTTTTAATGTCTGTGCAGGGAGCTGGACATACCGTCCCAGAGTACAAACCACGCGAGGCATTGTCGTTTTATACCCGCTGGTTGGAGGGCAATCGAATATGAAAGATGTATTAGTGGGATTCCTTGGAAAGAAAAACAACAGGAAAATTCATTAGTAAACTTATATTTTCCTGTTTACTTGTCTTGGTTGATGATATGATTGATGAGCATAGAAGAAAACATATCATTTTCAAAGAATAAGCAAATGAATGAAAGAATGCCCTTGATATAGCCGTGGCCAATTGGCCATGTACTAACAGATCTGAACTGAGATGCAGCATCACATGCCTCAGAAATGGTCTCTTCTTAATCTGATAATCATTATTTGCATATAATTCCATGTTGATTTAGTTGGTATCGAGAGGTAAGATCTCATTATGTTGAATATCTTCGACTTCTACTTAACTAATTAATTTTGTATTGAATCTGTGTCATGTCAAAATTATCATCGTAAGACTTATTAGGTGCGTGTAAAACTTCAAGATAATGTCAGTAAATAACTTTAGTGATTCTCACGTTTAATTATTTTAAAATGATACAATGTAATTAAAAGGGAAAAAATTGAAATTTGGAATTTTTTTATGATATCGAAGGTTATAATATCATAAAATTTTAGGATAAAATAATATTAAGTAATGATTTAAACAAATTAAGACGGAATGGAATTTGTCTTAAATTCTTGGCTCGTTTTAATCAATTATGAATGAATTATATCAATTACACTTATAAATATGTTTTTACCGATATAATAAGTAGGAGAAGTGTAGAGTATCAAAAAAGAAATACAGTATCATATAATCATTACAAATTTTGTAATTTTTACAATTTTGAGAATTATTTATAATTTTTATGGTAATTTGCGATCGGTCATCCAACTATTAGGATTGATTGCAAATATACTATAAACGTGATAACTTAATCGTAATATGACTTAAAAAATTATAATTTTTTTATTTTAAATAAATTCAAAAAATCATATCAAAAGTTATAAAATTTAAAAGTATAAGGTTGAAAGGAATTAAAAAATTGTAATAAGGACTATTTTCTCGTTAATTCAGTGGCATATTTCACCACACCGCACTATATTCACAGGAGACAAGCGCGTCACACCTAAACACACACTCACTCTCTCTCTCTCTCTCCATATTCCCATTAGACTCAAAGCCCTGAGCAATGGCGGTCGCAACTCTACAAAAACTCTCCTCCCGAATCTCGCGCAACCCTTCGCTCTCTCTCTATTCCAGAGCAATCATCACAAGATCATCAGCCTCATCATCGACGCCATCCCCATCTACCTCCAGAAAAGTCTCGGACCGAATCGTGAAACTCTTCGCAATCGATGTCGACGGCAAGAAACGCGAGATCGTGGGCCTCTCTGGCCAGACACTCCTCAAAGCCCTAGCTAACAACGGATTGATCGATCCGGCGTCGCATAGGCTCGAAGAGATCGATGCTTGCTCGGCCGAGTGCGAGGTCAATATAGCTCAGGAGTGGCTCGAAAGATTGCCTCCGGCTTCGTACGATGAGCAGTATGTGCTGAAAAGGAATTCGAGGAATAGGGTTTTGAATAAGCACTCGAGGTTGGGGTGTCAGGTTGTGCTCACCCAGGAGCTTCAGGGAATGGTTGTGGCCGTGCCGGAGCCGAAGCCCTGGGACATCCCGTAATAAAGGTTTGCGAAATTGATACTTCATTATATGGTTATCTGGATGGATTTTTTGGTATTTTGAGCTGAATGAATAATGTGCACACTTTTGGTACTTGATTTGGTTTAATGCTTCAAGTAATTGTGACAATTTCTGTAATATTGTCCGAAATTTGATATTTGGATTTGTGGGTTTAATTCTGTTGCGTGTGGCATTAGGTGCATAATTTGTTCTTGTACCTTTTGTTTTATAATTGGTTCCCATTGGCGAAGTTGTTGAATTGTTGGGAACGGTCTTGGAATTTCTCAGTTTCCTATTGAAAATCATGAGAGAATTGGAAGTTTATTGCTCATTTTTCTTCCAATCATGGATAGTTCGCCCAAGTAAAATTATTGTTCAGACTGCCAAAGATTCAATGGTTTCCTTTTCATTCGTTTGCCATGGTGACCATGAATAACCTGGAGGAGGATGTGCCACCACGAGGTGAATAAGTTAAGACTTGGACAATGATTTGTGTCTTCAGTTCGGATATTATGTAGGTGGGAATGCAGGTTGGGTTATTATGCCAATTCAGCTCCAGGGATTTGTAGGGAAGTTGGAACTTTACTAGATGGTTCCTTTAAAATGAAAAAGGTGTATGTTTTCTTGTTAGGATACATGGAGAATTGTTTATCATATGGAGATATTTGATATGTTATCTTGTTAGGATACACGGAGAATTGTTTATCATATGGAGATATTTGAACAAGATGTGAGGATACAAAGTTATTTCATACGGAGAATGGAAAGGGTGAGTAGAGAGAATTGCTATTATGGTGAATTCAGATCTTTTCATTGATAAAACATTGTCAAGTTGTGCTATACTTTCCTCAATGATACATCTTACATATGGATTACAGCTGTTTCTGGCCCAAATAAGGGAAGTTTCAACTTTGCCTGCACTTGAATTTCAAGTGGGTTGAGTTCTTATAGGTGTGTAATGTGGAGTGTTCTGTCATGTTATATAATGAATATTGGATTGGGAGCATTTTTCTCATGGAAAATTAATGTTAGGCATGATTACTACGATTTATTGACTCGATATTGGGGTAAATGAATGTTTATTTATTAGGAGTTGTAAGTCCGTCTTAGTAATTTTGTTTTAATTTGAATTGTCGGAAATTACAGAACCCATTGTCTTCTAGATGTTGTACTGACAAAATGTGATGACTCTTGAATCAATGCTTCTTGAAACATGCTATTGGCTGCTCCTTGTTAATAATGTATGCTCCACTTTTCTTTCTGAACAACCTCATATCAAGAATCTTTTCCTTCTAAATCCCTCCACAATGGTTTTTCATTTGTTCCAAGAACACCCCGGGTCCATGCGTTACTTAAATCATTATACAAGAATTCGTTGTTGAACTTGAAGTGCTTGTCGAATCAAATTATGTTTATTGGCATTTGTATTTCAAAATTGGTTGGTCAACAAAGGACTAACTCTACTTCGAGTATCAATCTTTGGGTTGAGTGCTAGAATGTAATGTAATACTAAAGTCAAATAACCTTGTTAGGGTTTCCTTTTAAACTAAACTGCCCTTCAGTTCCCAAATCTGTGTTGCGACTCGCCCTCCCTCCATCACTTAGTAGTATACATTTGGCTGGGTAAATCTTTTAGTCGGGCTCCCACGTAGTTTATTTCAAGGTTCCTTTTGCACAAGTACTACTTGCAAGTATGCTTAGACTGCTGATTTTCTCATTAGAAATCATTTGCTTACCCTCAACTGCCCTTCTCTTCTACATGAAAATTTTTCGTACACAGGCACTCTACCTATGGTGCCGCACTCTTTTTGGGCAGAGTGATTTTATACGAGAAGCCGTTTTATCCAGGAATGTTGTGGCCTTAGTTTTGTTCTTTTGGTGTTTTCATCTCATTTAGAAGCGACTGCAGCAAACTTAACGTGATCAATCACAGTTGTGATTGAGTAGCCTGTCAGAGGATGCTGGATAATGCAATTTCCTCATGCTGACCTTAAACATTGCCTCATGTCTTGTTGTTCTCACTTCTCATGTTCATTATCTCAAGTACTGTGTGCATGCATGTTAGAACCATGTAAATTAAGGTTACAATTTACAAAGAAAATAGTTAATTTTTTGTTATAAAAGAAGGCCTAGACACCTGGTACTCTTGTATGTTGTTTGGAAGAAGTGTATCCATATCAGTGGCTGGAGGTTGATGACTAAAGTAGTTCAACAGTGAGGCATAGTTTCAACTGTTTTCCGTGCTTGTGTTTGTTGATGCCTCTGTGTGAGAATACTTTGTTAAATATTCTGGTGACGGGTTGCATGGATGTTTGGCCTTTGATATGAGTAGGTGAGTTTGTATTGAACATTCCCATTCGGAATGGTTTTCACATTAGACAACAAATGCTACAATTGCCTGTGATCACGATTCATCCAAATACTCTCAGATGGATCTCGAGGTTTGTATTCTTTTCATAGAGAAGGCTACGGTACTGGGGGGGAAAAATTGGCCAAATTTTACAAGTACTATGGACCAACGGGAAGCAGACACGTGGACAAAGACAGATGCGGGAGACGAATGCCAAAGGGTCTCAGTCCTAGGAGAACAAGTCAAATTGTCCAATAATATTAATGCCCGGGACCGAGCATTGATGACACACGACAGTTGGGCCCAATAACACGATCTGGCATCACTAAATCGACATGAGAAAGTGAATATCCCAGGGAATGATGGTTGAATGCCCTCCTATCAAAAGAGGCCTGGCGAAGAATGTGCATAAAGGTACCAGATAATGAGACCGATCATATGATACCTTCGAATAGTTGCCTATTTAATGGTCGGGCCTGATCATGCCCCGATGAGACAAGGAATAGGGTTAGCCACTTAGGTTCCCTCGGCAAAGAATGATGAATTAATGTTCAACGCCAAGCATTGATTGACAGTAATAGTTCGGCTTACATTCCCTAGAAAACTATAAGTGCGTGGCTCAAGATGCAATAATGGAGTGGCTCGACCCGCTCTCGATTGGGGCTAGTTCTCTGTCGTCTCCATGTACGAACCAATCAAGGAAGAACCTCTTTGACATACTGTCAGGATGTCTAGATTGTCTGGCGGCCTCGTTTCAAGCACAAGTCATATCCCTTGGCTTGAAGTCATAGGTATGCAACCTGGCCACGCAAGAAATTTTGTTTATCTCTCATCATTCACATGACTGACTTGATCAACGGAAGGAAATCGTTGGATACATATCCAACCCCTTTCTAACCCTATTCACTCACAGGTTCAATTCGTCCAATCTTCCTCAAGTGGTATCACCCTCGGTGCCACTATCTCTATATTTGCTAGAAATAGCATACACATAATTCACAATAGTCATTGAATTAATTGTGAATATTATTAAACGCGAGGACTTAGTGTTATATCTAAATAGCGTTACTCTAATTAGAATCTCAGCCTAAACTTTGGAATACACATTTGTTTGTGACAGTAATAAACAATTATCAACTAATAATAAAACATTAAATAGAATTGATGAATTTTATTATTCTAATATGATATTTATTACATAAGGTTGTTATTGGTGCTTATTAAAATAGTTGAACTTACTAATCAACCTTCTGGGCATGACATTCATACAGCCTGAAGGCCCAAGCAAAGACCCATTACAAGCCTTATTGGGTCTAATCCAATCCAACCAATGTAATCCCTAGCAGTCATTATGGACGCTTCTCTGTCTCTATTTATATGCCTGCTGTTTTTGCTCTCCATCGATCCCAAACCCTAGTTGTTGTTCGCAGCCTCTGCAATCGCTTCGCCCCCTCCCCCACCCCGAAGGCCCCAACTCCTCTCTTCTTCTCCCTCTTTCTTTCTCATGTATTGCTTCTACTGGAGTTTTTCATATTTCTGTGTTTCGGCGTGAAAACAATGGTCTAAAGCAAGTCAGCTTCTTGTTTGGATCTCTACAAGCTACGATCCAGACAGTTAAATCAACACAAACTTGCAATAGAAAAGATTTGCCAGTATCACTCGCCTGAATCTGAACTCTTGGATGATTTTTCAGGCCCTTTTTCTACTGGCACATTATTTCTCTTTCTAATCTAATTTCCAATCTGATTCTATCTGTTTCACACCCTTCTCTTTCATTTATCTGTGAGTTCTTAAAGCTTCTGAAGAATTTCGAACGGTAACAAAGTTTAAGTTAGAACAATGGTTTTGAAGGTGAAATTTGATTTGGTTTGATGTATCGATTGAGATTGCTGTGAGAACAGCAAACGCACTCTGTCCCATAACCGTCTTTTTAAGACGAATGTTTTGTGGCAATTTCTACGTTTGCTAGATGAATGAATTTCAATTTTCAGATTCCAATTTACTCGTTCATATGATCTTGTTCCAATGATCATTATTGGACACATGGTTGGATCACAATCCCTTACCTCTCGTCACTTTTTATGTTTTCACCTACAAGCAACTTTCAAATTTAAAGTAAACTAGAATTGAACCGAACAAGCTTGATTGGAAAGGCTATACAATTATGAAAAATGGTCAGGGGAGTAATGAGCTTATTTCTACTCTCGTTATGGCATTTTCAATGATAACTCAAATTCAAACTCAAATTTGAGTAAAAAATTGAGTAAAAGTTTGGATTTGGTATATAGATTTTTCTAATGGACAAATTCAAATTTAAAAGAATGTGAAATATGACTATTAAATTTTTTAAAAGAGTGAAATTGGATTATTAAAAGTTTGAGTAAATATTTTAGTCTGTCTTAATTTAAGTAAAAAGTTAATCTTTTTTTATTTAGTATAAATTTGGGTTAAAGGCAAGGGTTTGTTTTTAGTCTGTTGAGCAAGGAGTGATGATGGCCCTAGAGCTTATAACAAAAGTGTGATAAAAAAGGTCGACCAATGAGAAAGGAAATCGAAGATGAGTAAAATAGTACCACTAGATTTCTAGTAGGTTTTTAAGTCATAGTGAGATGGGAGCTACTCCCTTTAAATACTGATGAAGTTTAAGATGATGTTTTCTTTGAGATTGCATAATCTCTCAAACCCTTCGACCAATTCCCTCAATATATAAATCCGGAATACATCAAATCGATTAGAGCCTTTCTTTGATATTTACAGATTTGTTTTAATATATAAATACGTATGCACATGGATGAATATATATTGAGTTGAAATTTAATTTGGAGACCTAGCACTACTATGTTGCCTAAATCTTAGTCGTCTAAATGCATCTGCACCACACATTTTGTTGTGGGATCAAAAAATCAGCTTTTTTATTTGGTGTGTGGTATAGATGCATTTGGGATACAAAATTTAAACTAAAACTTGGACAACACAATATTTTCTTAGTGAAAATATAAGTATATTTCTGATTAATTGAATTTGAATGTTAGCAAATTTAAAGAGAGATTCAACAAGAGAATTGTGCCATCCAATTTATGAGTCAAAATGTAAAGGGTTCCCGTTGTCTTTTTTTTTACCTTTTATCGGTCCGATCAAAGACACCTTGACTAATCCCCTCCGAAAATAGGGTATTCCCAAAGAGTTGTGAAGATTTAAACTATTTTGGTTTACAACTCATCTTTTTTATCATTTAAGCTACCTCTCGAGGTTAAAGATACCAGTTGTCAATCAATGGTTCCACGAATTTGGTGGGTGTCCTAAGAAAAAAACCATATTTTCCTCCACTTTTTACTCACCCACTATGTATTGCCATTCCCCAAACCCTATTTGCCAACCATTTTGCTAGGGGGTCTTCCACTTCTACAACCTTCTTATTATGCCATTTTCTCTCTCTATCTCTGTTGCTTTTTTTTGGGTACCATTCAATTAAAATTATTCTCTTGTTCCTTTATCCCACCATCAATTGTTGATCCAATTTCTTGTTCGGATTAGCTGATCTGCTGAGAGATGGATCCGGCGGAGCTGCGTCGGGTTTTTCAAATGTTTGATCGAAACGGGGATGGAAAGATTACAAGGAAGGAGCTTAGCGACTCATTAAGGAACTTGGGAATATACATTCCTGATAAAGAACTCATTGAAGTGATCGATAAGATAGATGTTAACAGGGATGGATACGTGGATATCGACGAGTTTGGAGAATTGTATCGATCCATAATGGACGACAAGGATGAGGACGAGGACATGAGGGAAGCTTTCAACGTGTTTGATCAAAACGGGGACGGTTTCATAACGGTGGAGGAGTTGAAGTCCGTGTTGGCTTCTCTTGGTTTGAACCAAGGAAGAACACTAGAAGACTGCAAGCGGATGATAAAGAAAGTTGATGTGGATGGAGATGGTAGGGTTAACTACAGGGAGTTCAAACAGATGATGAAAGGTGGTGGATTTGCAGCATTGAGTTCAAATTAATAGAAACAGAGAGATGTAAATTTGACTTTGCAACAGAGTAGAGATATATATGTACCATGCATGTCTCCATTCAGTACAATATATTTGTTGGTACAAAATCTCTTATATCCCCTTTTTATGATTTTATTTTTTAAAAAAATTTCATCTCCCTATTGCTGTGTGTTTATGATTTACATTTGGTATTTCTGTTCTCATAAATTTTCGATCCCAGACAGTTTTGTTCAATATCAGATCACCTAACAAGAATTCAAATATTTTCTGATATATATATATAAATTTGTTCACACCAATACAGAGAAGATGATCTGCAATTAAAGGATCTGCAAATATTTTCATGTCTATGTCTTGATTCATGTAAGATTCTTGAAAGTCGTTAAATAATTTTGGAAGGAGGCAGTTGAGAAAATATGTCTTAACCATCCCAAGTAAAAGAGCCAGATATAAAGATCAAATGCTGTATAAGATAAAAAGAAATTTAAAGAGCAAATACTGTACAGAAGAAGAAATCTTGAAATTGAACTTAAATTATATACAGATCTTACATGCACATGACAGACGGCTTGCTTTAAACGCTGAGGCTATCGATGGCATGAAAGATTTTGTACTTCAGCTTCAACTTTTCTCACATTGTCAACAATTACTTGAACTTTTGAAGACAATTGCTCAGTTTGCTCCTCAACATCAGACAGAAGCTTAAGTAGTCTTTCTCGATAAGATGCACATAACTGGTCTTGAATCTTCAACTGGCGAGTAAGTTCTTCAATTTTTTTATCCTTATCACCCTACAATTGTCAATGACCAAACCAGTTATTTGTAAGAAACTGAACCGGTAAAACTCACTTAAAGGTTACATATCAAAAACTACCACCTATAAAGCTAAATGTTCACCTTCAGCATCCTCATCAACTGTGCCTTACATGAGGCGTCAATAAACTCATTGCTCATGGCAAAGATCATCCTAACAGTTGTTCCCCAAGTATCCACGACGCAAAAAGGCTTCTCAGGGTTCTCATCAACACATTCATTTTCCGCTGCCATCTTCAAGTATCTATGCACATATACTTGTGTTTCGAACTTTTGTATCAAATAAAGGTATGTTAATTCTATCCCCCTTAGCATCTTTGTGTGAAGGTGCCAATGTGTTCAACCATGCCGGTTATTGCATATAGTTATCAAGACATATCAATGACATCTTCCATTTTGGAAGAATTCATCTGTCCCCCATCCCTCAACAACAACATTGAAAAAAAAACCCAAAAAGATCATCTTTTTTATGCCCTTATTTCCTCTAAATATAATTTCTTGTTCTTATTCATTCAAGCTCAATGGTCTTCCATTCCTCCCTAATCGGCTGCTCCAGCCTTCCAAATCATCCCATTCCCCCCTAATCAGCTGCTCTAGCCTTCCAAATCAATGGTCTTCAGTTCAGTATTTGTTGGGATATATTTCGATGATAAGACACGAATCCTATTCCCTTACTATAGAATTTCTATATCAGCTGAGATGGGAACATTTGGTCCATATATACATCATATATTAGTAACAACACATGCACTTAGTTTATTAAATTTGGGGTCAAATTGTCCACTGTTCTCTCTCTTAGCATGTCCACTAGATTCAATACAAATTCTTGTGTAGTATGACTATATTTTTCAGTAAAACTGATTTTCACATCAGTTCTTTTCTTGAAAAAAAATAATTGATATACTGACATCATATTACTATATCATTGTGATCCATATTCTTCAAAATAACATTGATTTCACCGTTGGATCTGGTAAAACTGATACAGCATAAGGCATTAACATCGCATGCCAAAATTGTTATGGTGTATGAGAATCTAAATTGTGAGAAATGTAACTTTTAACTTCACAAAGTCATAAACACCGGCTCAGCCAAGCGTGGGATTTGCTAAAGAAAAAAGAATGCAACTAAGTGGAACAGTTAATAGTGCACGTATAAGAACCCTAGATGCATAAGAATAAATTGCTGCAAGGTGAATGCCACATGAGGGGTTCGCACTTAAAGCCCATACTGAGAGCATCAGGTGACCGAAAATTCAAAGCTACACCTAAAAGCAACAGCATTTCCTCTGAAAAAAAATCAGACCTCTAACCCATGGCTTTCCATGAGCCTCAGTTTCAGCAACACTCTAAATGTTCTATAACTAATACCAAGAATATAAACATGGGCAATATATAATGAATATGAGAAAAGAGACTCGCAAATTATAATAACATATAAGTGGGAAAAAAAAACTCACTGGAGTTGTAAAGCCATGGGCAGTAACAACCAAAGGATGATTATGATCCTTCTCAAATCTCGTAACAACCCATTTTCCAGACTTCTCCATCTTCACTAAAATTGTTGCCTTGCAGCCTTCTCGTGCACTAGGCCGTGGCTTCTGTTCTGGTCCAATTGTGCACTTATAATTAGGAGAAAACCCCTGCTTGTTACATCCAAGTCGACGAGCAAGAGTTTTCCCATCAATCTCCGATCGACGGCGTTGCATAATACGCACCACAAATCCCACCCTTCTGGCATATCCTACATAAAATTGCCTGGCAGACTCTTCAGATTCAAATTCCATACCCACATATGGTTCAAGAACATCACCTCCCTCCAAATCAACCATGACCCCTTCGTCAGTGATGTCAACTACCCCATCTCTAATGTTTGAATCCACTGCAACATGATATCAAGTATGATTACCAATAATTTTTCCAGTTTTGAGTCAATTAAATACAAAATTTCATAAAACTAGAGCTATTTTTTCCATTGGGGCGATACTAATTTTCTGGGCAACCAAACATATGATTAAAAAAAGCATAGCAACATGGGATTATAAACACGAGGACACATGAATCAGACTGGTTTCAAATAATGTATATACGATGACAAAATGCCCCAAAACTATTGATAAAATTAGCAGCTTTTAATTAATATAAATATAAATAAATGGTTGGGAATTTCGGGGGGGCAATTGAATGGCAATATTGATTAGCGTTGACAGAGAGTTGGAAAGCGAAAGGCATGAGAAAATTTTGAAAGGAATCTTGATCTGAGCATATGAGAATAAGAAGGATGTGTATTGTATACTCACTAAGAATCAATCAGAAGAAGATCAAATCCCCAATTTCAAAACCCTAATTTCTACAACTCAGAGGAACTGGCCTAGGGTTTTTGCGCAGGAGGTCAAAATAAATGGCTTCAACCTTTAAATCCCTTCATTAATCAGCTACGTGCAGCCGCGGGAGTGCGGCTTCTTTCGGTTTCGCTTGAATAATTCATAGTGATTATTGCATTAATAGTAAAATACTAGTAATGTCCGGGACCGAAGATACTCTATAATTTTGACCAAAAAAAAAGAAGATACTCTATAATATAAAAAATTAAATATTAATTATATAATATTTATAATTTATTACCGAAGATACTCAATAATATAAAAAATTAAATATTAATTATATAATATTTATATTTTAAATAATAAATTATTTTTTAATTATATTATTTAAAATTAAAGTAAACAGAGAAAAAATGAGATAGAGATAGGAAGTGAGAATAAAAAGATAGGTGTGAGTTAATGAGATTATTTTAAATTAGGGAGTATATTAGTTGTGTTGTTTAACTTTGGATCAAAATAGATAGCTCAACACAGTATGAAATCCAAATATGACATGACCAATTAATATAAATAATAAATTGGTTAAATTAAAATTAAAGACAAATAATGCAATTAACTTATATTGTAAGTAAAAATAAATATTTTAATTTTTTTTTCCACATATTTCTTTACATATATTATATGAGTTGATATAAAATTGAATAATTTTTTATTAATAAGAATATAATACAAATCGAAAATAAAACGACACGATTGACACTAATAACTCCCCCACACTTTAAATGAGACTATGTTCAACCTATGAATATCCTTTTCTTCACCATTAACCCTTATTAACATGAAACTGTTAAGCCAACATCATTATATTATTAAAAATTATATAAACCTTTATGAGAGCCAAAAAATTCGAAGTAAGGAGACGAAATAGGAAAATGATATGAAGCAATTACAACAATTTTACGGGGGGCTAAGTCAAAAGGTATATAAGATCGAGGGTGAATTGTAATTTCCTTAAAAGAAATTACTTATTTTTTAAAAAAAAAAAACCTATGAAAAACATGTTCGGTGACATGGGTGCATATCGGGTCTTAACAAGTTCATGTCAAAAAAATTCTATTTATACCTGATTCGTTTATTAATTTGTATTTAATGAGTCATGTCATATCGAGTTCGTGTCGTGTATAATCGGTATATAAATGAATCGTGTCGTATATTTTTTTATATTAGCTTCACTCATACTAGATTTGTTTATTCTATCATGTCGTGTCGAGTTCATTCATTTACGAAACATATAGCTTGAAGAAGACTTAAAACCTCTAACTATAAAGGGGGTGAAGCTATTCTCACAAATTAAATCTCTTTTCCTACTCAATTTAATCATGCATCTTACTTCAAACTACTAAATTCACCTCATTTATACTCGAGCAATGCTATGCATCTCAAATTTTTAACCCAAATTTTCATCCCAAATCAAGGGAGACCATTGGATCAGTAGGTCTCATTTTATACTCACTTCATTAGATAATAAGTTCATCCAATTTATGCACATATAATTAAACTATTAAATCTATCTCAAAGAAACAAAAACCAAATTAGTAATTGTAGTCACATTTTAATGTTCCGAGATGATCTATATTATTTCGAGGTGTTTTTGATATATTTTCACCTATATCATTATAATATTTTGAGGTGGTTTAAGATATTTTAACATATTTTGACTAATATTTTAAAAATAATTATTAATTTTTATTCTACTTCTAAAATATTTTCGTATCGAAATAATACATCGAAACGAAAATTTGATCTTTCATTGTCTATATAGTAGATTGAAATAAAATAAAATGAATTTAATTTTTAATTAGTGAAGGTTTAGTAACTAACAAAATGGGTATAAAAGGGGTGAACTTAATAATTTGGAGTAAGATGATTAAATGAAATGAAAAAAAAAATTTAAAAGGTGAAAATAACCCTACCAAACTTTATATGGTACAAATCGTGTTATATTTTGATACCAATTATGGCAAGTGAAAATAATGACTTAAAAATGGAAGAGTTCGTTTGTTTAGTAAGAGAATGGTAGAAAATCCAAGAAAGAAATTTATTTTAAAAATTTCATGTGTTTGGTTAGCATAAATAGGAAAATGATAGAAAAAATAATTTTCTTTCATACTTGAATTTTCTCACAAATAACCAACTTTTTTTTTCTTGTAAAAAATATAAGGAAATGCAAGAAAGTTGTGATCTATAACAAATTTCCCATTTTATCCTTATTTTTATTAAAATATTTTATTAATTATTAATTTTAAAAAATTTTGGTATGAATTTGATTAATCATATAATATGGACCAAAACTTTTGCGTTGGTGATTGTCCTTGAATTAGGTTTTGAGCTACTTTTTTAAAAAATTTTAACTTTTAATTATAATTACATTTTTTTTTAAACCGATTTAATATAATTAAGGGTAATTTAAATAATTATAAAAAAAATTCTTATAATTTTTCTTTCTTTCAAACAATAGAAAGAATTTTTTTTAAAATTTTCCCATAAAATTTTCATTCTAATCAAATACATAGATGAAAATATATTTTTTATCATTTTTCTTTTTTTTCATTTCACTTTCTATAACTTTCAATTTTCATAATTTTTTTTCTTTTTAACCAAACAAACCCGAAAGGAAAACTCAAGAAAGAGGAAATTGTGAATGCGCAACAATGCTTACCTTAAATTGCAGAAGCAACTCGCGTTTGCTTCTTGAGCTCATTTGTAATTGCATCGCAGTCCAAACACTTAAAAACCTCCTCTCGCTCCCTCTCTCTCTCTCTCTCTCCAACGGGCGAAGCACGAGGCTCTATAGAAATTGAGTGGGACTTGGATCTCCGAATCTAGTAAGTCTTGCATTTCCGTTATGTTATTGATTTTAATCGCATAATTGTATTCGATTTTGTGATCAAGCAGTGGATATTATGACTCTTGATCTATATTCTGACTTCCACCATTTTCCGGGGAATGTAAAAACCTAGATATCCGGCAGGTTGGTTTTAACAATTTTGATCAAAACTGTTTGGTTGTTGAGAATTCACAAAAGAAAGGAAAAAAAATATTCATCATTAGGTCCCCTAAATTGAATTAGAGTGAGTTGATTTTCATCATTACAAGGATTGGCTTCTAGGTAGTGTTACACCCAGATCCAAAACTTGCTTTTCGAATGTTAACTCTTTAGCATTTACCTCTATTTTGCTGAATTTTTCTGTATAGAAATAGCTCTAGCTTTGTCTGATTCTGTGGAAAACTAGTTACCTTAGAGTTTTCTCTAAATTTTCTGGGTCTAGGGTTTATTGTGTTCTCTGTTCTAATTGAAATAGGAAATGGATAAAGTGATATTTATATTTTGGTCGAAACCAATTGAGCTGCCTGGAATGAATGATTGGTTTTGTCGGACAAGGTTAGTGCTGGCATCGATAATAATAATCTTCCATGGGTTGACGCATCTCGCATTGATTCACAAAATATGAGGTTTATTGACTAATTTTCTTGAACTATTCGCTTTTATTGTAAATTAATTGAGGTTTCATGACATAAGCTTGTCTAACTGGGGTGGAAGGTTGGTTCCATCCTGTTTAAACGTGGAATCTTACGGAGTGTGATGTTATGCCACAGTGGATGAAGACCCATCTGTACATCACGATGTGGAGATGACAGAGAGTTCGAATGGGAAAGAGCTAGTTACAAATGGAGGAAATTTGGATATGGAACCACATGTGGGTATGGAGTTTGAATCAGAAGAGGCTGCCAAGGTCTTCTATGATGCATATGCCACGCGCTTGGGGTTCGTCATGCGAGTGGACGCATTTCGGCGATCAATGCGTGATGGGAAGGTGGTTTGGCGTCGACTTGTGTGTAATAAAGAAGGTTTCCGCAAATGCAGACCGAAACGGAGTGAAAACAGGAAGCCCAGAGCAATTACGAGGGAAGGGTGTAAAGCAATGATTGTTGTGAAGAAAGAGAAGAGTGGAAAGTGGGTCGTTACAAGATGTGTTAAGGAACACAATCATCCGTTGGTTGTTGCACCTGCGAACAGCCGTCGCACTGTGCTCCTATCTCAAACACCGGTAAGTGCTTGAGATACAACAATCTTCATTTCTGTACTTCTAACTTGAAGGGAAAACTAAATTTATGTATTATGCTCATTTCTTTGCTTTTCCAGATTGTGTTTCAGTTACAATCTAATTGTTGAGAGCTCCTATGATCTCAAAATATATTCTGCATATAACATACTAAAATGGTGTCTATGACTTGGTTGTAAGCATAAATAATCTCAACTTGCTCCGTTGTTTCCTTCCAGCTTAAAAAAAGTAGAAGAGGAAGAAATAAAAATGAAAACGAAAGGAAAAAGCCTTGCTCTGCTGAAAGGCTACCAAGTACAAGTAGAGAATCGGGTTCATCACATATACTTTCAACAACCGTGATCCTTTTGGTGCAATTTGCAGAGTCATGTAGAATGTGCATTCATATTCTCACTAGCTTTTTGTCATACTCATTGCAGAAAGATAAGCTTTTTTGCAATATTTTTTCCATCATCTTTTTTTATGTCTACAACTATATATTTCGTCCAGCATCTTTTTATTTCGGATTATTTCAGGATGATAAAGATGTAAAGATTCGGGAGTTGACAGCTGAGTTACAGCGAGAGCGAAAACGATCTGCAGCTATTCAAGAACAGCTTGATATGGTTCTGAAGGATATGGAAGAACACTCCAATCAACTGTCAAGAAACATTGATGATATAGTTCAAAGCGTGAAAGAAATAGAATCAAAGAGAGTAGTCGTCTCACATCACTAACAGGCTCATTAGTTGTTCTATTGGACTTTGCCATTGTACACTTTCTTCGTTATGTCAATTTCTTATTTCCGGACTGTACATGTTTTGTAGGTTGAGATGAATTTTCTGAACTTGTAAAGTAAGATAGGTTCAACTTTATTGACGGGTTTTAAGCCCGTCTTTGTGGTCTTTAACTCATATAAGAAGGAAAATGTTGATTTGGTTGTTTTGAGAGTCTGAGACTTCATGTTTCCAATGAATTCAGCGAATCCCAAAGGGCGAATGCAGCAGGAGGATAGATTTCAGTTTAGTTTGATAAGTGGAGCAGAGACTTCAGTTTATATTTCAGTTTGGAAAAAACCTAAATCCTCTAATTTCGCGTCGTGTTAACGGATCATGTTATATTTTGACATTCCTAATTATGATGGATGTTTGTTGTAAGTTCAGGGACCGAAAACACTAATCTCGCGCTATGTCTTCCTTTTTCCACCATCTTTGAGGGTAAGGGCAGCTGCAGTAATCACGGTCGATGCCATATGATCTAGAACTGTTTCAACCATAAGCTTTGGTTTGGCTTAGTCTGGCTTCAGTTGTTTCCACCCAGGGCAGGCACAACAGGAAAAATAAAAAAGGGTAGACTTTAAGCCCAATTATAAAAGAGGTCTCATATTTCATAGGTCCATGGTATCGAGACTTAAACTCTAAACTCATAATATTATAGTCATACCAAAATAACTTTATAAAACTTAAGCCTAATAAGAAAATTTAACAAAATCATGCACAAGAAAAAAAAATGACACCGTACGAATCAAATCTCTCTCTCTCTCTCTCAATTAACACTTAACGACACTAATTTCATTTTCATTTAACATATGTTAGTTATTGATAAAGCTATGATATTTGTTCAAGGAAATATCTTTTGGCTGGCCCATCCATTGTCTGGATAGGAAGGATGTGAGACGTGGCCCCATTGTAAAATGTAGGGGCCATTCAATTAATTTCGGCTTCGTCGAGGTTCAACAAAAAATAAAATAATTCCGGTTCCTTAACTTGTCGGTTGCAATTTCTGCCATTTTGTATCCCACCTTCCCGGTGAGTTAAAAAAAACCCACTTATAGTGATTATTAGTAAAGGTGTCAAACGTGTCGGGTTAGCTCATTTCGTATTGTATCGTGTTGATTTTGAGTTTGTGTCAAATATTCCAAAACACAAACTTGACATGTTTAATAATCGTGTCGATATGTGTAAAGACTAACCTGACCTGACTATTAAACGGGTTATCTGAACTCGAACTGTTTGACATGTTTAATAAACATGTTGTTTTCAAGTTCACACACATAACATAACTTGTTTAACCTGTTTAACACACATAACTTGTTTCCACACCTGTTCATTACTATTAATACACCATTCAATTATTCATCCAAAATTTCAAATAATTTTTTAACCAATAACATATCACATCTCATTAATGAAATTAACTAAAATACATTCAAGTTTCAACCCAAAAATTAAACTAAGAACTATACTATTATAATGTCTTAATAATGTTAAGAACTATACTGTCAATTACCATTGTAGAAATAAATAATTAATAAGTAATAATATTAAGACCACATCAGCCATACATAATAGGTAAATTATACTATCATAAACGGGTCAAATAAATAACTAATAAGTAATAATATTAAAACCACATCGGTCATGCATAATAGGTAAATTATACTGTCATAAACGGGTCTACAATGAGTTAGGTCGGGTTCGTGTTTGAATTATGTCAACCCGTTTAAAATATACGGGTTAATCAGGTTGACCTAATTTTGATATGAACCCGACATATTTTTTTCGTGCTTAAACGTGCTGACCTGGTTTTACCCATTGACTCATTTAATTTCTTGTCTAACCAATTAATTTCGTATTCAGTTCGTGTCGTGTTAACGTGTCGTATCAAAAATTGATACCCCTAATTATTAGCAACTGTAGAGAGCGGGTCTGGAAAAGTCCGAATTTATTATCGGACAATTAATTTTTTTTTTACAAAACACAGAATAAGTGGGCCTTATTGTTATTTATATTCAATCCCAGCCCTTAATCCTTCATAATACCATCAAACTAATACACCCCCAAAAGATAAAAAGTATGTCATTCAAAATCTCCGTCATTCTATATTTCAATCCACAATACCCAACACACCATTATGAGTAATGATGTATTGACTTAAAAATTATATTTAAAAATTAGATTTGATAATTATAATTATTGAATAGGTAATAAGTCCCAATAAATACTGGGATCTGCAGTAATATCAATGGCTGTGATTGACATCAATAATTGTGATTATTAAGTAAACCGTCTTGCCACCGCAAGACAATGACCCTAACTTGATCTCGATGATACTAACAATTGAAAGCATCAAGAACAAGCACCCCCCAATCGCCGAGCTCAACATCCCAAACTTGAGTAGTCCGAGGTTAATGTTAGCCTTAACGTGCTATTCAGCCTCTTTGATGTACTTGTTGGTTGCTGGTTTTGTTCATTTGGGTGTGATCCTGGTAAATCTGACCTGTAAAGGAATTGATATTTCAAGAAATTAAGACAATGCACTTACATATATGTAGGTAGGGCTAAGGCACTCACCCTGTTTTTATCGCAACGGCCAACAAGGGCTGTTTCAAAAATAATTATTTTTTGGGTCTTGTTAGTCTTCTCCGAAGTCTCCTCTTGTCGAACAGATACAATGTAACTATTTGTGTACTTTCACATGTCACACCATACAGAGTAATGTTGTTGGGATTTAAAATTTTAATTAATTTCTTTGTGATGATATATCAAATAATATAGTCTCATTCAAGGGCGGGAGCCATGAATATCTATAAGAGGGGGCAAAATATAATTGATACAAAAAAAATATTTAGTCAATATTAATACAACAAAATTCAATTCAAGAATGACAAAAAAGTACAAACCAAGACAAAATTGTTGTGAAACCCTGTCCATGATGCAATGAAAGGATCAAATATTGAAGTGGTTCACATTGATTATTATATTGCATTTCTAGTGAAGAGATTCCTCATCATGTACACAAGTTTCTATTGAGCTAGAATATTTCTGACACCAAACTTTTCTCTAAGAAAGAAAACTAAATATATGAGAAGGGCTAAAGCTGAAGACATCCCACTTATAAGAAATAAACCACCAAAACTACCAAGGTTCAGAATGGTGGGTTTGGTCTCAGGGCTCTGGGACTCGGATATAAAAGCTAATGGTGAATTAAAACATCTATTCTCTATCATCTCAAGTATTCCGTCTTCTCTTAGCAGTATAATTGCCCTTGATATCTCAGGTACCAAAGGTGAACCTTTTTGGAACATCTGCAAAGAAGATGCATAAGAAATTAACTAAAAGGCTAAAACTACTTGTTCGTATTGTGTAATATGTATAGCAATTTTCGTAAACATGTCAATATGGTATGAACCCGACATAAAATTAGTAGGTTAAGACTTACTATGGTTTACATAAATTCAAATATAGCATGACCAACTAACAATTATAAACAGGATGTCTGTTTTAATTAACTATCATTGCATGAAAAAAATATTTATCTTTTTTTATTTTTTTTTTTAATTTCAGGATCTGGTATTGTATGATGTCTTTTGGGATTAGAGGATTGTTTATGCCATAGTTTTGCTAGCATTTGGATGGAAATTGAATTTTAGTTTATAGGGACCAATGGGCAGTGGGAATTAAGTTTTAGACTTGACGGGTTACGTCGCACCGTCCCGAAAATGATACGACTAATAAACATATGGGGTTAGTATCAAGTCATCTAAAATGATCAATTAAATGAATTAAGTTAAAGTTGATTACTTTTCAACATGAAGCCGAATTGACACAACAGGATTATACTGCTTACGGTATACTTTTTACATCCTAGCGGGGAGACAAGGCAAAAGAAGAAAAGAAAAATTCTACTGATTGTTCTTATCGGACCACTCTTATGGATTTACTCATGTGCAGATAGGAGTTGATTTACATGTATAAGATAGGGTTAGCTCAGTATTCCGAAAAAAAACACAAATATCTTTAAGTTGTTTTAAAAAAATACTAATGTGTTATGTTTTTGAACAGCAACAGAGACAAATAAATAGTATGTGGAAAGAACAATAATACCAATTAGACATAATTTATGAATCCAATTCATTTATCTAAACTAGTTGTCATTGGATTGAAAGTAAATTCTATCCAATATTAAGACCTACTGTTAATCCAAATGCATCAATAGATTAGATCGACAAATTAAATCAACAAATTAGGCCAAATAGCAGTACTCTTGAAGAAGGGCACTCACAAAGGTAAAACCATTGGTGGTAGATCTGAAATCAATCATGGCGTAGTCAGCAGAATATTTGGCAAGAAAGACTTTGATGTACGGCATTTCATCAACAATGGCAGCAACACCACCATTCTTACTTCCTTTTGACAAAGCATCGGCGTATTGCTCCGGTGAAGTATATTGTTGACCCATATAGTCCGAGAAATTCAAGTTGCTAACAGTAACTCCTTGCACAAAAGAGCCATACTGGTACCCTATTTGATCCCTCGTTGATGATAATTGAATCTGTTGCAGCGTTAAGAGTGAACTCAGAGTTGCAGTGTAACTCGAAGTCAGTATAAGCACCAAGAAGACCCAAATGATCACCACAAATTTAGACAAGTTACTTAACAATTTTTCTCCTGCAGTACCAAACACCCATTGTTAGCTCATTACAGAGTGTTTCCCTATATATATATATATAGAAAACATATACAGATCCTTATGTGCAAGCAATACAGAGAATCTTGTGGGGAGGAAATGAGGGCTAAGTAGCCTTTTGGTCCCCAGGGTCTTTGCCCTCTAATTCGGTGGAGGACTGCTCTATAATCTGGTGGCACTCGTGTGGCTTTGACTTGCTAAATGTTGTTCTGAGTGGTTTGGTGGTCTTGCTGCAGCAGCTTGTGGTCTTGCCTGCTGAGGTCTACCTCAAAACCTCTCTAGGCCAAGAAATCGGAACACAACCAAACACTTAGAGTATGTGTGTGTGTTTGTGTGCGCGCGTATATAGATAGATAGAGAGAGCTTACTATGAGCAAAAACAAGGGTTGAAAAAGAGAACCACAAGACGGTTCCAATTTGCTGAGCTGGTGAACCTTGGAATTCTTCATTTATAGGATGTTCAATAACCCAAACAACAAAACCCGTTAAAACAAAGAAAGCTGCACTTGTTAGCCACAGATCTGAATCAAGCGGCTTCAAGAAGATCCACATGTTTTTGTTGTCCATAGGCTTACGTGCTATAGTTCCAACACCTAAATCGGAGTAAGGCAATGTAAAGTCAACATATAGAGATCTATTGGCCGTAGTTGTGATATCTCCCACAGCAGCATCGTAATTCTGCTCCATCCACAATGCAAAAAACAGTTAAATAAAATCTTTATTTGGATACACTAGAATCTTGAGACACGTAATGTGTATGCAATAAATATTACAAATTTGATCTTAGGGAGATTGATTTTGTTAAAACAAAAAAATTTAGAGAATTTTATATCATTGGTTCAATGTTAAGGGATCTCCACATAAATAGTCAGAGGGATATTTTGCTAATAAAAACTTGGAGTTTTTACATAATTTCTAAAATACGAGTAATCTTCCTATAATTTGTGAAGGCACCGAGGTATCAGGGCCAGTCTCTCACTTCCTAAAAAATATAGATTCTCCCAAAGAAAATTAAGGGGATTTCTATGTCACAGTTGAAATGCGAGGATATTGAGATTCAAAATGTGACCCCATGGATAGACATACAGCTGTAGACATATAAATATGTGTCTATTTGTGCTTGTGTGTGTATTTTATGCAAATCTAAACTGAAGGATAAGGAATGTTTGATTGTAAGAACTGTTTGGATGTGCATATAAAATATGAGGGGTGAAATTATTACAAATTCTGTGCTTTGCCCGGGTTACTGCTAGTAGACAGGTTTACAATTCTAGACATATAAATATGTGTCTATTTGTGTGTGTGTGTGAGTACATAAGAAAATAAGAAAAACATCTACGTAAGGTGTAACTGTGGTAGACAGGTTTACAATTGTACATATAACTATGTGTATATTTGTGCTTGTGTGTGTGTACATAAGAAAATAAGAAAAACATCTATGTAAGGTGTTAACTGTTTCTACATTTTGAGAAATAGACATACCTGTAGATAGACCTGATATGCTAGATCATTGTAAGTTCCACTGAAAGGAATAAATTCATAAGGTACATCAAATGGCAAAGCTTCAATGGCAGCTTTGAATACATCTATACAGAACCCACTGAAAGTCATTTCATTGGTTTGAGGATCACGATCCCAATAAACCAACTCCTTGAACCCAGGATTCGTTGGAACACCAATTCTGAGCTTTGTGCCATGCATTGGCATCATCCAACCTTTTGGAATAATTGTAGATCCGCCTGGCCATATAATGGCTTCACGACCACCATCCGATGGGGAAATTACTCTAGTGATTCCATCTGCTGATGTCCAATATCCAACTCTTCTCCCCCTTTTGCCTATCACATTCACTAATTCAAATGACTTCGAGATCAGTTTTCCATTCGTAATTTGAAACTGACCACTTAAACCTCTAAATCTAGTTTGCAATATCTCATTTAGAAATGATCTTTGTTGATCCCTGGCAGGTGGAGATTCAACTCTTACCCTCTCAACAGCCTTTGCCAGTGCCCAAATTGCATCATATGCCCATATTCCAAACACGTTTGGATCCTTCACTTCCATTGTAGGGTCCTTGGTATACACTTCATTTTTCCACCTTATAGTAAAGTTGTGCAGCTCCCTTGATGATGGAATGTAAGACTTCAAACCCAATGCCCCTTCAAGTGACTCAATGACTTCCAAATCCATGGAATGCAAGAGATTCATGGTTGTTTCCGTCATAATCCAAGCATACCCCTCACTCATCATTCCCAACCCTTTCACCTGCAAGAAGAGGCGAGATGCAAGAGAAGGTGACATATGCACAATAAATATTGTTGTTCGCCTACTCCCTTGCTTGTGGAGCTCTTCAAGGATTTGATGATCAAGGGCCGAAGGAGAAATGGCACTTCTATAAGCTATATGGATGTTTTTCTCTTGGAAGGATTCAACTAAATATGGTAACATTTCCCTCCCATGGTCAGTGTCCTCGTAAATAAAAATGACATCCCTCCATTTAAATGATTGTACAATGGCAGCAACAGCTTTAAATTGAGTGGTTTCATCTTGTGAAATTTGCACAAGATAAGGATATTTATGGGAGGATGGAGGACTTGTAGTAAAAGAAAGGATAGGCACTTCGGCTTTGTCTCCCAACACAGCCAAAAAGTTTTCTTCAATTGATGTGTCCAAGCCAATGATTGTTTGCACCTTGTTATTTTGCAAAAGATCAAGAGCTGCATTTGGCAATGGAGCAAAAATCAGAAGACTCTAAACATATCGGTTGCATTTTCAAAGTCATTAACGTATGTGACTATAAATAAGCTGCATGGATCCTACTTGGATCTGTGCATGCTCAGTAGACTGGCTTGGTATATAAATATTGGTCAAAACTTTTTTCCAACACCCCCCCCCCCCCCCCAAACATACACAAAAAAAAAAAAAATGCAAAAGATGAATTCCTAAATCCTTGATGACATTCAACATATTATAACTCTAAACCTCAATTGGCTAAGGTGTTTCTGGCCGATGATCAATGTCACTTGACCAAAATTCCACAGGTGTGCTTTAAGAGAAATCTTGCAGGTGTGGCCTTGGGCTGCTGTAATAAGTTTATATCAATACCTCAATTCGTTAGCAGCCAGGTAACAACTAAGTCTGTATCAGATAAAACCAAATCTATTTGGCGGGATAAGACAATTGAATGAACACTGCAACCATCTATTGCAAATAAGGGACTAATAAATAATGAATAATAGATCAAGAAGATAAATCAGAATTTGGAACCCTTTGGAAACCAAAACTCACCGTCTGAAAAAGCATGCAGGAGTTCTCCTTTGGAATCCTTTGTGTAAAGAACTATCCTCGTTTTGTAGTGACTATTTACAGCGTAAAAGTCAGAAATTGCCATGGTAATGCAGCTATGAACAGTCTTCCCCACCGGTGATTCCAAATCAAGAATCACACCAACTGGAATATCCTTTACTACAATGAGACTACTGTCATGGGATGGATCGAATTGGGCATGTAAATGACTCATAAGGATAAAGGGTATAAGAAATAACAGGGTGCTCTGGTTCCTCCTCCTGATTTCCATTGGCGCAAGTGGGGTGCTTTTTCGGTTATCCTCTCAGCCTTCAATTGCTCGTATTCTTATAAGCATGTTGCAGGCAGCAGCACTAAACCGTCAACCAAAGACTCAGAAATACAGGACTGGAAAACAGCAATTTCAAGGAAGCAACAACATGATACGTACTCCTTACATGAGAGAATTGGTCTTGAACTAAAATTCAAAGTGAAAATTTTAAAACTCGTTCCGCCAGCCCTGGGCCGACGGGGGTGGGTTAGGAAGGCCAGTTTTTTCACTGTCCACCATCTAACTATCATTAGAACAGTAGTTGTTGTTGCGGAATACCAAAAACTCCATACAAATTTCAAGAAAAATATGTAATGAATGTCAGCTTTTGAACCAAAACTGGCATGGCTTAGAATAATAGCATGATTTATTGAAATTTGAATTAGTAATGTATAAGAATAATTGACTTACTCAAGATTCTGTCTCAAAACTTTTTCTTTAGGAGAGACTGTCTGCCTATTGCCTAGAAGCTTCAGCAGCCAGCCATGGTTTCTGTCAGTATCATGTGTGAAAAGCATAACAATTTTGTGAACAATTCTATACCGCCATTGAGCTTCGACGGTAGATTAATGTAATCACAGAGGCACCCCTTAATTTTCTGAAATATCAATGCACTGCTCTCTAGTTTATACACATCCATCTTCCACGAAATTTTTCTCTTCCAATGTCACTTTTGCCCTCCAAAAATGAAAATTTTCTCTTCCTCCTCCATCATCTTCTTCACCCGTGTTTCTCTCACGCAGTCTCTCTCTCACATCCATACACACGTCTTCTCCTTCCTCACTCTCTCTGCACACAGTACACATAACACACGCACATAAATACACACCCCATAAAAACAAAACGCCTAACTTCAACCACAACACATCACCAACAGTCATCACCTAATTCAAATAATACCAACTCACAACACACATTCAGAAAATCAAAAATCTCAACTTCGTGCTTTGATGGGTTACTCTCAACAACCAATACAGAAAATTTCAATACATAACCCACCATAGAGAATCATAAATCCCAATTTCGCCACTCAACCGTTGCAATGCATTCTATATAATCGCTGCGAATGCGTCAAAGGTATTTTCGGGTCCAAGCCAATCGTCGTGGAAGGCGTGAGTAGCAGTCACTCCCTCTCTTCTCAGACGGCGAGGGGGCGGGGGCGGGTGGTGGATTTTGGCGCGGATGGATTTGGCTTGGTGCGTGGTCTTGTATTTGTTTTGAAATGGGGGAAAACTCTATGGCGGTGAGAGATGATGGGTTGGTGGGTTTTGGGAGGTGGTGCTGGGTTTGTGTTTGTGAGAGCTTGTGGTTTGGTGAGGGCAGTGGCAGTGGTTTTTGCGATGGTGGTTTCATGTGTGTTGAAGAATTGAAGCATGAGAGAGAAAGGATTTGTGAAAGCATGAGAGGGAAAGCACAGCTGAACGGCGTTGGCGGTCTGCTAGTGGTTTCAACTTTCAATTCAGACCATACAAATACAAATATGCGGGTGTGTTAAAAACCAACATTGCTAAGGACAAAAAGGCACCACCGGGGCCGGTGGTCTTTGGGTCGTACCTTATCTATCACGAAGTTAGCAAGCAGGGTTTAATTTACGGGATTCTCATGTATTTACTATTTAGGTTCCGGTGGTAGTGTGGTGACAGACTATTCCAAAAAAATCTGTAATTATGACTAACCGAATATTTCACATCCGAGGAGACCCTCATGGTCACGTCCAGAGCCACTTCCTATTGGTCGTCCCCTTCCCCCTTTTATACCTTTAAAAAAAAAAAAAAAAAGTAACAAGCGGTATTTCAAAAAGTGGTGTGTTTTTGTAATTATTTTAAAATATAGGGACTGTTATCGACATTTATCCCATTCCATTAGTAGAGAAACACATTAGTAATCTAATTTTGGGACATGCGATTGGTCCATTGACCATTGTGCCGTTGTTGTTTGAGGATTTGACCTCGGTTGTTCCCTCTTCATGTAAGTTTGATCCAAATTAAATTAAATTAAATTTTTGGGGTATAATACAAAGATTTAATGTATTATAATCATTAAATTAACATTGAAGACATGTAGTTGCTCTTTTTGTGTAAAATTCAAACGTCTCTATAACACACACTTGAACTTTGAAAATTAGACCTGCCTTCTGAAATTTGACATCGATTAGCTCTGCCATCTTTTGTTGATGTTGGAAATATTGACTTTTATAAATTTTATTTAAAAGCTTATAATTTTTTTTTTTGTTATACGGTCATAAATGTTCAGACCAGTTTACATATATCTCGACTAATCATCTCCCTAATTTGGTCAAAGACAAACTCTCCGGTTCAATAAATTCATAATAACTATTGAACCATTGATTAAAAATAAATATGTACCAAATGTCTTGTACAAAATGATGTGGCATCGTGTTATTCATGGAATGACAAGTGGGAGTCTATAGAACCCATCACTATTATAATCGATGTTATTTAAAATCGTATCATTTTAGATTGATGTTATTATTTTTTAAATTGTGATTCAACAATTATATTCCCTACCACTCAAATTCTTCATACTTTGAGCTTTCATAAATTAAAAATATGCTCAATCCAAACCCCAACAAAACCAAATCAAAAATAATTTAAGTCTAAAACAAATCTTACACTTATCAGCTCAAAAATCCCAAAAAAAAAATGAAGAATAATTTCGTATTGTGTAATTAGTTATTTTTATTAATTAGTTGTGTCATTTTCGAGTTAATTTCGTATTGTGTTTCTGCAGACGGATGAAATTAACACCACTATATACAATCACTTTATAACAAATGTGTTTGAATAGTATCAATCTCTATTTCAAGTGACAATTCCTCCTCAAAAAAACATGCTAGAATTACAATTCACTTTATAACAAATGTGTTTGAATCGTATCAATCTCTATTTCAAGTGACTATTCCTCCTCAAAAAACATGTTAGAATTACAATTCAAACGGATTGAAACGACATATTGACGAGGCCCATGATGTCATGGAAGGAGCAAAAATCTAAGTGGCTCACATTGATTACCTTGCATTGGTTTCTCCAATCATGTTGGCATTTCTGGTGAAGAGATACTTCATCATGAACAGCATTTTTCCTTGAGCTAAAATCCCCAAGATATGATTTTTCACACTAATTTTTTCTTTAAGAAAGAAAACGAAGAATATAAAAAGGGCGAAAGCTGAAGCGATACCACTAATGAGAAATAAACCACGAAAACTATCAAGGCTCAGAGTGCTGGGTTTGGTCGCAGAGGCAGAGCTTTGACTGTCAGGCATGAAAGATGAGTCAATGTTAAACCGTATCTTCTCCATCATTTCAAGCTTTCCTTCCTCCCTCAGTTTTGCAATTGCCACTGATATCTCAGGGACAAGAGGTGAACCTTTTTGGAAGACCTGTAAATTGAAGTACATGCATAAGAAACCAAATACATTTTTTCCTACTTCTTACAGTAAGATGTAAATGGATGGCTTAATGACAGGTGAAAGAGGAATACTCACAAAGCCAAAACCATTGGTGGTTGATTTTGATTCAGATCCGATCATGTCATAGTCAGCAGAATACTTTGCAAGGAAGATTTTGATGTACGGAATTTCATCAAAAATGGCAGTAACACCGCCACTCTTGCTTCCTTTTGACAAAGCATTAGCATATTCATCGGGTGAAGAATATGGCTGAAGCCTATCGTCCTTGAAGTTCAAGTTGCTTACAATTACTCCTTGCAGAAAAGAGCCAGATTGGTACCCTATATACTCACCCTTTGATGCTAATTGAATCTGTTGAACCGTCAAGAGTGAGCTCAAAGTTGCAGTATAACTCGAAGTCAGTATAAACACCACGAAGAGCCAAATGATCACCACAAATTTTAACAAATTACTTAACATTTTTTCTCCTGCAATGCCAAACACCATAGTTAGTTCATTAGAGCGTGTTTACCAACTTAGACAAAGGACCATGTTTTGTTTTTTGTTTTGTTTTTTTTGTTGGAAAAGGGGGGGGAACATATTGGTGTCACCAGGGCTGAGACTGGTGTGGTAACTAGGAGGTGGATAGACAAGACACTTCTTCCCTCTCTCTCTAGCTTAGTTGTTAGTTTCCGACTATGTTTGACCAAATTCAAATTTTGATTAGCAGTAAATAAAATCATTTTTTTTTATAAAGATCTTTGATTAGAGTTGAGGGTAACAGAGTAATAACCCACTGTGATGGGATTTAGCAGTGTGTGTGTGTACGCGTGCGCGGGAGAGAGAGAGATAGAGAGAGAGAACTTACTATGAGCAAAAACCAGGGTTGAAAAGGAGAACCAGAAGACAGTTCCAATTTGCTGAGCTGGTGAACCTTGGAATTCTCCATTTTTAGGATGTTCAATAACCCAGACGACAAAGCCCATCAATATGAAGAAAGCTGCACTTGTTAGCCATAGATCTGCATCTAGCGGCTTCAAGAATATCCACATGCTTTTGTTGTAAATCGGTTTACGTGCTATCATTCCAACACCCAAATCGGTATAAGGCAATGTAAAGTCAACATATAGAGATCTATTGCTTGTGATTGTCACATCCCCTACCGCTGCATCGTATTTCTAGTCCATCCACAACACAACAGAAGACAAAATAAAATCCTTGTTTGAATGTATTAGAACTCGCACATGACATGTATAGTGAATAGATTTTTAAAAAATAGTTTTCATTAATTTCACCTCAGAAGAAATATATCTGTTACGACACATAAAATTTAGAGATTTTCATATCAGTAATGTCAACAAATCTCCATATGATTAGGCAGAAGGATACTTTTACTAACACAAAACTTGGCGAGTCTCTAAATCATTCCTGAAATATGAGGAACCTTCTCGTAGTTATGGAAACACTGATGCATTAAAGCTACTAATATAACAAAATTAACTGGGATTTTATGTTTTTTTCCACAATATGAGGATACTTCATGCAGTTAGTGAACACATTGCCACACCACAGTCAGTTTCTTGTTTGATAAATAGATACCAGGGGTTGCGCACACACGGTACCCATGTGCTGATAGGAAGAAGGAAAAAGATATGGAAGTGACAAGTGATTAGAATAGACAAATCTGGTTAAATGTTGTAGAGGGGAATTTACACGTGGTTATGTGTGATAGAGGGGAATTTACAAGTGGTTAAATGAAAGAAAACATAAGATATCAGTTAATAGACTCATAATTAAGTATTAGCAACCACCAATAAAGGGAGAGGACACCAAACCCAACCACACCCTTTTTTAATACAACTACAAATATAATATTCGCATGTTTGTGCTTGTGTATGGAAAATAAGAAAAAAAATTGCAGATTTTTTTTTTTCCGAAAGTAAAAATTTGCAGATTTTGTGCAATAGGAATGGTACATTATACCTTGACCCCCAATTATACCCTTCTTGTCTCATATTGTCCTCTCAATTGTCATGTTTCTCACATTACACTCTAATTAACATTTGGATGGAAAGTTGGATCACCTATCATCTAAACTATGTGATTTAATTTCAGTTTGCCACAAAATCTGTTGACATGTTGATATATCTCGTCCAAAATATACCAGACATCGGTTTTGAAGTAATGTCAAACCAATTCAAATGATGGGGCAATGTGAGAAGCTCAATAGTAAAACTAATGAAGTGACATCAAGACAATAATCTATGGATGCAAAATGTAATTTGCCCTCATGTGGAACTGGTTCTACGAGGGAACTAGACATACCTGTAGATAGACCTGATCTATGAGATCATTGTACGTTCCTAAATTGTTTCCATCGGCACCCACAAATGGAATAAATTCATAAGGTACTTCGAATGGTAAGGCTTCAATGGCAGCCTTAAAAACATCTATACAGAAACCAGTGACAATCGTTTCATTAGCTTGATTTTGGTCCACGTGTACCAACTCCTTGAACCCTGAAGTTGTTGGAACACCAACCCTGAGCTTTTTGCCACTCATTGACATCATCCAACCTTTTGGAATAATTGTAGACCCGCCTGGCCATATAATGGTTTCAAGACCGGGGACTGATCGGTTCATTTCTCTCGTGATTCCATCTGTTGATGTCCAAAATCCTACTGTTCTCTCCCCCTTGCCTATGACATTCACTATTTCAAATGCCTTCGATTTCAGCTTTCCATTCATAATCTGAAACTCACCACTTAAACCCCTAAATTTGGTCTGCAGTATCTCATTTAGAAGTGTTCTGCCACTTGGAGAGACACTGATTTTAGCCAAGTCAAATAAGCTCAATCCCGTGCCTTGATTCGTTACAGGTGGAGATTCAGTCCCTACCCTCTCAACAGCCTTTGCCAGTGCCCAAATTCCATCATATGCCCATATGCCAAACACATTTAAATCGTTCACTTCCATTGTAGGGTCCTTGGTATACAATTCATGTTTCCACCTTCTAGTAAAGTTGTGCAGCTCCCTTGATGATGGAATGTAAGACTTGAAACCCAATACCCCTTGCAATGATTTGATGACTTCTGAATCCGTGGAATGCAAAAGATTCATGGTCGTTTCCGTTATAATCCAAGCATATCCTCCACTCATCATTCCCAACCTTTTCACATTCAAGAAGAGGCGAGATGCAAGAGAAGGTGACATATGCACAATAAATATCGCTGCTTGCATACTCATGTGCTTACGCAATTCTTGAAGGATTTGATGATCAATGGCTGAGGGAGAAATGGCAGTTCTATGAGCTATATGGAGGTTTTTCTCCAGGAAGGACTCGATTAAATATGGTAAGATTTCCCTCCCATGATCAGTGTCCTCGTATATAAAAATGACACCCCTCCATTTAAATGATTCTACAATGGTAGCAATGCCTTTAAAGTGAGTGATTTCATCTTGTGTAATTTGAATAAGATAAGGGTACTTAGTGGAGGATGAAGGAATTGTGGTAAAAGAAAGGATAGGAACTTTGGCTTCGTCTCCCAATGGGGCTAAAAACTTTGCTTCCATTGACGTTTCCAGGCCAATGATGGCTTGTACCTTGTTATTTTGCAAAAGATCAAGAGCTGCATTCAGCGATGGAACAAAAATTAGACGTCTGGAAAACATATTGGTTAGATGTGGGCATATGGATATTTTTTTATTTTTTTTTTGGGGAGAGGGGAAGGGGGCTTGAACCCTTGACCTCAAGAAGGCAAAGCCTTCACAAGGTAAGGAGTACTATTAGACCAAAGGCCCATTGGTAATGCATATGGATATTTAGATGTGTGCATCTGTATCCTAAATGATTGATGCTATTCAACAGGTTATAACTGCAAAGCTAAACCAAACTCACCTGCCGATAAAGCGTGCAGGGGTTCTCCTTGGGAATCCCTTGTGTGCAGAACTATCCTCTTTTTGCAGTGACTATTTTGAGCGTAAAAATCAGAAATAGCCATTGTAATGCAGCTATGAACAGTCTTCCCCACCCATGATCCCAAATCAAGAATCAGTCCTACCGGAATCTCCTTTGCCACAATGAGACTATTGTTATGTGATGGATTGGATTGGGCATGCAAATGACTCATAATGATGAAGGGTGTAAGAAGTAATAGGGTCAGGTTCATCTTCCTGATATCCATTGAGCAAGTTAGGGTGCTTGTTCAGTTAGCCTCTTAACCTCAAATTGCTTGTATCCTTACGAGCATGTTCAAGTTGACTAAAGATATGTATTATGCGAAAATTGCCGAGAAGCAACACCATGAGAACTACATAACTACAAAACAACAATTTCCTAGATGCAACAACGTGGTTACCTACACCTTACATGATATAATTGGTCATGAACTAGAATTCAAAGTCAACAATTCAAACCCTGTTCTTGAACACATGAGCCCTTCCCCCTATTCTCCCTTGGGGACAGAAGGACAATTTCTGTTAATTGTACACCATAAAATTATCATTATAAACATTCGGTCACTGAAAATATAATCAAGAGTGATGACAGAGGACATGCTTAATTATTCCATTATCACCATCATACTTTTGATTTTGCTGAATGAATTCAAGTTCAGAATTATTCAATTTTTTTCCTTTTATTTTACTCTAATGCTATCATTCAGAACTTATTACGGCTTAAGAAGACAAACGAACTAACTATATTTCTAGGTTACATAGCCAAATGTAAATTGACTACAAAATGGTCTTTCCAACGTTAGAATTAGCAAAGGTGAACTCAATCAACATATGAGCTGAAGGAAGCCCTGTAATAATTGCATGTACGGCACCACCATGCCCAACTGCCCAGTCAAAGGAGAACCATTCCGGGATAGTAGTAGCACTAGTAGTTGCTGGGTACCAATATTCCACAGAACAAGAAACCTATGTAATGAAAATGTCAACTGTGGAACTAAACTTTGTATGACCTAGTCTTTAGAATAATAATGAGACTTAATTTATCATATTTGCATTAGTTATTATAATTATATAGATATAAGAATAACTTACTGAAGATTCTTGTTTCAAAATTTTTCTTTTGTAGTGACCGCCTGCCTCGAAGCTTCTGTAGGCTGTAGCCATGGTTTCTAGCATGCTCCTATAGTCAATATCTGGTGTGAAAAGCATAACAATTTGGTCAACAACTCTATTCTTCATTGAGTTTCACCATTTTTCTCTCACAAACTCTCAAATCACACACACATGCACACTACAACACATAATCACAACCGAGCCCCCTTCGTCCACAGCATATCACCACAATTCATCACCCAAGTCAGAAATTTTCTTTTCATAACCAACAAATTCAGTAAATCAAAAAACCCAATTTCGTGCTTGGATGGGCTACTCTCAACATCCAATCCAGAAAATTTCAAATCAGAGACCCCAATTTCACTGCATGCGAGATTGTAGCCATCAATCCAATCGTCGTGGAGGTCGTAATTCGTAGTCACGCTCTCTTCTAGGAAGACGGGTGGTGGGTGGTGAATTTGGGTGCGGCGCAGATGGATTCGACTTAACTAATTGAAAGGAATAGGGTTACAGGTTTAGGCTTGTTGATTAACGGTGGGTCGTCTCCTGTTTGTTTTGAAACGGGGGAAAAACTGTGTGGTAGTGAGAGGATGGGGTTTGGTGTGGACCGTCGCAGGTGGTTTTCGCGTAAATTGAAGTATTGAAGCAGGAGAGAGAGAGAGAGTGGATCGTTGCTATTGTTGCATTTGGGGGCGGCGATGAGCGGTGTGTGCGGCGGCGGAGGTGTAGGGGTGGCGGTGGTGGTCTGCCTGTCAGTTTTGGACTTTTTTGTACACGTGTTTAGTTAAAAACTGAAACAACCACACTAAATTTTTTTTTTTTACAATGTCGTAACTTGTAAATAGGTCAGATCCAGATCCGAATTCAAATGCGATTAATTAGAGATGAATTAATATTTAGAATCAAAATTTGATAGTTTATATTTCACGAATTTGAATTTGAATATATGTATATTTAATCTGAATTATTTATATATTTTTATATAAATATTAAAGAAATTAAATAATTATTTAAAAAATTAATTAAATTTTAGATATAATTTATTAAATTTTAGTTAATTAAATTATTTAGATCGGATCTAATTTTTGGATTACATTTTGAATTGTTAACGATTTCAAATATAAATCACGAAAATAAAAATTCGTTGAATTATCAGATCATATTTAAAATTGACTTCTAAAATCGAATTCAAATCAATCAAAATCTAATTCAAACTCAATCCATTGACAACCTACTCGTAACTGGATCTAAATATTTAGTATTTGGACAATAAATTTCGCAATAAAATTAGACTGGGAGTAAAATTCAAGCAACAAACGGGTTAAATTTTTTGGTTTTTGCACTTAATTTAATTTTTAGTCTTAATTATGTAACTCAAAAATTAATTTCAATTCATCTTAAGTTAAATTCAAATTATAACTTTAATTTATATAACTCGAGAATCAAATTTAAATTGAATCGGATTGTAAGATTAAATATTGAAACACTAGTTATTTTCCGTGCATGAAGGCACGGAGTAATAAAAAAAATGGTCAACATATTTGTATTTACACCCAAAATTAAATCACAAACATAGACGAGAGATAAATAAATTGAAGCACCGATTGTAGTTGGGGTGAGCGGTGGTAGTGGTGGTGGACGACAGTGGTGATGGTAGGAGACGATGAAGGTTGTGGTGGGTAAGACGAAGACCATAGTGGTGGTAGTAGCTGTGGGTGACAATGGTGGTAGTAGACGACGATGATGATGGTTGACAATCGTGGTGGTGGGACGATGACAGTGGTGGTGGGTGGTAGGCGATGATGGGTGGTTCTAGGCGACAATGTGATGGGTGGTGGCGAATGTCGGTCGTGGAAAGTGTGGTGGGGGTAGGTGACAGTGGGTGGCTGCAGTGGTGGGCGATGACAGGTGGTGGTGGTAGGTGTGGTGGGGTAGGTGACAGTGACTGGTGGCGATGGTGGGCGACGATGGGTGGTGGTGGTGGGTGCTGACGGTGGGCGACGGTGGTAGTGAGATAATGGTGGTAATGATAATAAATATAAGAATAAGATGACGATGATAGTGAGTGGTGGTCATGTACAACGATGGTAGCAATCGGTGGTGGTGACGATGGGGCAGTGAGGGTGGGGGTGGCAGTGGTGGTTTGGCGATGGTGGTGGTAGTTGTGATGATCATGGGGGTGATGGTGGGGCAGTGTGGGTGGTAGGGGTGATTGTGGGACAGTAGCAATGGTGGTAATGTACGACAACGGTGGTGATTAGGGGATGATGTTGATGGGGCGGTGGAAGTTATGGTGGTGGTGGGACGGTGGTGGTAGTGGTAGTGATGATGGTGGGGTGGTGGTGGGCGGTGGTGGTGGTGGTGGTGGTGGTAGTGGGGCAATGAAAGTGGTGGTGGTGTGGTTTCAAACACTATTTTTTTTTTTTTAAAGTACTTATGATAAATAATTCTCAGAAGGACTTTTAAAAAATCACTTCAAACACACCCTTGTGGCCCTATTTTTCCTATTAAATTTAGGGTGTTAATATTAACAGTAATGCTACGCTGACCAAATTTTGAGACCAAATTAAGAGTTCAAATGACATGACAGCACATTATTTAAAAGTCATTTTATTTATCTTTTGAAATTTGAATTGTATTGTATTTTATTATATAAATAGAATAAATGGAACAATATAAAAGGGTTGAACTTGAATTAAATTTTAAATTAGGGTTGAACTCGATGGGTTGGACGATTAACAAGTCAAATGAATCAGAATCACCAATAAAGATATCATTGAGTTAGACCTCTAGCAACTTTTCCTGACCAAACTCATGCAATCTTCTTGAAGTTTTATTTCCTCTTTTTCTTAATGACCAGAAAAGTAATTATAAAAAAAAAAGGTATTTTATTTACGGAGAAAAAGATTAGAAGAGAATCTTAAGTCATTACCATTACTTTCCCTGCAATAATTTGTAGAGTTAATTATACATATACCGCATTTTAAAAATATTTTTATTATTTTATATTTATTTTGAACTTATTTATTAAACTACAATACTTTTTGAAAACGTGTTTAACAAACACATTCTTACGTAAAAATATTTTAAAAAGTATTGTAGTTTGATAAATAAATTAAAAATAACGGTAAAGCAATAAAAATGTTTTAAAAATACGGTATATGTGTAATTAACTCATAATTTGTAGGATCCATAGTTCCGCTTTGAGAACATTGCCCATGTAAAGATTTTATTAGTCTATTATTTTTATAATCTTAGATTTATGACTTAAAATAATTTTTTTAATGTGGTACTAAAAAAATTTCAATAGCATAGCATTATCCTAATTTGTGTAGTGAGTTACA
This sequence comes from Ilex aquifolium, assembly GCA_951799425.1. Classification (NCBI taxonomy): domain Eukaryota; kingdom Viridiplantae; phylum Streptophyta; class Magnoliopsida; order Aquifoliales; family Aquifoliaceae; genus Ilex; species Ilex aquifolium. The sequence continues at coordinate 5,530,061 of OX637394.1, forward strand.
CGGTGTTGAGATCTGAATCTTCTTTTCGTAATAGTTGGCATGATTTACCTAGTAAAAGATTAAAATTCACATATTGTATTCTTAATCTAAAAAGGTGGCAATGTGGGTTATTTTAGAAAATTGAATAGAAAATTTTCACATAAAATACTTAAAATTAAGTAATATGTAAATAATTGTATACAAAAATAAAAAATAACACAAATACAACAAAAAAATGTCGGACAAAGCAATGTACATCATCAAACATTTGAAAGATAGAAAGATGTTGAGTGATGGGGAAGAAGAAAGAAACATCTAAGGATCGATCCATATTCGTACGATTTTGTCAAATTAAAATGGAATATTAGTTTTTGGCAAAAATTCAATTCATATATTTACTAATGATGATATTAATGAGTAATATTAATTTTAGGATTCGTTATAAAGGCAATATTGGGAAGTTAGGTGGTGATTGAACTCATCTTTGTGAATTGTAATGCAAGTCTCTCATACATCTGAAATTAATGATTGCTTGCAATTCCTAGTTTTTAAAGCAACTGATCATGATTTCCAGATTTTTAAAAGCAACATTTTTAATTATGAAAACTCTTTCTGCTCCCCTTAAGGAAAACTACACCAACAACCCCTTGCTTTGTCACATAAATCAAATAAATCCTCTCTTGTTTTACAAATAAAACTACAATCCCAAACTAATAAAAAGACAATCATCTTCACCCTCCCTTCTCTCTCTCTCTCTTTCTCCCTCTTTCCCCCATTCACACTCATCACGATGATTGTTGCATTGCAAACCCTCACATATCCTCGTATTCTATCTCTCTGTTTCTTCACACGTATAAAAGTGCACATCCATTGAAAGCCACACAACACTAACATCACCTTACAATCTGGACCTAATTCCAACAAATCCACAATCTAGTAAACACCAATTAGAACCGACAATTCCCAAATTCAATAGCGCGTGACAATATTGTTTAGCAAATGAAAATTTTTAGGAAGTGTATGTGTAATTAACTCTATATGCATATCATGCCTTAGAAAAGTGACAAGGCAACCAAACGTTTAGATTTGGCGTCCCCTCAAAAGGTAGATCATATGATGGTAAAAGCTTGAAGTTAGGTTCTGAGTGGATGTTTTAGGTTGGATCTCGTATGAATATTGAAAGTCAGTGGGCATGCATATGCATGCACTTATTTGGTGGGTGCTGCTGTGCCATCTAACCCATTTTTTATTGGGTAGTCCCATTTTCACCCAACTTTTGTTGAATAAAGCAAAGGTGGCTGCGACGACCCACTCTTGTTAGGGAAAGTCTATCGTAATTTTTTTGGTATAATATCAAAAATTACACTTATTTATAGTAAATTGTGGGTAATTCATACTTGAAGGAACGATACAATATGAATGATTTTAAGAAGAATATTAGTGGTCGTTGAATGAGTTTATTTAAGACCGTCGAATGAATTTATTGAAATTTATTCTATTTTATATTATAGATTACACATTTAAAATTAGAAATTACAACTATTCAAGAGAAATTTATAAGTGATCATGAGTTTCCTTTTAACAGTTGTAATTTCTTCCTTATAAATTGTAATTTGACATTTAAAAGTTGTAAGTTAACCTTTAAAAATTATAATTTCTCCATGATTGATCATGTCATTTACAAGTTGTAACTTGTACTTTAAAAAATTATAATTTAAACTTAAAAAATTATAATTTTTGATACGGTATCGTATATAATACCATACTAACAATAACAAACATTATCTCTTAAGTTGGTGTATAGATATTTCTCATATCGTTACAAACAATAGGATAAAAAATCTTGCCACTACTATATCTTTTGATGAAAAAATCTTCCAATTGATTCCCCGATTTCGAAAAAGACATATAAACCATGCCCTTGTTCAACTTTTTTTATTTTTTTTTTCATAAAGTATCGGTCAACCTTGGTATTTTTCCATATTGTGATTGTGCTTCAAACCTGTTTCCATATAATATGGGTAAAAGACGTAAGCTAACCCAACCCATTATTATACTTGCACCCCCTAGATATTAGCAGAATTATAGATAATAATCTTATTATTTCTAAATTTTATTATAGCCTCTTGATTTTCTATTTGAGGGATACCCCTTCGTTACTCATCATCCACTTATATTTTCCCAAAAATATTATTTTTACTCTCGTATTTACTTTGTAGTTCATCTAGACAAATAGTTCGACGCAACCTTAACAACAATCATCATTGTCGCCTCAATTTTCTCCACCGCTTCCTCACCGGAGGGTATGTAAGTCTTTGGGGCTGTTTGACAGCAGGTGCATTATTAGGGTTTGGTACTAAGGTTGCTTCAATCTTTAAAGAGGTTTGAGTGTGTTTGGTTCATACTGCTCGAGGGTAAAATGGAGAAAGACAAAGTGCGTTTAGACATTCGTTGCCCACTGTTTCATGAGGGGCGTCCTTATAATTTTAGTAAACTATGCTAGGTGTTAATGTAATTTTCTCAAATACAAACAGAGTACAACTTTAACCACTTGTTTTGTTGTCACTGCACCAACACGTGCGCTTGAACTCTTTCATAAAGAACATGGAGTGAAATTGACGCGTACCAAAAGCGAATGGGCTTCCCATATCATCAAAACCCGCGGTTATGGTGTTCGAATTGTTGTCTGTCTCTGACTCTTCCCTCTATCTCTCTCTCTCTCTCTCTCAACTTTCAAGTCTCTTCGCTTTCCGTCGTCTTCCATGGTAACTTATCAAGCAAATCTCCAATAGCTTGTCGAGCTCATCATCCAATACACGAACACAATTAGAAGTCCAATCACTATACGCATGTCAATCAATATATAAAATATTAATGAAAATCTCACTTTCGCTCTCTATCAGCCTTCAATTATCTTCTCTTTCTCTCCCTCTTTCTCTCTCTACGTTTACATATACATATATACAAAACATATTGCTCTGTTGCAGAAATCTAGGTACAGGCTTGGCAAGAGAATTCATGCTCGCAGATACCTTTCATGGCTGACCCTAAATGGAGACGATCATTCATTTGTCGATTCATTCCCACTGCAATTTTGATTTCTGCTGCTTTCTTCATAGGGAGTGCATTCATTGTCCTAGATTATAAACAGGTACACACACATATATATATCGTTATGTTCAACCTGTAATCCTACAAAATTCCCTAGTTTTTATAGAACTTATATTGATTGAATTGAATAGACTTGGAGTTATTGTGGTTTATGGGGCTTTCCGTGTGCAGAAGTATTCAAGATTGCGAGTTGTTGATGCTGTGGAGATGAGTCAGATGACAAAACCTAATATTTGCGAGGTTTGTCTGTGCCATTTTCGGTTTTTCCCCACCTTTCTGAAGTGTGTTGTTGATTTCTGAAAAAGTAGTGTATGGTCCCTTTTGAGCATATGAAGTTTTTTTACTCAATAAATTCTGTCTTTCACATTGGGTTACGATTCAGAATCAGTGCAGGCCTGATGGGAGTGAGACTTTGCCTAGCGGAATTGTTTCTAGAACTTCTGACATGGAGATGCGGCCAATATGGGGCGCACCAAACAAAAAGGTAAAATCTCTCTCTTTCTTCAAGCTTGCATCAAAGAAAGAAAGGATGTATAGGCAAAAGTGTGTTCGTGTGTGTTTACTGTTTATCCATGTAGATATGAGTGTCATTGACATGCACAGGAGTTATTTCTGCTGCATTATTTATGCAGGAATTAGATACTCTCAACTTGCCAAAAGCTATTTAGGCATCACTCTTAGGACTCTGCAATTCCAATTGAAGGAATTAACTATTCACTATAGTGCCAAATTTATTCGACTGTCCATGAGAGTTTGATGCATCAGTAAGGGGCTAAAAGTTCGTGATGGCTCAGATGCCAAATGGGTTGAACAAGTTTAGAAATGGAAGAGGCAGAGAAACTGATTGCTTGACCTTGACATGTCGAACATTGAAATGCGCTACTATTTATGTAAAAACAGTGTATCATGGTTTCTTTCCATCTCCTGTTAATTTTCTCAATCCCGGCTCTTGTACCTATTTAAATTGGTGACCATAATTTTATTTCCACTTCAAGCAAATATATGGTACTCTGTATCATTTTGATACCTATTTATCATGCATTCATCAGATCAAACCAGACAATATCTGCTACCAGAGTTTTGTGCATATGATTCATGACTTTAGTAATTTACGAATTCATATGGCAGAGCCTTTTGAGTCAACATGATGTTTGAGAATCGAGCCTTGATGTTGTCTCTACCAGCGATAATTAACTACTCTCGGTTGCCTTTCTATGGTGCCTAACCGAAATTGGTATCCTCACGAATAATAAAACGAGAACTTAAAAATTGGGTTGATTAGATCAAAATGGCTATACATAAAGTAGAGCTTTAGAAACCTAAATAAATCATAGGTGTTTTGTAGTTTCATGTCTAATCTTTTGTGTGGTTAATCTTACGGTATAGTTCTGTCTATTCAATGCAATCCTATCTGATACGTGCATGATCTGACATTCTTTTTTTTTTTTTTTCATGATATTCAACCCATAATTTATGTCATTCATCTGAATTGCTTGCATTTGTCTGATTTAAAATTTTCTGTTTTTGCATTTATTCCCAAGAAGAAATCAAAGTCACCAATGAACTTGTTGGCAATGGCAGTTGGAATAAAGCAAAAGGACAACGTGAATAAAATTGTCATGAAGGTAATAAGTGAAATTTTGCATATGCCAGTTACAAGGTTAAATATTTATTTTGTGTCTAATCATTGGTTCTTTCTCATATTGCAGTTTCCGGCAAATGATTTTGTCATTATGCTTTTCCATTATGATGGTATGGTGGATGATTGGAGGGATTTTGAATGGAGTAGTCGTGCCATACACGTCTCCGCTGTTCATCAAACTAAATGGTAATGGTTCTTTGCTTTGATTTAAGTAAATTTTATATATTCTTAGACACGTTCTGTTTTGCACCAATTACTTAGGTGGTTCGCCAAGCGGTTCCTGCATCCAGATGTTGTGTCAGAGTATGCTTACATTTTCCTTTGGGATGAAGACCTTGGGGTTGAACATTTCAATGTTGCACGGTAATGACACATACATATACCTACACATATCTGGCGACATGCACAGGCATGGGTACCTATATGCATATCAGCACACATATTATCTGGCTGCAGTTTCTCATCTCATAAACTTTAACCTTAGTAAAATGGATTTGGTGGTTGCACATGGAAGTATTAGTATATTATCGTTTTTAGCTTTTCCGACACTTGTTGCTTGGAATAGATTGGTTCAAGGAACAACAAACATGATAGGAAACTACCACAGTTCCAGTTGTAAGCATCTTGAGAAAACTTGTTCCACTTTTTGGACAATTACTGTCACACCAGTTTATTTTGCTTGATGACAATGCTCATTCAAAACTTAAAGAGAACCTTTCTTCTATTTCATTGAAAGAATTTTCTATTTCACAATTGCATTCTATTTTTTTTTTTTTTTTTGATCCAATTGTTGCATTCTATTACTATAGAAATATTTTGTCTGAATGTTCTACATATCAATGAAACTGAGAAGACAATTATAGGAAATTGCATATCTTCAGAAGATTTCCATCTGACACCCAAACTTGCTCCATTATACAGAGTTAATATGTAATAGAAAGCTATAGGCTTCGGTTGAGTAGCCATATTTTCCTCATATAGGACTTGAATTTCACAACCAAGCATGGTGATCATCATATGGCAACTACTGTTTAAAATTCTTGGCTGTCCATCTGCAACTTAATTGTTATATGCAGATATTTGGCAATAATTAAAGAAGAAGGGCTTCAGATATCACAGCCAGCGCTTGATCCTCATAAATCGAAGGTGCATCACAGACTTACAGCACGAAAAAAGGGTTCAAAAGTTCACAGGTATTTGCTTTCAAATAAATAAGTGTTCCGGTCTACCATGACAATATAATATTCGAAGTGGCTTTTGCCTTCCTTTGACAAAGAAGACAGTGATGTTTTTCAGCAGGCCTTACACGTTTTCTTCGTCTAACAGTTAATTTTTGTTGAGGAAACTTTTCATTTACTGCATTTTCTCGTGCTAACAGAAGGATTATTAATTCAAGTGTTGCTAGGAAGGGGTGTAATGCAAACAGTACGCAGCCTCCATGCACTGGGTAAAGAATCTGCTTACAGATCTCTGTTATTATTAAAATGCCATTCGTTTTTTTTTATATGTTGACTTAAATTACTCGTATATTAATTCTTGCCCCATGTATCTGGTAGTAATGAAAGAAATAATAATGCATCATACAGGTGGGTGGAAATGATGGCTCCTGTTTTCTCCAAGGCATCCTGGCGTTGTGCATGGTATATGATTCAGGTCTGGTATATCTACCATAACACTATTGGGGGTAATAATAAAATAACATCAAAAGGGGAGGCAGATTTAAATGTTCGCGAATATTATGTAGATGTTTAACAGTTGGATAAAGATGCTGGTATATCTGTTCACAATTTGACATTGTGAATATGATTCTCATCATTGTGGGCAGTAGCCTAGCATATATGATTCTAATCATTGTGGACGTTGGCTAGCATGTCTGAAGTCATGGCTTCATGAAAGTTGGTGGATAATGTAGTTTGTTTTCTCTTTGTTTTTCTACAGAATGATCTAGTTCACGCATGGGGATTGGACTTCCAGCTTGGTTACTGTGCACAGGCAATTTTGTCATTCTAGAATAACTTTGTTTTCTATCTATTCACTTAAAGAGATTTCTAACTTGTGACGTGTGTGGGTGACAGGGTGACCGAACCCAAAATATAGGAATAGTTGACTCTGAGTTCTTGGTTCACCAGGGTCTTCCTACACTTGGGGGTTCAGCTGTAAACCAGGTATGCCATTAGATGAGGGAGGAATTGAATTGCTCCTTATATCCTCTTTTTGTTTCAGTCTTAGAATCATTTATGCAGTCTGATACTTCTCATTAGTAGTGCCTCTATTTCTTGTTGAATATTGCCTTGTCCTCCTTGTACTTAAGTCATGGTCATGCATGGAAGAACAATGACAGCCAATTAGTAAACATTCTTATTGTTTTGCTCAAGACCTCTCACAAATATTGCTATGGCATATGAGGCAGCATGTTTTAGAATACAATAACAGGCTTTAAAATACAGCAATTTTTCTTTTCTTTTTTACGTAAGTAAACATACAAAAAATTTTCAATTTGTTTTCCTCGGACAGTACAATGTAAAAAACTTCCGACTGTATAATAATAAGTATAATTTGAAAGTGAAGAGCTGACAATTAATATCCTATGCAAGAACAGGATGCTTTAAGACAGCATTTGATCAAAATATTTACATAAAGTATCCATATAATGGTACTCCTACTGTAAACCATTTGTTCATAAGAGGTGGTCACAAGCGTGACCAGAGTCTTACCATTACCGCTTCCTATATCACTTAGTATTTCTCTACAGATGATTTCGTATCCCTTTCATGTAGGCAAAATTCGCTGTGGTTATATCAGAGCATTACTCTTCTTATCCATTAGCCGTTCTGAGAAGAAACTGGATTATTAAAACTCAAAGAACAAGTCCATCAAATGGAAACATTTTGTTTCTTTTTAATCCGGAAATAGAAACCTTTTGTTTAGTTTATGGCATTTGAACATGGTTGAGGTGATAGATTTTTAGATCAAAGTGGAGGAATATAAATCGCAGGTATAATCTGGTCCAAGAAACTAAGTAAAATTGGAGGAACAATAGAGCACAAGCTTCTAAATGTTCATTTTTATGGCCAAACCTTTGCTAGTACTTAACTTGGAATAACCTGGACTCTCTTTGCTTCCTCTCTCCAAACAATAGTGCCGTACTGCTATATTATTCACTGATTCATTGATCCTTGGTGCAGAAAAATACTGAAGCAATCAGCGAAGCTTCTCAAAATGGAAACTTGCCAAACGAAGGAGCAATGGTATCTGTGGAACCCCTATTAATGTATCACTCAAAAAATTTCCCCTTAATTCATATTATAATCTGGTAATTTTAAATTGCAGGCACCATCTGTGTCTCATCAACCCAATACAAGAGATAAGGTGAGTCTTGAATCTTGATATGTAATTGTCTACACACTGCGACTTTTCTTCATGTTGAAAAGGGTAATGAGATGCATGTTGAGGCATCTTGGAAGGTTTTGCACCCTTGTGCTCAAGTTTACCCCACTTAATGGTGGTCAATGAGCTGGGTCTAGCAGGTCTGTCAGGTGCCCCATGCCATGCATGTCGGACTATTGGACTTGTCCATGGCTCACTGGGTTAACCGGCCACTGGCATTTTTCCTAGTCCTAGCCATAGCCACACAGCACAAATGATTTGCTATCTCTGTTACATATAATGTTGTATGTTCACTAAATCATTGTAACTCCTGTTTGCTGCAGGTGGTAAAGGAGGCCTATATTGAGCTAGAAAGATTTAAAAACAGATGGAGAAAAGCGGTTAGAGAAGATAAATGTTGGGCTGAACGCATCAGCAACCATTGAAGACTAGCTGAATGTGGCACCTGACTATACTGTTAGTTCTATTTTCTTTGTAATAAAAAAGGTATAGAAAGTTTCACTAGGAAAACAAAAAAAACAAGTAGATACGCCACATGGCCGCGACAAATTCTTATTGTTATAGTTTTCTTTTTATAAAAAAAAGTTCAGATGTAAATTGCAGTGACAAATTCTTATTGTTCTTGCGATGATGTTTCTTTATAAATAAGTATAGATGTGATTTTTTTCTTCTGTACATTGTTTTGTGATGAATCTTGGCTAGCTGATTCCATGCCTAACAAAATTCAATGCAAGTCCATTTTCACACACCAGACTAGAGAATGACGCTTATTGCATAATGATTTTTCATTCAACGCAATTCAATAACCATGTTAACAGAGAGAAATTCTCTCAAATATACTCTCACTCCGTTTTGGTGGGTCCCACAACCATACATGGTAGATTATCTACAATTACGTAAAATTAAAAGAAAATGTATTTAAAGGGATCTGGGTCCGTTGACACTATCGAGTTCTTGCGTGATATATGCACCTCTCGTGTAATACCATCTCTTATTTACTTCACCCCGTTAAATTCTTCGATTTCACCATTACATCAGTGTACTCATGCTAATAACAACAAATAGATATACATTCTTACTGTTTATTAGATCTTTTTAAACTTGTACTTTTATCGCACCATATCCATGTCTGGTTCTGAAAACAAAACAAGACAATAGGTTCAATAAAGACTAAAAAATTCAAAGTGGCATCAAATGCGACTCCTTTTGCTAACAACACCACTGATGAGTTGTCCTAGTTCCTCACCACAATCCTCCTGTACATGATGCCCAGCCTGCAAAAGCAGCAAGTCATGCAATCTTTTTCATCCCCCAAAACAACTTGATTACAAATAACCAAAACAAGGCACATTAGAAGAGGTTTCACCCTGTACTCAAAATTTAAGGAAAAAGTTTCAATGCATAAACATGGATTTCGGCCCGGGGGGGTGTGTGTGTGTGTGTGTGAGAGAGAGAGAGAGAGAGAGGTTACTCAACCCTCCTGAAGTCAACTAAGTCAAATGGGACATGCAAATGGAGAACAAACCAACGAAGCAGACAATTTATCTAAATAATACTGAAACAATTTAAAAGCAATTTCATAAAGGCTTAAAAACTAATCCTCCTGAAAAAATTTCCTTGTATGTACTTTAATATGGAACAACTTGCCCTGGAAATCTATTGCCTGAAATTTTTTTAGGATTCCATGTTACTTTCAAAATGGATTTCATTGAATCTGATATTTCCCATAATTTTCATGTACCATATATTGTGCCTAGTGTTGGTTTGAGGGGAGCATTTCCGTTTCTCTACTCCTAAATAATTATAATTTGTGGATGGCTATTTTAAGTATGTTCTTTTCATTTCCTAGTGTCACCCAGACACAATATAAAATTGCATCATGGACTTAAATTGCTAATCTTTCTCCTTCCTACGTCCCATTTTTCCCACCAAACAGTAGATACTACTGTACCACAAGCCAGACTGCCGGTTGTAACTAATGCGGTGATGTTTCCCACCAAACAGTAGATACTACTGTACCACAAGCCAGACTGCCGGTTGTAACTAATGCGGTGATGATGGGGTGGGACCGTGGGAGTTACAGGAGGGCTGCTTTACTTCAATGGGATATGTGCAGCAAATGTAATGGGTGAACAGTTGAAAAAGCAACTAACAAGTTTCTGTTACATATGTGAATAGAAGGTGTAACATAGGTTTACCAAGCAACTACAATAGTTTAAAGAACTATGGTACCATAGGGAGCTCCACCAGTCGAAGCTTCGATTTTTTGCAGAAATCTTCTACACCATCAAAGCCCAGCCAGCGGTCTCTTTGGCCCCAGCATATGGTAGTTTTAACTTTCCAGTTATCATCCATAAGTATCATTCGCATATCTTCAACATAGGTCTGCAAAGCAATCAAAATAAAACTCAATAGCAATGAATCTTCTTTCACGGAGTAATTGACACTGAGGTTTGAAGACAGACACAGACTTATATGCTGATAATAAATTGACAATCTGGATATTCAATTCCATTGAAAAACCAGCCTGACCAGGTGAGCATGCAAATAAGTTCATTAGACGCCTTGAATCCTAGCCGCACAGCCTGTTCTGTGACTAATCCATCGGGGGAAACCAACAATACCCCAATTTCGGAACCCTTGCTGTTGGAGGATCCGCCCATGCATAATTTCCAGGAGCCAACGTGGCTCCCCTCCGTAGGTGTTTCCTCAAGCGGGAGGGGCTCCCCTTGTGTGAATTCGGCAATGAAGTCTGTCAGGACTTGACCCTTTATCGTCGTGCGGAGTTTATAATGGATGTTGTGTTCCCCTAACTCCACCGCCCACTTTGCTATTCTTCTGGAAAGATTGAATTTCCTCAGGATGGCCCTCAAAGGCTGATCCGTCAAGACTTTGACGGGATATGCTTGGAAGTAGTGCCTTAACTTCCGGGTGGCCGTTACTAGCGCCAACGCGATCTTTTCTAGGGGGAGGTATCTCGTTTCTGGATCTAGAAGGACTTTATTCACGTAGTATACTGGTTTTTGTTCCTGCTATCACTCATGAACCAGTACACCGTTGACGGCGAACTCAGAAAACAGCTAAATAGAGAAATAATTTCTCCCCTCGCTTTGGGACCGACAAGGTCGGTAGGATCCTGAGGTATCCCTTGATTCCTTTGAGCACTTTTTCGCATTCCTCATTCCAAGTATCTTTTCCAAGCCTTTTGATCGCGCTAAAAAAGGGTCTGCATTTATCCGAGGAACGGGTTATGAAGCGGTTCAAGTCGGCCAATATTCCTGTGAGTTTTTGGACGTCGCGGATAATCCAGGGACTATGCACATCCATGATAGCCTATATATCTGCTCCGGGTTGGCCTTGATACCTTGCCGACTCACCAAATATCCCAGGAACTTTCCAGAGCCAACTCCAAAGAAACACTTAGCCGCATTCAGCTTTAGCCTGTACTTACGGAGTGTATCAAAGGCATCCTCCAAGTCCGCTAGGTGATCGCCTCGATGCCTACTTTTGACCAGCATATCATCGATGTACACTTCCATGGTATTCCCCATTTGCCGCTTAAACATCGGACTGATGAACGTGGTCTTTTCTTGATTAGACGGATGGAGGGGGATCTGGTGGTAACTGGTTCGGGGGTCCATAAAGGTTATGCGTTCGTGTCCCTCCGTGGCATCGACTAGCTGATCGACCTTGGAGAGGGGGTAGTCATCCTTTGAACATGCCTTGTTCAAATCCGTGAAGTCAACACAGACACGCCACTTTCCACTCTTTTTTTTTTTTTTTGTGTAGACAGTGTTTAATAACCATTTGGAAAATTGCACCTCTCGGATGACATCGGCTTCCAGGAGTCGTTCTACCTCTTCATTTACCCCGCCTGGGCTCGATAAGGCACCGAATGCCGAGGCTTTTGTTTGACAGGCTTATGATTAGAGTCAACATGAAGTCTGTGGGTTATGACATGGACTTATGCCTTTCATTTCTGCAGCGTCCCATGCAAACACATGTACATTTTTTAGCAAGAAGTTTCGCCATCTCCTTTTGCTCCGCCGTGGACATTGTCGAGCTGATTAAGAAGTATATTTCCTCGTATCCTTCCTTTAGGAGTAACTTTCGAAGGTCCTCCACTGAGCGGTCCACTAGGTCAACCCGCAGCTCGTCCACGCCCAACTGCCTGACTGTAGTTGTTATTTGTTCAATACTTCCTCTGGGGCACATTCTTTTTCCTTGGACATGACCCCGAGTTTCATGGCGGCATAAAAACAACTCTTTGATGAGTTTTGGTCTCCACATATTTCAATTATCCCCTCCGGAATGGGGAACTTCAACTTTTGATGATAGGTGGAATGCACTGCTCTGAGTGAGTACAACCAAGTCCGCCCAATGATTATGTTGCATGGTGAATCGGAATCGATCACCACAAACTCTGTATTAATCGTGACAGGTCCGGCAATGACCGGCTGAGTAATCTTTCCTAGGGGCTGGGCATACTATCCATTGAATCCGACGAGGGGTGTCAGGTCTTTGGACTCAAGGCACATTCGCTTTAGTACATCGAGGTACATTACCTCCAAGGAACTCCCTGAGTTGACCAAGACCCTTTTGACATTGAAGTTTGAAATGCGCAGAGTTATAATCAGGACTTCCTCGCAGGGAAGGACCACGCCAACTAGGTCTACATTTGAGAAGGTAATGCCACTTTAATCCACCTGTAGCTTCTTACTTGTTTGGCCTCCATCCTTTTCCTCCTCTACCCTATTGGCAGAGGTAATTCTCTTTAGGTTGGACCTGAGAGTGTTGGCCGTCGGCCATTTCAAAGGGCAAACATGAAGGACGTCGATTACATTGTTACAGAAAGTGGTATGGTCAACGGTGACGATTGTTTCCCTTGGCGTATCCTTCTCAATGTACTTCTGGAGGAGTCCTTCTTGGACCAACTTTTCTAGGAATAACTTGTATACTCGGCAATACTCGGTGAGGTGCCCCCGTCCTTGTGGTAAAAGCACCTGACATTCTAGTTTCCGGAGGAGGATCACCCTTCATCTTGGGCAGCCACTTGAAAAATGGTTCTTTCTTGATCTTGTGCAACAATTTATAGATAGGTTCCTTGAACCTTGAACCGTGGTACAACGAACTTCGTTGGCACTTCCACCTCTCTAATGTTCTTAGTGAATGGTGACTGGATGACTTTGTCACCGGTATCGACGTCGCAGTCATGTGTGGACCTTTCTATCCTCTTTAAGTCTAGTTTGGACCTCAGGTCCTCTTCCTCTCTACGGTATTTTCTCTCACCAGGATCACGGCGCGCTGCATGTCTCTTGGCCCTTCCATCCTTCACAGAGAGGGTCGATCCCTCATCAGACTCCTCTTCGCTCCCTCACCCAGCTAGTCTCCGGCAGAGGTCGTTCCGAGCCAAGGGCCTGACCCTTTTAATTGGGACCTCCGGGTTCTGTACATTGGCCCTCGGGTGTTTCAGAGCCTTAGAGCCTCCTGCTCCGTTGCTAAGATGATTTCTCAAGTCGTTGGCCCCCACCTCTTTGACGGAGGACTCTTTGGATGATCGCATGCTCTGGGAAACATCGCCAGAGAGAGCAAACTCGTCGATTCTATTGAGAACATTCACATTGTTCTCCTCGATTTGCTTTAACCGGATTCACAGCCGCTCTTCGATAAGGTTGACGAGTTGGCGGGCCAGGGGTCCTCCATTCTCACCCTCAAGACTTGGTTCAGTTGGTGGGTTCTTTCTCTGGAGTGGTATGGATGCTCCTTGTTGACACTTTCAACTTGATCCTCCGTTCTCGACATGGATGGAGCTGGTATGTCAATATTTTCTTGCTAAGGGCCCTTTCCCCTCAAACGCGTGCTCACCATGGTCACTGTCACTAGAAAACTTGATTGTTTCTCACAGATGGCGTCAAATTGTGCATGATGATTTTAGCATAATAGATGAGATGACATATCTCGCCCCTGATGAGCTTGAGTTCGCCGAGAAAGTTATTTCAATGGAACGCCTTCAGGAAGAAAGGATGAAAAATCTTTGCAAATGAGGTAAGTTCTCGAACGGAGTCTTGTTACTCAAGAAAGAAGGGTTAGAAGGGCGCCAGAGTATTTTTCAGGCTTAAACCATCCAACGCCCAAGTTAGTATTCGAGAAAGGGTTGAAAATACTGTTCTATTGCTTAGGCAATGGGTTGCGTACCTAAGCTATGAGCTTGAGGGTGCTATTTGTACCTTCCAGGAATGAATCGAGGCGGATAGCTGGGTCCTTTGGAGGGAAAACACCTGGTTGGGTGGTACAGAGAACAACATCTGGTGCGCAGACCTTGATCAGAGTTTCTCTTTCTCCCCGTACTAAAACGTTCTGCAGTCCTACACTCGGGTCCCCAAGTATTTAATGTACGCTTCTCGGCTCCGCCGAGCAATGAATACACCCCACGCCCATGCACAATCATTTAATGTGCCTTGGGCATGTTTGTGCACGCATAGGGGTATTTTCATCAATCCCCCCCTTCAAGGGGTCAAGAATTAATTGTCTCATACGTCATACGCCTTTATCATTGGTCATTCAACTGCCTTTTTGAACATTCTGATTGCCTTGGACAAGGGAGCCAATAACTGATAGTCTATTTCGCTATCAAATCATGATCCTCAGAAGCTACTATTCCTCGATCATGGGTATACTTATCTCAGTGCGTCCTTTCCTATTTTTCTTGAGATCTCAGCTCATCTATTGGCTAGGACTAGCGTCGGGGTAACTGTTCACCAAGTGCCGATGTGCTACATGTATGGCAGGGTGACGTGGACAGCAAACAGAGGGAAGGCAAAGCACACCGAGGTACCTCCTTTCGCCGAGGTACCTCCTTCGAGCCGAGGTCACAACAACCCCTCCGGGACAATACGCCGAGGTGGACCAATGGCGCCAAGGACATGTGTCGCTTGCCCATTCGATTGCGGACACGTCCCATCAATTATTATGGCCAAAGCCATAAAAATATCGACTGTAAAGTCCTCCCATATGTGTCCAATAATTACGCTTTACTTTGATCATCTCTTAAAGAGCTTGTTAGAGTAAAAAGGACCGATAGAAAAATTATCTGAATCATACACATCCAGCATGAACACAACGGTTCTGGAAAAATGTTGCTCCTTTCTCAAAATCATGCCAGCAACTGAAAATCTTCTTTTTTAAAAAAAATTACTCATATGTTTACATTCTTTTGTTCCACTAAAACTTAAGAGGTTCCTCCCCTGTCCAGATCACGAATTTTGAAGTGTACTTTAGACACATGCATTTCATTATGTAGCCAAAGACTGCCTTCGTAAAACCCAACTGTACCCGTTGTTAATAAAAAGGAAACGTCTTGCAACGAGACATAATAAGTGGGAAGGGAAAGAAAATCACACCTTAAGTTCTTTCTTCATCGACCTAGTAATTGCGTTGAGTGCGAAACCTGACGAACCAGAAGTTAGGTAAGGTCTTCTATAAACCATTGCGTCATCTTCTTTCATTATATAAGGACCACAGCTTGTCAAAGCTTTATCGCTGGCCCTTAAAGGATCCTGGTTGGCAGAAAAGCAAGTCCATTATTTGCATTAAACAATTCTGATCCGAAAAATCCATAGATATATTACTTAAAAGAGCAGAATGATATACTAATTTTTTTACTTCCAACCTGAGAAAAAATTTCACCCAACAAAAAGTTGCTGAATATGGAGAGTGCTGAAGGCAGGTTGGCATGTTTGCCCGTTAGCTTTTATAGGGAAAAGAACTATGTTAGATTCCATCATTTGTACAGGCCACACGGCAATAAGCATGATACAATCACACATACAGAAACACTTAGATAAAAATAGATATATTGGCATGTATAGGTGCATGTATGTTTTATTTAATTAGTCACACTTCAAGAACTTCCCCCCGAGTCTCACATCTTCACCTATACATGACGGTCAAAGCAACACCAACCTCGGTGTTTTTAGTTAACAAAAAAAAGTTAAAAAAAAAAAAAACAAAGGAGAGATCTTATTTCAGAAGTCCTGAGAAAGGTCCGAATTCCAGTTGGAAAGATCCAATAGTTATGTTTGTAATCTACCCACTCAACCCACCTATCAATATCCCAAACCTATAATCTGGGCGACCAGAAACACTCAAAAGTCAAAACTATAGAATGGTTAATGACAGAGAAATTCAATAACAAAATGGAAAAGTTCAGAGGGGTTCATACAGGTGGGTTGAGAAGTATCAGATCATTTATCTTTTCTTGATGACTGTTAGCATACTTAACAACAACTGGTGAAAAATAGCCCTGCAAAAAAATACACAGGCTGAAATTTCCACACAACATGTCATATTATGGGTAGCTAGGCCAGTGTATGCAACTGAATTCAGGAAAAAAGATATATACCTGAGCAACAATAGAAACTTTGTTGATGCCAAGTTCATCAATGAGAGATTCCAAAGATGACACATATTCTGCACGCCGTAATAAAAAGTATCACACAAAAATGTTATCTGAATAAGAGTCTTCATCCTGCCATCACACTTATTTGGGTTGTTGAAAAGGCAATTACCATCCAGAGTGTAATCGAAACCATATCTGGGCTGGGGCTTATCTGAAAATCCAAAGCCTGTAGAAGGGGAAGAAACGCAAGACTTTTTTTAATGCATTGTTAGTTTACAATGTACACAATCTGAAGTAGCTTTGTCATTGTGAGATGGGTACCTTTGAGCATAACAAGTAACTAAATTGGAAAATTTTAACCAGAGTAGAAAATCATCGATTCTTCAAATAAAAATAGTACTCATAACGGTGAACATGAAGAGAAAACTAGGTGCCTGTCCATGTATGTGCGTGTGCACTGTGTGTGAGAGAGAGAACAAGAAGGGAGAGGGAGAGGGAGGGGAGCCCATTTCCACAACTAGTCAAGATACTTTGAAGAGATTGCCGAATCAAATAATATCGCCAAAATTAATGTAGGCTCAATCACCTTCGTATAAACTGTGTGCCCCTTTACTAATTAAAGAGATGATAATAAGTGCAGAATGCTCCATAAGTGGGGATTTTTAATTAGTGTGATCTCACCTATCCAATCAAAAGCAATGGCATGATAGTCCTTTGAAATTATGGGAAGAACCTTGCGATAAGAATATGCCTGTCACATTATCAAATAGAATAATGGATTTTAGAACTTTATTTAGGTACCTAGATCAAACAATAATCCATCTCAGAAGTTTCTTCCGATAGGTTAATATTTACGCGGACAGTAACAACACCTTTGGAAAATATGAATTCCATGGGCTGGATAAAGATAGTCAAAATGAAGAATTACTAATCCAAGAGTCATAAAAATATGACTGCATGGTCAAAAGCATAAACATAAGATAGCTCCTACCTAAATGGAGAGTTCTGTATTATACATAACTACTAGCATTTGGACAATCCAGCTCCTACTTAATTGGAGGGTTCTGTATATACATAACTAATTTCATATGGCATCAGAGCAGGCTTCTCAAATCTAACTCCAATTTCGGGGGAAGTTGGGATAGAAGCTTTGTTGAGTTGAGTTGCTATACCATTAACTTATTCACTTAATACTAGCATTACGGTATGTGCTGCACAGTATATAACTGCATCATCCAATTGTTAGCAAAAATGTAGGTCTTCTAATTTCAAAGCATATCACTCAACAAATAGAGCCTCACCTGAGAAGGGTAGCCATGAATTAATAGAATCGGAGGATTATCAGCACTGCCACTTTCAACGCAAAACCATCTAGTTCACAAAATCATATATATAGAGCATGTTTCAATCGGTAAACCCTGCAAATATTCCATCCTCAATTACTAAAATATATGGAAACCTATGCACACTAGAGTGTCCAAGCATGTCCACTTAGCCTATGAAAAGATACTTTAAATAACCTGAACAAATCATCAGAGGCCTGAGAACTGCCACCCATCGTGAGTCCAAAAAATGGATCCTTTGCCTTCTCGCCAGATCCAAAAACAGGATGAGCTTTCACCTGAAAATGAAACAAGACCAGAAACTCAGTAACGAACATTGAATGAGT
Organism: Ilex aquifolium; assembly: GCA_951799425.1. Taxonomy (NCBI): domain Eukaryota; kingdom Viridiplantae; phylum Streptophyta; class Magnoliopsida; order Aquifoliales; family Aquifoliaceae; genus Ilex; species Ilex aquifolium. The sequence goes on from OX637394.1 coordinate 5,548,247, forward strand.
GTGTGTGGTCCATAATACATATCACTGTACATCAAGACATATAAGATGCCCCCCTATCAAAGCATGCTTCTCATAGGTTATCTAAGAAAGTCACTATGCATTTTGAGAAAAACATGCAAATATGACTTTTGGACCGTACAACATGCTTACATACTTCACAAAAGTCTGGTATACCTGTCTCATAATTAGGGAAATAAGTTTAGACAGAGTAAAACTTGCACATACAGCAAAATAATTCTCCATTTTTACTTTTCTTTGAATGGTCCAAAATTATTTTCTTTTTTAACAGGGGTAGAAGATACATCTTTCTGCCACATACTTCAGACCAACATAGTTGGATGAGACATGGGTACATAATGATTCCATATTGCCCCAGTGATCAGCATAGTGCTGGAAGTAAATCAATCTTTTGGTATGCCCTTTAATACAACAAATAAAATTAGGGAACCTGTTTTGGAATGCTAAAAAAGAAAAGAAAAGAGTTTTGAACATAAGGAGCACACAGGGCTTACAATCTTCCCTTTCTTGAACCATTCATCCGCCGGACTCGGGTCATCTGAGTACTTCCCTGTCCAAAACAGAGACATCTTTAGCGTACAAAACCCACAAAGAAACATGTTTTCTTTTTCTTGGAAAAAAACAAGACAGAATTTGCAAGCAAATCGAACCTCCACTGAAAGAAAAGCCATCCCCAATGGAAACTGGAGCGTCCAAATAATAATCCTAAATTTCGTCAAATCACATTGACAATATTAAAAAGACTCACTCCAAGTACAATACCTATGGTATCCATTGAAATATACAAAAAAGATGAGAAAAAGTGTACAGAGTCGCCATCACTGCTCGATCTGCAATTGAATCCAAGAAGATTCCTACGGACCGTTGATTTGACTGATGCACAACGAACCCATGATGGAGAAGCGGTGGGAGAATGAAGAAGGAAACGAGAACCGTGGGAGTGAAGTGAAGAAGAAGAAGAGATATGAATGGCCATGGCTTATTGGGTAATAACAGAGATGACTTGGGAGGGAAGGTAGTTCCAAAGGGAGTGACCGTTGGACAGTTGTTTACTAAATTGGGATTATATATAGAAAGTTGGATAGGTTTTGTTTGGTTCTCATCCTTTGATAATTCCGTACACCCGTTTTTTTAACTTCCTCCCCCTCGGTTTTGATAAATTATAATCGGGCCCCTTAGATTTTATGAAGGAAAAAAAAACCACCGCAATGTGTTGACATTTTTAAATAACACAACCACCCCCAATCAAATATTTTAATTTTAATTTCTTTTAATATGCAATTACTTATTATTATTACAAGTCTCACATATTACTATTACAAATAAAACTTGAATAAATTACAAATTGAAAAGAATTAGAATATAACATATTTCTCAAAGAGACGGACGAAGAAGATTACACCACAACTTTCAAAGAATGAGACACGTAAGAGATCAATCCCTATCTCTTGACCTCCTTACTTTTTTTGGTTTTTATTTTTGTTCAACGGTCAAGGATGTCCGAGTCAATTTACGTGTACATCGATTAATCCCTTTTCTGGCCTGGTTAAAAGCAAACCATCCACACAAGGACTAAAATATTTATGAGGGACAAATAAATCCCTCACGAGCTGATCTCAAAGAGTTGCCAAAATTCGAATTCAAGACATTTAAATTTACAGCTCGTCTCTGTTACTACTTAAGCTAACCCTTGAGATTTGGTTGGAAGTATCAACTTGCTAATTACTCGAGTCAAAAACCATATTCTTGATCAAAATCATATCTTCTATAAAAATCAATTAATATTTTGTCAAAATTACAAATAAAATAAAATCCATGAGAAAGGATGGGGCAGTATTTGCAATTCAAATATTATTTTCATCAATGTAATTTTTACCAATGACTGTCCATTATTTGTTTTTAAAAGTTAAGGGTTGATCATATTATTCACTAACTATCAAAGGGTCAGCTTCTTTTTATTTTTTTCAACCAAACTTACTGTGAAAATTATTTTATTTTTAGTTAATATTAATGTCAGTGACGACACAATAACTCTAACTTATGAAATTAGGGATTCTGATTAACCTTATCTCTTGTAGGAAATTTTATTCCAAAAATTGAAGAATTTACAAGAAGCAAAGAACAAAAAGTTCTAAAAGTATGAGAATTGGCTTTAATCCTTCAATGGATTAAACCATATCTAATTACAGTATTAAGTCCCCCAAAATTGGAAACAGATCATGCCTGCATACCCCCAACTCCATGCCTTCTGAAAACAGGTCAAAGCAGTCCCAGTCCAGTCCAGAACAGCAGGTAGACTGTAACAGCTGGATCATGCCCTCCTTTAGTGCAACAGAAAGCCAATGACCAATGCAGCAGTCAAAACTTGCTTGAAAAGCCCAACTCCATGCCTTAAAAATGCATCTTCATAACTTCTGCAAAGACAGACCAGACAGAATGCACTACCCAGACTGATGCACCAAACTGCCAAAATGACAAACTTCTAAACACCAGAAAGTCTGATGCAGAAGTAGACTGTCATTGGCCACTCTGATGCAGTACTACATTTTTGATGTCACTGTTCACTTCAACCCCTTTGATCAGAAACCAAAATCCTCTTTTTCCTTGCAGTTGGCAAGCCAGCTTGATCCTGTTGCAAAAGCAGTCTGCCAGACAAAGGCAGACTATCCTGCATTAAAAATTCAGTATATACTTCAGTCTGAACAGCAAAAGTTGCCAAGAAATCAGCAATCACATTTGCCTCCCTGTATATATGCCTCAGTTTGTATTGCATTCTGCTAAGCAAGTTCCAGATCAGCTCCATATCCCCTTTTAATCTCCAAGGTAGTTCTGCCTTTTTTAATAACATGTGAACAAGCACTTGAGAATCAGACTCAATCAAAATCTGATATTGCTCAAGGCCATGATTCAGAATCAACTTCAAACCTCCCAGCAAAGCTTTGCATTCAGCCTCCATATTAGATCCAACTCCATAAAAAGCAGCAACAGCCACAACTACATGCCCCTTATCATTTCTTAGGACCATTCCACCACCAGACATTCCACTACTTCCCTTTGATGCCCCATCTACATTTAGTTTCATTGTGTTCTCAGGTGGGGGTTCCCATTTTATCCATTTAACTGAGGTGACCACAAAGAAAGCAGCTTCAATTTTTAAATCATGCAACACTTCTTTTCCCCATACATTGTCCTCTCTCTTAGGCCTTATCATATAGACCTGCCATTTTAAAGCACTAACAACCTGCATGAAGAGAGCAAAGGTATTTAATCTCAACCCTTCATACCTCCTCCTGCATCTCTCTTTCCATAAAGACCAAAAAACCAGCATAGAGACTCCCCTGATCAAAAAATGTCTCAGAGATTGTCCTTTAAAAACTTTAAGCAGTCTTAAAAGTCTGTACATAGGATATTCTCCTACCAAAATCTCGAAACCCATAGCAGTAGCCACTCTCCTCCACACATCAAAGGCAAAAGAGCAATTAACAAATAAATGGCCAGCACTCTCCTCCTCCACTTCACATAAACTACATCTACTAGCAAGAGCCACTCCCACACTTTTCACCCTCTCATCAGTAGTAACTGCCTCTCTACTAATCTTCCAAGTACACAATTGAGCACTTGAAAAGATTTTTTGGTTCCAAATGCTTTTAGCAATAAGACTTTGAGATCCCTTCCTCCTGATTAAATCCCATGCAGATTTTACTGAGAATGCTCCTGAATTAGTTATTCTCCAAACTCTTCTATCAGGCCTTTCTGTCAAAACCACTCCAGAATTTCTAATCTCAGACATTAACTGGGAATTGAGCCACTCAGCAACTTCTTCCAAATGCCATTCATTATCATACCAAACGTCACTGACCTTAGGAAAGAATAAAGGGGAACCTTCAATCCTATGCAGCAAAAGACCAGAATACATCCAAGAATCACACCAAAAGTCAGAATTCTACCCATTTCCAATAATCATCACAGAGTTATTCACTACCATCTCAAACCAAGGTCTTAGGATTTTGAAGCTTTGACCTGCTCCAGACAGTCCACACCTCAACATATGTCTCTCTTTTAGGAACTTTCCTCTAAACACTTTTGCCCATAATGATTGCCCATTTAAAATACCCCATACCTGTTTTAGTCTAAATGCATTTTGAATCTCACCAAAACTCCTAATGCCCAAACCACCTTCATTTTTAGGCTTAGAAATGTTCTCCAAAGAAACCCAATGTCTTCTTTTAGAATCCAACTTGCCAGACCAAATAAAGCCAACAATAAGGGAATTCAATTTGTTTAAAACACCCTTAGGTATATTCATACAAGCCAGCATATGGATTGGTATTGAACTTAGAACTGACTGTACCAGTACCACTCTTCCCATACCAGATAACATCTTAGCATACCAGCCCTCGATTCTGCTCCTGAAGCTTTTCACCACCTCCTCAAAGTAACAAATCCTGGTCCTACCTCTGATAATAGGACATCCCAGATAAGTGAATGGGCATTTTCTGACTGGGATCCCCACCAAGGATGACAACATGTTCCTTCTTACCAAAGGGATTCTTTTGGAGCAATACATAGCACTTTTCATCTTATTAACCTTATGTCCAGAACATTGTTCATATTCACCAATAAACTTCAATACATTCAAAATAGATTTCTTGGTTCCTCTCAAGAACACCAAAGTATCATCAGCAAAAAGCAAATGACTCACCATAGTTGTCCCTCTACCAATATGGTAATGAGAAACAAGGTGCTAATGATATATATTCCTCAATCCCTTGCTTAAGACCTCCTCTGCAAGAATGAATAAGGAAGGAGAAAGAGGATCCCCTTGCCTTAAACCCCTAGAATTAGAAAAGTACCCATATCTTTGCCCATTTAAGCATAAAGAAAAATGCTGAGTCTTCAAGCAATTCAGAATAATCTGGACAAACAAGCTGGAAAAACCAAAACAGTTTAACACCTTCAAAAGAAAATCCCACTCTAACCTGTCATAAGCTTTCATCATATCCAGTTTCATTACCAGATTACCCCCTTCAACTTTCCTATCAAGCTCCCCAACTAGCATCTGACCCATTGCTACACAATCTCCTATGCCTCTCCCTGGAACAAACCCAAGTTGTTCCTCAGAAATCAGAAGAGGAAGCAAAGTAGAAAGTCTTGTGGTAAGCAACTTAGTAAAAATTTTGTATAAGAAGTTGCATAAGCTAATAGGTCTGAAATCTGAAAAAGAACTAGGTGCCTCCTTCTTAGGAATTAACACCAGTAATGTAGAATTTACTGACTTAGGAATCTCACCCCCTTTAAGCAAAAAGTTCACAGCAACCCATACATCCATCTTGATAACCTCCCAGGCAAACTGAAAGAACTTCCCAGACAGACCATCAGGACCAGGAGAACTTTCCACAGCCATAGAGAACACCACCTCTTTTACCTCCTCCAAAGAAGCCTCAACCAACAACCTCTCATTCTCCTCATGAGTCACTAGGTTAGGTATCACAGAGAAAACATACTCTTGTAAGACATGCTCTTCAGATTTATAAAGGTCAGAATAAAATTCCTCAGCAATTACTGCAATATTTTGATCCCCCTGTATCCACACTCCTTCTTTGTTCTGGATTCTAGAAACCTTATTTCTGATTCTCTTACTTTTAGTTATTGCCTGGTAGAATCTGGTATTTCTTTCCCCTTCCAAAGCCCATCTAATATTTGATTTCTGTTTCCAATATATCTCCTCTCTCCTGAGCATATCATCCAGTTCACCTTTATAGCTTTCCAATTCCTCAGATTTATCATCACTAAAATCTTGGTCCAAACTCATCTCAGCTAACTGAATTTTTTGCTCTAACCTTATGATATTATCAAACAAATTACCAAAAATCTCTTTATTCCACATTTTCATATGAGCTTTTAAGTACTTTAGCTTAATGAAAAGATTAGAGATAGGATTCTCAGAATAATGTCCCCCCCATTTATTCTCAATAAGCTTCAAGAAGCCCTCATGCTCACACCACATATCTTGAAATCTGAAATAAGAGATTCTCTTCTGCTCATGAGCATTTCTCACTTTCAATAACAATGGGCAATGATCAGAAGTACCCCTGGCCAAATGAACAACCTCCAGACTTTCATACTTCATATTCCATTCAACATTGATCAGAGCCCTATCCAACCTCTGCATCATCCTCACCTGCCCCTGCCTGTTATCACACCAAGTATACTTATTACCAATGAACCCACCATCTAACAAACCTCTGTTATCCAGAAAGTCACCAAAATCCTCCATTGAAATCAAAGAAGGAAAAGCTCCCCCTTTTCTTTCATCAGAACATACCACCACCCAGGGCATACCAGACTGCACATCCATATCTAATAAGTGTTGCCATAGTGACCTTCTCAATACATGGTCACAACTAGCATACACTACAGATATCCAAAAGACCTCCTTATTCATAAAGCTCAGCTCAACTGTTAACACCTGCTCATGCTCATTAATCACTTTTATTTTAACTCTATCATCCCATAAAAGCCAAATATTTCTCTCAGCTAGATTATTGAAACAGTAATGACTTAGTCCAATACTTCTAGCAAACAACTGCATTTTAGAAACTAATAGTTTTGGCTCTTGAACTCCAACCAAACACACATCATGCAATTTAATAAGCTTCTTCAATCTTCTTCTTTTATTAGCTTTTTCAGCACCCCTCATATTCCAAGATATCCAATTAATCATGAATTAATAGATGAAAAACCTCCACTAGAACTTAATCTAGTACCTCCAATCTCCACATGAAAAGAACTATCATACTCAACAGTAACTCCATTTTGGCTCTTAGAGCTTCCCTGATCTGAATAGTACCCCTTATCAGGCGGCTCCTTCTCACTTACCATGCTCAGTTGATCATCTAAAGGACCATCATACCCTTTCCTTACCCCATAATCATGATCCACTAAAAAAGAAGACCCCAATGATGGAGCATAAAGGACCTTACATTCACCCAAATTTTCCTTTAACCCCACATGTGCAGTAGTTTCCACCAATTCAGCATCCCCATTAGAAAATAAAACATCATTATCCTTCCTCAATAAGGCATCATTTCCCTCAACATTTCTTCTCCTCTCAGAATTAGGAATATTATTCATTACCACAACAGGAGAAGAGAAAGAAAATACCTCCAAACTGTTACCAACAACATTTTGAGCTAATACATGCTCCTGCACCTCTGAGCAATCTTCCACATCATCCTTCTCCACATTTGAGCCAGCAGCAACCGGAGTTCCCATGTGTTCTAGATCATCAGGGCCCACTTCCACATCATTTTGCACCTCCACTTGACCAAATTGGTTTATATGATTATTATTCTCCAAATCCACACATTCCTCCACCTCATTCAATAATCCAAAGCAATTCCCCACTTCTGGAACCTGTACCACAACCTTTTGTCTGTACTCCCTCCTAGGTTTCCCTCTCTGCTCATCAACAGCAATAGCTTTACCCCTCCTGTTTCTCCATCCTTCACCCTGATCTAAGTCATTCACATGAATAGTCACCTTCTCAGAATTACCAACATCCTCATCCTTCTTCTTCTTTCTACATAGAGTCTCATCATGTCCTTGTTTTAGATAGACATAACAATATTTGTACTCTTTCTCATACACTATTCTTTGCCATCTTCCACTGATGCCTCCCATATCCAGCCAAAATCTTCTAGGATTGTCTGCCAATAGGTTCATCTCCACACACACCCTAGCAATCCCAGGCCTATACAAATGCAAAGTGGCATTATCAATAACCAAAATCCTGCCCACAGTACTCAATATGTCTCTTAGGTTTTCCCTATTGAAAAGGTGTATAGGTAATCCTGGTAGTGATATCCAAACAGGGACCATCGGGGGTTCAATTCCAGGGTGGAATTCCGGAAACCATTTGAAGAACCTAAAAAGGAAACCTTCTATGTATGTGGTATCTTTAAGCCAGACTTTCACGTAATCCTCATAGTGCTGAAATCGTATCAAGACATGTCTGGGATCTAAGATACCTACAGTGAATTCTCCTCTGAGTAACCACCTAGAATTGATAAATTCCTTTATAACACCTATCGATGGCTTACCATATGCGCATTTGCCTATTAAAGTTTGGTGAAAAGATTTGGAAAGCTCCTGTGTTTCCTCTGGGGACCAGTACATGCCTGGTTCCCCATTGTTGAAAACTACTCTCTTAGCTGGCTTCAAAGAACTCACAGCTGAAAAAGAACTAGGGAGAAAGCTAGATGGAAGATTCTGAGCACCAATCAAGTTCTGAACACTCGATTCAACAATTGGAGTATGTACTCCTTGCACATTTGACGGGATCTGAGTTTTCGACAAATTTTGCTCAGTCGAAGGATTTTGAGAAGAAGAAGGAAATTGTAGATTCAGCGAAGTCTGAGGATTAATAATGACTCCATGAGCATTCTGAGAACTCGAAGAATGAATTAGAGGCTGAATTCCCATCTCAGACGATGGGATCTGAGAATTGGACAGAAACAGACTAGTTGAAGGTTTTTGAGAATTCGATGGAATTTGAAAATTCAATGCTGTTTGAGGATTAAGAATAAGAGTGGAAGGCATAGATCTGTTACTCTCATCACCAGAAAGATCTAAAGAGTTGCAATTATTCACTGGAATTGGGCTAGACTTGTTCAGTAAGCTAGCTGAGCTTGAACTGTTCTTGAACAGAGAGGCAAAATTTCTGGTAATATCAGGGGGTTTCGGTGGAATTTGCTTGTGGATTTGGTTAGAAATCATATTCCAATGCTAAGATTCAATAAGAAATGAAGTTAATCAGTAAGAATTACAAAGAAATAGTGAAGAATCTAAGCAAAATGAAGTAGATCTGAAATTTTCGTATGAAGTTCCTAGAGAGAAGCCAGAGTTTCTCTCACTAAAACAGAATTACCTGCACCTTATCTCTTGTAGAGATATAAGCCATGAGTTTTTTTCCCAGAGTTATTTGAATAAAAAATAATGACCCTATGGAAGGCCTCATGAAATCAACAGACATAATGAAGATTCTGATCTTTCAATATGATCCCATTTTCGGGAAAATATTCAATGTAACGGTGATACCGTGTCATCACAACTATGAGATGCAAATCAGGAGTAATAAATACTTGCATTGCCTGCTGCAAAGATGAAATACAAAGCTTGCATTAATGGAGTCTAAAAATTCATTCCTCTACTACTTAGTCTGTTGTCCTTGCTTTTTTTTTTGCCCAAAGCTAGATTTCCAACTCTAATTCCTCTATTACTTTATCTAAGGTTGATGATACAAATTTTCTTGCCTAAAAGACTCTGCATAAATCCCTTAAAATTGCAAGGAAGAGATTACTCAGTAAAAATTCATGTATAATGTGTTCCTTTGGTTGGCTCTGGATGCTACTATCAATTTTTCTGAACTAAAGGCAACTGCATATTGTTCCCAGCTAGTAATTTACCATGCTCATCCACGATTACAGAACAATAGGGACAAAGCTCAATTGAGTTGAGTTGAGAGTAACCATGCTCATTGTAGTTTCTCAGATGGAGAATTATGATACTCAAAGAAGCATTCTTTGAAGTAGATAGCTGTTGCTTCCTTTGGTTTTTCTCTTTTACACAGGAGCTTCAAGAATCAATCTCCAAAACCCATCATGCTTCAGAAACATTGCAGCCTAACCAGCTAATGTTATAGGAGAATAAACATAACTGTTTGGCTATGAAAAATCAACTACTAGAAACCATCACAAACAATTGAATGTAACTGACCAATGCAATTTCAGATAAACAGAAAGATTTCATACATCACAATCATCGATGACAATTGAAGCAATCAGTATTCAATATACAGCTTTGGCTTCCCAATATGGTAACACATAAACATAGAGTGAGAGAGAGAACCAAATTCATCTACTTAACATAGTAAGGAAGGTCAAGGACATAGAGAAGGAAATAAGCCCAAATGACACCAGAAATGCCACCAAAGAAGAAGCCTCCAGTGAACTTGGCCCATCCCTCAGCAGTTTGCAACTGATCAGGCTCCTTCTTCCTGCCAGTCAAGGTCAGTGCAGGGGCAGTTGATGGCTCACCTTCCTTGAATGATGCAATGCCATACATTGTTAAGACAATGCTTAGAATCACTACTAGGCCACCTGCACCCAGGGACCCTGCTGCACCTGCATAGGGTGTGTCTCTAAGAGGTCCTGTTTTGACAAATGGGCCAACCAAGAGGTATCCATGGGCGAGGCCGACCTCGATGCCACGGAGAAGTGGGCTGACTGCTGTCCGGTAAGCTGGTAAGTTGGAGAGGTACCAAGCGATTAACGGGCTTGATGTTACCGGCGTCTCTAGGCTTCCAATGAATGGATCACCATTGATGGGCTGAATAACTTGGTAAGTTGGCTGCCAAATGGAGAAAGGAGCCACAAATTTCAGAAATTATGAACCCAAAGCATCAAAATGGAAAGTATCATTGGATATACAGTGATATAATGATGGTGCAGTCCACGAAAATCCTGTCACTACCCGAGGTGTGGCAGTGGTAGATCTATGGACTCATGCCCAATGTGGACAGGGATTTTTTTTCGTAACTCGAAATCATGATCTTTAAATCAAAATATAACAAGCTTTTAAACAGTATAAGCTTTTAAACAGCATACAGCAAAGCTGATCAATTCTTGTAACAACCAAATTGAAAACGAAACGGACCGTAATTATATTGTAAGATTTGCTCTGCTAAAGGACAGTCCTTGGCGCAACGGTAAAGTTGTTCTATTGTGACTTAGAGGTCCTGAGTTGCGGAACAGCCTCTTTATTGTAGGGTGACATTACGTACATCTATCCTTGTTCAGACCCACAATGATTAGAATCTCGTAAACTAGATACACCCATTTGCTCGCTCTGCTATATATTCCTAAGGGGTTGTCTGATACAATCTATTTGAGAATTTTTAAGTAAGCTAAAGTCGGGCTGTGAATGGATTACATTAAACCATAACAATTCCCCTACAAGGATGCTAACCCTGTTCACAAAAATGCTAGACAATGCAATGATTTTGAAGGATTCCAAAAGCAGAAGAAAAACTGTGTTCTCACCTTCTCTGTCTGGACAGCTCTGACAGTGAAGCTTGACTTCCTGGTACTGGGAAATACTCTAAATGGAGCTCCGGAGATACCCTTTGGAGCAACAAGTCCTCTTGTCAAAGATGAAGTGAAACTACTCTTGAGCTGACTAGCCATTGTAGAAGCTGTAGTGGCCATTGGACCTTTGGTCAGAGACTCTTGTTGGAACAAGAATATAACAGAGTTCTAAACCAGAAGAGAGATGGGGTATTTTCTGACCAGGCAAAGAATATCTTTTGCTCACAAATCTGTGGTTCTCAGGGGTGATGGCTCATACATGCACACTTTTCATTGGAGGAATCGTGTTTGAAACCTTATCCCTTATCCACATTGGCAAAGATAGACATGGTTTGTGTGGCTATTCTGGTGCACATATAAGTGTGGCCAATGTTACGTGGATCGTTAGTCATTTTGGTATGAAATACAGGTAGGTACGAGTATGTAATACGATATTCTTTTAGATACGTGATATAATAAAGATAAATTTAGTTGATACTCTATTTTGGATCGTAATTCGTTATGAAATTCTTATTTATCGTTTTTACCACTATACAACATTAGATATCATAAAACACCCATAAACACTAAAGTCAGTTATCATTTATATGTTATTTATGTTCAATTTTTTATTATTTAAAATAATATATAATTATAAATTTATGTACACATAATTAATTAATATATATTTTATATTTGTACTACGTCTAAATTTTATATTTGTACCCGAACCCACCCATTTGGGATCAACATACCCAGATAGTGGTTCATCAGGAGCTTAATATATTTTGGTAACAATGGGTTTGACACAATATCCAATTTTAATCCGACCCATTTATTCTCCCCAGTGTAGGCAATACAGAAAATTATATATATGCATTTAAATGGTTTTTGAATGAAAGAATTAGGATGGGAATCGAGTCCATTTTGTGTCATGAAATTGTTTTTTATTTTTTTTTAGCTTAACATTAATCAACACGACTTGATTTGTTTAATTAATCTAGTTAGAGTTTTAGTACTAATCCAATAGGTTTACCAATAGTATTATGTAGAAACTACAAACCAAAGACTAAGATCATTTTCACTCTAAATCAAACACACCACCAATAGATCCCTATAGAAAATACATGGGACTCAAATGCTAGCAAAACAAACAGGCAAAATAAATCTCTGAATTTATATCTATATAATAAAGTAGCTTACAATTCAAATCTCAAAAGATAAACAAAATGACTTTTGCTATTCGCGGTTGAGATCACTTTAAATTTTACTTGAAAGTTAATCTAACGGCTAATATTAACACCCTAAATTTAATAGGAAAAATAGGGCTCTAATGGTGTGTTTGGAGTGACTTTTTAAAAGTATTTTTAGAAATTATTTCTCATATTTACTTTAAAAAAAAAAAGTGTTTGAAACCGTCCCACCACCACCACCACTACCGTCGTCACTGCCACCGCCGCCACCACCACCACCACAACCATCGCCACCACAACCACCACCACCACCATTGTCGTCGCCGCCCCCACTACCACCACCGCCGCCACCACCACCGTCGTCGCCGCCATCGCCACCGCCACCACCACCACCACCACCATCATCGCCGCCGCAACCACCACCACTACCATTGTCGTCGCCGCCACCATCACCACCACCGCCATCACCACCATCGCCACCACCACCACCACCATTGCTGCCGCCACCACGGTCATTGTCACCCACCACAACCATCATTGTCTCCTACCACCACCACTGTCGCCCACCACCACTCACCCCCACTACAAACCGATACTTAAATTCATTTATCTCTTCTCTATGTTTGTAAATTGATTTTGAATATGAATACAAATATGTTTATTGTTTACCATATTTTATTACTCTGTGCCTTCAGGCACAGGTAATAACTAGTGCATTCATATAATACCATATCAACAAATATAAAAATAAAAAACCATATATATTTTTATATGAACTTGATTCATTTATTTTTCTTGCCCATTGAATCGTGTTATTTTAAATTTATATAAAAAATTAATTAATCCTAACCAATTAACTGTCAGAATAATTTTTTTTTTCTTAAAAAAAATAAAATCAACATGTATGTTTGACAAGCAAATATCATAATAATTTTTTGTTAGATATATACATCATGTGACAATGTCAACAACAAATATTTTTTCACGATAGATATTTGATATGGAGTTTACTGACTTAATTATTCATAACTATTGAATTAACAATAAATTCCATGATCTGATTAAACCCGCTACTAATTCAATGGAATAGGTTAGCAAATTATATTAATAAATTAAGTTATAATAATATTATTATTTGGTGCGATTGGACCATGTGCACAAAATAAATTTGTAATCTTAAAGAGTAACTTAAGTGGTAATAAAAACGATTTATAAATTCAAACGTCATAAATTCAAATTTTGAAAATTCTACCGACGATTTCTCTCTCTAATCGAGTTGCGGTTGAACCATAAAATAAATTTTCTATTGGGTTGAGCAGAAACCCTAAAACAGCAGCCCACGGTCGGTGACTGCACGATGGGCCTTACGTTTTTTTCGGCTCTGGTAGCTTGCTTGGATTGAATGAGGAGGCCATCTATGGTGCCAAGGGTTTAAGAGCTACCACTCTTTTTCTCTATACAGAATCGAGTTTGGAGTTCGCATAGGTCGGAGAGAAGAGAAGAGAAGATTGAACGGAGGGAAAGATGGCGCTGCAGATTCTGAGGCTTCCATTATCACGCTGTTGCAGTGGTGGTAGTTCCTGTAAAAGTTTGTTTTTCTTGTCCAAATCATCATTCTCTCCCTACCTCTCAGGTATTTTCTTCTACCCTCTTCTCCAGTTGAGAGATTCTCCGCATACCCATCTCATTCTGCAATTATCTGTTTTGTTCTTGTGAAATAATGGGAGAAAGGAATAGAAAATTATCAAGAAAGGAAGGCACTTTGTTTTTTTTCTAGATGTTTGTAGCTGGAATTGACATGTCTTGTTTTTATGTTACAGTTCTTGATTTATTTGTGTTCATAAATTTCTTGATTTTTCTTGCCAAACTCATCAGATCGGCTTGAATTTATTTCTTGTGTCTGGGGCTTCTAATTCTACTTTTGTTGGTTATTGGTTAAATAGATTGTTTTTGAGATTCACCAACATGTTGAACTCGCTTACTTTCAGACACTGTGCTCTCCATAGTTTTTAAAATTCTATTACTACCATCACCTGTAGGAAGCATTGTCCTTGGGTATTCATGAAATGGTGTCGAATATTGGCCTTGGGATTCCATGAGAGTTTCGAGCCTTTTGTTTTTAAATCCCCCTCCCCTGTGTCTGTGATGTTGTATGAAAATTGTAACTAGTTTCATTATGTCCAACAAAATACTTAGTACGGGAGAACATTTTGGGAATAATTCAATTCCGTACTCTATCCGTTATGGTGAACTAAATCTTGCATGACTATTTGTGTTCTGCCGATGGCACCCACATATTATGTCCTTCTGACTTTGGTCTGCTGTGTTTTGAGTCTTCCAACTTTGATTAGTGCTACTATTGTTTAGTGAGATGGGTCAAGACTCTTGTGCATTGTCCAGGTAGAAGCTTTGCTGCTGTGCAATCAGTGAAGTTTCAACCACCGAAGAAGTAATTTCTCTCTCGCTCTCTCACGGTGTGTGTGCGCATGTAATGTTCACATCTTGTCATCTTGAGCAACTGATGTCTTAATGATTTCAAGGGACACATATATGAACATATTTTCATTAACATTCATATGGGCTATTCTCAAACCCTGATATCTTTTTCATCTTCTATCTTACCATCTGTCATCTCAATTTGACATTTTCAGGAAAAGGAGACTGGATGAAATATGTCTTGAGAGGTTTCAGCAATACAGCCGAACCTTTATACAGTCATGGATCCTTCAAGGTAAATGGTTTTCTTCAAGTGTCCATTTGATGTGATATTTTGAGTTGGAATCACGATTTTCCATTCTTCCAACTCAAAGATTAAATGCCTTGATTCCATTATATATTGACCACTTACTTGAAATACTTGTATTGTAATAGAGATCCTATCAATAATCTAATAGCTAATCACCTAATGATTCTTTGTACGAAAACTTACTATCCTGTTCTAAGACATTTGTTTCTAGAAAAATCGTTCATGATACTACGCAGTAACAGAATGTGTTACAACATTTTCCCGTCCCTTGACTATTCAGATCAGAAGTAGATGCATATACTCACATTTCTATGTTGAGTGGTTGCCTCCTCCACATATGCCCCAGACCTTTAGTTCTTATCAGGGCAAGCACCTCCCACTTGGCCCCTGAACCACATATTTCACTAATCCCTGCTCCATGCTTGCAACAGTAGACGCATGAAGGCTAGTTGGTCGCAAGTTCATGGATTCCCTTATTGTCTTGTTGGAAACCATATATTTCCGAAATAAAGGGGAAGGAAACTGTCTTAGCCACTGCTAATCAGCAATCACAATTAAAAATACTCATGAATTAAGAAGGCCTTATATCCCAACCAGTCGGTGTTGGATTTCAGCTGTTTTTTGTGCTGTGTAGGTCATATCGTATGGTAAAGCTATTTTGACCCCCTCCTCCGGCCCCCCAACCAAGCTTAAGAAACTCTTTCTCTTGCTCTTAGCTTTTGTTACATTGAGCTTCTTACAAATGTATTCAACTTTTATGAGTTTATCTTATTTTTTCTCAAATTGTCACTAACCCATTTAAAGTTCTTGAGTTCAACTGCACAATCTATGGTCATGTTCTTTCTTTAATACACTTGACTGATGCCCACTTGAGGGTGATTGACCTTATACTTGTGATGATAGCTCAAATTCAGTTGTGGATGACCTTTTTATTTTTACTTACAGTAGATTTAAACATATCTAATGATGGAAGTTGACTTCACTCCTTTTTCTCTCTCTCTCCCCCCTCCCCCTGTGTCTGTCTCTCCATCTGCCAACTCAAATACGTAGTTCAGGCAAAGTATTTGTTGATGGGAAGGTGGTAAATAAAGCTGGAACTCCTGTCTCTGATAAAGCTGTTGTGGAGATCATGGCTGAAGTCCCAAAATATGTATGTAGGTGATTACTCTCCAAAAAAACAACCTATTTCATACCTCTTGGGCATCATATTCATTCTGCTAAAACTATGGTGAAACTTTTACATTTTTTGACTGTTCATTGACCTGTGCTTCAGAGGAGGATACAAATTAGAGGCAGCCATTGAACAACTAGATGTCAATGTGACTGGAAAAGTAGCTCTTGATTCAGGGTTGTCTACCGGAGGATTTACCGATTGCTTACTTCAGTATGGTGCCTCATTTGTTTATGGAGTTGATGTAGGATATGGGCAGGTAGTGGATATTCTAAATTGGCATCATGTGCTCATGAAGCCATTCAATTCCTTTCTTTGCTTGAGTTATTACCCTGAATAAAATACATAAAACAATTCTTTAGACTCCTATTGAGACAGTTGAAGAGAAGCAGATTTGGCAGGTAGGCACAATAAAGAGTGTGAAATGTCTAATGTTCTATTTATTTTACATCAGATGGAGAGTGTAGAAATGGCCTGAAAGCACAGTTGAGCTTTAATAGTTAGTTTTTTACTTGCAGAGGGTAAAGGTAAAACACTCCTCAATTTTCAGAGCAACAAGACTTATGGTCAAGGGAAAAATAATTGTAATTGGAAAATGTGTCTTTGAAATAGATTTGAAACAGCGGTACGTAAAGGCTTCGTTGAGTTCAGAAACAGCTGTACACAAATAACTAGGATAAATTGGTTTTTGTTCCTATATAAAAAATTAGGATAAATTGGAACAAATAAGTGGCACAATGAAAATACCGCCAGAGTCAAAAAATTCTTGGGTATTATTGATATTGGATATTCTGCTTGTTCTTGCTTGCTAATGGGTGCAGATTTCTCTATTAGGTGGCAGACAAAATACGTCGAGATGAACGTGTAAGTGTTGTAGAGCGGACAAACTTAAGATATCTTACTGAACTCCCACAAAAGGTTGATTTGGTGACGCTGGACCTTTCATTTATTTCCATACTTTTGGTAAGCTTTCATATATGGTGGTTAAATTCCTTAATTCTTGCATCTCCTATTCTTTTCAAGTGGTCACTTTTGAAGCAATTGCGATTTTTAAAACAGACCCTTCTGTTTCATTTGAGAAAAAGACCAGCATCTTGTTATTCCCCTGATTTATACGTTAAGTATTGTTCTTAGATTACCCAGTGTTTGCTTTGTTTCTATTTCCTTGTGTTCAGGTCATGCCTGCCGTGGTCAATTTGATGAAGGAAGAAGCTACATTAGTTACCCTTATAAAACCTCAATTTGAGGCTCGCAGATCCCAGGTACGAAATTATGTAGTGTCCCCCTTTTTTGGTTTCTAATCGAAGGGTTTCATATTTCCTGAAGTTTATTATGCTAAACCAAAGTATATTTGAATAAAAGGTACTCATTAGGGTATAGATTTATTGTCCAACGGGGCGTCATTAAAATTCAATGAAGAGGGTTTTTTTTTAATTAGAATTTCTGATATCAGAGGTTCATTAATGCCTCATTAATGAGCCGATCAGCCACTATTTGGTTTTCATAACTCCTCATAACTCTCCTTTGAGCACAGCCAGCACCTTCAGCTTCTCCATGGGCTGCCTTCTCCTTTCCCTCAGACCTGCTTTCTTACCCTCTCAGCTCCACATGGTATCTTATTTGTGGCACCTCTCACCTACTCAGCAACCCAACACCATCAATATAATATATATTTACATTTTTATATATTCCTAGAGCTTTATCCTGAACCCAGTCCCTTTGTGTTAAGTGATCAGCGAGTTTACATGTAACTCCTGGTTTTTTTCCCGGAAAATCTTATATACCCCTTTTTTTATGCAATCTATAACCGAGCTTTGTTAAGTTTAAGCTGTGAAAAATTGGTAATTTAAGGCTATGCTTATCAGTAATCATATGGCCGTGAGTATCATGTGACTATTTTATTTTTAAAATACGTTTAAATTTTGAATCTATAATTTCACATTCATGGCAGGTAGGAGGAGGTGGAATTGTGAGGGACCCCTTAGTCCATCAAGAGGTAAGTGGTCACCCAACTTTCTATTGTTGATTTTCCTATTGTATGGTTGGCATTTTGGAAGCACTTAATCTTGCTTTGAAAGCAAATTTCAAAATTAAAGCAATAATTCTTGATCTCAAAAAGTAAAATAAGCACATTTTTTTACCATGAAGTTGTGTTTTTATTTCCTGTGCTGATTTTTTCCCTCTTCCTTCATTTAGCTCCACATTCCTTTGTCTTCACACCCTTCAGTGATCAACTCATGTTTTTCCCGTTTCTTCTGTCTGTATGAATCATCAATCAGAAAAAAATGATTGATATATTGGCCTCTGGAAAATTTAAATAAAGTAGGCCTGATATGCTGTTGATTAAATACTGTTGTTCAGGTGCTTGAGAAGATCACAAAAGGTGTAGAAAAATTCGGATTCCAACGTAATGGTTGGATTGAGTCTCCCCTGAAGGGAGCTGAAGGCAATACAGAATTTCTGGCTTGCTTTAGCCGAGTCGCAAAGATAACTGCAGATTTTTCACTTACAGAAACTGAGAAGCAGTAAATTGATTATGGATTTGAATTGTTGCTGAAAAGGAAGTATCAATGTTGATAGTTAATTGGTTTGTAAATTGCATTGAGATTATATGGATTCTTTGTGTGGAAATTTGATTATTCATATTTGATATTAACTCGATTCATCTATTATTCTTGAGGCTGTGCCACTTCTTGTTTTGTTGGGTTTCGTGGTGCAGAAATCTAGATGAAGTTCAAAATGCTTGCCAATATCATTTAACAAATTTGTACAATGAAAAGTCATCAATTACAACTGACTAAAATTGCCCAGCATTTCAAAGGGTATTCTAAGACCAAACACCTGCCCAACCACTGAGAACCATGATACCAGATACTGCTCCACAGCCACTCCACCCCTTGCCACTGAAGCATCATTAGCCAAAAGCAGCTTCATCCACTCACTTATCCCACAAGGATGTAGGGTATACCAAGGCCTGTTCAAGTATGGATGCTCCTACCATTCATAGCATTCATAATTTGTCAGTTGACATCTCCAATTACAACCATTGATGAAAAATAGGATTGCACTGTAATTGTAAACTCATCTTCATACTCCACAAGCAGAAAAATGTACACAAACACGGCTTTCCGAAACACGCAAGCACAAAGACTAGACATAACAAAGGCTAAAAAAGTTTTATCAGGAAACATCAAGGCCAAAATTTTCAAATGTCTGTATTTTTTTAGTAAACAAGGTTTTAGAGGGAAAGTTATCAGCAGTCCATAGTCAACTATCATTATCGAGTGACCAATACTAGTGGAACAGAAGAAAAAGAAAGAATGCATAGGAGATGATAGCCAAAAGAGTAGAACATCCATGACAATAAATATTTGAGGTGATGTGATTAACATATGCCAGAAGTAATTGTCTGAAAATTGTATGATTTCAAGGCCAAATAAGTCAAACTCTATGAGTAAGTGTAACTATGATCACTTTCCAGCTTCTGGTGCACACAAAACCAACAATACAGCAGAATAGAGAATGCCTATGGCTTGAAAGGTCTAGATTCCAGATGAAACATGGGCCAACAGAACATATCAGTAATTTCATGTGTTAGTCCAAATTAAACATATCAAACGAATTATTGCACTTTTTTTTTTGACATAATTGTAAAAATTACATGGAAAAATTAATCAAGACAAAGAGGGGATAATAATCAAAGTTTACCTCCTGAGTTATGAATGTCCATTTGGATTCCAGTAGTACCTTCCCAGAATTGGCAGGGAGGTCCTTTTCAATGTCATCTAACATCAACGGTCGTCCATCTGTAGAATCAACAATAATGACTACATTGTCTTAAACTTGAAATAAATTCAAGCCTAGCCCTGACATCAATCAATAAGTACATTTAAACAATGTAGGCATTTCGCATGACCAAAATTAAGCAGCATTATTATGTAGAAGCTTCGGACTACTAATCTGTGTATGAAATTAACAAACTGCAGTGAACATACCACTGGAATATGAATAGAAATATAGCACTGGAACCCTATATGAAGGGCTGTATGTTACATGGAAGTCGTAGTGATGTACTTCATGACCATAGCTCTGGACCTTGCAAAGAGAACAACAAAAATATGAAGTAAATAAGTAGAGAATCAACCAGTACTGCACATCTTGCAGGGTATTATTCATGTCTGACAGTCGGATTTTGTAAGCTCGAAAAGCATCATCCCGTAAAATACAACTTCCATGAATTATATTTCTGGTTAATAATCAGTAATCTATTACAGATTTGCAGGAGACAAGAAAGAGAACTAGTAATGTACAACTTGCAGCCACGAAATTATCTTTACATAAATCAAGGTACTTAAGAATCACACATTAGGGCTTCTATAAGACAAGTTTCAATCAAAAAAAGATCTGAGATATATATACCAATGTGGCAGTATCAATAAACTCCTCATCTTTATCAGAACAACTGCAAATTTCTTTTCCTGCTGGACTGCTTTCATCATGTTCCTGTAGACAATAAAAGAGTGTAGATTGAAAACAAAAAAAAGCATTTTCTTTTTGCTGCAAGAGTGTAGATAATATGGACTCAAAAATTCAAGAGATAGCGCGTCATTAGGATAACAGTGCCGGACCTCAGTAAAACTGGGAAGAAATACATCCTCAAGCGATAAATATCCTTCTACCTGGGCAAGAAGAAAGTGAAAGTTAAAAACTAGAAAGAGAAAATTAGCAGGGAAAAATTGAATTTGAGGATTAAACTAATCCAGAATTAACAATCAAAAGGTATAAACATTAAACACGAACTTGGTGGGCAGAAATCCAAGGTCGTTTTGGACAAGGGACCCATGACCACTGAGGGAGAGCAGAGTTAAACATTTTCCATTTCTCAGCAAATGCACAAGCAGCAATACGGAAATCAATTGATGAAAGGGTTCCATCCCAAGAAGACATATCAATAATTGCTTGATTGGAGACCATTACAGCCTAAGAAGATGACCCAGAAGAGATTTACTTAGGGTTGGAATGAAATTTAAAATCGAGAGAATACCCAAAATTTCATTGCTATGAATGTAATTCCGAGAATTTGTATGTCTCTTCGAATTTAAGATTAAGTTACCAAATGGGTATTCAGAAATCCATCAAAACACATCTATTAGAGCAGTTAGAAAGATGGCAGAGTAACATCCGTCGTTCGCATTAGCCAAAAAGAAAAGCAGATTGCTTTGGGCGATGGAGAGAGAGTAGTAAAAGGGTAATCCAACTTATGCCAAGTGTTTGAGGAATTGACAAAACTACTCCCGAATGGATATCTACACCTGTTTATTGCTCTTCCATTCCAGATCAAATATGGTCCTTCGAACCTTGGAATGGAGCCCCGCCAGAGAACAGAGCCAGGGTCAGCCAGTCCTCGCTATTTCTTGATTAATTTCTTTCTATTTCTGCGTCTGATATTTTCCTTCCTTCTTATTGGACTAGTAATACACCATGTGCATTACATGTATATAATTTTTTTTAGACAAAAATTAATAAATAAATATTTGATATATATGTGCTTGAATTAAATATTATCTCAAATTTATAAACTTATTTTTGCATCGCTCATACTCTCCTATAGAATTTATGAAAACTTTGTATGTTCTCAAGATTTATTGTTCTAACTTCAAGAAAAAGGATAAAAAAAAAAAAGAAATAATTAAATTTCTATTTTTTTTTCTAGAATTTTGTAATTGAAAGTGATTTTTTAGGGATGTTTGAAAATTAATTTTTTTAAAATTAATTTGTATAAGATTTCATTTATAAATCATGAAATAAAATAAAAATAATTGTCAATATACTAATCATATTGGAACCTTACTATATTTAGGATTAGTTAGGTCAATTGTGATAAGATTTAATATATTACGCTATAATATACTACAATCTATTTTCACATAAAATCTTAATACAGTTTAAAAAGTTTACTGTAACTAAAGAATCATGTAAAATTATATATACATTATTTTTTATCTTAAAAATAAAAGAGTTAAATATTTTGATAAAAATTAAAATATACATATATAGTCATAATGTTATTTTTGTAAATGAGATGAGCAATATTAGATTGGGGGAGTTTTCAAATTTTTTTTTTAAATATTTTATTAAAACTTATAATAATGCATATATTTTTTAAGAGTAATATATTTCAATCACAAAATTTCGAAAAAATTTATATTTATACATAGATGATAGATAATTAAAAATGATCTTAGATATAATTTAGAGATTTAAATGCATAAGGATATGATGATAATGTAGATATTAAGTGTGAAATTGATAAAATAGCCTTTTCAATTTTTTATGAGGATAAAATAGTAAATCAAAGTTTTTCATATTAAAGTACTTTTATTAGTAGTATAGATAAGTATGCTTGATCTTAACTTTCAGGTATGTTTGATTTTTTTCTTGCATCGCCTAAGATATTCTCAAATTATGTTTCGATAACATTAGTCTTCGAAACTACAGTTTACCTTGAAATGCACACAATAAATCACATCTAATTTTTTCTTTTCTTTTCTTGAGATTCTCATGCCTAATCTTCTCATTCGGACTATATTGATTCATTTGCAACACTAAAAAGTACTTGTTATCCTAGAAAAAAACATATTCATATAGTCGGTTCAAAAATATCGAGACAAGACTTTATTGAGTTAAGTTGCATTTTGAATATAATTTCTTCATTATACATTTCATCTCCAAAGTCTGAACTAAGCTATCACATATTTGGCCTCAAATCTCAATCCTGATTTTACGGCAATCAAATCAGCCTTACCGGAAGTATCAGTAAAGCTGTTCAATTCCTTCCACTACACTGCCTATATAGTCTCACTGTACAATTTATTCATGAAGCGCCACCCAGAAAAGCTTAGGCAGTTATCAGGAGCTAATACTAGCAAGGTCCATGTCACTGGCATAGCTTTGGCAGAAGATTTGTACAATCAATAACACACAAACTTTTACAACCAGTAACCAAAGCTCCCATGTAATTCCCAGAGTTGCCATTAACTGTAACACGAAAACGAACAACCAAGTTGTTCACTGTGCTCTCTCCACAAATCGACATATACTATGGAAAATAATAAAGTCAAAATTGAACAAAATTACTGATTTAAGATGAAGAAAAGTTGCCAGCTTCTGCGGGATAGAATGAGGCCTCAAGCATCTGAAGGTGGACCAAAGTGATGGACTCGGCATCAATTTTGAGGCTTTGATGGAGTTGGAGAAGACGGTGGTTTCATATCTGGGTACTACACAGACGGACAAAGTTAGGCAACAGAAGCATGTATGCAGACGCAAGATAATTGTTGTGGCTTTAAATAAAAGATAATCGTCATACAACCCGCGGAAACCTTTTTCCATGACATAGTCCGGGCAATCTTACTAAGCATTCAAGGTAAGAGAAGGTAGGGAAGCCTGACATTGTTAAATCAGAGCTCTCACACATAAGCATGAGTAGGCGGCTACATACATAATACACTACGGTGATATGAATGGCAAACCATTGAGACAAGTGCAATCCATTCCCTCCACCCACCCACCCGAAAAAAAG
This sequence comes from Ilex aquifolium, assembly GCA_951799425.1. Lineage (NCBI taxonomy): Eukaryota > Viridiplantae > Streptophyta > Magnoliopsida > Aquifoliales > Aquifoliaceae > Ilex > Ilex aquifolium. Next base: position 5,572,083 of record OX637394.1, read on the forward strand.
AAAAAGAAAAAAGATAGCGGGGAGAGAGGGAGAGAGAACATGTTCATACATTTGGGTAGGGCGATGATGATCTCCGAGCACAATTTGTCTGTGGGGTGGATTTAATGGATTTGTTAACATATCCATTGTCCATTTGTTCACTTCTGCCCTCAAGGGGAGTGATAACAGAGGAGTACTTCTTGTTAACTTCATTTGCCTGCTTCACCACTCCATTTGTCTCAAGCTGCTTTGACATTTTGACCTTCTTGCTGGGGTAAATATGCACAGATGGAGGGAGAAGGGTTTCCTGTATTGCCTGCAAGAAAGCAAAATTAATCTGTAAACACAGTGTACATCCAGCAGATGTAGATTCTTAGACACTTAAGGATATAATTCAAAAAAAAAAAATGGATCCCAAGCATTTTAGTTGTTGCAAACCTATGAGGAGGTGCTCAGGGCTGTTAGAGGGAAACAAGATCCACTTCCAATTGTCCGCATAGTATTATTCCAACACACTCAATAACCCTTCGTAAGAAACTCCAAAGTTATCCAAAAATTTGGAGAAAACTATGATAAAAGTTCCCTTTTGACACGCACACATATCAGAATATGTCCAATGCAGCAGTTTTTTCAAGAAGTAGACTCGGGACATGTTTCAGCCACGTGGGCCATTCACTTTTCTGTGTCGTAATCTTCAAAACTCCTCCGGGGACAGAAAAATACTAGACGAAGTTTTACTTAAATAGGGTTTTGTTTGTATATGCCAGTATAAACATGTATCTTCGCCAGGGATTCTGTGGGCATGTGCCAGTACCAAACAGAACATAAGAAAGTAACAATGTAATAAGTATAAGGTTCTCTAAACTGGATAAAGGTCAACTCTTTGCAAGTGTCCAAATGAAATGCCACACTTGGGCAACACAAGTGTAATGCCACAAGTGTTTTACAAACAAACTAAGGTAGAAGTAAGGTATTATCTAGCACATCTTAAGAAATTAACCACACTGAAAAAAATCATCATGTGACTGATAATGTGCCAATTATGCAACTTGTATGTAATGAATGGTGCAGATGCAATGCGTCAGGAGACTCAGGACTTGAGACAATCACTCACATGAAATCTTCGCAAGAAAAATATAAAATGACCTAATTATAACTAATGAATTTTTATATGATTGTTTAAGTTTGTCTGACTAAACATAAGGTAATGGCCACAAACTACAAACAACCGTAGCAAATATACAGGAACAGAAAATGTAAACTGCCTAATGGTTACCATTTGGAAGAAAGAAGAGAACTACCTGCCAACCCTTCTTGCCTCTAATCCCACCACGAATTGCATAAGCCTCTTTGAATCCATTTTTGACCAACAATTCAGCCACTTTCATTGAGTCACCATCAAAACTACCTTACACCCAAAAGAAAGGGGTCAGTGACAAATAAGTCACGCCCTTTTTATGAAGAAAAACACGGCAAATTTATGAATTCTACAGCTTAAAGTCATGTTACAACTAATTGAATAATTGATACATTACAAAGCAACACCAGTATCATTGATATCTCGTGTTTCAATGATCGCTCTGAATGCATCATTAGTGCTATGTTTTTAATCTAGTTATATGACTTTTTAATCGTACGTCAGGCTCATGATAACTCAAACTGCATTAACCATCATAAATTCAGAATTCTACATGGGTTTGAATACGAAGACAGTCACTTTGTTTATCTAATGCCAAAGGTTAGATTAGTACCCAGTCTATCCTCCTACATCTCACAAATGGGGACTAAATTTGGGTGTTATCTTTTTGGGTTTGTACAACAACTGTAATTGGAACCCAAAAATGCCGACATAATAATTTAAAATTTTTCAGTATTCCAAACTCCAATCTATTTCTGTTGTAAAACAATGTCATCACATACAGGTTAGTTTATCTCAAAGAAAATAATTCTTTGTACATAGAGGATTCAAATTTAGAAGTTGTCAAACTTACTTGTCTAGAACACAAATTGTAGTATTTTCGGGCTCCCTAAATTTCTCCAACACCTTCTTCACAAAACCTTCTCCATCTCCTTCAGAGAACTCAACCTGCACCACACCCTTATTCAAGATTTTCAAGTTGGGTGAATCCAAATAGCCCAAACTCTTCTTGTCTCTGATATCTAACAGCTGAGTACTTGGGTCATCCCGAAGTTTCTGAAAGGCATCAATGGCCGAGACAAACTTATATTTCTGCAAGTACTCTTGGGTTAGTGGGATGACAACCAACCAAATGAAAGTAACACCAGCAACAAAAAATGGGTTCCTGTTGAAAAAATCATCAACAGAGACCACAATTGCTTCTAAGTTAATTTTGTTGGATACTTCTTCAGTGGATACAGTGGTCTCAGAAGCAAAGCAAGAAAGAGGAAAGGAAAGTTCCACACAAATAAAAGAGATTTGAGTTCTCAAAAAAGATTGGAAAGAAGAAACATTTTGGAAAATTAGGTGGTTCTTTGAAAGATTGGAGATATGGGTTGATGAAGTTTGATTTGATTCCTGATTTTCAGTGTGTGTTTGGGGCATTAGGGCGGTTTTCTTGGTGAAAGGAAAATAAGTTTGATGAGAATTGATGGAATGGGAAGTGGAATTGGAGAAGGCAATGCGGTTTGGGAGGGGATTTGGGAGCACAAAATTGGATTTTGAGATGAGTTTTAGGGTTTTACGGTGGTTTATGAAAGGTGGGGAAGACGAGAGGCCTATGGAAAGAGACTCCATGACTAGTGAAAACCAGGAGAGAGAGAGAGAGACGATAAGATGTGGCGCGATCCTTAACGGCCGAAAAGGGAAAGTGATTGCAGAGCTATGCTCGTAATTATTATCCAAAAAAATATATAAGAAAAGATTTTAAAATTTTTATTTTATACTCTTTAAAGATTAAATTTTTCATATTACATTCTTAATATATCAAAAGTGTTATAATGTCATTTTTGTGTTAGCTTATGTTATTTTTTTAGTCAAAAGCCAATCCAGATAGAAAAACTAACGAAAATTTAACAAAAGAATAATATTGTAACACTTTTGATACATTGAGGGCATAAGATATAAAATAAAAATCTCCAAACAAAACTTTTATTATTTGGGGAAAAAAACTATTACTAAACAAAATTGTTGAAAATGTTTATGAAGATTGAAATTGTTGGAATGTGAAGGTTTTGTAGGGAAATAAAAAAATATAACTGCAGACGCTCTTCTTTATAGAGGGTGCATATCACAAAAATATTCTCAAAAAATTTCAGAATTCTATCTAATTTTAATTTATTTTAACTCTATTAATACTAGATTATTCATTTTGTATTGATAGAGTAACTATATATGCCTATCTATCGGGTCTTGGCGGTTTTGTGTTAAAAAAACTTTACTCATATCCGATTTATTTATTAATTTGTATCTAACGAATCCTATCATACTAGATTCATGTCATGTATGAATCGTGGAGAATCGATATATGAACGAGTTGTTTACCCAATTTATTTACTAATCATATCATGTCGAGCTAACTTATTTATAAAACAAATTTGTTTATTAATCGTATCATATCGTATTCATATCATATTTTGATATCCTAATAACAACCACTTGAATAGTGAAATTATATTTAAATTATTTCTATAGAGAAAATTAAAAAGAAATTAGTCATAATGTGAATCTAAATCTAAAAATTACTAGCTTACTTGTAATAATTTCTAATGTTCTATTTTCTATTTAATAAATTTTGATTTTCCACCGACATTGTAAACCCTCCACGAGAACACTACAGCAGAGAAGCCATTGCAAAGAACTAAAAGATCATAGACTTGAGAGACTCTTTTTTACCTCTACATGTTTGTGCAAAAACCTAAAGGATCACAATTTTACAACAGAGTTAACCAAACATAGCAGAGTTGACGCAAAAAAAAAAAAAATGCAAATAAAAAACAGTACATATATTAAAGGATCATAGTATCAGCTTTTACAACAGATTAAACATCAAGGCTAATTTTTCCCCGTTTTCGGCCTGTTTTAGTGATAAATTTGATCATACAGTGCAAGATTCAACAAACTGAAGGGTTAACACTAGCAGTTAAAAGGATCATAATCAAACTTCCACCATCCTACTAATTAGTGCAGATACGGGGCCTGGTACTGGTAGCCATTTCCAAAGTAGTTGCCATGAGCAGGAGATAGGTTGTAAGTAGCAGTACCCAGAAATGAGGGAACATGGCTGTCAGTTGGTCCAGGGTAAGCATAAGGTCTGTCGTAGATGTACTGAGGGTACCTATCGGTAATCCTAGCATAGAAGTTCTTGTCAACAGCAACGTTGGTGACTCGGGGCCCATTTCCTACACCATTGGCACGGGGTCTTTTGGGTAGCGGTTTTGCAACTTCTGTTGCCCTTTTCTTGTCTGCCTTCGCCTTCTCAAGCTGGAGAACCCTTTTTTGGAGTGGGTCTAAGGGGTATTGCTCCTCTAGTTTGTGGTCTTCAATGCACTTGATCACAGCCTTAAGCGCAGTCAGCTCCCTTTCACTGACGTCGGTCTGAAAATGAGGTAAAAATTAGTAGATTGTTCAAGATGCTTGCACAAAAGCACCTAGATGCATGCACAAAAGAACGATTGACATGTCGATTGGGCAGAACCCATGAACATCCAGCATCAGCCCACATTTTACTAAGTGGTTCCAAATACTTCAACATGGCTGCCAAAAGTTTAAACGCAATTATCTGTTGGTGATACTGTAATGAAAGTATCTGAATAAAAACGCACAACCAAAGCAATGCTGAATATTTTATCTATACCCTACCAGATACAGTAAATACCATCACCACAATGATGAGGACTCTTTGTTTAGATGTCTCTTTAATCATAACAGCCCATTGTTGCAGCACTCTGTTAGGTTACCAGGAAAAGCACCAGGTACGTGCATTTACAAACAATGTCATATTTCAGTAGGTCCCATTTAGTGCATGGCATGCACTTCAAATTAATAAATTTATTGCTAGTTGCAATTTTTTGCAATTATCAGAAAGCAAGGAAAAAAAAGTACACCCAATTTTACACATCGACGAGGAACGGAACAAACCTGTATAGTAGGAGATGTATTTCCAGGTTTAACAGGTGAAGACACCTTCTTTGCCTCCGTCAAGTAAGATTTCAGTAACGAGACAGGTGAAAACTGCTCTGTAAGCTCAAATGCAAAAGCTAAATTAACAGCATCAATTTGCTTCCCATTATTCACCAGCACATCGATTACACCTGTAGAGCAGTGAGCCACATAAAAATCTTGAGAGTCTGTAGCAACCCACATTCTTAAGCATACAAGAAGAAAATTTTATTTGTGTTAAGTCTCCTAAAATCCAAGTACAAATGTGATGTTCAATAAAACATAAATCTAAAGGCCTAGTCTATTAGTAAGTAAAAAAGAATTTAACATATTAATCTATACAGAATGAAGAAAAAGATCTATCTACAAGGGTATGGCATTCTGTCTCTAAATCGGGTTTATTTTCTCCTGGACCTCTTTATCTTAGTCATCCAGCCTTGCTGGGCAGTACGAGGCACCAGATTTAGTGTCTGGTAGCATGGATTCAAATCCAAAGCATTCATCCAAGTGTTCTAATTTTACCCATGTGAAAGAGATAAGAGAAGGTTGCCAGCATTTTGGTTACAAAAGGATCCTACTTTGCAAGACAATTGGCTGCTTTCTTAACATGTTGCTCTGCCATAGATACTTCCAAAAACCGCAAGCACTCAAGTTGGTGACTCGAATACCTAGCAAAGAATAATGGAGCTAGATCCAACCATAGGTGGCCCTCAGATGCAAGAAAAAACAGTGTGGGCTCACATTCAGTTTATGATCAGTTATAAAGTAAGTACATCTGGTGAAGTTAATATCTACCCAGATAATACATACGATGTTTTCACCTACTGAATCCCCCCCAACAAAAAAAAAAATCCAAAAAAATTAAGAAAAGGACCAGCAAAACATAGGACCCAAAAATTTTAAATAAAAGGCACAATTAGTTAATAATAAACAAAGACCAACCTGGCATTTTGTCAGACAAACCAAGGAAGCGGCAAAGATCAGCTGCTTGGCGACGACGAGAAACCATAGGTATGAGCTTGGATAAATCTTCATGATCAAAATCAGAATTGACACCAAAAGTAGCTAGAAGTTGTAAGAATGCATGTGCCTCCAAGGAGTTTCCATTGCTGGCATCCATATCAAGTTCATCTAACTTTGGTTTCCACACTTCGGCAATAACCTTTGCTCGTTCCTTAACATTTTCTGAGACTATATCAGAAGCAGAACCCAGATCCAGGGTTGTTAGTAAAATGCTAAGGCACTCCATCAACATAATACAGGTTCGGCGTAGACCTAAGAGAGTTGAATCCTTCTTTCCATCAAGATTTGACAATTCTGAGCTGTAGAAACCCTTGAGGGAGTCCAGAACCAGACAAGCAGGGTCAGCTGCAGCCTTTAATGCAATGGGAATTTCCTCCCTTAGAGCGACAAGATTCTTACGGTTGTCTGATATGAATTTATGGAGGCCTACAGAATCCATCTCTTTGCAAAGATTGACAAGCTCGGGATAAAACTTCACCTCCACACTGGCAATTTCAGAAGGCTTTTTCGCATCTTCTAAGTTACTCTCAGTGGCCATGGAATCAGGTGGTTTTTCTTCCACAACGGGTGCATCACCTTGGTCTTCGCTATTAACAACAGCAGGTTCCACAGCAAATGCCTGCCCATGGTTCTCCAGAGCATTAGCAATGGCATACACTGCGGCATCTCTTTTCTCTTGGAGCCTCTCCAATGAAGCTTGTTCCTTGGCCACAACAGCTGCTTCACGTTTTTCCAACAACTCTTTTGCTTCAACTGTTTTGGTATCAAACTCTTTTTCTTGGTCTTCCAATTCATTGAAACGCCTCTTCAAGGACTTCTCAAGTCCATGAAAATGTTCTTCAAGCTGTTTCCATTTCAAGTTAAGGGTAACGGCTCGGTGACTTTCAAGCTCAGCGAATGCTTTGTGAAGTTGTTGTATCTTTGAGGTTGTGGAGTCTATGAGTGAAACAACTGACTGAGTATCTTCCATGACAGAGAAGCCCTAGACAAGCTGTAAACAAACAAACTTATTTAGTCATTAGCACTGTAGCAATAAGGAGTGAACAAATTTGCCAGCTGAAAAGAAAAAAATTGGAATTACTATAAGAATATCAATTAACTCCATCAAATATCTCTGCGTAATGAAATCTCACAATACTTTCCAAACAATGAACTTTGTTTTGAATTATGTTGTAAAGGAAAAGAATTGTGTAGGCTGAAGTGAACTTGTTACAGCACACATATAAGAGCACTTCAATCATAGTAACAGTGAGAGGATCACCTATGTTACACATATCATCATAGAACAGGTTTAAAAAAAAACAAAGAGGGGTTGGGGTGGGGTCGTGATGCAGGGGCAAGAAGCAAAAGTGAGAGACCAAATTATCAGTTACATCTTAGAAAACAAAATTCAAAAACACAAGAACTAAGGAAAACGTTAATATATCAAGCTAAGATACTGGTTTCTTTAATACCAGCTGATTTATTGAATGATCTTATAAAATAGATCAACTCATAAACACCTCCAAGAATTGAAGATCCTATTCATTGTTGAAAAGATTAAATATATCAAGCTAAGGCACAGTTTTCTTGAATAACAACTGAATGATCATAGAAAATAGATAACCTCATGATAACCTCCAAATTTGACGACCACAAAGCTAGATAACATGAGTACTTACTGAGAGTAGTTAAATTCAAGTGTTTCCCAATAGTATTATGACTACAAGCCACATTTTTTGGGACTTTTGATATCCATGAGCATATACATCCAAATGTCATTAGTATTAAGAGCCAGATTTGGTGGAAACTGAGCCCCTTGTTTTCTTGTTTCAGAAGGAGTAGGGTGGACAAAGATTTCAGTTAATAATCATGTTAACTCGTCGAGTGATGTGAATTCAAGATCTAAGATTTGAGCTTTCTGGCATTTGAAATACAAAAATAATAAAATAAAAATCAAGGACATGCGGACAGTGAATTTTAATTTCTGTTTTAGAGACTAAGCAAACTACGCACATATGTCCCGATCTGGACTTGAACCATGAATCTCTCAATTTAGGGGGGGGGGGGGGGGGGGGGGGGGTCACCCAAAAAAACACTCAATTGACAGGTGTTATCAGATCTTTAGAGGATTAAAATCAGTAAAACTACAGTGAAAGAATGCATTTATCACCAAGAACTAGAGAACTTAATCCACTAATGTTTTCCAACTTGCCACTTTGGAGAAGGCCAAACCTTTTACAGGGGCCTCACTTAAGTCCTGAACATATATGCCCAGTAAGAACACGCAGAGTAAACCATTTTATTTGACATACTGTTTCCCAATTAATGAGTGGAAAAAATCCCTGGTCATTAATCACAAATAAAAAATACTTCTTATTTCCCAGGAATAAGACATAAATTCCAAACCATTTTGAAACTAAAGTGTCAACCCGATAATTTTAAATTTCCATTCTGTAAAACAATCAACACAGGAAGTAATAAAAGAAAGTTATCATAAAGAAAGAACACTAGTCATGTAAAAATTCAACTCTGATTAGGAAAGGTAAAATAAATTAAACGATTAACCGTTTGAAGTTTGATATAGATTCGATTGTGCCAGAAAATGTGTTCACGTCAGCCACTGATACATGGATCAACAAGCACACTGAAAAATATAAAAACAGATAAACCATAATTACGAAGAATAAAGACCAAACAACGTCAATTACGCTGATAATTGCAGCAGAACTATAGCATTCTTACCAAGAAATTTGCTATAATTGAAGCTGAATTTTGAAATTAGGAGCTAATGAACAAGTGTTGCTCTGAATAATGAATAAGCAGTCTAAACAAATGAGTGAATGGTTCATAACGAAATCTAGTTGACTTACCGGATCGGTATAACACGTGAGGGAGACGAGTAATCGCCGGAGAATCAAACCATTTTTGGATGAGCGTGTGGGAGTGTTGGTTTTGAGGGTTTGCGGGACGCTGCCAAACCCTTACTACAGAAGAGAGAGAAAGAGTAAAGTAGCAGTTGGAATAATACTTCAATTTATCGCAGCCTTCAGACAGAAAGACACACACACACACACGCACACACACAGAGAGAACGTCTTTTCGCTTTTTCATTGGGGCACTCTTGTTTTTGCTATTACCGCCTAATATAGTTTGGATGTGCAAACTAGAAAATATTCCATACAGGTTGTGTTTCATGTGTAGTGGATATCACTATATTATTAATAATTTTCAATAATTAACAATTTAGAATAGTGAAATTCATTTATGCTACGGGATGAATTTTGTATATTCGTTGAGGTAACGATACTTGGATGAACTGAGTTTGAGATTTCTTAAACGAGGAACGTAGTTAAAAAATTGTCAAATGCATATCCGACGTATTCCTTTTCAAGTTTAAGTTAACGTTTGAATGAAAGAACATGAGTTTTACAATAGAAACTGAATTTTGTGTGTTCTTGTGACCCAAATTTTTAAGTTATTTATACATATCTTGATATAGATACGGAGTCTAGATGATTACATCACGTCAGTACAACTTGATACTCATGAGGATGACATGCCGGTGGTTATTCCTACCCTCGAGCCATGCATTTATTAAACCTAGGGAAGGTCGTTGGTTACTTGTGGTCAAACGTCACAATGATTAGTTTGCTTGAGAGACCGAACGTTTAATAATCTCTGTCAAGCATTTAATGAGTTGTATCGAGCATTAAAATAGTGAACGCTAACCATTAATTGATGCACCCCGGGACATCTTCTGACCAATCCACGTAAGTAAAGATTATGCTTTTTATTCAACATTTGCAAGATTTACTACGAGTCTTCACATAAATGTAACGATACAGTTAATCATTTCTTATCATTCGTTGCGCCATTCTTTACAAGTACATGCTAATGGATCCTTATATCGAATCATAATTACTCTTCGAGTTCAAGACAAGATGTTTCGGGGGGACCTGCAAGTAGTCCCAAGGATGTTTGAAGAGACTCGGTCTGATGTCTCTGTCTCAGGTTGAAGGGTCAGGCTACAATACCGAATTTACCTTTTCGGTACCGTACCGAGGTTCATTTTGGACCTTTGATGAAATTTTCCTATTTTTGTAGCCATTGATCACTTTTTAAAGGAATACCGGTTACCTGGAAAGTGGATACCGGTTACCTGCTAAACCGGTAATAACCCTTACCACCCCCAAACAGTTGGAACCCCTCCCACAAAAGTTGGATCCTCTCCCCCAAGAGTTGGAACCCCTACCCAAAAAAGTTAAAACTCCCACCCATAAAAGTTGGAACTCTTACCCAAAAATGTTGAAACCCCAACCCAAAAAGTTGGAACCCCTCCCCTAAGAGTTGGAACCCCTACCCAAAAGAATTGAAACCCCCACCCATAAAAGTTGGAACCCCTACCCAAAAAAGTTGAAACCCCCACCCATAAAAGTTGGAACCAGTACCCAAAAATGTTGGAACCCCTCCCCTCAAGAGTTGGAACCCCTACCAAAAGAGTTGGAACTATAACCCATAAAAGTTGAAACCCTTCTCCAAATAAGTTGAAACCCCCACCCATAAAAGTTGGAACCCCTACCCCAAAAAGTTGAAACCCCCACCCATAAAAGTTGGAACCCGTACCCAAAAATATTGGAACCCCTCCCCTCAAGAGTTGGAACCCCTACCAAAAGAGTTGGAACTATAACCCATAAAAGTTGAAACTCTTCTCCAAATAAGTTGAAACTCCCACCCATAAAAGTTGGAACCCCTACCCCAAAAAGTTGAAACCCCCACCCATAAAAGTTGGAACTCGTACCCAAAAATGTTGGAACCCCTCCTCTCAAGAGTTGGAACCCCTACCCAAAAAAGTTGAAACCCCCACCCATAAAAGTTGGAACCCTTACCCAAAAATGTTGAAACCCCTACCCAAAAAAGTTGGAACCCCTCCCCTAAGAGTTGGAACCCCTACCCAAAAGAATTGAAACCCCCACCCATAAAAGTTGGAACCCTTACCCAAAAATATTGAAACCCCTACCCAAAAAAGTTGAAACCCTCCCCCAAGAGTTGGAACCCCTACCCAAAAAAGTTGAAACCCCCACCCATAAAAGTTAGAACCCGTACCCAAAAAAGTTGAAACCTCCACCCATAAAAGTTGGAACCCTTACCCAAAAATGTTGAAACTCTTACCCAAAAAAGTTGGAACCCCTCCCCTAAGAGTTGGAACCCCTACCCAAAAAAGTTGAAACTCCTACCCATAAAAGTTGTAACCCCTACCCAAAAAAGTTGAAACCCCCACCCATAAAAGTTGGAACCCTTACCCAAAAATGTTGAAACCCCTACCCAAAAAAGTTGGAACCCCTCCCCTAAGAGTTGGAACCCCTACCCAAAAAAGTTGAAACCCTCACCCATAAAAGTTGGAACCCTTACCCAAAAATGTTGGAACCCCTACCCAAAAAAGTTGAAACCCCCACCCATAAAAGTTGGAACCCCTACCCAAAAAAGTTGAAACCCCCACCCATAAAAGTTGGAACCCGTACCCAAAAATGTTGGAACCCCTCCCCACAAGAGTTGGAACCCCTACCAAAAGAGTTGGAACTATAACCCATAAAAGTTGAAACCCTTCTCCAAATAAGTTGAAACCCCCACCCATAAAAGTTGGAACCCCTACCCCAAAAAGTTGAAACCCCCACCTATAAAAGTTGGAACCCGTACCCAAAAATGTTGGAACCCCTCCTCTCAAGAGTTGGAACCCCTACCCAAAAAAGTTGAAACCCCCACCCATAAAAGTTGGAACCTTTATCCAAAAATGTTGAAACTCCTACCCAAAACAGTTGGAACCCCTCCCCTAAGAGTTGATGAATTAAATGTTTATTACGTAAAATTAAATGTTGATTTGAAGAATTGAATGATAATTTGGTGTAAATTTGATGAATTGAGTATTAATTGCATGTTACTTGTTGATTTAACAAATTGAGTATTTATTGGATGAGTTTGGATGTTAATTTAATGAATTATAATATCAAAAGGTTAAAAGTGTAATATCAAAGGGATAAAAGTGTAATATGATAGGAGAAGTAAGTGTAATTATACACACGATCGGTCCACATTCCCAGGACCGGTCTTAGTTTAAATTATATTTACACCCCTAAACTATAACACTACTTTTATTTTGTTCCCAATCTAACCCAACACAATTAAATTAACATTCAATTTCATAAAATTAATATTTAATTCATCAAATTAACATCAAATTAACATTTAATTTATCTAATTAATATTCAATTCATCAAATTAATACTAAATGTACATTCAATTCATTCAATTACCACTCAATTTATCAAAATTAACATCCAAAATAATCCAAAAAAAAATTAATTTTTTAAATCAACACCAAACCAAAGTAATATGAAAATTAATCAAATAAACATTTAATTCATTAACTCAACTCTAAATTAACATTACATTTAATCTAATAAACATTCAATTAATAAAATTAACATTTAAATTCAACTATTAACATTAAATTCATCCAATACATATTCATTGTCAAGAGTTGAAACCCCAAGAGTTGGAACCAACCCAAAAAAGTTGAAACTCTCCCCAAACCTCTACCCAAACAGTTGTAACTCTTACCCAAAAAAGTTGAAACATATACCAAAAAAGTTGAAACCCTTACCAAAAAAAGTTGGAACCCTTACCCAAAAAAGTTGGAACCCCTCCCCTAAGAGTTGGAACCCCTACCCCCAACAGTTGGAACCTTTACCAAAAAAGTTGGAACCCTTATCCAAAAAAGTTGGAACCTCTACCAAAAAAAGTTAGAACCTCTACCAAAAAAATTGGAACCCCTAACCAAAAAAGTTGGAACCCCTCTCCCCAAGAGTTGGAACTCCTACCCCCAACAGTTGGAACCCTACCAAAAATGTTGGAACCCAAAGAGTTGGAACACCTCCCCCAAAGAGTTGGAACTCCTCCCCAACAGTTGGAACCCTTACCCCGCCAACAGTTGGAACTCCTCCCCCCAAGAGTTGGAACCTCTACCCAAAAAAGTTGGGTAGAATTGAGTTTTAATTGGATGATTTTGAATATAAATTGGATGAATTGAATTTTAATTTAGTACTAATTTGATTAATTTAATATTTATTTGATGAAATTGAATGTTAAGTTAATTTGATGAATTAATTATTTATTAGATGGAATTGAATGTGAGTTTGATGAATTGAGTATTAATTTTGTGTTAATTTTATGAATTCAAAGTTAATTTAGTGTTAATTTGAAGAAGGGAATATTAATTTGGTGATAATTTGATGAATTGAATATTAATTGGATGAAATTGAATCTTAATTTGATGAATTTAATTTTAAATAGTTAATTTCAATGTTAATTTTATGAACTGAATGTTTATTATACAAAATGGAATGTTAATTTGTTGAATTGAATGCTAATTTAGTGTTGTTTTGATGAATTAAATATTTATTCAATGAATTTTTATATTACATTGGTTTTGGTTTAATAAATTGAATTTTTATTAGGTGATTTTGGATGTTAATTTGATGAATTGAGTGTAAATTGGATGAATTTGAATATATATTTAATAAATTGAACGTTAATTTAATGTTAATTTGATAAATTACAATTTTATTTGATGGAATTGAATGTTAGGTTAAGTTGATGAATTAAATGTTTATTAGATAGAATTGAATGTGAATTTAATGAATTGAATATTAATTTTGTGTTAATTTGATGAATTGAATGTTAGTTTGGGGTTGATTTGAAGAATTGAAAGTTAATTTGATGAATTGAATGTTAAATAGTTAATTTAAATGTTAATTTAATGAATTGAATGTTTATTATTCGAAATGAAATGTTAATTTGTTAAATTGAATGTTAATTTGATATTGATTTGATGAATTAAATCTTTATTAGATGATTTTATATTTTAATTTGATGAATTGAATGTTAATTTAATGAATTAAATATTAATTTGATGACTTGAATTTTAATTTGGTGTTAATATGATGATTTGAATGTTTATTTGATGAAATTGAATGTTAAGTTGATGAATTAAATATTTATTAGATGAAATTGAATGTTGATTTGAAGAATTGAATATTAATTTGTTATTTATTTGAATAATTAAACGTTTGTTGGATGAAATTGCACGTTACTTTGGTGTTAATTTGTTAAATCGAGAATTTTCGATGTTAATTTTATGAATTGAATGTTACTTGAATGAATTTGAATATAAATTGGATGAGATTGAATGTTACGTTGATGAATTAAATGTTTATTACGTAAAATTAAATGTTGATTTGAAGAATTGAATGTTAATTTGGTGTAAATTTGATGAATTGAGTATTAATTGCATGTTACTTGTTGATTTAACAAATTGAGTATTTATTGGATGAGTTTGGATGTTAATTTGATGAATTATAATATTAAAAGGTTAAAAGTGTAATATCAAAGGGATAAAAGTGTAATATAATAGGAGAAGTAAGTGTAATTAAACACACGATCGGTCCACATTCCCAGGACCGGTCTTAGTTTAAATTATATTTACACCCCTAAACTATAACACTATTTTTATTTTGTTCCCAATCTAACCCAACACAATTAAATTAACATTCAATTTCATGAAATTAATATTTAATTCATCAAATTAACATCAAATTAACATTTAATTCATCTAATTAATATTCAATTCATCAAATTAGACATTCAATTCATCCAATTACCACTCAATTTATCAAAATTAACATTCAAAATAATCCAAAAAAAATTTAATTTATCAAATCAACACCAAACCAAAGTAATATGAAAATTAATCAAATAAACATTTAATTCATTAACTCAACTCTAAATTAACATTACATTTCATCTAATAAACATTCAATTAATAAATAAACGATGGTAATTTGATAAAATGAGTGTATATTTAATGCACTTGAATATAAATTAAATGAATTGAATGTTAATTTTATGTTAATTTGATGAATTGAATATTAATTGGATGTGATTGAATGTTAAGTTGATGAATTAAATGTTTATTACATGAAATTGAATGTTGATTTGAAGAATTGAATGTTAATTTGTTATTTATTTGAAAAATTAAACGTTTATTGGATGCACGTTACTTTGGTGTTAATTTGTTAAATCGAGGATTTTCGATGTAAATTTTATGAATTGAATGTTATTTGAATGAATTTGAATATAAATTGGATGAGATTGAATGTTACGTTGATGAATTAAATGTTTATTACGTAAAATTAAATGTTGATTTGAAGAATTGAATGATAATTTGGTGTAAATTTGATGAATTGAGTATTAATTGCATGTTACTTGTTGATTTAACAAATTGAGTATTTATTGGATGAGTTTGGATGTTAATTTGACGAATTATAATATCAAAAGGTTAAAAGTGTAATATCAAAGGGATAAAAGTGTAATATGATAGGAGAAGTAAGTGTAATTATA
The DNA here is from genome assembly GCA_951799425.1 of Ilex aquifolium. Lineage (NCBI taxonomy): Eukaryota > Viridiplantae > Streptophyta > Magnoliopsida > Aquifoliales > Aquifoliaceae > Ilex > Ilex aquifolium. Next base: position 5,587,639 of record OX637394.1, read on the forward strand.
CACACGATCGGTCCACATTCCCAGGACCGGTCTTAGTTTAAATTATATTTACACCCCTAAACTATAACACTATTTTTATTTTGTTCCAATCTAACACAACACAATTAAATTAACATTCAATTTTATGAAATTAATATTTAATTCATCAAATTAATATCAAATTAACATTTAATTCATCCAATTAATATTCAATTCATCAAATTAATACTAAATGTACATTCAATTCATTCAATTACCACTCAATTTATCAAAATTAACATCCAAAATAATCCAAAAAAAAATTAATTTTTCAAATCAACACCAAACCAAAGTAATATGAAAATTAATTAAATAAACATTTAATTCATTAACTCAACTCTAAATTAACATTACATTTAATCTAATAAACATTCAATTAATAAAATTAACATTTAAATTCAACTATTAACATTAAATTCATCCAATACATATTCATTGTCAAGAGTTGAAACCCCAAGAATTGGAACCAACCCAAAAAAGTTGAAACTCTCCCCAAACCTCTATCCAAACAGTTGGAACTCTTACCCAAAAAAGTTGGAACATATACCAAAAAAGTTGAAACTCTTACCCAAAAAAGTTGGAACCCTTACCCAAAAAAGTTGGAACCCCTCCCCTAAGAGTTGGAATCCCTACCTCCAACAGTTGGAACTCCTACCAAAAATGTTGAAACCCTCCCCCCAACAGTTGGAACTCCTTCCTCAAAAGAGTTGGAACTTCTCCCCAAGAGTTGGAACCTTTAACAAAAAAGTTGGAACCCTTACCCAAAAAAGTTGGAACCTCTACCAAAAAAGTTAGAACCCCTACCAAAAAAAGTTGGAACCCCTCTCGCCAAGAATTGGATTAAATCTCACATAATTTGATGAATTAAATATTTATTGAATGAAATTGTATGTTATTTTGATGTTGATTTGTTAAATTAAACATTTATTGGATGATTTTCGATGGTAATTTGATAAATTGAGAAAAAAAAATCTTTTTTGAAGGATTTTCAATGTTAATTTAATGAATTAAATGTTTATTAGGTAAAATTAAATGTTGATTTGAAGAATTGAATGTTAATTTGGTGTAAATTTGATGAATTGAGTATTAATTGTATGAAATTGGATTTAATAAATTGAATATTTATTGGATGATTTTGGATGTTAATTTAAAGAATTATAATATCAAAAGTTTAAAAGTGTAATATCAAACAGGAGGGTTACAACTGTTTTGGATGTTATGGTGGTGCAACTTTTGGGGCTAGGTACAACAACTTGTTACCTTTGGCTAAGTAATGAAAGAGCAACCGGTTTCACCGGTTTTAAGACCCATTTGTCAGTCAAACTACTTTTCGGTATGATACCGAAAAGTAGTTTAGCGGTATAGTAGTGTTACCCCAGGTTGAATTGTCTGAAATACAATACTCCTGGTAGGATTCATCCCTATACACATGTCCTTCAATGATACAATACTCCTGGTTGCAAATTGTCAGATGGGCAGTTAAATTCATTTAATATTAAGACGCATTAATATAATTCCATCACAACAATTAATAAGTTAAGTACTCAAATTATAGATAAATTAATATATAATACTTAATTTTTCTTTAAAAGATTATACTGTAAAAAATCTAAATCTCTCGACTAAGGGGCATCAAAGGAGGTCGAGTGACACCCATTTTATGACGTAACTATATAAATTGAGAACAATATGAATTAAATTTCTCTAATACTTTTTATTTTTTGGGTAAATCATTCATTATTGATGAGCAATGGAACCATTTGTATACAATCGGTCCCACTCAAATTCATGGAAAATGACCCACTAAAAAAATAAAAATAAAACATATTGAATATGATTTTATTTTAGAGTAATGGATTGAATACCATAAATAAAACGAGATACGCGATTAAAAAGACCTCGTTGAAGAGAGTAATAAAGGGCCTAGATCCATATAGAGTTTTTGCCCAACCCTAACACCATTTCCCAATATAATTCCTAATTTAATATTGTGAAATTAATTTCCATTATAATGCTATAGTTGCCCATGTCAACAAATATATTTAGAAAGAGATAATTTATCCCACATGTTTCGAAGAGTAAGGCTACATATATAATTCTTACTCTCCGTTAATATTTGTGGACATAGTAGGAGAGCGTTAGAAAGGAAATTTTGTGAGGAATAATAAACAACCGGTCAATCTTCATCAAAATTTATTGAACTCAATTGAATACCAAGTTTATACACGATTGATAATAATAATAATTGAGATAATTTAAAAAAATAATCTAAATTCCTTTCAATATATATATTTTTAAAATTTCTTTAAAAAAATTAACATTGAGCGGATCTTGAAACATTGGGGTTCGTTGGCCCATGAATCTCACAATCAAATTTCATTTCCTAATCTTGACCCTCATTTTGATGTCAAGATTAGCCTTCCTTACATTTTGTTTGATTCTTTTTTTTTTTTTTTGTAATAGGATGTCCAGACTTGCACCGACTATTCTCTCAAACTCAATTATTTCTACCGTGACTTAAACTGAGTTAGAACACGTCCCTAAAGAATAAGGGTGATTGGCCCCTGGGGGTGAAAAAAATAGAACATAGACACAACATATAATCTTATGTTTTGTTTTTGGCCAGACACTATTACAAAGTTTAAACCCGAGATCTGAAGGTTCAACAACAGGATGCTGACCATTTTATGCCTCTTTTCAATTCAAAATAATTTTGGTGAGTTTATTTCATCCCAATGCCGTCTTTCACCATCTAGAGTTGTTGACTTTCCAAGCTTTGTAAATTTTTTTCAATCATTATAAACAAATGCTCTTTGGAATCTAACAGCTGAGACTTTATGATTCTAATATCTAATTTATTAATTAAATCCATTGTTATTGATGGGTCCGATCTAGATTAGGCCTAGCTTACAAATGATGGGCTCATACCAAGTCCAAATCAAAGATACAGATCAGTCCCAGCTCAAATATACAAACTAAACCCACCACAAGATCAAGGAAGCTCAGAGTTTCGCCATCTTGAGAGACTTAATTCATAATTGACACATGAGGAGATTTATGTGGGACGCAATCATCAGATGCACGTTGCCACCTCCACAGAATTGTTTCACCTATTACAAGAATGACGCCACCAAAACTCTCTCGCCTGTTATGAGAATAGCGCCACCTCCATCAAACTGTTTCACCGTTACGAGAATGACGATTTAATCTGTTAGGAGACGCCTATAAAATTGTAAGCCTCACCTACACAAGGGAGACATCACTCACATCTGAACATTCTACACTCATTGAACAATAAAACACTCAGGTCACCGTAACACTTCATAGTGGAGTATGTCATCCTGACCGAACCACTTAATTTGTGCTTACGTGTGTTGAATCTCTTTCTTAATTGCTGCATTGAATACTTAGCAAGTGGTGTATAAACACATTTTTGTGCATTATCATTTATCACTTACTACAATTTTGTCAGTGTTAGAATCTATCCATAATTCCTGAATATTAATAGATTCAATTAACATTTTAGGTTAATACCTTCTTCTACATCCAAATAACTAAAAACATAAATCATGTTTTTCTTCATAAATTATTGTAAACTACACTTTTTAGGAAGTGACCAAAAGAAAAATTAGAGGCAGGACTTATGAACACTTTCTGAAGATCTTGAACAAATTGAAAAACCAACAGAAAACGAGGAAAAAAGTAATATCTGTGGAATTTTTTTTTATTTTAACCGTCAGTGGTGTCTGGTCCGGTCAAAAATAAGTCATTCACGTCGGGACTAGGGTATTCATAATTTATAAATCCCTCGTGACTTTGCTCCAAGAAGTTGTCAAGATTTGAACTCAGGATATTTAGATTATAGTTCATCCCTATATCACTTGAACTACTTTTTGAGGTAATGTGGAGTTGAGTTTAAGGGTAAGTTCACCGGCTAAAATTAGAATGCTCAATGTGGTATTGTACCGAAATTTATCTGTAAATAAAAATTAGATATGACTTATACGCAGTAAAAGTTATGATTTATATAAGATCAAATTACAGAATTTGAATTTTCATCATAAAATTATGATAGATACAACCAACTTTATTCTAGCAAAACCTTACGAAATTAAAGTGTAAGTTCATTCAATTTGTAATAATTTTCAACAAATTAAAACTGTTGGGCATTGGAATTTGGAACCTTACCAGAGTTAAAAAAAGGAAATAGCGATGAATCTGCAGATGAAAACACTGGGCAAAGTGTTAGTCGAGCCCGATTAACACCCTATTTTTGAATATTTCAAACAAAGACTTGCTTTGTCCTTTGAAGTCTTCGGTTGATTTGGAAGTTTTGATCACGACGTTCCTTATTTTATTGTTTTGTGGAAATGGATATGTTTTGTGTTGAAGTCAAGGACCGTCTCTCGTGGGTTCCTTGGTTTTCTGGGATTAGGCTTGTGATTTTTTCAGGTAAGGTCTATTATTTTTTTAGCAAGTTCCATTTTTTGGGTCTTACAAAAATGTGGTTATTGTGATGAAATATTATTGTCTAAATTCAATTTGGGTCTTTGTGTGGAAGATTCAGGTTTTAGAATGTTTGTGTGTATTGCAGTTATTATCCCTTTGCTGTGTTTGTGCTTTGTCTTCCATTTTTAAGTCTGTCTCTACGTATGAATATCTTTGTCCCCCTTCCCCTCTTCTCTGTAGTGTTCCTATCTTGAGTATACTAAATTAGGTAGTTGACTGATGTCTGTTTTTCTATTGATCATATATACTTTGGCAATTTTTTTCTTGTTTTTTATTTTATTTTCCGAAATTCCTACTACTTCTTGTACATCCATATCTGTTGTAGCTTGTAATGAAATCTCTCTTTTACAAGTCTTTGTAAACTATGGAGTACTGAACTTAGTAAAGTCCACTGGGTCTTTGGTGTTCTCATGGTTTTGAAGGCTTAAAACTTATTTTTAGTTTTTATCTAGATTAGTCTATCTAATAGGTTATGTTTGCAACTTTTCTGTTGAATAGCTCGTGTCATTACTTTGTGCCACTGTCTCCTGCCCCCGGTCTGGGGGGTTTCATCAGAGTGCTGAATTTGGTTTGTTCTTTGTGTTGATTCTGAGTTTATTTCAGGATTGAATGTGATAAGGAAGGGCTAAGGTGTGGTGGATTATGGCTGGTCTTTTTATGAGAATGACAATGAATAGCAGCGCCCATACTGTTCTTATTGTTATGTATGTCTGGTTGCTGTCGAGTGGCAGTTTCAGCTATGGAGATAAGGGGGATATTGATTGCTTGAGAGCTATAAAAGATTCGTTGGAGGACCCATTCAATTACTTAAACTCTTGGGATTTCAATAACAGCACCGAAGGTTTCATCTGTAGATTTACCGGGATTGACTGCTGGCATCCTGATGAGAACAGGGTGTTGAATATCCGTCTTTCGGACATGGGACTCAAGGGTGAGTTTCCACAAGGTATTGTGAATTGCACATCCTTGACTGGCTTTGACATTTCCAGCAACAAACTGTACGGACCTATTCCATCTAACATCTCTCAAATACTCAAGTTTGTGACATCTCTTGATCTCTCCTCCAACAATTTGTCAGGAGGTATCCCTTTGGACCTTGCAAATTGTTCCTATCTGAATGTCCTTAATTTGAACAACAACCAGTTGAGTGGTCAGATTCCTTCAGAAATTGGTCTACTTACTCGAATCAAAACGTTCAGTGTAGCAAACAATCGCTTGACTGGTCCAGTTCCAAAATTTTCCAATGCTAATTTTTCAGCAGATAGCTATGCAGGCAATGCAGGACTCTGTGGGGGTCCTTTGCCTCCTTGCAAGGGTCCATCAAAGAAAAGGTTCACTGGAATCATTGCTGGGCAGATGTAGGTGGGGTGACTGTTTCAGCATTAGTTGTGGGCGTTGTTATGTTCTTCTTGCGTAGAGTGTCCAAAAGAGGAGGAAGATGACGATCCTGACCGAAACACAGGTGATTCTGATCATCTTGAGGAACTTATTGTTGTGTTGGTCGAGTAGTAGTAGAGTAGCATAAGCATTGAAAAGGTATGTGAGATGTAGTATTGAGTGGCACTGTAATCAATGTGTAAACAGCTGTTATTGTTGGTATTTGATCGAGTGTTTATATACTAAAAAAAAAGTTTAGTGCTGTTGCAGTCATTGATTTTGATCGTAGCCTCATCGTACATTTGTTGCATGTTTGATGAAATTTGGGTGAAGGATTGGACTGATTTTGACGAAGCCCTTATACATGGGTTTGAAAGAGTGTGAGTCTGTTTAAATCCCGAGTCTGAGAAAGGAATCCAAACATAAGTTATGGCAATGAATTAGTTATTTTTTAAACCCCCTCTATAGACCTATCCAAACCTTGGTAACAAACCCCCCATTGCATATTTTAACTCAACAACTTCAGGAGAAAATATTCATTACAAAGAAATTTGCTATAATTGAATCTGAATTTTGAAATTAGGAGCTAATGAACAAGTGTTGCTCTGAATAATGAATAAGCATTCTAAACAAATGAGTGAATGATTCATAACGAAATCGAGTTGACTTACCGGATTGGTATAACACGTGACGGAGACGAGTAATCGCCGGAGAATCAAAACCATTTTTGGATGAGCGTGTGGAGTGTTGGTTTTGAGGGTTTGCGGGACGCTGTCAAACCCTTATTACAGAAGATACAGAAAGAGGAAAGGAGCAGTTGGAATAATACTTCAATGGGTAAAAAACACGGACACGCCCTGACTTCTTCAATATTATACAGACACTACTAACATTTTACAAATAACACAGAGACCCCTGAGGTTTGGAATGTAATGCACGAAGATTTCTTCTATCTCCCTTCCGTCAATGTTGCTAACAAAAAGTGATGATTTCATTCCAATTTTTTTTATTATTTTCACAATTGTCCTTTGATTAAATGAATTTTAATATTAATTTGACAATAATAAAAAATAATTTAATATTAATTCAAAAATTTTGAATATAAATTAAAAAAATTAAATGTCAATTTGATAAAATTATATATTAATTTATAATCTAAGTTTCATTTGGTATTAAATATTATTTTGTGTTGATTATACCAACACAATATTAATCTTAAATTATAATTTTTTTTTTGTATATAAACTTAAAAAGTTATATTTTAACATATAAAACTTAAATACAGATTTTTTTATAGTATGACGTATTCTCTCTTACTATATCACTTGATAAGCTTTCTTTTGATCAAAATTTAACCACACATACTTAAATCAAACCAATCATCACTCTCACTTTCTTTTTAAGAAGAACCGCTCATCTGCACTTGATAAACTCAAAAATCTCTGATTTACGTGAAAATACTTGAAAATAAATTAAAAAGTTGACAAAAAATTTAAAAACTTGATAGTTTAAAAAAATTGAGTACCAAAAAAATTGATAATATTGTCAAAAATATAACCTAAGGTCAATTTCGTATGATTTGATCAATAACAAATAGTATTCAACAAGAAATGAGAGAACATGACTGTTACACTAAAAATTGAATTCTGTGTGTTCTTGTGACCCAACCTTTTTGGGTTATTATACCCTAATAGATGACGGGAAATTTAGAGGGCCACATTATGCCGGGCGGACTAAAACTCATGAGGCTGACATGTCAATGTTTACCCCCATTTTCAAATCGCGTATTTATTAGCCCTAGATAAGGTCGACGATCACTCGGGATCAAATGGCGATACTAACGAATCTAGATCGTCCGGGGAATAAATAATTAAATAGGTCTCAATCAAATTCTTTCAAAAATGATTTTACCTTTTAAACTTGGGAGAATTACATCAAGACCCCTTGAGGTTTGTCACTTAATCACTCAGACCCCCTGACATTTGAAATATTACACACAGACCCCATGAAGTTTGTATGCGCGTAACACTTAAACCCTTGATGTAAATATATCAGTTAATAAATTACATTTAGACTCCTTGAAGTTTATAAGTATATAATAGACCCCTTAAGTTTAAAATATTATACTTAGACCAAAAATACTCTAATCAAAGATAAAATATCAAATATTTTAAAATTTACAACCAAAATTCGTGTTCTATTGTATCAATTATTGAAATAAAATTAAAATTAAAATTAAAAATTTAATTTTTTCTTAAAAAATCGTAATTAATATACAATTATACTATCTATTGGAATAAAGCTAAAAAATCAAACAAGGGTTCTAAGTCATTCATAATATAACATAAATTTTACATTAAAAATTCATGTTCTATTAGGTCATTTATTGAAATAAAATCAAAAATAAAAATCTAGTTTTTAAAAAAAAAATCATAGTTAGTATATAATTATATTATTTATTAGAATAAAACTAAAAAATTAAACAAGGGGTCAAACTGTAATGAACACAATATCTTTTAACTTTAATTGGGGTAGTTTGGTTGAATTTTTATTTTTGATTTTATTTCAATAAAAGAATCAATAGAACATGAATTTTAATTGTAAACTTTAAAATATTTAATATTTTATCTTTGATTAAAATATTTTTTGTCTAAGTATAACATTTTAAACTTAAGAGGTCTACGTAATATATATTTACAAACTTTAGGGGGTCTGAATATAATTTATTAATGGATATATTTACAGCAGGGGTCTGAGTGTTGCACGCGTATAAACTTTAGGGGGCCTGTGTGTAATATTTCAAATGTCAGGGATCTGAGTGATTAAGTGACAAACTTCAGGAGGTGTGGGTGTAATTCTCCCTTTAAACTTATATTCGATTTTAATAAATTCTTTTAAGTGTTATCACATATTGATCTACTTGAGTTATTGCGGAACAATGTTTACCTCACTTAAAAGACCGAGCGTTTGACAAATCCTGTCCAAGTAAGTTTGTTAATAGATCAGATTCTGATCCAAATTTGATCTGAATTCGGATAACCATATATGGATTAATTATTATTTTTTATCGATAATTCGAGTCCGATATTTTATATTTCACGAATTCGGAATTAGATATACATATATCCGATTCAATTATAATCTGATCCGAATTATTTTATATACTTCTATATAAATATTTAAAAAATAAATAATTATTTAAAAAAATTTAGTTTTAAAGAAATTTTGTAGGTCATTCATTATTGATGAGCAACGGACCTGACTATACACAATTAATCCCACCTGTATTCATAGTAAATGACACACTCATAAAAAAATAAAATAAAATATATTGCAAATAATTTCATTTTATAGTAATGGATTGGATACCATAAATAAAGCGAGATTCGTGATTAAAAAAACCTCGTTGAAGATCCTTATAGAGTTTTTGTCCAATCTAACACCATTTTCCAATATAATTTTTAATTTAATGTTGTGAAATTAATTTCCATTCTAATGCTATAGTTGACATGTCAACAAGTGTATTTAGAAAGAGATAATTTAGAACTCCTCTCGCACTAAACACCAATGTCTCTCTACGACACTTCCCACATGATTCGAAGAGCCAAAGTAGTAAAATACATGATGAGTAATAATGTTACATGGACTTAATAATTACAACCATTGAATAGATAGTGGGTCCCAATAAATATTGGGACCCACAGTAAAATCAATAGTTATAATTATCAAGTCTAGTTTTTAAGTTTAATTTTTAAGTCCATATAACATTACTTAAAATACATATATAATTCTTACTCTTCGTACATATTTGTGGACACAGCAGGAGAGCTTTGGAAAGGAAATTAACTTTTTAAAAATAATTGAATTTCAAGCAAAATCTCAAGATCCACTCTAATGGTATTATAAATTTAAGGGAAAATTTCATCTACATCCCCTCGTAGTTAGGTTTAAATTCAATAACACATTTTTTCGATTATGAAACTTCACTGCACTTTCGTTTAGTTTATATTGTTGAATCATGGATACCACCCCGATGATAACTTCTGTATTTGACAATAGATAAAGTGTACGATTTGATTACCTATTATTTAAAATACCAAAATTACCCTCTGTTATGTTAATAGACTAAAATGCCTTGGGTCGACACTTTATAAAGTTCAATTATTTTTATTTTTTTGATAAGTAGGATGATATTTTTATATTTAATGAAATTATTTTTTACACAAAATAAAATCATTCAACATAATAAGGTCAAAAATGCATAAAAACAAAATAAAATTTAATTTTACATTTTACCAAAAAAAGGTTAATTATAGTAAATGAATTTTTATCATTTTAAAGCATTGTATGATAATTTAATCATCATATTATCACTCATTTGATTGCATAAATCGATTTTTTATTATTTGTATAATTAAAAATGATTTTTTTACAATAAAAATTAAAATCAATGAAATCAATGTCAAAGTCCCACCCATTTTCAACTCTTCTGCTCTCGTTTATTCTCCACAACATCATTTGACCACTCTTCACATATCACCCTTCACATATCAAATTTAAATATTATTTGATAAAATTTAATGTTAACTGAATAAATTTGGTCTTAACTTGATAAATTTAAATATTAATTTAGTGTTAATTTAATAAAATTAAATATTATTTAGTATTAATTTGATAAAATTTAATATTAATTAGATAAATTTAAATATTACTTTGATAAAATTGAATGTTAATTTGGTATTAAATTACAGAAATGACATTAATTTGCTAAGGTTAAATGTTAAATTAATGGAATTTAATATTCTATTTAATATCATTAAATTTTAATGTCAATTTGGTGGTGATTTGATAAAATTAAATAATAATTTATTGTTAAATTAAAGAAATAATATTAATTTGATTAAATTAAATATCAATTTTGTGTTGATTTGATGAGATCGAATGTTAATTTTGTTTAAGGATAAAATTGCGCTACACAAATTATTGCCCAAATCTTGTATCCCAAGTGATGTGTCAAAAATTCATGCGTTGAATATTTGATGAAGTTAGTGGATCCCACTAATTCAATCACCTGCATTGATTTGGAATACAAAATTTAGTTAGTATAGCATTGCTCTTAGTTTAAATGAAAGAAAGGACATTAATTTTAAAAAAATTAAATATTAAATTGATGATCCTGAAGGTTAATATAATATAACTAAAAGAGAGTGGTGTGAAATATTAGAATTAGGAAGGGAGTCGTTGAAATTAGGCCTATTTATAGGGGGCGTGAATGAAATTTATTCCCTAAAATTTTAATTCGTTTCACTTTAGTCTTTAATCAGACAATTCGTTAAGTTTTTTTTGACAAAAGTGACTACATATCAATTATTTTAGATAGCATCACGTGATCATTCCGTAAAAAACTTAAGAGTTTGTCTATGTAGGAAATATTTAAACACGAATTAAATATTTTAGAGATTAAATTGATAAAATTGATACTTTAATGAATAAACTGATAAAATGTGCATACTTTAAGAACCAAAAATACTATTAACCTACTTTCTTCTACATCCAAATAACTTGAACAAATTGAAAAACCAAGAGAAAACATGGAAAAAAGTAATATAGGTGTTGAGTTTAAGGTAAGTTCACCCATTAAAACTAGAATATTGAATGTGGTACTATACCCAAATTTCATAAGATTAAATTACACCATAAAAAAATTTGAATGCATCATAAAATTATGGTAGACCCAATAATTAGGGATGTTCGGGTCAATTTGTCATTAATCCCAAATAATTTAAAACATCTAAATTTACAGTTTGTTCAATCCCAAATAATTCAGAACATTTTGATGTACAACTCGTTTTTCTTATGAATTTATTCTGCCAGAACCTTGCGAAAAAGTGTAAAGTTGATTTAATTTGTCATAATTTTCAACAAATTAAAACTGTTGGGCATTGGAATTTGGAACCTTCCCAGAGTTAAAAAGGAAATAGCGATGAATCTGCAGATGAAAACACTGGGCGAAGTGTTAATGCAGGCACGCAGAAGGAAAATGGTATGAAAGCCAGGAAAATGGTATGAAAGCCAGGCTTTTTCCACAACGAAAAGCAAGTCAAGTCGTTGGTCGTTGCGCTCTTTTGCAGTCCAGTCTTCCTTGAAGAAAAGCACGGCCGATTACTTCTTTGACTCGACCTGCTATAGTCCCTCTCCTCTCCTAGAGTACTCCTCACTCACGTAGCCGGCTCTCAATTCTCAATTGAATTGAACCCAAAGTTTCAAATCCAAACACACCCAGTAAATCTCTCTCTCTCTCTCTCTCTCTCTCTCTCTCTCTCTGTTGTTATTGGCTGTCACTGAATTTCACAACTACTTTATTGTTAAGTGAAAGTTTATTGCTTGCCTTTTGAATATTTCAAACAAAGACTTGCTTTAACCTTTAAAGTCTTCGGTTGATTTGGAAGTTTTTATCACGAAGTTCCTTATTTATTGTTTTGTGGAAATAGCCATGTTTTGTGTTGAACTCAAGGACCGTCTCTTGTGGGTTCCTTGATTTTTTGGGAATAGGGTTATGATTTTTTTCAGGTAAGGTCTTTGATTTTATTTTTTATTTGCAAGTTCCATTTTTTGGGTCTTACAAAAATGTGGTTATGGTGATGAAATATTATTGTCTAAATTCAATTTGGGTCTTTGTGTTGAAGATTCAGGTTTTAGAATGTTTGTGTATTGCAGTTATTATCCCTTTGCTGTGTTTGTGCTTTGTCTTCCATTTTTAAGTCTGTCTCTACGTATGAATATCTTTGTCCCCCTTCCGCTCTTCTCTGTTGTGTTCCTATCTTGAGTATACTAAATTAGGTAGTTGACTGATGTCTGTTTTTCTATTGATCATATATACTTTGGCAATTTTTTTGTTGTTTTTTATTTGATTTTCCGAAATTCCTAGTACTTGAGGTTTTGTACATCCATATCTGTTGTAGCTTGTAATGAAATATCTGTGATACTTTATGAATTTGCCCCTCGCTTTTTTGAATTTGCCTTTGTTGTTTGTAAGCACTTTTTTACGTACCTTCTCTTTTCAGATGGACACTTTTACAAGTCTTTGTAAACTATGGAGTACTGAACTTAGTAAAGTCCACTGGCTCTTTGGTGTTCTCAGGGTTTTGAAGGCTTAGAACTTATGGTTAGTTTTTATCTAGATTAGTCTATCTAATAGGTTATGTTTGCAACTTTTCTGTTGAATAGCTCGTGTCATTACTTTGTGTTACTGTATCCTGCCCCCAGTCTGGGGGGTTTCATCAGAGTGCTGAATTTGGTTTGTTCTTTGTGTTGATTTTGAGTTTATTTCAGGATTGAATGTGATAAGGAAGGGCAAAGGTGTGGTGGATTATGACTGGTATTTTCATGAGAATGACAATGAATAGCAGCGCCCTTACTGTTCTTATTGTTATGTATGTCTGGTTGCTGTCGAGTGGCAGTTTCAGCTATGGAGATAAGAGGGATATTGATTGCTTGAGAGCTATAAAAGGTTCGTTGGAGGACCCATTCAATTACTTAAACTCTTGGGATTTCAATAACAGCATCGAAGGTTTCATCTGTAGATTTACTGGGATTGACTGCTGGCATCCTGATGAGAACAGGGTGTTGAATATCCGTCTTTCGGACATGGGACTCAAGGGTGAGTTTCCACAAGGTATTGTGAATTGCACATCCTTGACTGGCTTTGACATTTCCAGCAACAAACTGTACGGACCTATTCCATCTAACATCTCTCAAATACTCAAGTTTGTGACATCTCTTGATCTCTCCTCCAACAATTTGTCAGGAGGTATCCCTTTGGACCTTGCAAATTGTTCCTATCTGAATGTCCTTAATTTGAACAACAACCAGTTGAGTGGTCAGATTCCTTCAGAAATTGGTCTACTTACTCGAATCAAAACGTTCAGTGTAGCAAACAATCGCTTGACTGGTCCAGTTCCAAAATTTTCCAATGCTAATTTTTCAGCAGATAGCTATGCAGGCAATGCAGGACTCTGTGGGGGTCCTTTGCCTCCTTGCAAGGGTCCATCAAAGAAAAGGTTCACTGGAATCATTGCTGGGCAGATGTAGGTGGGGTGACTGTTTCAGCATTAGTTGTGGGCGTTGTTATGTTCTTCTTGCGTAGAGTGTCCAAAAGAGGAGGAAGATGACGATCCTGACCGAAACACAGGTGATTCTGATCATCTTGAGGAACTTATTGTTGTGTTGGTCGAGTAGTAGTAGAGTAGCATAAGCATTGAAAAGGTATGTGAGATGTAGTATTGAGTGGCACTGTAATCAATGTGTAAACAGCTGTTATTGTTGGTATTTGATCGAGTGTTTATATACTAAAAAAAAAGTTTAGTGCTGTTGCAGTCATTGATTTTGATCGTAGCCTCATCGTACATTTGTTGCATGTTTGATGAAATTTGGGTGAAGGATTGGACTGATTTTGACGAAGCCCTTATACATGGGTTTGAAAGAGTGTGAGTCTGTTTAAATCCCGAGTCTGAGAAAGGAATCCAAACATAAGTTATGGCAATGAATTAGTTATTTTTTAAACCCCCTCTATAGACCTATCCAAACCTTGGTAACAAACCCCCCATTGCATATTTTAACTCAACAACTTCAGGAGAAAATATTCATTACAAAGAAATTTGCTATAATTGAATCTGAATTTTGAAATTAGGAGCTAATGAACAAGTGTTGCTCTGAATAATGAATAAGCATTCTAAACAAATGAGTGAATGATTCATAACGAAATCGAGTTGACTTACCGGATTGGTATAACACGTGACGGAGACGAGTAATCGCCGGAGAATCAAAACCATTTTTGGATGAGCGTGTGGAGTGTTGGTTTTGAGGGTTTGCGGGACGCTGTCAAACCCTTATTACAGAAGATACAGAAAGAGGAAAGGAGCAGTTGGAATAATACTTCAATGGGTAAAAAACACGGACACGCCCTGACTTCTTCAATATTATACAGACACTACTAACATTTTACAAATAACACAGAGACCCCTGAGATTTGGAATGTATTGCACGGAGACTTCTTCTATCTCCCTTCCGTCAATGTTGCTAACAAAAAGTGATGATTTCATCCCAAAAATAATATTAATTTGAAAATAATAAATATTAATTTAATATTAATTCAAAAATTTTGAATATAAATTAAAAAAAATTAAATGTCAATTTGATAAAATTATATATTAATTTATAATCTAAGGTTCATTTCGTATTGAATATTATTTTGTGTTGAATAAACCAACACAAAATTAATCTTAAATTATAATTTTTTTTTTTGTATATAAACTTAAAAGTTATATTTTAACATATAAAACTTAAATACATATTTTTTTGTAGTATGACGTATTCTCTCTTACTATATCACTTGATAAGCTTTCTTTTGATCCAAATTTAACCACACATACTTAAATCAAACCAATCATCACTCTCACTTTCTTTTTAAGAAGAACCGCTCATTTATACTTGATAAACTCAAAAACCTCTTATTTACGTGAAAATACGTGAAAATAAATTAAAAACTTGATAGTTTAAAAAAATTAGTACCAAAAAAATTGATATTATTGTCAAAAATATAACCTAAGGTCAATTTCGTATTGATTTGATCAATAATAAATAGTATTCAACAAGAAATGAGAGAAGATGAATGTCACACTGAAAATTGAATTCTGTGGGTGTTCCTGTGACCCAACCTTCTGGGTTATTATACCCTAATAGATGACGTGAAATTTAGAGGGCCACATTAGGCCGGGCGGACTAAAACTCATGAGGCCGACATGTCAATGCCTACCCCCATTTTCTAATCGCGTATTTATTAGCCCTAGATAAGGTCGACAATCACTCGGGATCTAAAATGATTTTACCTTTTAAACTTGGGAGAATTACATCAAGATCCCCTGAGATTTGTCACTTAATCACTCAGACTCCCTGACATTTGAAATATTACACACAGACTCCATGAGATTTGTATGCGCGTAACACTTAGACCCCTGATGTAAATATATCAGTTAATAAATTACATTTAGACTCCTTGAAGTTTATAAATATATAATACTCAGACCCCTTAAGTTTAAAATATTATACTTACACCAAAAATACTCTAATCAAATATAGAATATCAAATATTTTAAATTTTACAACCAAAATTCATGTTCTATTGTATCATTTATTGAAATAAAATTAAAATTAAAAATAAAAAATTAATTTTTTCTTAAAAAATCGTAATTAATATACAATTATACTATCTATTGGAATAAAGCTAAAAAATCAAACAAGGGTTCTAAGTCATTCATAATATAACATAAATTTTACATCAAAAATTCATGTTCTATTATGTCATTTATTGAAATAAAATCAAAAATAAAAATCAACTTTTAAAAAAAAAAATCATAGTTAGTATATAATTATATTATTTATTAGAATAAAACTAAAAAATTAAACAAGGGATCAAACTGTAATGAACACAATATATTTTAGCTTTAATTGAGGTAATTTGGTATTTTAATTTGGTCGTTTCAACTACCAAATTAAATTTCAATAGACAATATAATTGTTTACTAATCACAATTTTTTAAGAAAAAATTGAATTTTTATTTTTGATTTTATTTCAATAAAAGAATCAATAGAACATGAATTTTAATTGTAAACTTTAAAATATTTGATATTTTATCTTTGATTGAAATATTTTTTGTCTAAGTATAACATTTTAAATTTAAGGGGTCTACGTAATATATATTTACAACCTTTAAGGGGTCTGAATATAATTTATTAATGAATATATTTATGGCAGGGATCTGAGTGTTACGCGCGTATAAACTTCAGGGGGCCTGTGTGTAATATTTCAAATGTCAGGGGTCTGAGTGATTAAGTGATAAACCTCAGGGGGTGTGGATGTAATTCTCCCTTTAAACTTATATTCGATTTTAACAAATTCTTTTAAGTGTTATCACATATTGATCTACTTGAGTTATTGCGGAACAATGTTTACCTCACTTAAAAGACCGAGCATTTAACAAATCATGTCAAAGTAAGTTTGTTAATAGATCAGATTCTGATCCAAATTTGATCCGAATTCGGATAACCATATATGGATTAATTATTATTTTTTATCGATAATTCGAATTCGATATTTTATATTTCACGAATTCGGAATTAGATATACATATATCTGATTCAATTATAATCTGATCCGAATTATTTTATATACTTCTATATAAATATTTAAAAAAATAAATAATTATTTAAAAAAATTTAGTTTTAAAGAAATTTTGTAGATCATTCATTATTGATGAGCAACGAACCTGGTTATATACAATTAATTCCACCTGAATTCATAGTAAATGACACACTCATAAAAAAATAAAATAAAATATATTGCAAATAATTTCATTTTATAGTAATGGATTGGATACCATAAATAAAGCGAGATTCGTGATTAAAAAAAGTTGGTTGAAAATCCTTATAGTTTTTTTGTCCAATCTAACACCATTTTCCAATATAATTTTTAATTTATTATTGTGAAATTAATTTCCATTCTAATGCTATAGTTGCCATGTCAACAAGTGTATTTAGAAAGAGATAATTTAGAACTCCTCTCGCACTAAACACCAATGTCTCTCTACGACACTTCCCACATGTTTCGAAGAGCCAAAGTAGTAAAATACATATATAATTCTTACTCTTCGTAAATATTTGTGGACACTGCAGGAGAGCGTTAGAAAGGAAATTAACTTTTTTTAAAATAATTGAATTTCCGGCAAAAACTCAAGATCCACTCTAATGGTATTATAAATTTAAGGGACAATTTCATCCACACCCCCTATAGTTAGGTTTAAATTCAATAACACATTTTTTCGATTATGAAATTTCACTGCACTCTCTTTTTGTTTATACTGTTGAATCATGGATACCACTCCGATGATAACTTCTGTATTTGACAATAGATAAAATGTACGATTTGACTACCTATTATTTAAAATACCAAAATTACCCTCTGTTATTTTAATAGACTAAAATGCCTTGGGTAGACACTTTATAAAGTTCAATTTTTTTTTTTGATAAGTAGGATGATATTTTTATATTTAATGAAATTATTTTTTACACAAAATAAAATCATTCAACATAATAAGGTCAAAAATGCATAAAAAAAAATAAAAATTAAATTTACATTTTACCAAAAAAAGGTTAATTATGGTCAATGAATTTTTATCATTTTAAAACATTGTATGATAATTTAGTCATCATATTATCACTCATTTGATTGCATAAATCGATTTTTTATTATTTGTATAATTAAAAATGATTTTTTTACAATAAAAATTAAAATCAATAAAATCAATGTCAAAGTCCCACCCATTTTCAACTCTTCTGCTCTCGTTTATCATCCACAACATCATTTGACCACTTTTTAGTTCACACATCACTCTTCACATATCAAATTTAAATATTATTTGATAAATTTAATGTTAACTGAATAAATTTGGTCTTAACTTGATAAATTTAAATATTAATTTAGTGTTAATTTAATAAAATTAAATATTATTTAGTATTAATTTGATAAAATTTAATATTAATTAGATAAATTTAAATATTACTTTGATGAAATTGAATGTTAATTTGATATTAACTTACAGAAATGACATTAATTTGCTAAGGTTAAATGTTAAATTAATGGAATTTAATATTCTATTTAATATTATTAAATTTTAATGTCAATTTGGTGGTGATTTGATAAAATTAAATAATAATTTATTGTTAAATTAAAGAAATAATATTAATTTGATTAAATTAAATATCAATTTTGTGTTGATTTGATGAGATCGAATGTTAATTTAGTTTAAGGATAAAGTTGCGCTACAATTGCCCAAATCTTGTATCCCAAGTGATGTGTCAAAATTTCATGCGTTGAATATTTGATAAAGTTAGTGGATCCAATAATCCAACCACCTGCATTGATTTGGAATACAAAATTTGGTTAGTATACCATTGTTCTTAGTTTAAATGAAAGAAAGGACATTAATTTTTAAAAAATTAAATATTAAATTGATGATCCTGAAGGTTAATATAATATAACTAAAAGAGAGTGGTGTGAAATATTAGAATTAGGGAGGGGGTTGTTGAAATTAGGCCTATTTATAGGGCGCGTGAATGAAATTTATTTTATAAAATACTAATGGGTATTTTCTGTAAAACAATGCTCGCCGTTAACGCCATAAGCAGACAATAACTAATAGGAAGTGTAGGTGAAATTTTAAAATCAAGAGGAGGTGTCATTGAATTTAGAACTACCTAGGGATGAGAATTTCCCTAAATTTAAAGGAGATTTATTGTACTCAATTGTTTTTTTTTTTTGATCAGATTATTGTACTAAATTGAATACCGTGTCTATACACCATCAACAACAATAATAATTGTGATAATTTAGAAAGAAAAAAAAGGATCTAGATCCTTCTAATAAATTTTTTTGTCAATTTCCTGGAAAAAAAAAATAGCATTGAGTGGATGTTGAAACATTGGGGGCTTCGTTGGCCCATGAATCTCACAATCAAATTTCATTTCCCAATTTTGGCCCACATTTTGATGTCAAGATTAGCTTTCCTTACATTTTGTTTGATTTTGATTTTGATTTTGATTTTTTTTGTTATTGGATGTTTAGATTTACACCGACTACTCTTTCATGTTCAACAACTTCCACCGTTACCTGAGTTAGATTAGAGTATGCCTTTGAAAAACAAATATGACTGACTCTTAGAGGGTGTGAAAAAGAATCGATCATAGAGACAAAATATAATCTTATGCTGTTTTTTTTTTTTTGCCAGATACTATTATACACAAAAAAAAAGGATAAAGTTCAAACCTAAAACCTCAAGGTTCAATAGTGGGGTAATTGCCATTAAGCCAACCCCGACCTTTTATTATCTTATGCCTCTTTTCAATTGAAAATAAATTTGGGGCGTTTATTTCATCCCAATGCCGTGTTTCACCGTCTAGAGTTGTTGACTTTCCAAGCTTTGTAATTTTTTGTCAACCATTCTCATTAAATGCTCTTTGGAATGTAACAGCTGAGTCTCTATGATTCCAATAATTTTATTTGAATTTAGTTTATCTATCTAATTTATTAATCAAATTCATTGCTGTCATTATCCAAAAAAAAAAAAAAATTCATTGTTGTCACTTGCCACTATTTTGTCGGTGTTTAGAATCTATCCACAATACCTGAATATTAATAGATTAAATTAGTAAATTGGGTTAATAGCACTTTAAGTATGTTCGCTTTATCAGTTTAATCCTCATTGTATTAATTTTATTATTTATTCCCTAAAAGTTTAATTCTTATCACTTTAGTCTTTAATCAGACAATTCGTTAAATTTTTTTAACAAAAGTGACTACATAACAATTATTTTAGATAGTATCACGTGATCATTCCGTAAAAAACTTAAGAGTTTGTCTATGTAGGGAACATTTAAACACGAATTAAATATTTTTGGGATTAAATTGATAAAATTAATACTACTTTAAAGAGTAAATTGATAAAATGTGCATATTTTAGGAACCAAAAATACTATTAACCTACTTTCTTCTACATCCAAATAACTTGAACAAATTGAAAAACTAAGAGAAAACAAGGAAAAAAGTAATATAGGTGTTGAGTTTAAGGTAAGTTCACCCATTAAAACTAGAATATTGAATGTGGTACTATACCCAAATTTCATAAGATTAAATTACACCTTAAAAAAATTTGAATGCATCATAAAATTATGATAGATCCAACGATTATGGATGTTCAGATTAATTTGTCCCTAATTCCAAATAATTCAAAACATTTGAATTTATAGTTTGTTTACTCGTGACTTAATCCCAAATAATTCAGAACATTTTGATGTATAACTCGTTTTTCGTATGAATTTATTCTGCCAGAACCTTACGAAAAAGTGTAAAGTTGATTTAATTTGTCATAATATTCAACAAATTAAAACTGTTGGGCATTGGAATTTGGAACCTTCCCAGAGTTAAAAAGGAAATAGCGATGAATCTGCAGATGAAAACACTGGGCAGAGTGTTAATGCGGGCACGCAGAAGGAAAATGGTATGAAAGCCAGGTTTTTTCCACAACGAAAAGCAAGTCAAGTCGTTGGTCGTTGCGCTCTTTTGCAGTCCAGTCTTCCTTGAGGAGACCTTGAAGAAAAGCACGGCCGATTACTTCTTTGACTGGACCTGCTATAGTCCCTCTCCTCTCCTAGAGTACTCCTCACAAACGTAGCCGGCTCTCAATTCTCAATTGAATTGAACCCAAAGTTTCAAATCCAAACACACCCAGTAAATCTCTCTCTCTCTCTCTCTCTCTGTTGTTATTGGCTGTCACTGAATTTCACAACTACTTTATTGTTAAGTGAAAGTTTATTGCTTGCCTTTTGAATATTTCAAACAAAGACTTGCTTTATCCTTTAAAGTCTTCGGTTGATTTGGAAGTTTTTATCACGAAGTTCCTTATTTATTGTTTTGTGGAAATAGCCATGTTTTGTGTTGAACTCAAGGACCGTCTCTCGTGGGTTCCTTGATTTTTTGGGATTAGGGTTGTGATTTTTTTCAGGTAAGGTCTTTGATTTTATTTTTTATTTTCAAGTTCCATTTTTTGGGTCTTACAAAAATGTGGTTATGGTGATGAAATATTATTGTCTAAATTCAATTTGGGTCTTTGTGTTGAAGATTCAGGTTTTAGAATGTTGTGTGTATTGCAGTTATTATCACTTTGCTGTGTTTGTTGTTTTTTATTTTATTTTCCGAAATTCCTAGTACTCAAGGTTTTGTACATCCATGTCTGTTGTAGCTTGTAATGAAATCTCTATGATACTTTATGAATTTGCCCCTTGCTTAGTTGAATATGCCGTTTGTTGTTTGTAAGCACTTTTTTACATACCTTCTTTTTTCAGATGGACACTTTTACTAATCTTTGTAAACTACGGAGTACTGAACTTAGTAAAGTCCACTGGCTCTTTGGTGTTCTCATGGTTTTGAAGGCTTGGAACTTATGTTTAGTTTTTATCTAGATTAGTCTATCTAAGAGCATCTCCAAGAGGCTAGGTAAACCCCTCCCCTTAGCTATTTTAGATAGCTTCTCCCTTAAATTCCACTCCGGCTAGCTATCTGGCTATCTATTTCCCATAGCCCTGATTTCAGTCGCTACATCAAGCTAGCCTCTGCCTCCCTCGCCAGACTCTCTGCCTCCCTCGCCTCTCTGCGTCTCTCTGCCTCCCTCGCCTCCCTCGCCTCCCTCGCCTCTCTGCCTCCCTCGTTCGAATGACTGAGAGGCTCAACCGACTGTGAAGGCTCCACCGACTGATGAACAGAAGGCTCCACCGACTGAACTGAACTCCCCGACTGAACTGATCTCCACCGACTGGTATGGTCTCTCCACCGATGAAGTTGTTGTTGGTTGTTGATTGTTCCTCGTTTGGGTTGTGTTGATAACTGCGAATCGTTGGATCTGGTTTGGGTAATGTTTTTGGTTCAATAGTCATGTTTTTGGGATCTGGAATCGTTGGATCTGTTGATTGGTGTCATTGATTGTCGTCGGTTTAGTTTGTGAAGGCACTGAAGGGGAAGGTTGTCATTCTGTTGATTTAGTTTCTGAAGGGGAAGACCCCTGTTTGGCTATTGATTTTCCATTTCCTTCGTTAATTTCCTTTTTCCCTTACTTCCTGTTTTCATAGTGTTCCAAATATGTTCTCATTTCTACGTGTTTAGCAAATTCTCAATGCATTGTGATTCGAAGTCAAGCTGCAATTAGGAGGTTATTTACTAAAATTAGCAGTAAAAAGTGGTTAGTTAAAATAGATAATCTAAATTTATTGAAAGTTAGTTAAAGTTAGTTGAAGTGGTTAGCTAAAATAGATAGCGTTGTTGGAGTGAATTTGAAAAAGTTGTTAGCTAAAGTAGATAATACAATATTTAAATATATTTTGAGTAGCTATTTTAGATAGCATTGTTGGAGATGCTCTAATAGGTTATGTTTGCAACTTTTCTGTTGAATAGCTCGTGTCATTACTTTGTGTTACTGTCTCCTGCCCCCAGTCTGGGGGTTTCATCAGAGTGCTAAATTTGGCTTGTTTTTTGTGTTGATTTTGTGTTTATTTCAGGATTGAATGTCATAAGGAAGGGCTAAGGTGTGGTGGATTCATATTTAAATCTCTAATATGTGGCAAACAGCAATCTAAGTTGTGTCCTATTTGCTAGTTCGATGTGGATTATGACTGGTCTTTTTATGAGAATGACAATGAATAGCAGCGCCCATACTGTTCTTAGTGTTATGTATGTCTGGTTGCTGTCGAGTGGCAGTTTCAGCTATGGAGATAAGAGGGATATTGATTGCTTGAGAGGTATAAAAGATTCGTTGGAGGACCCATTCAATTACTTAAACTCTTGGGATTTCAATAACAGCACCGAAGGTTTCATCTGTAGATTTACTGGGATTGACTGCTGGCATCCTGATGAGAACAGGGTGTTGAATATCCGTCTTTCGGACATGGGACTCAAGGGTGAGTTTCCACAAGGTATTGTGAATTGCACATCCTTGACTGGCTTTGACATTTCCAGCAACAAACTGTACGGACCTATTCCATCTAACATCTCTCAAATACTCGAGTTTGTGACATCTCTTGATCTCTCCTCCAACAATTTGTCAGGAGAAATCCCTTTGGACCTTGCAAATTGTTCTTATCTGAATGTCCTTAATTTGAACAACAACCAGTTGAGTGGTCAGATTCCTGCACAAATTGGCCTGCTTGGTCGAATCAAAACTTTCAATGTAGCAAACAATCGCCTGACTGGTCTAGTTCCAAAATTTTCCAATGCTAGTATTGCAGCAGATAGCTATGCAGGCAATGCAGGACTCTGTGGGGGTCCTTTGCCTACTTGCAAGGGACCCCCAAAGAAAAGCTACACTGGAATCATTGCTGGGGCAGCTGTAGGTGGGGTGACTGTTTCAGCATTAGTTGTGGGCGTTGGTATGTTCTTCTTCTTGCGTAGAGTGTCCAAAATGAAGAAGGATGATGATCCTGACGGAAACAAATGGGCAAAGAGTATTAAGGGGGCCAAAGGCATCAAGGCAAGATGAATTAATCCATTGCTTTTGTTCTCAATAAAGTTCATATATTTTTTGCCTGAGATTTTTATTATTGCATTATTTTCCCTACTTCATACTAATAGTATTGATTTTTTCAGCTTTCCACGTTTGAGAAGTCAATTTCGAAAATGAGACTAAGTGATCTCATGAAGGTTACTAGCAACTTTAGCAAAGACAATATCATTGAGTCAGGAAGAACAGGTACTACGTACAAGGCAGTACTTGAAGATGGCACGTCCCTTATGGTGAAGAGGTTGCAGGACACTCAACACTCAGAGAAAGAATTTGTGTCTGAGATGGCTACTTTGGGGAATGTGAAGCACCGTAACTTGGTTCCTCTTTTGGGTTTTTGCACTACCAAGAAGGAGAGGCTTTTGGTCTATAAGTACATGCCAAATGGTACCCTTCATGATAAGCTACATCTTGTAAGTGACGATGGAAAAAATATGGAGTGGCCTTTGCGGCTAAAAATTGGGATTGGGGCAGCCAAAGGGTTTGCATGGCTCCACCATAATTGCAATCCACGCATCATCCACCGAAACATAAGTTCCAAGTGCATCTTATTGGATCTGGATTTTGAGCCAAAAATATCTGATTTTGGACTTGCAAGGCTCATGAACCCAGTCGACACTCATTTGAGTACTTTTGTAAATGGGGAGTTTGGGGATCTGGGTTATGTCGCTCCTGAGTATGCACGAACTCTTTTGGCCACTCCAAAGGGGGATGTCTACAGTTTTGGAGTAGTGCTTCTTGAGTTGGTAAGCAATGAGAGACCTACCCATGTGGCTAAAGCCCCCGAAAGCTTTAAGGGAAATCTGGTGGAATGGATCACACAGCTCTCTAGCAATTCTAAGCTACAAGATGCTTTTGACAAATCTTTGGTTGGGAAGGGTGATGATGGTGAGCTTTTCCAGGTTCTTAAAGTTGCATGTAGTTGTGTACTGCCAACACCCAAGGAGAGGCCTACTATGTTTGAGGTATACCAGCTTCTGAGAGCTATTGGGGAGCGGTACCACTTCACTACTGATGATGAAGTATTGATGCCGTCAGACACTAGTGATTCTGGTCATCTTGAGGAACTTATTGTTGCTCGAGAAGTAGTATAGTGTTGCTCAAGTAGTAGAATAGCATTGAAAACGTACAAGTGAGATGTAGTATTGAGTGGCACTGTAATCAGTGTGTAATCAGCTGTTATTGTTGGTATTTGAATGACTGCTTATATCCTAAAAAAGGTTTAGTGCTTCAGTCATTGATTGTGCTCGTACCCTCGTTGTACATTTGAAGTATTCGCCATATTTCAACTCAACAACTCCAGGTTAATTGCTTGTTTATGGCCGCCTGACATGTACAGATTTCTTTGTTCCCGTTTTTAATACTATATACCAGAGTGTTTTGTTGGATCATCATGAAAATGTAGGCGTTTCTATGTGTTCATGTATAATGTTGCTGGCTAGGTAATCAACCATTAGACGTGGTTGCGTTCAAGCAAAACCTACTTTGTTTGTTAACTCGTACTTTCTTTTTCCTATTATTTGGTCTGGTTTGTATGTTAAGACATCACGAATTGTAATGCTAATTATTTTCAAACTGCTGTTACTAGTCACGAATTGTAATGATGACATGACATACTACGATCAAGCACAGAAGCAACTACCCTTTGGGTTGGCAATATGGAACTCCTCTCAACAGCTCCATGGAGAAGAAAAATTCTCACATTCGGTGCTGTTGATGTCTTTAGTCTTGTGAAAATCCTTCTTAAGATTGACCTCAAAACGGGATGGAAAAGGGCACTTTTGGGGCCTCTAACCTGTTTCCGATTGCTGAACATGAAGGTAAATGCAACTACTGGATTTTGTGACTCCCCAGTGAGGGTCCTTTCAACCCTTCCTGCAACCAGATTAGATGCTAGCATGCTATTAATTTGAGGATATGGAACAGTATGAGAGATTCTTTATAAGATGTAAATTTTTAGAAATAGTTACTTTTAATCAGTGAAGCCAGGTTTAAGTAACTACTCCTACTTTATTCTAAAAATGTTAAAAGTTACGGTTAGGGTCGAGGTCAGGTCGGAGTCGGGTTGGGATAAGGGGGTGACAATAGTGGGTGTGGTAGTGGCGATCAAAATAATAGAATTGAAATATGATTGAATTAGAGATAAAATTAAGTTGATTCGATCATCTCTAACTATTAAATTAAAAAAAGAAAAGAAAAGAAATATTGTGCTTCGACTAATTCTTAAGTATGGTAAACGTTTTGACTTGACCAAGAAGTCTTATGTTCTCCCAATCGAACGGCGTTTTAACAGAGAGTTCTTACGCAATTCATGCTTTTCGGTTTTTTCGACTTTGATTTTAATGCTTTTACCAACCTGAAAAGCAACTACCTATTTTTCTAATTGATACCAATTCTTTGATCATTCCACAAAACCTCTCAAGTTCCTCAAAGCATTACCTTCTGTTTCAGAAACCCATTTGAAAAATATTCCTAAAATTTGCTTAAAGTTCTTCAATGGATTCTTCGAATTTGTATCTCTCTAATACAATCCCAATTGTTTCCACTTTTACATCCCCTTTTGAGAACTCCCCTCGAGCCGACGGTTCAAATTCTTCAGTCCGAAAGCCTCTTAGCTTGTGGCCTGGAATGTATCATTCACCTGTGACAAATGCTCTGTGGGAAGCGAGGGCTAAAATCTTTGAAAGACTTCTTGACCCATCAATTGATCATCCTCCACAAAACGAATTGCTCACGAAAACTCCCTCACAAAGCCGGACTACGATTCTTTATAACTTTTCGACTGATTATATACTGAGAGAACAGTATAGGGATCCGTGGCATGAGGTTAGAATTGGGAAATTGCTTGAAGATCTCGATGCTCTTGCTGGTACCATTTCAGTCAAGGTACAAACTGTTTGATAATCTACACCAGTGTTGTTTTGGTCAATTCCTTGGTATTTCTTTGCATTTTATTAGTTTGGCTGCTACATTTGGGTTATTTTGATCAATTCATTGTATTTATTTTCATTTTGTCATGTTTGAATATTTGGGTAGTGCTTGCATTTTTGATTGTCTGAAATGGGTTGTGGAAGGTAACTAAGAATTTTGATGCATGTTTGTCTATTCCTTTGTGCCCACACATGCCACTGTGAGTGATGATGGTCACTTTTGATAGTATGCTATCAGAAATGCAGGACTAAGGTTTTTTAGTTAGCAACATTTCTTTCCCTGAAATGCAGGACTAGGGTTTTTGTAGTTAGCAATATTTCTTTCCCCGAATTTGGTTCTATTTTTCTCAATGTGACTCACGACCCAGATGATGTGTGACCTACCCTTGATCAGCTCATAATCGTCGTTTCAAATTACAGATTTTAATAGGCAACTTTTTTGTGGATCCTAGTCAACCTTACTTTTGATCATATATAGGCCTTCGCTTCTATGTGATATACAGATCTAAATTCACTATGTTGAAGGATTCACTACGAGTCCAACTTTGTTTGACTGCACTTGGACAAAAAAGGTTTGGTTTGGAATGGAACTTGCTACTATGGGTAATGACCCAATATTCACATCTGTGATCCAAAGAACATCTGCTATCCTTCAGTTGGTTAAGGATACAAAAAATAGACTTGAAATCCTTGGGAAGATGGCCACTGTGGATTGGATTATTTGGAAGGCAAGGAACCAGCTTATCTTCAACAAAGAGGAAGTGAATGCATATGCCTCTGTTCTTCGGGCCCAGGCCATGTGGAGGGACCAATTTAGAGCCACTGATGAGGGGGTATCAAGCGGACAACAGGATCCCATGACAAGTGTAGCGACAGCTCAGGTGTTAGAACAGGAAGCCCGAATTTTTTGTGATGGCGCTTTTAGATCAGATGGAGCAAAGGCAGCATGTGGGGTTGTTTTATGCAAAGACAGGGGTGTCCTGGATTTCGGATGTGCCAAGGTATTCTCTGCATCTTCCCCTCTGTTGGCTGAGGCTGAGGCAGTAAGGCAGGCTTGCCTTCTAGCTGAAGCCAGACTGATCACCCATGCTACTATCCAAAGTGACTGCCTCAATGTGATTAAACTCAGTTCAAATGAAGATGAGCCCCCATGGGACATTAGAGTAAATGAGTAATCATTGAAGATATTAGATTTTATGCTAGGTCTTATAACCTAACCTTTTTACACAAGCCTAGGGCCCTTAACAAGGCTGCTCATTGGGTGGCAGCCAATATACTAAACAACTCCCTTCCGGTGAGTTGGTTAGGGTCCCCCCCTCCCGAGCTTACGGCTTTCCTTTTGTCTGATTGTAATCAAAATTTTCTTACTTAATGAAATGATTATCTCGTGTTTTTGATCCAAAAAAAAAACTACAAGTCCAACTTTGGTTTCTTGTGCTTGCGAACACTAAGCGATGATGTGTTCCCATTCCACTAACCATATTACCTGATAATGCCTATTGCATATGTCGCCTCGTTTTGGATATTTGCATTTTTAAATCAGAAACTCTACTAAACTCTTAGATTTATTTTACTGTATATACAAGTGATTTATATTCTTCTCATCTTCTTGCAGCAAATAATGTTGTTGAATTTCTAGCTTATGCAATCTGAAATTTATTTGTCACACGTGTAACATTTCATACTCCCTTGTCTTTGCATTGCCTTCAATAATTTATCTTTTTTGCTTGTGGATTAGCACTGCTCTAATGATGACAGCGTGCCGAAGCAGCTCTTGCTTGTCACTGCTTCTGTTGACAAGATGGTGTTGAAGAAGCCAATCAGTGTTGACGTTGATCTGAAAATTACCGGTGCTGTTATATGGGTTGGGCGGTCCTCAATTGAAATTCAACTGGAGGTTACTCAGTTTACAAATGGTATGTTTTCTAGAAGTGATAGTAACACTTCTGTATCATTGGTGTTATTTAAAGAAGAACAAAAGGTCTCATGTTTGGCTTAGTTGCTTCCACTGCTTCACAGCAAGCTTACTCACATTGTCAAAAGTTCTTAAAGAAAAATCCCTGGAGAACGAGTATTGAAGTTGATTTGTCAATATGATAATATCCAGACTTCCATCTGGACTCCTAGTTAAGTCCCCCTTACTGGGGAGTAGGAGGCATAGACTGGTTACAAACGCAATTTTGATGCTCATTGCAGTCCCCATTAATTCTAACCTATCGCTTCTAATTCTGTTGGGAAGATTCTTCAGAATATTTCCCTAGATTGTGAAGCTAAAATTCTTAAAGTGAAGAATATTTCCACTAGATTGTGAAGCAAAAATTCTTAAGAGTTTCACTTGAAGGTTCCACTTGACTGCACTTAACCAAAAGGAAAAAAGGTTGGCTTCTAACCTTCAATCTTGAATGTCTCCCCCCATCTTGATTTTTATGAAGGGATCCTTGAAGAATCATGGGCTGCACTCAGTAGCATGTTAGTTCGGGAATTCAAAGTAGAGGAATTGCTTGTGGTTTGCTTAATTGGCCATAACAGCCAGCCTTCTCTCTTTCCTTTTTAGTTTTAGAAAAATACCTAATTACAAGAGAGGGGGGGGGGGGGGGGGGGGGGGGGGCTTTGAAGCATCTCTTTTAACTGCCACATGGAACCAAGGTAGAAAAGTTTGAAAAAATCAATCTTGTCTGTGTGAGGATGTGTTTGTTTTTGGGATACAGTCTGCTATTTTATGTATAACAAATGCATAATTTTCATAGTTATTCACACATTAATCTTATTCTGTTTCGTAATAAATAGAACATTGAGATTTAATACTTCATAACCTGTGCTACTTCATAATAGTATGCCTCACTTGAAAACTCTCGACTCTTCTCAATTATCCTCATGCTAACTCTCCCTCTCTCTCTCCCTTACTTTTATGAATTTTGAAGTCCATAATGTATATCTATAATGTACTTATAAAAGTCACTTAACTTAAAAAACTTTTGATTAACCAATATACCCTTATTAAAATAGTTGATAACATTAGTATCATTTAACAACTTAAAAAGGCATAGATATGTCATGACATCACTACTATCGTTAAGTATTATAAAAGACATAAATAGCCCTTCTTTTATCTCTAATTTATTATAAATTTACAAAGTTTATATTAATAAATGATAAATACTAAATATTAGAATATTTTAAATTATAAGATGACGGAAAAACTTTTGAATCATTTTATTGCCTTTAAAATATATATTAAGACAATGGTTCTAAATTGATATATGAACTAAGTTTTAGTTATTATTTATTACTAGGTTTACCTTAAATAACCATTTTAATTATATAACATGGTATTGATAATGTAAGTATAAACTTAAAATATATGAGATGTTATTTAATTTAAATTATGTTCTTTTTATAGGTTTTATAAATTTTCATTACCTAAAATTTGTTCATGTGCAGTGCACGTAGTTCATTGCTAGTTACTTTATAGCTAGAAGCTATTTTGATGACTTTATGAAGAAATTAAAAAAGGTTAATTACCCTTCTCATCCTTGAAGTTTACACCGATTTTGACTTTGATCCTTAAATATTTTTCAATTTCGTCCTCCGACTTGCCAATCAATGACTTCCATCTGACAAGTAATTAGGAAACATGTGTTATCATGGAACAATGAGGTGATGCTTTGTCCATGAAAACTAACTACCGTTGTCGAGTGGATTGAATGGATAATATGTAAAAAGTTGAAGGAGAAGATCGGCAAATGAGGCTTTAAGGACCAAAGTGGGAATCAAGTGAAATTTCAGGTGTAAAAAGTGTAACTAACCTAAAAACAAATAGGTTGTTTCTCTCAATATTTGCTTCAGTTATAGACCACAATTGAATGAAATAGTGCTTATATTCGTCACACTTGATGGGGGGAAATTTGTTTTGCAGGTAGCACTGATGCTTCAGAATCAGTAGCTCTTATGGCCAACTTCATCTTTGTAGCCCGTGACTATAAGACAAGGAAAGCTGCTCCAGTAAATCGACTCTCTCCAGAAACTGAGCAAGAAGAGTTGCTCTATAACGAAGCAGAAGCCAGACATAACCTTCGGAAAACTAAGAGAGAAGAAAGGAAGGAAATTGAGAATGGGGAACTAAATAGACTTCAAGCTCTATTGGCTGAGGGACGGGTCTTCTGTGACATGCCAGCTTTGGCAGATAGAGACAGTATACTACTCAGGGATACGCGGCTTGAGAATTCTTTGATATGTCAGCCGCAGCAAAGGAACATCTATGGTCGGATATTTGGAGGGTTTTTGATGCACCGAGCATTTGAGTTAGCTTTCTCAACTGCTTATACTTTTGCTGGGATGATGCCTTGCTTTTTAGAAGTTGATCATGTTGATTTCTTAAGACCAGTGAGTACTTCATCCTCAATTTTTCTGTCATATGATTAGCGTCAATCCTGGTTCTGAATGGAGTTCTTCCAAACAGAAGTTCTAGAACTAGAAACATGGTACCTGGTCACCCCTCTTCAATTTACTTCTTCTCCCTTCTCCGATACCAGCTTCTCTGGGCATGTGCCATATACTCATATTTGGTGCCAGCAATGACATGACATGACATGCTTTCTTTTTCTTTTTTAAACATTCTGACTCAGCTATGAGTGTGCAGATGAAAATTTGATGTCTTTTATTTAAAATTGGTGGGTGACCTGTTTTTGTTGATTTTTGGGTGGGGGTGAGTAAGGGTAAGGGAGTTAATAGGTCAGCATTTATATTTTCGAGGTATAGAGGCCTGCGCGGGTGAACACCAGCCATGTAAAAACTTCATTTTTATTCCAGATGCTTGGTCTGTGTTGTAATTCCTTCCAAATACAATTTTGTGTCATCCAAAATGCGGTTACCCAATTGATTTTCTACTATTTGGGAAGAAACCAACTATCATACATGGGGTACTTATGTCTTTGGAGCAACCTTGGCTGCATTTGTGGTAACAGAATATACATTTTGGTGCTACAGGTTGATGTTGGAGACTTCTTGCGTTTCACATCCTGTGTCCTGTACACAGAATCCGAGGATCTCGATCAGCCAATTATTAACATTGAAGTTGTTGCCCATGTGACAAGACCCGAGCTGAGGTCTAGTGAGGTATGTTTTACTGGGGCAAACAATATATGAGCTTTTTCCTTTTACCATTTTCTATGGCCATACTTTAAAGGTTGTCCTACTTGAGAGCTTTATTATGTCCAAATATCACTTCCACTTGAAACTGAAAATTTTAACTTCGTAATGGTGTCATCGTTGTGTATGTATTTTTGGTGCAGGTGTCAAATACTTTCTATTTCACGTTCACTGTCTGTCCAAAAGCAAAATCCCTAAAAAATGGATTCAGGATTCGGAAGGTGGTTCCAGCTACAGAGGAGGAAGCACGCCGTATTGTAGAGCGCATGGATGCGAAGGCTTTGCAGTCGATGAAAGTATGAATATATATTACATAAATTAGAATAAGAAGATAGTTAAAAGGCAGGGGGGTTATTGAACTTAATTGTATACAGTGGCATTAACTTACATGATGCCTTCAATCAGTGGTTTTCTCTTCTGGAATCCTAGACTCAGAACTATATATATTTATGATATTAGTTACATTTGAACAAATTCCGTATCTTTCTTTATGTTCTTTCGGCTTTGAATTTAGCGACTGAATGGGTTTTTGGTACGTTATTGATTGCATATGTCTCTCACTGGTTTCGCTGCACTGTTTCTTATTCTAAATATGAACACAAAACATGACAAACGGCTGAATTTCTCCTCCTTTCAGGGCCTTAAACTCTGCTTCTGAATTGTGGGGTTTTTTTTTCATCCTGAATTTACATTTTTAAAATACTGTTGGACAACCATCCGAACTGGTGATCTAGTGGTAAGTTGTACTCGTTTAGAGTCGTCCCTGACTCTCATGTGGTTTATATGTTAGTGTTTGATTTACGGGAGCAACACGGTTTGCTGTTTGGCTTTAATGGTGCTGTGGTGACGGACTGCCATTTTGGGTTAATAGTTATGGCTTAAACCGGATATTTTACAGTGAGAGGATCCTTATGATCACAGCCAGGAGTTACTACCTACTCGTCACCTGTACTCTTTTCTCTGATAATAAAAAAATACTGTTGGGTACAACAGTCTTTGTGCTTTTTGATTCTCCTCTGTATCGTACTCGACCATTGGAATTTGTTACTATGTCTGTGGTGGGTGGATTTCATTGAATGAATCCCAACTTGAGATCATTGATTTGATCTAACGATAAAGGCGAATTAAATTAACAAAATAGATCCAACAAACATTGCCCTTCTTCAATGGTTTGTGGTCCCTACATTCGAAACATTGACATAGCAAATGTAACGGTCATACAGTTAAATTTTGATTATCATTGCACTCCAGAATCCTTCTGTTAGCAGCTAGGTAATAATGATTCATCTGTTCTTTTTTCTTTTTACCCGGATAGAATCTTAAGCTTTTTAAAACCTGATTGAGTAATTCCACTGTTTCTTGCCTCGTATAGCTACCATTGTAAAAAGAAAGGTCGTCCTAATGAAAAAAAGGAGACAATGCTAGATGGGTCCCCAACAACCTGTCATTTTGATTGCAATTGAAAACCATTTGATTGACATAATAACATGTCATTATAACTTGCATAATACCACACTTGACTAAATTGTTCAATGATTCTCATCCTCGTTGATTATAAGACTATTAAAATTAGAAATCAATGGATAACACCAAGTTCATAGCTTACTAGCAGCCCCATATTCTAGAGCCAAAAAAAAAAAAAAAGTATCATCACTGTCAACTGTGACAAAACTTACCCAGTTTAGACCAGCAATTCACGCACCTCGGTTAATACCTCACTAGCTGCGTCATTACCCTAACACAAAGATACCCAGTTTAGACCAGATTACCAGTATCTGAAGTGTTAATATTGGATGAAAGTTACAGTCTGATTCAGCTTTAATGCATATATCTGAATGTTGTGCTGTTTAGCCCCCTCCCAAGAAGAAAAGAAAAAAAAAAATCGAAGTAGGAAGCGTGGAAAAAGAGAAATTAATATGGACTCTGCTTGTTAAACTGAATAGCATCACTAGATCAAAGCTATTTACAAGTTTACCAGTCAATTCACCATTCAGAGGCGACTGCGTTATTCTGTCCAAAGAAAATAACCTCTCTATATATATATATATATATATCTATGGGACGATATAATGTTGAAATTTTTTTACATGGACCTATGTAAATACAAAAATGAAAATGCAAATATCTAAATTTTTGACAGGCACTTCCCAGGACAAGCTTCTGAATCGACAAAAATGTCACCTGTTGTGAGCCATAACCTCTTAAGGAGACGAGGTCTCATCATCAGAGGAACTGTAATGGACTCTTCCAGGAAAACTAGTAGAAACTGGCTGTAGAGTAGGATTCACTGGAACTGGAAATTTATGGGCAGAACTGACTATGGTTCGCTCATTTATCATACCAACTTCCTTGCAGACACGATCAAGAACAGTAAGGAAGTCCCTCACGACCAAGAAGATTCTGAAAGGATGAGCTTCTTCCTTGGCCGAGTTCCCATGGAAATATTCAGTTATCTCCTTAACTAGAGAAAGAGCCACGCTCTCCTGGGCTTGAATCCTTATAATCTCCTCCTCAGCCATTTTTATAAACATGTTCACTGACTCAGAAAATCTCCTGCTTTTTCCGTCTGACACCATTGTATCATTTAATCGTGCAACCTCAGCAATGTTCCCAATTCCTTTAGAAAGCTTCAAGACATCACCATTAAGCACTTCTGAATCCATAGCAGCAGCTTTCTTCACATTTGTGAGCTCTGAACAGAGACCAGAAACAACCTGTAGACCAAGCTTCCTGCATTTAACATCGTCATTGACTGTGGATATTGGATTTTGGTTGGGACCAGCAAGACGTGCACCTTCACTTCTTGTTATCTCCTGAACAACAAAATGCAAAAGAGTGGTTTTCCCATCAGCACCTTTGACATCAACAAGCTTGAGGAGTGTGTCAAGCTTGAAGGCATGAGCATCTCCGCGGTTAGTCCCAACATTCATTCGATTCCCGGTCTTTAGTACAGCTTCTAGAAGCTTTAAAAACATCCTACTGCTCCTCAGTTCTTCACAGGCTGCCTGCAAAATTTAGGACCTTTGAGTGAACATAACCTGGAACTAAGCAATCTATGGAGAACAGTAATGCTAAAACTTTCTTCTTCAGCAAACAAAATATAGTCTTTTGAGCTCTGTGCAAGTGAACTGAGCTCCATTAAGGAGTATAAACTATGAAATATGTTTAGAACAGACTCCAAACACAAAGAATTACATAATTTTGCTCATTGAGCCTTTGCTCACGCATTTCTGATGTGATATTCATCTCATGGAAACTGGTGCCAATAAACTGAAGAATTATTTTGAGTGATCCAATTTGACTCTCCCTGCTAAAGATGATGAAAACATTTGTAACCCAATAAGGTAGCATGGCTTGATTGGTGTTAAATCCCCCAGAAAAATCAAATATTTTTCTGTTTGAGCCTAATGTTTTTAGCCTAGGACCACAAGTAATGAAAGTTTTATTTTCTACAAAAGCCAAAATAATGCAGATTGCTCCACTTTTGATCCTTTCTTCCTCTACCCATTACTCCAGATGGGTAGCATCTGTTCATTCAATCAGCATTGACAAAAACATTAGCCCATTAGCAATATTCCCATGGCAACAAGCTGTTTGAACAGTCTTTTTATGCGTAGCATTGTATATACACTAGGATTGCAGGTTTTAGCATTCTTCTAATGCACACGCAGAGCAAAAAACCAACATGGAAATCACAATATTACCTCTAAAGTTTCAAATGACTTTTTGAGGTACTCGATCTCAGACTCAAAGTTGGACATGTAGAGCATTGCATCCACCCTTTTGAATGCAAAAGGAATATCAAGCACTGCCTTCAAAAACCTCTCAGCAGGACCAAGCTTGAATGGTGAATCGTCTTTGTACTCTTTCAACTTACGTTCTTCTTCTTTAGTCGGAGCCATCTTCAATAAACTCTCAAGAAGCTCAGTTCCAAGTGCATCCGCATTCCCTGTATAGAAGTGCAAAACATGTTATGTGCATGGCCAAGCTCCTAAAGTTACATGCTGTTCGATTTAGAAATCCTCAGGCACAGGATACATCAAGCCTCCGTCTGCAGTACTGGAGGGGGACAATACAGGGACAAACATTATAGCAGTGAAAGGTGTAGCATGGACATTGGCATGTGTATCAATGGAGCATATAGCATAATTAAGAATCTGACATTAATATATTAGAGCTCAAGAATTTGTAATAAGAAAAGTAGTCTTAATATTTTTAGCACTGCTTTTGTAAATTAGTAGTAAACCTTTTCCCTGCTGTAGGATTATGCAAAACTAAAAGGCAGCCAAAGGTATGCCACATATCTATGGTATGTTACTTACGACGGTTGCAGACATGATAAATTGTGTTTACAGAATTCTAGGAGTTCAAAATCGACATGAAAAGATAAAAGTAAAAATGGTAACATATAAGGAACCCAGAGCCGTGCACCTAGACTTTGTTAGAAGGTATGACACCCCTAAAAATACAGTGCAGGAAAGAGAGATGATGTGTTAAAAAATTAGATAATCAAAGACTGAAGCACATATTAATGATGCAATACATGTAGTATAATGTGGTGGCTAGCCTCAAGTGATTTTTCTAAGAAAGGAGAATCAGCACCATACAGGCTGATACTCTCAATTTAAGGCCATTTTTCTCACAACCACCATTGAAGACTCAAAAGTATAACCTGACTGACAGCATAAACAAGGAGCATAACAAAATCCAACTTAATAACCATGAACAACACAACCACTTCACTTTGCATCATATTCTGTATTGGTTGCTTTCCTCAAAATGAAATTTGGCTTCCCAGGGCAAAACTAATTTTGAATTCGGCCAATGGAACATTGAAATCTGAAATATGTCATTTTCTTGAGAACAAAAAGGTCATTCTAAAATGATATAATGTCTGAAGAACACATAATTAATACGAGTAAATCATTTCATGTCCAGATGCATGGAGAAGGTTGTTTCAATCAAATTGAATAGTATATCTTTTTACATCAGCCAGCTGTGTTCTTGACTGAGGTGAGCAATTATAAGCAAGTATCATTATCAAACAGTGAATCATTTTCTTATGACAATCACAACCCAGAAAAGTCTCTCTGATTAAAAAACAACACTCATATATGTTTACAATCTGAGAATTATCTCAGAAGGAGATTGACCCACAATCAGGATAGCCATAAAAGTTCATTAAGAAATGAGTAGTTACCATCTAAAAGGGCCTCACAAACTTCCTCTATTGTCACATTCAGTGCCCTCAGTAGAATTGCAATGTTCTGCGATTTCTTTGGATCAAGTACCCTATTCTCTTGGCTCAGAGATGGAAGAACCGGGCGTCGGGTCATTTCATTAGGATTTGAACTTGGAGTATTGACAACAAACAATGTTTCAATCATTTCTTCATTCAATCTGCAATCAACCCAAATTAGTCAGCTAGCAAGAACGAAAACCATAGTTTAGCCAAAAAATAGAAGCAATCATTGTATGATAACCATGGCAAGATTTAAAGAGTATCGTACTTAAATGAGCTCGATTTTAGCTGATCCCACACCATTTCACGGTCGGAACTCGCCCTTACTTTATCCCAATGCAATGGCTTCAATTTTGGTTTGGGAGTCTGCTCATTTTTCTGATCATTTTCCAAGTTGGGAGGCAATTCTATCGGAGAAATCAATGTTTGACTTTGGATACTTGGTTTCAAAGGAGTTATAAGAACTGGTGGCTTAACTATTTGCTCCGGAGCTGGTGGGGTAGGAGTTCTGGGGCTTTCCCAGTGCCTCAGTGGCGGTGGTGGAGGTGGTGGCGGTATAGAAACTAGCGGTGGCGGAACAGAAACAGGCGGTGGCCGAGGCGGAGGTGGAGGCGGTGGTGATGGAAAAGAAACGGACAGATCCTGCTGAATAGAACTACTGATTCTCGCCGGAGAATATGAATTTCGATCCGAAAAATTTGATATTCTGGGTGAGGAATGTTGGCTTTTCCTTAAATCGCTAGCCGGAGAATGTGAAATTTGATCTGAAACGTTTGATAATCTCGGTGATGAATCCTGGCTTTTCCTCAAACCTCTGGCTGGGGAATGTGAAATTTCATCTGAAACATTTGATAGTCTCGGTGATGAGTCCTGGCTTTTCCTTAAACCTCTAGCCGGAGAATTTGAAATCTGATCTGAAAGATTTGATAATCTCGGTGATGAATCCTGACTTTGCCTTAAATCTCTCTCCGGAGATGATGAAGAAGGCGGCGACGGGGACGCAGATTCCTTCATATTAACCAATGGTCCTGCGAGAGCCGAGGGTGGAGGTGATGGTGCCGGCGGTGGAGCAGTCTGAACCGGAGCCAATTCCGGCGACTTCGGCCTCGAATTTTTCGGACTCAAACTGACCGGAGGAGAGATGCTTAAGGACACTGACCTCACCGGCGAATACGAACTCGACGAGGAGTACGAAGAAGAGCCTGACCTACCACTCCTCTCTTCGAAATTCTCCGCCTCTAAAGCAGCAAACGCCCTCCTCGAAGCAGATCCAGTGCCGATTGAGCTCTCACGACCTGTCAAAGACCCTTTCGGAGAGTAAAACTCCTCATCTTCCTCGTCCCCACCTTGAGCATTACTGTAATTCTGCCTCAAACTCTGCCCACTAAGCGGCGGCAATGGGCGGAGCTCCGGCGAGTCCAGTTTGGTTGAATTTCCATTGTCACCACCATCACTACTACGACCATTTTGATGAGAATGCCCTTCGATGACATTCTGAGAATTGACCAGAGTACCAAGATAAAGAAACTCAGCGCTGGTTTGTGAAGGCCTTCGCAGCTTTGGAATCCCATTGGAACTTCTTGTAACGTTACCATAGCTCGATTGATTACTGGTATTGGATCTGTAAGTCTTGTCATCGTTAAAAGTTTGGAGTCTTCGCTTACGAATGTGTAGAATAATAAGGACGGTAATGACACTGACGGCGGCGAACACGGCAGCGACTGCGGTGGCGATGAGCTTAGAGGAGACGGTTTTGGATTTAGAAGATTGAGGGACGATGAGAGAGGAGATGTTGGCCGGGAAAGAGGCAAAGGAGGAGGTAGAAGGTGGAGATGGCGGTGGTGGTGGGGAGGGGTAGTTTGGGAAAAAAGGTTGCTGCTGATCAGGTGTAGAAGTAGAAAATGGGATTTTGGGTGTTGGGGGTGAAGGGGATGGGGGTTGGGATGGGGGTAGGGAGTCTAGTGGGACAAAGGGCTGGTGGAGTATGCGGCGGTTGTGGGTGGCAATGGCGGTAGTGGTGATGGAGGATAAAGGGTGGGGTGCGCAGGATAAGAAGAGGAGGAGAAGGAGGAGGAAGATGGGGGGCATTGTAGTTGTTTAGAAAGATGAAGAGGAGAGAGAGAGAGAGAGAAGGTTGTGGTACAAATGTAGATGAAATGGGGTGCTTTGTGGGGATTGTTTTCACACACACTCAGTGAATTAATTCACACAGAGATCTGCATGGAGAGAGAAAGAGAGAGAGAGAGTAATGACCGAGTATGAAAAGAGTTGAAAACAAACAGTGAGAATGGGTTAGAGCATCTCCAACAATAGTAGTTATTTTAGCTGCCCAAAAAATAATTTTTTCTATTTTAGTTACTCACTTTTTCAATACACACTCCAACAGATTCTCTATATTTTTAACTACTCCTTTTAAATATTATTTATCATCCCTTTTGTATTATATTTTTTGGGAATAGCGAAAAGGAGAAAGAGAGAGAATGAAAGAAATGAGAGGAAGAGAGAGAAAATAATATATATTATGTTTACATATTGCTACAGTAATGCTCTATATTTAGAGCATCACTGTAGCAAAAATCTATTTTACAGCATATGAACATAATTTGTTGGAGTGCTGTTTTTAATTTTGATCAGCTAAAATTTACTTATTTTGGGCATTAGAAACATCTGTTGGAGATGCTCTTAGATTGTGGTAATTTTGAGAGTTTGTGTTCCTGCGTCCAGCTAAGAGTCTGCTGGTGGTGGTGTAATTTGAAATGGGTTAAATCACTGTACTGAAAAAGCTAAACAAATAAATTTTCCGGGAAAGTAAAAAATTTCAGCTGTAAAATTTTCCAAACAAGATGGATCGATCATCTGACTTAGCTTTCCAATAATATCTGGCCACACCGACACCGGTGCGTATGAAGGAGAGATTCGGGTGATTCCATTCCACCGTAAATTACTGCTCCAAATATAACAATTGATTACACTCAGTATTATTTTTTCAATATTATATTAAAAACTTAAAAAAAAATTCCAAAAATTAATAAATTACACCCTAAAAAAATGATAAACTCTAACAAAAAAATATAGCAAATGAACCCAAAAAATAAATATATTTCAAAAATTAGTAATATACACCAATTTTTTTTTATTGTACCGTAGTCAAACCCTTGGTTTTAACGTGGTAGTTCAATTTC
The DNA here is from genome assembly GCA_951799425.1 of Ilex aquifolium. Classification (NCBI taxonomy): domain Eukaryota; kingdom Viridiplantae; phylum Streptophyta; class Magnoliopsida; order Aquifoliales; family Aquifoliaceae; genus Ilex; species Ilex aquifolium. The sequence goes on from OX637394.1 coordinate 5,628,203, forward strand.
TTTGCTAACAAGTTAAACACCATTGTCATTGAACGCTTAGACCTCTATTCATTGTGTACTTAATGAGAAATATTAAGTGGACATAATTTATTGGCTAATCATTAATAACTATTTGATTGAGGAGCAATGTTATATATCTCAAATTTATATTCTAAATATGCATCCCAAATTAATAAGGATGGTTGAATCAGTGGGTCTCAATTAAAAAAGTTGATGGGACCCACTCATCCAATGGTTCCTATTCATTTGGGATGCACATTTGGAATACAAATTTGGGATATAAAACATTCATCTTGATTGAGAGTGGATTTTAGTATATTTTTTTGTATCCAATGTTCATAAGTATTTAAGTCAATTTACGCGTATCCCGATTAATTTCCTCTCTAATTTAATTAAAAGCAGACCATCCACGTCGAGACTAGAGTATTCATGAGAGATTTATCTCTCATGACCTGATTCTAAGAGGTTATTAAAATTCGAATTTAAGATATCTGAAATTTTTTTTCTCCCCGTTATACCTTGGGGTTTGTATTTGAATAGTATTTATTATGACCCATAACTAATTTGATAATTATGATAAATTATGTCAATAAATTAATTCTAAATAACATTACTGATAATTAATTTTAATAGTGCTCTTCGAATATTCTTTATTGCTCATTGAGTAGATTAAATATTACTATGTATGATAGACAAATAATTGAAGTTGGGATACTCATAATGATATGATTGCATTAATTTTGAAATGATATAATCATAGTTTCTCAAATTGCATATTTTTTGGACTTGATTATGGTACCGTTAAATTTTTTTTGATATTATACCTCTAAAATTTACTACATTAAGGGTATTTTTATGGTTAATTTACCACTTTTGTGAGTGTTCTTATTACTGTTGTGAGTATTTTTATCACATTTGTGGTAACTATTTTTACAACTTTTGTGGGTGTTCTTAGTGATTTACCACATTTGTAGATGTTTTTATCACGGTTGTTATAACTATTTTTATCATTTTTTTGGGCACCACAAAAGTTGTAATAGTATCCACAAATGTGATAAAAGTTATCATAAATATAGTAAATTTCGGTATGGTACCAAAATTTTAAATTTCGATACCATAGTCGAGTCATATTTTTTTGTATATGGTGTTCTTTGCAAGAAAAAATTCATTAGTCCCATTAATATGACAAACATTATGTTGTGTCTGGTAGGCGATAATAAAGCATGAGAGTCGAATGACTATTAGTTATGCTCCGTTTAGTAGGAGGGATACACTTTTTATCTTTCAAGAAATGAAAGTAGAATGAATACACTTTCCTTCCTTCGTGTTTGATTGGATGGATGGAAAATAAAAATGACTAATTTTTTTTTTTTTTTTGTGCTGGATAAGATTAGGGGTGACAATCGAGTCGTATTATGTCAGATTCGTGTTGAGTCATTACGGATTTATGTCGAACATTAGTAAAATCTAACTCAACTCATTTAATTAATTGTGTCGTGTCGAGTTGCGAGTTGACCTGTTTATTATTATTATTTTTATTTTTTATATTTTTAAAAAAAATTATTTTTAAATTTTTTTAAAAAATATATATATAAATACATATTTTATGATTATATTTTTATATGAAATTAATGTATATATTAAAAGATATATAGACAAATAAGATACATCTCAACACAAATAATTAACTTTCATCCACTTTCCTTCCGATTTTGGAGGGATTGATTTTGGTGAGTTGGAAGGAAAGTTAATCCATCCACTTTTCCATCCTTCTTACTTTCCTTCCTTACCAAATATGATGTTTTATTTATCCATCCCACTTTTCATCCTTCCAACTTTCCATTCTTCCACTTTTCCATCGTACCAAACGGAGCATTAGTAATTACTCATTATAATGTTTGATATATAGTAATAAAAACTCATTCTTATTCTCATGGAATGTCTAGACCCATGAATATAGCATTTGTCATTTCTCAATATTTGATGGTATTTTCAATTTTCAACTACTATCACTTGTCACTATCACCACCACTACTACCACCCGAGGTCGGGATTGGGTCTGGGTTCGGATCTAAGAATTTTTTAAATATTTATTTATCTTAAATATTTGGGTGAATTTTCAATTTTATTCCAACACTTAATCATAGTTGATACAAAAACATTGAAATGATAATATACATTTCACTTCATTTTTACCTTAATTATATTTTTCCTTTAATTCCATTCTCTTTTAAAAATATTATTGCGTATCAAATACATCGTTAAGTATCAACCAACAACATTGTCACCACGACCAAATGATCAAACACCTAATGTGTATATGAATGAGAGGGAGGGAGATAGCGAGGCATAATTTGTGTAAAAAGCACTTGTTATTTGACAGAAGATGCTAATATAACTAGTGAAATTAGTAGGATAGTTCTTAAAATCAGGGCAAACCATGGTAGATGTCATTGTAATAATCCAATCCAACTAAAGTTTTCCAAATGGTGTTTGTGTTTCTTAATATATTCCTTGGTTCAAAAGTAGAAAAACTTCAAAGTTTAGTGGTGCACTTGGAATTTTTTTAATTTTCAAAAAGGATAGCGAGAACGAAACAAAATTGCCGACAATTGCGCCCGATATTTGAGGTCAACCAAATCGGTCAGTTTCTGTTGATTTGGTTGAGCACTTCTTGTACCACCGTCTGTGACTCAACTGACTCACCCCTTAAATATTATTGGCCAATAATCTCAAAAACTAAGGTAAAGTCAACCAAAATTTATTTAATATTATAGTAAGAAATTTGAATTCTTACCTTATAAAACACCACAACCATCAACATTTATCAAATTTTTATCTATTTTGATCCAATAATATAAATATATTTCAATTTTTCCCCCTAGACCCAAAAAAAAAAAAAACCCCCGCTTTAAAACATCTTTTCTGCATAACTTTCAATGTCAAACAACCTCATTAATTTACTGATGAGCCTGAAATTAACAGTGTCAAGCCCGATAAAAATAAGTCGGGAAAGGGCCCAAAATTAACAGTGTCTCGCTCTTATTTTATGTATGTTCACTTTAATTTTAATGTTAGATTTTTGGTATTATAAAATATTTTCAAATACGAGATTATTGCTAATTAACGAATTTATACTATACTATATATCAACCAAATTAGGTGGGAGATACATTGTGGGGCCTTCTGTTCCTATTCACTCAAATTCTTAAAATTTTGATTTATTTTTATACATTCAATCCGATTACATTTCATCAGTCCATCCTTGTTTTCATCCCTACACAGATTTATATGGGTATTCTCGTATACGTTCACCGTCCAATACGTATGGTCCATCCCCGATCTAAATAGGGTGGAGTTGGATGAATACTCGTTTCTCTCCGATCCACTATTGTCATCCCTAAGTAAAAAATAAAAAATGATAACGCAAGGGATAATAGAAGATGATGTGTAATAAATTTTATTCATCGCACAAGATCGCCATTAGTGAGATACAAACCATCACAGGCAAATGAGGCACACAGACAACCCTTATGAATGATTCAGTGGTCAAACATATCCTTTTGCAAGCAAAAAATGTCATGTTCGATACTTCCTACGCCCTCTAAAGGTCAACCACTCTTGTTCCTCAAGGGATATGTCCTTAAACTAACTTGAGTTACAGTGACTAGCTCAAAACTCGAGAGAGTAGTCAATGAGTGAAATATTTTTTAACACGAACCCAATAATACTCGATACGAATCTGTCTAATCTAACAAGATTGATAATCTTATTAGACACCGTTTAGTAAAAAATTAAAAAAAAAAATGTAGCACAATGACAACTGCACATGGAGAGAGAAATGAGAATCTAATCTGATTTCTAAAAAAGTACCATTTTTTCAACTTTTTTTTCTTTTTCAATGTGATTTCTAACCTACTTTTCAATTAATATTTTTTCCCAGAGTAAAAAAAAACGGATACGTAAAACATTTGGAGAAATAAAGTAAGGACAAATGAGAAATTCAAAAAAAGTTGAATGTATAATATTCCAACAATCTTCCTAACAAATAACTAATAGAAGGGTATCCATGAAATACAAACCAAGCTATAGTAGACCACCGTCATACCCATCATGTAAGTACCTCGCTTACTAATACGTCATTGGTGATCTACCATTCCCAAAAAAGAGTAAAACAAAAAAAGTTTGTTGGAAATATTTAAATCCCAAAAAAAATAAATTATAATCATGGGTGGTCTGAGGCAATTTAGGGTCGAAGGCGAAAGTTTTGGATGATACCTATTGTTTTTTAGCATAAAAATATTTGTAGTTTTATATAAGTATCTAAATATTAAATTATATTTAATTAATTTTTAATAAAAATTGAGATGTGAAAATACCAATTATAAATTTATATTCAAGTTTTATTAATATATCTTTTCAATAGATAATATTGTTAATCAATTTAAAATCTAATAGTGTAACATTCGGATAAATTTGAATTTTTGTGAAAAAAGAAAAAACGGTAATTTGCTATTACGGTACGAGTTGAAAATTCGAATTTTTCTAGAACTCGGATGACGAAACGGACCTCCCTGTTGAATTCGTCTAGCAAAATTTAGTTATCCAGTCAATTTTTGTCGAATTCTGAGTTAATCGGATTTTTTCGCGTTTTACGGGGTGATAAGGTATCGCGTGACCTAAAAACGATATATGAAATTAAATTTCGAAAATAGGAAAATAATTTAAAGCTAGTTCAAATAGAAATATTTTGAAATTGAATCGGGAGGAAATTTAATCGTTTCGGAACAAAATTGGACCCGGTAATGGAAAACGTGGGGCGCGACGAGGGCCAAGCATTCAAAGGGGCATAAATAGGGGAAAAAAATCATATTTTCTCCCCATTTTCAGCTGGGTTTTTACGTTGGAGAGGGAAAAAAAAAAGAGTTTCAACTTCTCTTTATGATCTATGACGTTCCTTTGATCGAATCGACTTGGGCCAAGAATTAAAGTTTCTCTACGCGATGAGGGCTACGACTACGTACCAAAAATCGTGGATTTCACCGAAGATTCAAAAATGAGATTTTGGGAGAAATCAATGTTTGAGTTTGGTTTGTATTCTTACAAGTTTCTACAACTTGTTTTTACGCTTCAAGAGATAGAGTTCTTTCCTAACTAGGTTTTTTTCCAACCTAGGGTTGTTATATGGAATAGATAGCGTGTTAGAGGTATAATCTCTTGTGTGACACTTACCTATGATAGTTGAAATGTAGAAATTGGATATGTAGAAATTAGTTGATGTGATTTCTTTAGAAATATGATATGTGTGGGCGTTTGATAAAATGTCTTGAATGATGTATATGGATATTTGATAAAATGCTTTGAATGATTGAAGTATGTTATTTTGATGAAATTGGAATAACATGTTTGGATGATGTCATAAATTGTAATTATATGATTATGATATAATTGATAATTAGAAATGTTGACTGAGATAGAATGTTATTAATTATGTGCACATAACATATGGAACATGATGTGAAATTGCAATTAAGATCTTAGTTGCGTAAGGATATTTAGTGCAATTGTACATTTACATTGCATATGCACGGAAAACATCGCATTCGTGGGTATTGACATGAGTGTGGGTGTGTGTGCATGGTTTGATCAAACATCATTCTTAGTAGATGATGCGTGGGCTCGGGATAGTTGGGCCGATGGTTTGACTGAATCGCACGGTTTGCATTGAAAATAGGGTCGGGGTTAGTAAGAAGGGCTAGATTGTCCCTCGGGTGCAGGACCCGGTGATTGGATACGCACTCCGTTGGTGTAGAGTCCATAAAGTGAGTCGGCGTACGCGAAGCCGTTGGTGAAAGTCCATTAATGTCGTGTCAGTTGGGTGCCCGTTGGTGTGAGTCCATAAATACCCACTCAAGAAAGACCCGGGATTTATAATGGTCATTGGATGTGCAACATCAATGGTGGGGGCTTGAAATGCCCGGATTCATACGCATGGTATTGCATGTGTTAAGGGAGCCAGTAAAAGCTCGGGTTGAGTTGCATGTGTGAGTCTCATCTCATATCATGGCATGACATAGATGATTTCATTGTTGAATTGTATATTCTTGAATTGAGTGATTGTTGCTTGTGAATTGCATGTGAACATTTCATATGCATCTAGGTTGGTGAGTAGCCTCTTTAGGAGATACTTTATTGAGTGTGACTCACCTTTTATGGGGACAATATTTCAGGTGCGGGACATGTGTCGGTGGACGGCTCTCACACAGGCATTCATTGATGAAGAAAAGCCGAAATGTGACTTTTAAACTATGTTTTTTGTAAAACTAATATGTTATTTAGTTTTGGGCATGTAATTGTATGTAAAGATTGTAAAAAAACTCATATGAATTGTATTTTGTTTAAAATTGATGTTATATGAGTTTGAGTTGATGTTGTAAAAGGTTGAAATAGATTGGAATTGAAAAATGATGAAAACGAGGAAAAACTGGTATGACATATTGGTAGAACGATGAGCTCTTCTACCAATAAAACTTTTCCAATAGACGTTTTTTACTGATAGAACGTTACGTTTCTGCGGTAAAACATTTTCAGTAGCCTTTTTCTACCGGTAGAACTTGTACATCTTCTACCGGTAGATTTTGTTTAAATCTCAAATTTTGAAATGTTTTTGCTAGGCCTTTGGGTCTTGGGTTCTTTTCTTCAAATGATGTAAATGAACAATAATTAAGTATGAATTGAGGTATATTGAACCTTGGAAGAGTCATTTGATTGAATGGTACACATGTTATGCGTTTGGGAGTGCTCGGTACAAGGGAGACTATGTCTAAACTCTGTGTTGTTTGTAATTCCGGTAAAGGAGATGTTGTGATGTGATGTCGGGTTATGCAACATTCACGGGTATTTTTACGGGTTGATGGGTGATCAACGAATTGACAAATGACCTCCGATTTTTAGGGCGTCACAAATAGTTGATCTACACTAAGATTAATATTTATTTGGACCATAAAAATTAATAAAATAATAAAATTCAAACTCGATATCAGATACACAAATATTATTTTATGCTGTCATTGATGATATAAATTTTTCTAGCAAACTTAATTAAAATTAAGCAAATGTTACTTACCAAATGACTGTCAAATTATAGGAAAAAATAAATTATTATTATATGAGGATTTTACGTTTGACAAGTTTTTTTGGTCATTACGTATGGTAATTCCGAAACAAATATTTTATTATTATCAAAGGTCTCAATTAAGTCAAAGGGCTCTATTAAAATTAATTTTTTAGAAAATGAGCTGAGTCCAAATAACTTGACTATCTTATATATAAATAAGTTGAACTTAAAAAATTATGCAAGCTTAACTCGTTTAGAATCAAGCCTAAAACGAATCGAACTCGAATAATTCGATTCGATTATCAATTCTAACCACGACTATAATGCATAAAATATAAGAAAATAATAACTAAAAGAAAAAATGTCATATTGATTGGAACCATAATTTCACCACATAGGATGCTAAACCCCATGCCCAACTTTGATATCATTAAAATTTTCAAGTACTAAACTTTTAGAAGCCCAAGTTGTACATACAAGTTTGGAGGCACATGCCATCAATCTCTTCTGAGGAGCACCGACACTTCCATAGGATTACAATTATTTCATACAACCACCAAATAAAGAGCACCACAACAACCATCTAAGTTTACAAAATCTATTATCATTCCTAAGACCCATTTTCTTTTATCACTTGGTGTTGGGAATTGATGGCTTACCTTGAGGTTTCCAATGTCTCTTTCTTTGTCGTTTTATTCTGTGACAAAGAAAGATCGAATTTAAATTCCTTTTAATATATTTTTTTTTCTCAATTTTTCAATTTTTTATTAAAATTCATCGTGAGTAATCTACCTTAAAAGTAGTATACCAAAATAAGTTTAATAGTAAATGATTCAACGGGACTTAAACTTAAGAAATTTAATTTTTATCTTTTTTGGGTGTTCGGGTCAACTTGCACGCATCTCGATTAATTCTCTCGTTGATTTGATCAAAGACAGGTCATTTACACTGAGATTAACGAATTCATAAAAAATAAATCTTTCATGGCTTAAAGATTCGAATTCAGAACGTCTAACTTTACAATTTATCTCTATTATCACTTGAACTACTTTTAAAATTTAAGAAATTCAAATTTGAGAGAGAGAGAGAGAGAGAGAGAGAGTTGCCATAAGTTTGGCTTTGGCTGTATCTGGTAAAAGCCTAGCAATAGGAGGAGACACCTATAAAAAAAAGTTGGAACATTGATGTGGATATTTTTTAAAGGCAATCATTCATTTGTATTGCACAAGAACACACTAACTTGGTTGATCGGAAGCTATAAGGCTTTGTAGGGAAGGAATATAAAACATCCTCAGAGCTGAAAGTCTTTGCCTTTGCTAGAAGGCCTCTTAAATATAAAAAAATATTTTAGAAAAGAAATAATAATAAAATTTATTATTGCTCATAAAAGTAATAAAAAAAAAAAAGTTATCGAATATGCATGAAAGAGATGACCTACGTTCCACAAGCACTAGGTTATTGCGCTTTAGCTTTTAAAAACTCTCTTAAGGAGGTAAAGTTTAAGATACTCAATTTTTCCTTAAATATGCTTGTAGGGTGCAAAATGAATGTGATTGCATATGCATTTTTTGATCGAGAATAGTCTTGATGGTGTGGAAAATAGGATATGAGAAGGTCCGATTGTTGAACTGTAAGATGAGTAGGAAATATGGGAGTCATCAATCACGGATCGAGTAAGCAAACAAAAGCAAGAGTGGTTCACCAAACTGAATCGGAGGCTAGTCAACTGTTAATGAAATCTCTTGTTTCTCTATGTATTCTCAATATTGATGTCAATGGAATCTCTTGTTTCTGTATGTATTCTCAATATTGATGAAGAAGGGGAGAGTGATTACAGAGGATTCGATCCTTTTTTCGTAGGGCATCTTCTTCTATTTATACATGGGTAATATTTGCTCTTGTTCAGCGAATTTGGTGGGGTCCCCTCATCAAATCCGCTGGAATCGTCCGAGAATCTCTAACCATTAAAGTAATCACATATTCATAGGACACGTAGTCTTTTAAAAGCGATGAAGTGTCATTCTTGAGGCGGTGCCTTAGTGCTCAAGATAAGATGAGTTTTGCTGATCTTTTCCCCTTCTTCTGGTTATGGAATCCAAGCTGACTTGACTAAGGTCGAACTGCTCAGATATTATTTGGTGACTCCGGTGCTAGACGACCTGGGCTAAGTCAGGTCGATCTTACATAGCTCGGCAACTTTGAGTTTTATTGAGGTATATTTTATGGTATCATCAAGTCTCAACCAAGTGTTCTTCAAACTCATATGCAAGATTAACTCAAAATTAACCCACAAATCACTCACATTAGGTAATGTAAATTTTTGATTGAAATTCAAAACGTCATACCTCAAAGTAATAACTCGGAAAAATTCCATAGTTATAACTGTTGAACTCAAAAGAATATTCGATAAAAACCCGAACACCAATAACAAAATAAAAATAACTCGAGAAAACTTGTCATCCAATCTAGGTGGTATAAGCGTTTTGCTCGTAAAGATGCAGCACTAAATGGCCAAAGATATCACCTTTAAATTTTATTAAAATCTTTCAGATCACATCCCATCTTTTTTGACATTGTTTTCTTTTTCCTTTTGATCTTTGTGGCTCTTTATATTCCTTTGCGACTTTTTGAAGGCATAAAAAACAGCAAAAAGCTATTCATCTTGTGCGTCTCTCAGGGCCCACCAATAGTTTCGAGGTTCATAAAAAGAGCACAAAAGTTTCACGTATAAAAAGACTGTTTTCTCTTTGGTTACTTTTTGGGCACATTAAAACCACAATTTAGGCATACTTTGACACTGGATTGGACTTGTTGCCTTTGTTGTACAGGAAATCTAGCAGGATTAGCCTTGTTAATTTTTTAATAATTTTGAAAAATAATATTAATTTATTCCTGAGGAGCACTATTAAAGCAAAGAACTATTATATTACTCACAATCAGAGAGGGAAGAAAACCCTTTAAAGGTAGTTCGGTGATTGAGTTTGATATTTGGTAACTCAGAGATTTCAAGTTAAATCCCTTTTCACACCCCTTAAGGGTAAATCACCCATGTCCCTTTAAGGGATGTGTTCTAACCCAGTTCAAGGCACGGTAACTAGCCGCTATGTTCGAGAGAATAGTCGACGCAAACTTGAATACATTATAGCAAAAATCATTGAGGGAGCAGGGAGGAGGAGAAGCAGCAGTAAGAAGAGGAAATGACTCATGATCCATGGCCCATGGGCTAATCTGGTCCACCACATGGCAGCCCGATAGACAAACAGATAGGTTCACAAGCACGGTCAAAAAGACTCATTAGGCTCAACTTGGACTCAACCAATAGACATAGTGAGAATATGCACCATAATGGCTCGATGTCCGGTCAATTAATGAACCGAATAGACCTGACCCGACCCATTACCAACTTTTGGGAGCAACCATCCCCTGGATAGAACTAAAACTAGACATTACATATTATTGTAGCCTATAAAATTTAGACATGTGTACTAACCACAAAAAAAACACCCCTAGAGCAATTGGTATGTCCGAATACCTGTGCTATAAATTGTTAAATACCCTTCTTACTTGCCTCTACAGTACACACAACTGCCATGTCTGAGAAAAATAATTCACCTACCCGAGAAATCTTTTCTTTAAAATTGATCCCAACAATTAATAGACGGTTCGAATCCTTTCATCTCCTTGTGAGTACATTGACGTTAAAAAATATGTCAACCTCTTTTAAGTTTTAACTCTCCACCTACACATATACATGGCCTTTTTTTCAAATTCCGCAATCTAAATAGATGGACTCTTTGGAATTTCCATCCCGTGCTTTGGTGTAGGAAAAAATGCCTAACTTAACGTCCACATGCCTCAAAATTATTTCACATGCGAACACGTACAAGAAGACTCGTAGATGCAACGGACTAAGCAAATGTCTTTCCAGTCCTATCTTGTTTGTCGCCTTATGATCCATTAAATGGCCGGTGTCCGATAGAAGAGCCACAACTTGACTAAACTCCTATACATGCCAAATTATAATTATTGAAATTGGGTCTGAACTTTTTCTATCAATAATAATATAATACATTTAAAGTTTCTTTAATTTGTCATTTTCTTGATCAATTAGGGATAACTCATACCTGAAGACACGATGCAATGTGAATAATTTTAGAAGAAATGTTGGTAATTTAATGTTTATACCGTCATTCAAAATTTCATTCAAACAAAATATTAGATGGGATAAATGTAAAACCCACATCTACTTAATACTTGAACCAAATATAAAATGACGTGACATTGTCACTATAATTAGTCCAAACACCGAATGAAAGAGTATGAAATGAACGAGTTTGTCCAATCCAATCTTTCCTAATGCTTAAACTAAACACACCCTTATAGTCTCATCCAGACATTGTACGGCAAGCAAGTGACGAATTAGTGCCTAACAAACACCTTTCTGAAAAAACAATAACAACAATAAAGAAACTTGATGAAGTCCCTGAGCATGAAAGTAGCAATCTCAACTAGATTTTCCTTCTCTCAAGAATAAAAAAGTAAGAAATCTTCATCCTGAATTAGTCGTGTATTTCTTCTGACAGTACACATAATTCTCACTGTTACAAACATATTTCCCACTTTGAAAGTTAATGTTGTGTTAAAGAGTCATCTCTAAGATGACAGAGAGGACAAATCAAAATACAATCAGCAAGTTTTCTAACCTATTCTTCCGAACCCCAAAACTGATTAAGAGTTTAAGACTCATTATATAAGTGCAACATTAGAAATCTTAAAAGACAAGCATATGATAACTGCTGTATAATACCCCCCAATAAGCAACTAAAACTGAAATAAAGGATGAGAGATTTGAATGCAACCGTCAACTATATTAGAACCCCTGTTATGATACAAAGAAGTCCATTCTGCAGTAATTTGTACTTTCCATTTACAATTAATTCAACAGGTGAATTCACCTTCTCGACAATCTTTAGTTGGCCCCGTGGTCTGTTCTGCAAGGAAAAAACAGCAAACATAAATAAATGTAATACAAGAGGCATAACAAGTGATAATGTCGAGGTGCAACTGATGTCCCACTGTAATACCACCAAATCAATCGAGACACTGAAAGCAGTAGATTCTTCGTGGACCGAAGAAGTCAACAGATCAAATGCTAATAGGAAATGACACCTTACAGTTAGCAGTAACTGAAAGCCTGGGATTTTGTTTAACTTGCTGCAACAATGTCTAACAAATAACATATATTGGCAAACCTGACACTCATCAGTGTCTGCCCAAGTCTTGCTAGCTATGTAATCATTTTGCTTAAACATCAGCTGTTATATTAAAAAAGGATAATGCTACTCAGTACAAACAGTTCTGATACTCCAGAGCACTCAGGTATCCATCCGCTCAGAGAGCATTGTAGACAGTAATAGATGGAGAGAGATCTACAAGCTTTTAACAAAATTTAAGCTGAAATCCAATAAGTACAAGTTCAATTGGAAATGGGTGAACCAAAACATAACTGCCAAATGAAAGTAGGTTTATGAAGAAGCAAAAGCAGAGTTTCAGCATCCATAATTTTATTTACTGTGACTGTCAACCCATTGTCAATCTATAATATGGCAAACTTTGATAAGTCCATCCAACGATCTCAAATAGAATCATTCAATAGCCTCCAATATCCCTCTCAAAGCCATTCACATTGAATTTTCCCCCAAATTCATCACTTATCACTTACGTTACACCGTGTCTTCAGGCACGAGTTACCCCTAGTCACGAGTTAAAAAGGTTCCAGTACAACATGGGATACATTAACAAGATTGAGACAATCTGTTGAAAGGAAGCTACCATCACATTGAGAGACTCTTGTCGACCTATTGGTAAATGTTACTTGAATCGTGGGTCGCTTTGGTACAGGATACAGCCATACAGGTACTGGAACGCGATACGATACTTAATTAGGTACGTGGTACAATGGGGATAGGTTTCACTGGTACAGTATATTATGTCGCAATTTATTTTGAAACTCTTATTTAGATTGTTTTCACTACTAACCAAACCAAGCCAAGCCTTATGTCTCAATCAGAGAACATTCACAAGTACTAAGTTAGTTACTATTTATCTTATATTTGTGCTTGATTTTCTATTATCTAAAACAATATATAATTAAAAATCTATATACCTGTAGTTAATTAATACGTATTTTATATTTGTGTTATACATTCCAAAGCGAATCAATTTAGAGTTAGTATTATAATTTGGGGTCGTACATTTTAGTTATCTGGATCGTGAATCCACCATATTTGGAATTGATGTACCCAGATTGTGGTTCGTCGGGGGTTTAGTGAATTATGGTAACCAAACTACATGTATAAAAGAAATCTTAGAGCCTTTAAAGGTACAATATGAAGGCACAATACCAAGATTTGAGAAATAATCTAGCAACAAAACAATTTTGATTCCTAGTTCCAAATATAGAAATGTAGAGGTTTGCAAAATCCTAGAATTAAAGCAGATGCACATGACGGAGAAAGAGTATTTTCCCCCTAAAGTGCATAAATGATTCAAATACTATCTATCAAGGTACTAATACCATCTTGTCGCTTCACTACAACTTAACTATGACCATGACATCACAATTCATTTGGAAAGTCATTATAAATTTTAGTAGGCATCACACACAAAAGGACCAACTAAGAAGTTTTGAAGTTGCCCAGATAAATAGAGGTACTGGTATCTGGCAGCTTCTAAAATGATTTTGTTGTTTCTTCAAACTGAAATTTTGTGTTAGTGCCAATTTTTAAAATCAAAATATAAAAATCTAACCAGGACAGGTCACTTTGCTTAGCTCAGCCTGGCAGAATATTAAAAAAAAATTAGTTCAAATGCTGGCAAGGCTTGGAAAAAAGGCTGGTAAAATATATGGAAACTTGTTGAGGCCAAGGGATGTCCCAGTTGGTGATGTATCACCACTCCCAATCGAGTCTCACCATCCTCCTCCCCAAAAGAGAACAAAAATTGTTTTTACCCATATCCAATGATGAACTTAAAGCTTCACGGTACCTTAACAGTACCAAACCCTAACATGAAAATCCTCTTCATAGTCATTACTCATTATAGATCCCTCATGAATCTTTCTTCTGGTCCTTGTCCAATAAGGACTTCATTTTTGAATTAAATTTTTGTTGCATTTTCTGTCCTGTTTCAAAGGGAAAATTAGGAACCAGATTTTCCTTTTCTACTACTTTTATGTGCATTTAAAGCTGTAATCTCTTACAAGAGCATAATCTTCCTATCATATATATCAGGGTGAAATACTGCCACATTGGGCAACAAATGGCAGATTTACCGCAAACCCAATCAGATACTAGTCTTCATATGAAGAATGGCAGGCTCTAGCCCTGGCAACTACTTCCATTAGTCCTTTCGCAAGCTAAAACTACATCCTTTATTGACTAGGTGATCGAATTTTGAAATTCAGATAACAATGGGCTACACAACAAAAAAGGTAGCTGCATTCCTATATTTCTTAAATCATCTCATCAGGCCCTCACCCTCTCCCTCCGGAAAATAAGAAATTACATTTTGTCAATGTATATACTGCATAATACACCTCTATCTATGTATAGTAATTACTTGAAAAAGATATGATACTAATACCAAGCTAGTTGCAATGTTTTTTTCATTTTATATTTCTGCTTTCCGCTCAAGAAGAGAAATTTCTATTCACATTAAGACCAACATCCACATATATGCACATGCGCAAGCATATAAGAATCTTTGACAGCTTCCAACCAGCCTAATCTCTAAAGTATTAACCAATTAATGGTGCATGCAGCCACAAACATGCAGAAAGTAGAATAGGTATGTAATGCGATGGCAGGATATGAACTTCTCTGTACCTCAAATAATTTAACAGTGGCAAGTAATGGGCCTCTCCAAATTCTCATCCATAAATCTGAGGACAAAAAATAATGATGACCACATGCCAATTTTCAGCCTGCAACCTTTATTACTGCCATCTCATCAATCTTTGAGCTCTTATGCTGCAATATTTTGGATGGTAAGAACGCAATTAAGTAAAAACACACAGGAGACAGTGGGGATCATAGCAGGCAGGCCAATAACAAGATCTGAACAGACACCAGAGAATCCGAAAGAAAAGTAAATAACCAGCATCCACCTTACCTTACTTTTCTTGTGTCTGTGAATGTCATTAACATCTTCATCTCCATCATGCTTTCTTTTCTGAAATCATATAAAAACATATATTAATAGATTCTTTTTGTGGAAGTGAAGAACAATTCATCTGATAATTAACCAAAAAAAGTGCAATCCAATTAGGCTAATCTATACTACTTTAAAATGTCAACATATCTGAAAAAACAGTTTTCTTCCAATTCTACCTTTAACAATATAACCATGACATTATTATCATTATTAAACCTAAATCATCACCTCTCCTCTAAAGCCACTGGGTTCACAATCCTACTGCCGCTACAACACGTCTCTCTCTCTCTCTCTCTCTCTCTCTCATGTGCATTCAGTACCCGGAGAAAAATAATCAAACACTACTCTATTTTCATCTCCCTCACTCTCTCTTTAATAGGCTTCTCTCTACAGCGTAAGATGAGCCAATGGACGACTCACCTTCAATACAAGCCTCAATTGTCGCATCTCTCCGTCTACCTGTCACAGGTTCGGCAGATTCCTATTTCTTAAGATTATTCTCCGAGTTTCAATTTTTTGTTTTGTTTTTGGTCTAAACGGAGTTTCAATTGAATTTTGTGTTTGTATATCAATATTTGGTCCTACAGCACATTTTCCATGGCTTTCCCTACTCCAATTTTTTTTGCACTGTGTTCCTTTATTTTGTCTCTTTTCATTATTGTTATACATGGCTGGATGGTGGTATTTTGTAATGTTTATAGAATGATTAATTTGGGATTTTATCGATGGAGCTTGTTTGGAATTTTGGCTGAATGGTGGCTTGTTTTTGGTATTTTGTGGGTTTTCTGTAATAGATGTTTTTTGTTTTTGGTTGTCACTTGTGTGATTCACGGCCCTCACTAGTTAATTAGAATAATTTGTTATTACTTGTTGTAACTTAAATGAATTAAATTGCTTGAATAGGAGTCTAAGTATAATTTTATTTATTTTTAAAATTTAATAGGTTATGTCACTAGGTTGAACTATATGAATTATTATGCTAATTTTGATTGTTATTGAATTTGTTATTTAAGATAGTTATGTGTATTGATAGATGGATCATCAATAATTTTGGGTTACTTCTAACTACAATTTACCCTTCCAGTTACTAGAAGTACTGGCTTTGCAACTGCCTCAAGAGTCAATACTAATTATCACTTGGAGATGGATATACTTTGACCAATGTATCAATAGAGTAATTACCCGAGGGCAAGTTTCACCATTCTTTGTTGGTTTCAAATTTTGGTGATTCTATCCTTTAGTTTGGAGAAAAATGAACCCCTCAAAATTTATTATTATGACCATGGAATTATGATAATAGCTACTTGAAGCATATAAGCTGAACAAGACATTTACGTTAAAATTTCTTCCCAATGTGGTTGGTCATTCAATAGTAACTATTTATTATGACAAATGACAAATAGTGAACCCAATGAGTTTTAGTTCTGAAGTAAACCAATTACATTTTTTTTTTTTACGGTTGAACTGAATCATAGATAGTTTCAAGTTGTTATCCTCACTTTAAAAACACTTGATACAACAACAATATAACCATTTGGATAAATCACCAGTTACGGTGGTTATGTTCTTTGAATAAATAAGTCGTATATATTGTTAGTTTAGATTTTGGCCAATATTTATTGGTGAACACATTTTACGGTGATTATGTTCTTTGAATAAATAAGTCGTATATATTGTTAGTTTAGATTTTGGATAATATTTATCGGTGAACACATTGTGTTATCTCCCTCAAAAGTTGTCCATTGAATTGAAAGATAATACTTCGTATTAAATTGGTATTGTGAGCTCATATTATAGGGTTGTATGTTTTCAATGAATTAGGCCTTACCGTTTGGTAATATGATATATTTTCAGTTCCAAAATTGTTTTAGTTAGGCTTATAGGCACTTCAAGAGTGCACATTTTCTGAATGATGTAGTGAAAGCCCAATAGTTAATTTTATCACATAGGTATATCATTGGATGGATGGTAAATTGTTGAAATTAAGCAAGACTCTAAAAAAGACATGAAGTAAGATCATTAAATTTGTTCGAGCAAATTGGAAAAAAAATGAAAGCTTATAATAAATGCACAGATTGTAAAACATTTGTTAAAGTGAACATCATTGAATTTCATTCGGGATAAATCATAGAATTGAATAATGGATGCGAAAGGTCATCTCTTCTTTTGGGTTCCTATATGGTCATATCCAAAGGGAAAAGTGAGAGTTTGTACCTAATGGTTTTGGTGTTTCTTGTCCACTATGAGTAGGAGATTAGAATGTCGGTAAAAGTGTGTGTTTACACTGTGACAATTCTTTTAACTTGGTTGGGTTTCTTTCATACATATGCTTAAATAATTGAGAAATTATCATTGGATTCTCAAAGATTAGTGACAGACTTATGTTGTCAAAGATACACCAATATCAACAAGCCGTGTTATGTGAAGTCCAAATGGAAAGTTTTGGGTTAGTGCATTTCAACTGTTTATCATGTTTCTGAAGGTGCCTCTGAGTATGAGCTATAATATATATCTAAAAGTGGCAGAACTATCTATGGTTCATCCAATGATCACTTTTCGTCCTACTTTTCTAAATGTATTGGTTCACTTCTAATTGGAGAACATATATTATTGAGTCTATTTCTTTCATGTAGTCTGTTATTTTTTTGAGTAGTGATTTTAATTTTGGTATTACATCATATTAATGTTTCTAGGCAGCTTGCATATTTAAATTGAATTCTTTTAGAGGGTTAATGTGCTCTCTTTTTATTCAGCAGCTTGTGGCTTTTACATAGTACTACGTGTATGAGTTTTTGTAATTCATGAGCATCTTAACATTTCTTTAAGACATTTTATTATGGAGAAGTAGAGCTATTAAAATAATGTGATCACAACAAGAAGTTGAGGATAATTTGCCAAATCTAATACACCACACATAAGGTGCATGAATATAAATGCAGAGTAAGGGGGCATTTCCTTTTAAGGTGTTGATTTTAGACAAATGTGCAAAACTTAATTTAGAATCTAATTGCGGTGGCAATAGAATTCAGACATTGGCAAAATGCGGCGTAGGTATCACCTTGGTTGCAACCGTTGCCCCTGAAGTTCTACATTCTATAAGGGGCTCACTTTGTAGGTTTATCATTGAATTTTTCATTTTTTTATACATTGGTTTTGTGGAATTGGTCATTGTCTATGAACTCTCCTTTGATCATTCTCTATTCATTTATAATATGAAATCTTCATTCTTTTGAAAATTAATTGAAATTATGTATCTGATCTGTTGGTGGATGCATTTATACAAAGAGGTGTTTGGTAAGGATTCACCACTAGGTGTGGTATTGTGAACAAAAATGCCCAAGTGAACGTCCTTAATCCACATGTTGAGATTTCCTACACTAGAATGGGTGACAAGCAATTGCATATGACTTCAGGAACATAAGACATTATGCACTCCTTTCCCCTTTCACATTGTTTCACTGTTGCGAGGCTTGTTCCCTTGGTTTATTTTTTGTTGAAACTATGATTTAGAGGTTGGAGATTCGTGTTCTCAAAGAACCGATGTGTGGGAGATTCGAGTTTATGATATACAGAATTTTAAATTCAAAATGGTTCACGTGCAACACACGTGTGAATAAACTAGTTAATATAAAGATTTAATCAGGATTTAGTGGAAAGAATTAATGAGATCTTTGGATCCAGAAGAACAAAGAAAAGCTACAGGCTGAACAATTAAACTTACTATCAGCTTAATGCTCATTTCAACAGTCACAATGAATCATACTTCGTTTGGGGTTGATTTGTTAAAGATTTACAGAATTTCACCACTTCGGAAATGTAACAAATTAAACTTTTAAGTAGATAAAACTTCTTCATACTCGCATTAGGAATTTATGTATTTTGCAAAGCCAATCAGCAGCAAAAGAATAATGATATTCATACCTTCTCATGGTGTTTCTTTGAATGTTCAGCACCAGAATCATGATGGCCACTTTTATCTTTCTTTTTCTCCTTGTCTTTACTTCGATCTTTATGACGACGCTTGTGCTTCTTATGCTCTTTATCCTTTTCTTTGTCTTTGTCCTTGTGCTTTTTATGCTTCTTCTCCTTGTCCTTAGAGTCGCTTTTAGATTTTCCAGCTATAGTGGGAATCCCCTTCTCTGACTATCAAACACCATAAGATATAAAGAGATCAATACTACTCCCACACCTCCAAGGAAGTAACATAAAAACAAAAATCTTCGTTGACAATTGAGGTTTTCTTTTTCTTTTCTTTTCTTTTACGGGCAATTGGGTGTGGGTGGAGGGGACCCTGTTGAGTTGATTTTGAAAATCTAAGACACAGGAAGGGACCATCATCCAGCAATAAAATAAATGGAAGCCTCGGCAGCAAATTTCTTACAGGGGACAAATCAACTGGAGTCGTTTCCCTCAGTTGAAAGGCTTCTCTGAGGACATCTAGGTCAAAAGGTTGTATGCGAGCATTTGTCTCTCTCGAAAGGGGTGTATTCTGAATGAGTTGATCCAGTTGCATCCCTTCACCTTTCCTAATTTCTGTATCTCCAACCACATTGTGAAGGTAGTGTGTATCCGAAATTGATAATGGAAGTGACCTCTTGCAGAAGAAATCGTGGTGAGGCAACAACTTGTAGTGATTTATAAGATCCACAGCACCCGTAAGTTCTCTTGGCCCTGATTTCCAAATAAGACCCAGTAAATCACAGTTATGACTGAAACAAATTGATAAACATGATAGTCAGGAGGAAACAATCACTCAACTTATGCAAAGCATGGGTCATGTTTCAAAATCTTGACCAATGTACCTTAACAATGCATCTAATGGCCTTAGTTGTGGTGACCAATTAAGGACTTTTTCCAAGTAGCATGCCATTGTTAAAAAAATGAAGATGAGGGAAAAAAGGAAACAATTACAACATGTAACCTTGAGGGCTTCCCAAGAAGTCAAGGTTCACCACTAGATATGCGATGCAACCCACTGTTTTCTTAACAAGGATTACCAAATTACCTAAGAAAGCCTAAGTCTCAACATATAATCAGCAAAATGAATCCCTCTCACCATTCAGTGCCATCTCAAGAGGTCAACCCATGTTTTTCTGAGTCCTTGTCCTTATAGCACCTTCACCAGGTGAAACTCCTTGTCGTTGCCATCTTTCAATCTTGTTGGAGCTCGTCGTTGCTGCTGGCTACTTGATGCTACAGGCCAACGGCACACCAGCTTTGAAGAAGACGACTAATAGGGTTTTTTTTTTTAAAAAAAATTGATCCGGCCTTTAACCCAGTCCCAAAGTCCCAGGTAACATTGCCTAGCCCAAACAATAACAGCCTACAGTCTAACCCACTTGTCCAAGACTCAGACTCAGTCAAACCCAATCCAAGGCTAGCCCCATCCGTTGAAAAAAAAAAAAAAATTCTTGACCCTACCTTTTAACCAAAGTCAAGGCGGCCCAATTTCATTAAAATCAGCCCAGCCGTATAACCTAATGACCCAACCCACACATTACAGCTCCGCCCACATATACTCTTGAAATAGCAGATCTCTCCCAGAGTTCAAAAATTACAGTTCTGCCCCCAGACTTTAGAAATTACATAATCATTTCCCAGAACTTTTAGTAATTGCAGAAACATCTCCAAAAGTTCTGAAAATTGCAGAAACATCACCAGAAGTTCCAGAAACTGCGGACACATCCGAAGAGGTTTTCAAAAATTCCAAAACTGCCCAAAAAGTTTTAGAAATTACAGAATCCTCCCCAGAAGTTCCAGAAATTGCAAAATCATCTCCCAGCAAGTTTCAGAATTTCAGAATTTCATCACAACAAAGCTTGATTATGGTATGCATACTCCCATAGAATTTGAGACTAATATTTTTATACATCGGGAAATTAGAGAATTTGCAAAGGGTCCAAAACACATTTTCTTCTATTTAAACTTTCTCACTTCTTGAAATTTTCAATTGCATTATTGAACTTGTTCTTCTACCATTCTCATATTTCAAGAGTCAATCATGAGTTCATATAATCCTTATGATACCTATTCATATGCTTACCCAACATCAAGAATGTCTCAACGTCACAGTTCTCCACAACGTCACCACTATATTTATTCCACTCCTAGAGTCTCTCGGGGTCATCATAAAGCCCATAGCAAGTCCGAGTTTTGCTATGAAAATTATCTAGAATACTACCCTGGGACACTTAGGTCACATGACAGTTACCAACGTCATGCTTCCCAAAGTCATCATCAAGTTCAATTTGGATCTATTCGTAATGTCATTAGTGACCATTCTAAAGCCCAAGCTGCCCTAGAGAAAAAAGTTGAGACCTTTGAAATTGAAGTGGCCAATAACAAAAATTCACTTAGGCAATTACGTGAGGAGTGTAGAAGGATGAAAACCCAATTATCTGAATTCACATCTCAACTTTCGCACTTGACTAAAATTCTTGCAAATCAGCAAATGGAAGAAAATAAGGACAAGTCACTAGTTTCACCTAATGTCAGACATCCACATAATGATAGCTATATTTATGTTCCGTTGAACCCTCATGCTTTCCATCATTTAGAACATTCTTTCAATCGTTTGAACATTGATACTAGTGATGAAATTATTTTTTATCCTATCATGTTTCCTACGGAGCCAAAAGTTGAATCATCATCAATCATTGAACTTGAGAGTGTTGATTTTGTTTTGGATTCTTCTCCACCTGAGATTGTTGACATTGTTCTGGATTCTGCCCCACTTAAGATTGTTGACTTTGTTCCTCCGCCTACTGCCAAGTGTTCAGTCTGTACTTAATTATTTTCAGCATCAGAGTGTTATAGTTACTCCTTTGTCATTGATGTCTTGTCCCATTGAATACCTGTTGTACAAATCTGATGGGAATTGTTTTGTTATTCTTGAATTTGGAACTAATGATTATTTGTTTAATTTTTCATTGAATGTTAGTATTAGTCCAGATATTTATTTGGAGGACATGTTACTTAATCGAGGTACTCCAGAGTCTCCTATTTTGTTAGCCGGTGTTTCTACTGGTGAAATTGCTTCTTCCTCAACACTAGCTTCAGTTCTTATCTTTCCACTTTCATCGCGTATTTCAGGCCAAATAGATGATATACTATGTGACCAGATTTACATTGCTACAAATGGAGATTCTTCCATTTATCCTGATCGATAGAAAGATGATATTGATGGTTCTTTCATTCTATATGAGGCATTATGTCATCTTCATCCTGCTCTCTCATGGTACTTCTACTTTGAAGACTCTCCGGATGAGAGTTTTTTTCAATCGGGGAAAAATGATGGGGATCGTGTAAGAATTTGATAGATATTATAGATTAGTTATGAGAGTTATTTAGATACTTTTAATATTTATCTTTTAAGTAATTTCTTTTAACTTTTGTAGTTTTAGGGTTTTAATTTCTCTATATAAAGGTATGCATGTAAGGGTTTTATGGGGGAGTTGACTTATTGAATATTATTGAAGCCTGTTTGGCTTAGATCTCCTTGTTCCCCTTCTCATTCCCTTTCTTCTTATTCTTCTATTTCTCATCCCCTTAATTCTATTCTACACTTCTCATCTCCTTTTATTATTCTAATTTCTCATCCCTTTCTTCTTTTCTTCTCATCCCTAATTTTTTCCCTTCCTAATCTACATCATATAGTTTCCAACATCCATACGAGATACAGAAAGGCAATGAGAATAAATTTAACATACAACACAGAAAAATAGTACTTAAAAGGTCTTACCTCGTCCAAACTTCTTGCTTTCAGGATCCATCAATCAGCGTCTCATACAAGGTAGACCATTATCATCTAGGGACACAAAGGAGGGAGGAGTAAATACCACATCATTTATGTTCAAAATAAACCAACTATTCCTACTTGTAACTTGCATGTAATTCCAAATATAGAAGTATGGGACAAGAATGCAAATGCCAACCTCATAACATTGTTATAGAGCACAATCAAGTAGCACCAAGAATTCTTGCCTATATGTGCATGGGTGTGTGTGAGAGAGAAATTGGGAGTGAAAAAGATATCATGAGTCTCAAGTATCAAATTAACCCAAGCAAAACTCCAAAAATGAAAAAAAAAAAAAAAAAAGACATAAGCTAACAAGGATTACATAACCACAACATCATGGACTTTACTATACAATTTATGTGGCCAAAATCGATGTGTTAATATAATTTCATACTATTAATATGCAAAACTTGCTGGCACGTAATTTACAAAACTTTTCCCATTTTGGTACAGAACTTTAATCATGTAACTGATGAACAGTGTATACAACAGGCATCTTCCCAAAACCTTCCAATTTCACTGCACATACTACTGAAGTTTGCAATCACGGCTTATTTGTTAAATTGAGAACTGGAACAACAGAAAACATATTGGGCAGAACCATGCAATGATGTTTCTGGGAATATTTTGTTGCAGAGAATCATCAGCATTATTGAAACCCTACTCTCCAAGAAATGTGATATCGAGACACTATTTAAATGATATGGCATCATATTTCTGCATTAAGACGTCTACCAATGGCTATAACTGTTGGTGACAATGAACTTGTTAGCCTCCCAGATCTGGTTCCGATTTTGGTATAAAGTTTGTGCCAACTCAACTCATTTATCCTAACTATTTCAGGGGTAAAGATTGCGTAAGTAACAATTTACTTATGCAGTCTACTTCATTATACTTCATTTTAGTGGCTGCAAAAGTTTACGACCCAATGGCACAATACAAACGAATAGTCAAAATAAAAAGAAAAGAAACAGAACCTTGTATCAAACAACAAACGCAATGTAGAGATGTACAAGTGAGATAAAGAATACCACACAAACAAACAGAAAAAGCAAATAAACTGTAATCTTCTAAGCATGCATAACCAAAATCTTAGAATATGACCCGAAAATTATTATGGTCAATGTCGCAATTGTTCAATCCTTAGTATGGAGATGGTAAAACAAAGTTTAACGGATGGAGGAAATTGTGTTTATATTTACTATGGATGTTAATGTTGATGAAGTATCAGCCACTGTATTAAAATAGGCCCCAGGGGAGAACTTGTGCAAGCATATTGTGCAGCGACGTAGGGAATCAGCATACTACAAGCAGCTAGGAAGCATGGATACTTCCCTAAGGGGTGCCGTAGTAGTGTCGGGCTGGATACGTGTCGAACACAGCTAGAAGTGTCATGAATTTTGAATCAACACGGTCAGGATACGTCTAAGACACGGTAAGGAAATTTTTTTTTATAAAAAAAAAAAACAACAGTTGACTATTAAAAGAGATGTTATTTCTAATTTTTTTAATATAATTTTCGTTATGTAACTTATATACTATGAATATCAATTGATGTAATGATTGTTGATGAAAATAATAGATATTTATTTTGATCTATTTCAATTTTAATTAAAAATTTACTATTTGCTAAGTCTTATTATTAATATTGTTATAATATGTTTTATTTTTAATATATTACAACTCTATTATTATTTAATAGTCGCATCCTCGTCGTACCCGTGTTCTATATTTTTTAACTTCGTCATATCCTCGTATCCGTATCTTATCCTATATGTATCGATGCCCCGTGCCTCCTAGACAAGCGGTGAACTAAAACAAAAAGGGTGAAAACTTCAGCAACGTGTAGAATTTTCAGTTTCCAATTCTTGGAACCCTAATATGAGTTTTCTGCTAGACATTATTTAACTTCCCCTACTGTAAAGTAGAACTTCGATACAATAATGTAGACAAAGAAAGCCCCAGTTGTATTACAAGTGAAGCCTTTATCTCGTGCAAAATTCAGTTTCTTGTTAGTCACATTTCCTATTACAATCCCTTGTTTGAAGGATCCTGAATCAAAGGATACAATACCTAACTCGATGTATTACAAAGATTCAAACATTTTCATTTATCTTCCTCTACTCCTTTTCTCTCGGCAACCAAACAGAACTTGATCTCACCCCTGACAAAAATTAAGCCCTTTCAATTGCACCACACACGAATTCAGGAGATGAATAAAATGGATACAGAGAACGTCAAGTTTAATTCAAAGACTAAATCTTGTGACATGTCAGTGGGACGTAGAGCTTACCTGATCTGACTGAGAGATCCACACCGTAAATTCGCCTCCGCGAAGTATGGGATTTCGAATCTTTCCTCTTGATGGTTCGTACACAGCAACAAATCGACTACAGGTTAGGGCTAATCTCAAGTATTCCGTAGAGGCTTCGTCGTCGTCGTCTCTCTCTCCCCTCACAAAATAAACCCTAATGCCTGTTCAGAGTTGAAACTACGGTCAAAAGTCACGACTCGGAGAGGAAACCGGCCTTTCTGATTATGTTGGAGCCTTCGGGGCATCTGTTTATTATATAGGGTGAATAACACTTTATACCCTCAAATTTTTTTAAAATTTTAATTTGTACCCTAAAAAAATAATATTTTTAGTGTTACCCTCAATCATATGACAAGGTAGCAATGTGGTTGAAAAAGCAAACACATGTTGTTTTGTTCGACGACTTTTTTTTTTTTGTATCTTTCATAATTTTCTATTTTTGTGCACAATTATATATCTACTAGGGGTAACTTGTACACGAAGGCACGGTACAATGTTAATGATTTTGAGAGAGATGTTAGTGGTCGTTAGATGAGTCTATTTAAAACCGTTTGATGTATTTATTGAAATTTTGCATGTTTTATATTATAGATTATCAATAATCCGTGTCTGAAGACATGGTGTGTCATAAAATTTGAGCGTCTAAAAAATCGATTTCACTGTATGAAATAGTAATTTCTTTTCTTTTTTTTAATTACATAATTTAAAATTTATTTTGACCCACTATTTTTTAAATCAAAATTTGATAAAATTTTATCAAAATATATGATATCAAAAAAATATCAACATGTATACACTATCATATATAAACAATGTTCGAAATAAAAAAATGTATTGAACCACAAATTAATCAAAAACTACATAATTCAACATGTGATAGAAATTGGCAGAAAAAATATGTCCGGATAAAATTTAAATGCTTAGCTCCCTTATTATATGTATTACTCAATTTTAAATATTTAACATGAGATTTCTATACCCAATTTTATTAAAATGGATCGCATTTGTTCTCTTTTTATATAATTGAGAGTGTAATGTGAGAGTTTTATTATGTTGAGGTATAAAGTGAGAATTTTAAAACATTTGGATGGATACATGATCATTTGTCCTATTAAATATCGTAGTTATTGGCGTGATGATAGTCATAACATGGATGGTGTTTTGAACTCACAGTTATAGAAACTAGAAAGATATTTATTGTCATTTTTTCCTTGGGTTTTCTAGGTTTGTGAATTGATAATGAACAATTCCTTGAGGTCTTAGATGAATTAAATTGACGATTATGTATTTTTTTTTTTGTGTTCATAAAAAAAAAAAAATTACTCGGACTAGTTTTGAGTATATGACGAGTTTCAAATATTTTCTTTTTTAATTTGACTCGTCACTTTTTTTATTAAAGTTAGCGCTCGACTCATCTAATTAAACGAATTGCGTTTCAATTTGCGTTCAAATCAAAACTTGATCTTTTGCTCGTGTTTTAAATCATGTTTGTCCGGTTTAATATATAAATAATGTTATTAAAAAAAATGACATTGGGGGCTCGACTCATTTATTTAATGAGTGTTAAAATTGCACACGAGCTCGATTGGTTCGATAAATAAATAGAGTATTTGTCAAACTCTATCCTGAGCGGAATGAATGAAATCAATGGTTAAGAGAAAATAAAATTATAGAATGACAATAATTTGAAAATTGATTCCATTTGTCGAATATCAAACCGAACATCAGTTTTGTTGACTTTGTGGGTAAAATCAACATCTCAACCAGCATTAAAACAGAAATTTGGGCTTTACACAAAGCCTTGGAGATGCTAAACAAGACAGGGATTGACAGGGTCATCATAGAATCTGACTCAGAGGAGGCCTGTCGCCTCCTTCTCTATCAAGATAATGAAAATCCTTAGAGAGTTCTGGTGGACAATTACAGAGATCTGATGAATAGCCAAGGAATGGTGATGGTAGCCAGAGTAACCCAGATCAGGAATTTGACCCTTTGATAGCTGAAGCTTTGACACAGTCACAGATGCAGCAATCTGGGCACATCAAAGAAACTGGAACTATGTGACAACAGAGAGTGACTCTCAAACTGTGGTACATGTAGCAACTTTAGGCCATCTTACACCTCACTAGAGCATACTGCCAATTATCAACAACATAAAGCAATTGTTTGTTGAAGCAACACATTGATTGGAGAATACACCATGCTTACAGGGATTGTAACACTGTTGCACATGAGCTGGGAAGATGAGGATTTGGCATCCAGTTTGAAGGTTTTTTAGGACTTGAAGAGCTACCCCCATATAGTTAAGAGAAGAGTAGAGGTGGACATAGAGAAAACCACCTAATTAGTTTTTTTCTTTGTTAGCTAATTTCCCTTCTTGTCTCTACACTTTGAATTCTATAATAGCAAAAAAAATAAAAAATAAAGTATGGGTGTGCAACAGCTTGAAGACTTTGTGGAGCTAAACATCATGCCACCCCTCTTGAGGCAACCATTAGTTGCAGACTTATCTTTTACTCAAAACTAAATCATAAACTGTAATGATACGTACATCATCTTTGTTCATCATCTTGTCTACATCACTCGATGTGGCATGATCTCAACCTTTTAATGAAATTCAATTGGACCCAATAATTTAATGGTTCTTATTAAGGTGGTGCACAAAGGTGATGTGTGTAGCATTGTTAAATCATAAAATAAAAAAGTCAGTTCAATCTATGATTTCCATCATTGTGAGAATCGAGGAGGATTAAATATAAATATATATATATATATACGTAATTTTATGCCTAGTTACCGATAATTTATTATGGTGACTCAAACGTGTGACAAATGATTCAAAATTAAATAGTACAAAAGATAAACGACTTCTCAATTTAACACAAAATAGTTTTGTCTCCTCGTTCATGAAATTTCAACACGAACAACAGAAAACAAATTCTTCAGTCACTTTATTTATTGCTCAGAATGAGAGATAATTAATTAACTAGACAATTATAAGATCTCAGCATAAACAATGGCAATAATGATTGGGGGGAGCTTGGTTGAATTCCTTGCAGTGGCCTCCCTTGGAGCAATTAGCATGGCACATTTCATCGCATTTACCATCATCGGTCCCTGGAACACAACTGCCAATGTGGTTGTCATAGCAGCATTTCACACTGTCTTCCCCACTCGCTTCCTTCAAATCTGAAAAAATAAAATAAAACAATGCAAAGTTATAAGAACACTACTCTAGGCTTCAAGATTTATATGGTCTAATCAAGGATCAAAATTTCATTTCGGTGCATAGTTTAGATGAGCTTAAAAACGGAAACGTTTCGGTAATGTTTCAAAAAGAATATGGAAACAAATAATAAGTTGAAATTTTATTTCCAAAACATAGGTCGAAACATTCCGAAACATAGGTCAAAACATGCCGACACACCTCGAAATATAAGAATTTTGATATTCAATTAATGATTCGTTTCGGTCTCTATGAAAATAGAAACGTTTCGACCGTTTCGAAAACAACATCATGATAATCAAAAGAAACACCCAACGATGATATTTGCAGGTACAAACACTCAAACAAAAGCAAAAAGAGTGTTAGTTTTCTATATGGGATTCATCCAAACACCCTAAAAATTCGTATCTTGATCCAAAAAAAAAATTGTAACTTAAACCTAAAAATAAGTATTTTAGGGTAAGGTGTATCGACAAAATATTTTTTCCGGTATCATAAACTTATCGCTTCTTATATATAGAATTTTGTCCAAATCAAATCACTTCCCAAACGAGGAGAACTTCTTTTAGGAAGTCCAAAACTACAGAAAATTACTGGTTCGGTTCGCAAGCATTGGACTAATGCATGCAGTTCAACTTTTACGTTTGGACTTACCTTATAAACTTTGAATATATGCAATCACTAATAAAACTCACAAACATTTAACCCTAGAAGCCTGTCCATCCGAATCACACAAACGGGTTTCATCACAATCAACTACTTTGAATTGATGAAAAACAATAAAACAAACAAACTATACAAACCCTAGTAAGCCGGGTGAACTTGAAACTTCGAGATATTAACTAATAACAAGTCTTCCTATATATCCAACCTACTTTAATGTTCTTCATCTTTTACTAGTTTGAACCGAGGCATCAATGAAAAAAGAACAAACCTGTGCTTAGCAGGAGCACCACAATGAGGAATAACGGCATTACACTCAGTTTTGCCATCTCTTTTCCTATGAGAAACTAATGAGGCTGTCTATGGGAATGGGATGGTCCATGAGGAATATGTATTAGTATTTATAGAAGGGATCAAGATTTAATTTTGGTAACTATTATAATACATCTCATTAATATATGGGATCATAATGCCAATATGCCTTCTTAATTTGTATTGGATTTCTGTAATTCTGTTGTTTTGCAGAATTTTTTTTTTTTTTTTTTTGGGGGGGGGGGGGGGGAAACCACTACCACTGTGAGAGTGGTTGAATTGAAGTTCTTTTAAAATAGGAAAGAAAATCAATTGACTTGATAAAATAGGAAGGTCATTAACTTTATGAATTAGAAAACGTGGTTCCAAATCTCGTAGATCCCACAACCAATTAAGAATGGTCAGGGGCTGCCCGATATATTTTGGGGTCCAAAATGGAAACAATGAGTATTTTTAATTTTTTAAAATATAAAAATATTAATTAAATTTTTATATTCAAGATTTTGTTACCATATTTGAACTTGATGGTGAGAGAGAGAGAGGGAGAGGGAGAGGGAGAGAGAGAGAGAATGATTGAAAATTTATTATGGTAAGTTTGAACTTGAATTGTTTTGGGGGGTTAAGACTTGATTTTTCTATAACTTTAGTTTTACTGTTAATTTTTTTCTTTTTTTAAAAAAAAAATTTTGAATTTTAGGGTTTTTTAATTTCATTGACTAAATTAATAGGTCCAATATACTCAAGTTGAAATCTTTTATTTGGCTTAAATCTAAATCTTTTACTAATGTATCTCTTTGGTGTCATTTTTCGGTGAAACTGTTTGGTGTATCTCGTTGTTATATCTCTTTAGTATAAATGGATGGTGCAATTGTTTGGTTTTACCCTTTGGTGTCCCTATATGGTGTAACTCTTTGTCCTATCTATTTGGTGTATCTCGTCATTGTATTTTTTTGATGTCATTGGATGGTGAATAGGTGGTTTCACTCTTTCTTTAGTATGACTAGATGGTTTAACTATCTGGTGTATCTTTTTTGTGTATCTCTTTTGGAGTACTAATACAACAACGTTTAAAAATGTCAACTTTGGATCAAGAAAGAGAGAATAATGGGAGATAGAGTGAAAGAGTAACAATGAGAGAAAATAGAGAGAAAGAGTGAGAGAGAGTAACGGTGAGAGAAAATATGGAAAGAGAGTGAGAGCCTATAGCTCAAACTTTATTGACCTAATTATTGGGCGGCCGTGACAATGGCAGTGTGAAGAACTAACGCTGCCGCTGCAATACATGAAAGAAAATTCAACCAAATGATACACAACAAATATACATGTTAGAGAAAAATAATGAAGACGTGATAACTAGCTAGATACTTAATAGTAGCATGCATGTGGAACTAAAGTTCGTACATCATATCCCTCAAATTAATAGAAGACGTGATCACTAGACGATTGAGTAATGTTGTTGTGATGATAACTCTAAATTATTTCTGATGGTGTGTAAATCAGAGAATAGTGAGTAGGGAGAGTTAGTAGAGCTTTGTGTGAAGTGTATGAATTGTGTGTGGGAGAAAATAAGAGTCACCTACAATTGAAGAGGTTTAAGCACATTGTTTTCAGTATGGGAGCACAAAAGGCACCAAGACCTGATGGTCTGCCAGGGATCTTCTATCAAAAGTATTGGATGCTCTCCTTTCCTTTTTTCAATCTGTCTTTTTACTGAAGAACTTGAATGAAACCAATGTGACTCTTATCCCTGAAGTACCTAGGCCTGAACAAATAGGAGAGTACAGACCCATTAGTAGTTGCTGTGAGTTCTGTTACAAGATCATTTCAAAATTGTTAGCCTATGTTGGTTGATATGGAAAGCTCACAATGATTGGATTTATCGACAACTACATGCAAGAAATGTAGTCAACCAAGCATTACTGGCGGTAAATGAAGGATTTCTGAAAAGGAGAACAACAGAGATGGGAAGTGGTTCTGATATATACCTTTGAATCTCTATGACGTCCACTACCATTTGGTTGCCTGAAGCTGAATTGCAATGTCCCATATGCAGAGAAACAGAATAGAGGAGCTTATGGAGTGGTAGTTCGAAATCATGAAGGAAGCCTGATCCATGGGGAAGCAAGAACAATGATAGCAGCATCTGCTTTGACCACAGAAGCTGCAGCTATCAGAAGAGCTTACAGATTGGCCATTGAAGAGGGATTTATGGATGTTATAGTGGAATCTGACTCAGAGACTCTTATTGATTTTATCACAAAGGGGCCTAAGATGAAGCTATTATGAGAGATGAACCTAAGATCCATAGAACCACAAGCATTGGAAAATGAAAGGTATAATAATGCCAAGCCATTGAGATGAATTACTAGAATCCATAATCACAACCCTTAGGTCGAGAGACTTTATGAATGAATTCCAGAGAAGCCCACCTCTTCAAGTATGAGAAGGACATGAAGATGAGAAAGGTTCCTCCATCAGTCGGAGTTGAGTACGGTACCATACTTTCATTTATCATTGTTGCGGTTATTTTTATCATATTTGTGGGTTATTTTATCATTATCATGGTACCCTAAAAAATAATAAAAATAGTTATTACAATAGTGATAAAAATACCTACTAATATGATAAAAACACTCACAAATGTGATAAATTTTTTCTACCAAAAAAAGTGATTAAAATAGTTACCACAAATGTGGTAAAAACACCTACAACAGTGGTAAAAATATTCACAAAAGTGATAAATCACCTACAAAAATAATAAATTTTTAGATTGTAAAATGACCAACAAAAGTTATAAAAACACTCATTAATGTGGTAAAAATTGCAGATACGGTACCAAAATTATTTTTTCGAAACCGTAGTCAAGTCCCTATCAGAATCAGAAATTCGTTTAGGATGTCCCATACTACGGTACAAAACAAATTTAGGTACCATACTTTTATTTATCATATTTGTGGTTATTTTTACTATATTTGTGCTTGTTTTTTTCACTATTATGGTACCCAAAAAAATAGTAAAAATAATTAGCAAAACAGTGGTAAAAATACCAACAAATGTGGTAAATTACCTACAAAAGTGAAGAAAAAAAATGTACCGAAAAAAGTGATAAAAATAGTTATCACAAATATGGTAAAAACACCAATAACAATGGTAAAAATATCAACACAATAATTATAAAAACGTCATTTGAAATAGTAAATTTTGGATGTATAATAGCGATAGAATAGTCAAGTCCTTTCCTTCAACTCCTCCTCATACATCAACTAAACAAAAAAAATCTACAAAGAATCATATAGATAATACCCGCGTTAGTGATAATGAGATATCGTCTCTATTCTTTATAACATGGTAATTCTCAATATTTATCACATTTTTCAAATTTGACAGACTAGTTTAACCAATTATACCTTTGTAAATTTGAAATAATTTTTTGCTCAATCATTAGTAATGAACGCAGAAAATCAAACCTTCTTGAATTATTAATTGGAAACCATTTAATTGAACTTTAACAATCAAAACTTTTAATGCGGATGCTATCACCTGGTAAGCTATTGGCCAATTCTTGCAGGTTGATACACTAGCTTAACCAAATTATTTTTTTTAAGGATCTCTGGCATAAGTGAGACATGTTTTTCATTCGAAATTTCATTTTTCACGATCTAATTATGGTGTTTGATCCTCTACAATATGATAATTCTTAATATTTATCATCTCTTTCAAGTTCCTCCTACTCTATCTTCATACTCAGAGCATATTATATTTTATTGCTTATATCGATATAGAAAGTAGAGAGAGAATCTGAGTACAACCAAACTACGGCAAAATTTATTTATACAATTATCAGAATCGGAATGCCTTCGCCGGAGAAGAAGATGCGGATTACAATGAGACAATTGTAGTGGTAAAATGAGGCCCTCCCATGAACCAAAGATATAATGCTTGTGTTTTGTAGGTGGTAAAATGTTTGTGCTTCTTTTGGCAGAATGTCTTCCATGGGGTCACTTTGACATTCTACTATTTTGTATACCTTTAGAATGGATGTCTTTGGAACGTTGTCCCAGATTTTAAATGAAAAAAAGGGCCTGGGAGGACGTTGCAAATGTCCAGGGATGGACACGGACCAGTGGAATACACCCGAGACCAAGAAAAAATATTCATTGCAACTACCAGTCCATATAAACAGATAACTACCTATTCGTCTTTCATGTAAATCAATAATGATATCATCAATACTGATATAAACAGATAACTACCTATTCGTCTTTCATGTAAATCAATAATGATATCATCAATACTGATATGATAACACCATTGTATTAAGTATTCTCTCCTAGACCAAAACATGTCATGGAAAAAGCCTGTCTTGCTCCGAGAGAATCATGGTAATAGATTAGGACGCTTTGAAATTCACATTTATTTGTAACTTCTGAGCATTATTAACCTGCATGAGTCGGAGAACACCCCTTCTTTTTGCGTTCAAACTATCGTCTCAATCTTTCTTCGTATTCTATCTACCTGTTTTTGCTAGAAGCCTTCACCTGCTAGCTTAATCTGAGCTTCGTCTGTCCTATAAAGCTTCCCTTCATTCATCCCCAGAATCAACTGGTTGAGATTTACATACAGAGACTAAAACAAAAGAAATGCTTCCGTTACCTTTTTCATCACGATTACCATCTTTTACAGGTCAGAAAAGTGCAGTTGCGCTTCTTGGTGTCCAGCAAATATGACAATGACCATGTCATGAGAAATCGCCGTCCTTGAAAATGAATGGTACTGCCGAGGATGATTTATGCTGACGACTACAAAATACAAGGATTCATATACTTGCAGATCAGGAATGGCAAGATGAGAACATTCAACATAGCCAAAAAGACCACCACATTCAGCAACCCAGTTAAACATGACGCAAAACGCAACTATACCGACCATGAGAATGTGAGATCATGCATTTCCAGATTGGAGTTGTACTAACACAGCAAATAAAAATCCAAACTTGAGGAAATTTAAAATTGTATCTTCAATCCAGTCTACGCAATAGTTTTCATTCTACTAAACATGCAAAAATTGAGGAAACAGTCTAGAACAAAAAGGAGACGTAAACAGCAGTGTTCACTCATCATCATCTTCCTCGTCCTCATCATCATTTCCAGCAGCAGAGTTGAGAGCATTTAACCTCTCGATCAGCCGAGCCTTCCTTTGCTCATAAGTGAGCTTCTTTAGGTTATGCCTGCAGCAGAAGATAAAGAAATACAGATAAAGACCATCATATCATGAACGTAAAATTCAAAACCATACAAAGTATATAGCCAATCAAAGCAACAAATAATGGGGAAGCATTTTGGACAATCAGAAATCTTTGTTTTTTTCTTTTGCCCAAACGAACTTGGTTCCAATTAGCTAAATTTGAGGCCAGACACTGCAAAACTGAAACTCGTGCACGTCATCTAAGTACACACTATATTCGCAAGTGCACATTTAACTTCTTGATTTGGAAAAGCACATCCAAGGGGGCAGCATTGTCAAAATCAATGAATAAGTCTCAAACAATCCAACTAAACCATCCATGTTAAAACGGACAGTCTGAAAGAAGCATGAAAGCAGCAAAACT
Organism: Ilex aquifolium; assembly: GCA_951799425.1. NCBI lineage: Eukaryota > Viridiplantae > Streptophyta > Magnoliopsida > Aquifoliales > Aquifoliaceae > Ilex > Ilex aquifolium. The sequence continues at coordinate 5,663,455 of OX637394.1, forward strand.
CATCCAAAGAGCAGCCTTAGAACATACATTATGTTGTGACATCAATAATGTGTAAGGTTTAAGCATAACTAGCAAGCATTTTTTCTCTCAGGTTAACAATCCCACACCCCACAAAACAAAACACACACAGCTGTTAACATATAGCTCATGAGAACAAGAAACATACTGAGATTCCACAATATACTGGTGTACATACTTGAACAAATAATAACAGTTTAGAATTTGGCCTTACCTCTTGTGCTCCTTTGGAGGCTTCTCAGATTTCTTTGGGCAGGGGTCAGCTCGTATGGCTGCATGGACCTTCTTGTATATCTCCTCAAGGCCATCTGCCTCAAGGCCCTTCTTGATGTACTCGCTAAAATGGGACTGGTATTTGTCAGGCTCATCTTCCATCAAAGTCTATAGTCAAACAACGAAAATTTAGCAAGTGCGAGCATGAGAAAGAGTTTGTGTGCATGTGTCTTTTTTTTTCCCTATTTTTAATAGAAAGAAAGAGGGAAAGAAGAGAGGAAAAAGAGGGGGAGGGGGGAGCAATACAGGGAGATTTCACAGATTATTTATATAATCAACGAATTTACAGTGCTCATCAACACTAGAATCCACACACATTTCAAGACTCACTCTCATGTATGCAGCAACATGACCTCCATAGATGTACTTGTGATGGACATCAGCATCAAGTTGCTTACTCTCTTTTCCAAACCCAGCAAACCTCTTGTCACTGTGAGGAATGTCAAGTCCACCATCCAGTGCTCCCTTAAATCAAGAAGCAAATAGATGTTGATGCATGAAAATACATTTAAAAACCAAAGTAGAAGAGTTCTTTATGGCCAGAAGAAAACAAGAGCAATAAATGCCTAAAGCTCATATCAGCGATGCATATTCTTCAATATGCATGAAGTGATTATTTAACGGAATACCCCAACCTCCTCCTGTCCACAAATTCATAAAGACTGGAGTGCCATAGAGCATAAACAAGAAGACTTTCAGCAAGTTCCAAAATCTTGGCATTTACAACCCAAGCAGCAATTGGGAAAAAAATCCAATATACTAATACCATAGCTTGAATTCACAGGTTGCAAGGAGATGAAGGGGAAGGAGTTGGTTTCACAATCGATTCAATCAACAATCAACGAGGTGATCACAACACTCAACTAGAACTGACACCTAGACCCATAGGAATAAGTCTCTTTCCCCAAGGATATTCCCAACTTAACCCAAAAGGGTTTGCAAATTTTTTGGCCAGCCTAATTAACATCTAGAACAAACCAAGGATACTTGAACATCTTCCACTCCTAAGCTTCCTCCCAATGAAGGCAATGCAGTGTTTTCTTCGGAGCGGTTCATCAGTTTTCATATGGCCTACCTCAAAATATAGGTATTCTAATCTTTTGCTTGTACACTAATTCCTTTTTAGTATGGCTGCTAAATGCACTTCCTTAATCTTGCATTATACTTCTTCAAAAATTACTTTTTTTATAAGAAACAAAACTTTCATTTCATTGAAAGATATAAAAGTACATAATTAATGGAAAAGAAGTCCACCAGAAAAGAACAAAAAAAAAAGCCAGAAAACAGCCGCTATGAGCTAAAAAAGGCTTTCCAATTATGTTGGAGAACTAACAGAGAAATGTCAAGAAAATCATTGGTAACCACAGCCCATAAAGATGCCAAAAACTTCAAATATTACTTCTCATAAGAAAACCTTCATTCAGAAGAATATTGCTTTAAAATTTTTAGTTTCTTAAACATTGGACTGGAAAATTACTATCCAACCTCCCAGGCAGAAGTTGATAAACATGAATACAAACAAAGGCGGCTTCATCCAAAACTCTCAATGCATGAGCGAAACCAATCCCTTCACTCTCAATATATACCCATTTCCGCTAAGGGCACTGTCGGCAAACATGAATACAAACAGAAATCCACATACATATATAAACACACACCCCAAAATTCATCTATATCCATAACAAAAGCAAATGGTAAAACTAAGCAGGCTTCATTACAAGAAAATAGTCGAACACGACCATTTTACCTAACAAACAATATTGAAACGATACTTACAATGGATGAAAAACTTGTTAGAAAAATGCAAGATCCATCTGGCTAATTATGTATGGTCCTTAACTATCAAAACACCTTTAAGAGAAGGGTTAGAGAGAAACCTTGAGGGCACCAAAAACACGATTGCCAGTAGTTGTTCGTACAAGGCCAACATCCAGGAGAGCTCGGAAAGGCCTCCTGCTTTCAGTTGGTTCAACAGAGAAATCCTCCCCAGTTGCCTGCAAGGATAGTGCTTCGCGTGAATGAATTGATCCACCACAACATAGTAAAAATTAAAATGCACCAATTAACCCAAGGAATGCCATTTACCTCAACATTTCCCTGATACTCCTCATCCATCTCAAGCATTTTCAGCACTCGGCGAGCCAAAAGAAGTCCAGTACAATAAGCTGGGTCACAGTAGTGATAGTTAGTAATTTCATATCCATTTATAGGATCTGACCAAGAAATTAAAATATTTGATGTGGGCACATAGATACCTGCAGCATAATTTGTGAGGCCAACTTCAAGCCCAAAATGAGGAAGTTCATGGGCATAAGCAGCTGCAAGAATCATATCACCAGCAATGCTAGCAGATGTAATTTGTGCAATTATATCCTTGTTAGTCTAGGTGTAGAGTCAAGGTAAATTTAACAGCAAGAAAGGAATAATGATGCTTATTTTTGCATACTAAAGAAATACCACCTCAACTAAGGTCATCTTTTGAGATGAGTTTAATTTGGGAGTCCAGTTAATTGCTCAAGTGGCATACCATGGCATCCACCACTACTCACCACAACACAAAATTTGACATAAGATACCCACACATCTATTCATAGGCTTATCAAACCCACCCAGCAAGGCAGGTGTACAAGTCTCGTAACTCCATTGCACATGTTGTAATTTCGGTCGTTAAAAGTATCAAATAATATTGACAACAATGATGGCAATGACTGTAACGATAACAACAACAATATCAGGTAATTGGACAATTAACAGCAACATCACAAAGCATGACCTAAATTACTTCAAATGAAGGGGAAAAAAACTTTCAAAACCCCAAGCTTTATACTTCTAGAAATATCAAAAATGCAAAAGTCAGAAAATCTTAAGCTTCATTCTTCTCTGCAATTCATTCTGGTGTTGAAATGTGTCACTCTAATCATATGAAACACTCTACAAGAAAAAAGTGGTACAACAATTTCTTTTAACGTTTATCAACCAACTTCACATATCTCCCATGCGACTGAGCAAAAACCAACAAGACAGCTCCTGATTATGATCTACACATCGACCCAATCGAAAAAACAAAAGGCGTCCAGGATAACTACATTCATGGGGAATAGCAGAACATAGTCAACAATAATACAAGCATCAAAATCGTGGATCAAATAGGTGGAACCAAAGATTAGAAAATAGAAACTACGAGTGGATACAAATCGCACGACAAAACGATATTTGGGAGTGTTGTACTTGTTCTTGTCCTGATTAATCAAACGAATCCTGGCCCGATAGTCTGTCTTACCCTCTGCACAAATGGAAGAGAAAACACAATAAATCAGCGGAAAGTTATTGAGCACAGTAGTAAAGGGCCAGGATGAAAATCATACGTCTCCTTCTCTTGAATTTGACTTGGAAACGCTTGAAGTAAGCCCTTGACTTTTGAGCTTTGATAAAGGCCTGTAAGAAAATCAAACAACGGTAAGTCCATGATCAAATAACATACCAATTATAAGTGAATGATTCACCTTTTCTTCAACAAACGTCACTGACACTTGCTATACGACCTAAACATACTAATTATTAATCGATTTTTACCGATTTTCAAAAGCAGGAGAACGAACTTCTGGTTTCCCCAACTGAGAAACCAAAACTATGTTGTTTCCTGTATCGCACAGAATTACAAACACTGATGTAGAGAAACTTGAGCCATGAGTATGCAAGTGAATTCCATGTATATATATATACGTAAAATCAACTCAGATCTGTGGTTATATTCATATAAAAAGACACATAAACGCAAAAAAATAATGAAAATGGTTAGGTTTTTGAATCTCACCATAGCCGCAGCTCGTTGTGCGAGAACGAGAGAGAGGGGGAGAAAGAGAGGGAGAGGGAGAGGGCGAGAGAGAAGTGCTGCTGAAGGCGCTCAAATACTAAAACCCTAGTGTGCACAGGGGACAGAAATCTACGGTCAGGATTGCGTTTCATTTACTTCTTGTGCTAGGGTTATGTTGAGGGCCTCGCTGCCAGAGACTTGGGCTTTTATTGAAACGGTACATTCATTATGTGGGCCTTTAAAGGCCCGGTTGTTATGGCCCAGGCCTTAGCATAAAAGCTTATCACTGATTTTATTCTGTTTCTTTTTCTTTGGTAATAAAATCATTTATGGCCTTTTTGGTAAAGAGTAAAAAAAAAATACTACATGAATTTAAAATATTGACTTGATTTGTTAAATTGATCAATTACAATAATTATATTAATAATGGGTCCCAATAAATATCGAGAGTCACAATTAAATCAATTATAGTAATTGATTAAGTCAACAAATCAAGTCTGCATTTTAAGTTCAATATTCGAGTAAAAATAGATGAATAGAAACTAGTTGATGGATAGTAGGATAAAAAAATGTAATTTGTTTATGTTTAGTTATAAAGAAAAGATGGAAGGAAAGGAAAAATATATGGAAAAACAATCCCTCTCCTGCACACCAAATTTGATCCCTCAAAAAACAAGCAAAAAATAACCCAAAGAGTATTTGAGATGGGGTATACATCTTTTTAAGTAATGTCTAATTACCATTTACTCCTTTCAACATCATGTATCTTGTCAATATATTTTATTCTATTACCTTTGATGTTAAATTATCGAGTGAACTTAGTCTAAACATCATAAGAGCATCTCAAATTCTTACTTTATTTCAAACTCAAATTTAAAATTAAGTATAAAACTCTTAAAAATCTTATCTAATATTCGATTCATTATCGTATCGAATGAAGAGAAATCAATTTTTTACTCAAATCAAAGAAGACTCAAACTCATACCAAAAAAATTAATTGTGAGATTTTACCCTCCTTTAAATATCTAATTGTCATATTTAGAGCATCTCCAACCATGACTCAAATTTGAATATAAATTTAAGTAAAAAACTTGATTTGGTATAGAGTACTCAAATATGCAAACTCAAATATCTACTCAAATCTTTTAAAAAATTTCTTTATTATCCTAAAACTCATTTTTTTGTGTAATTCAAATCATAATATTTGATAAAATAAATGAAACTTTCATCACTCCACAAATGAATAATTAAAAAAAAAATGAATATATATACAACACTACATGAAAATAAAGAAACTATATCAGAATTCTAAAATTATTCTAATCCCTTATCATTTTTTATAAATCCAGATAAAGAAAAAAAAATAGTTAACATGGACATGGTCTGAAAAACACAAAAACATACGTTTTTAATAAAAATGAAAGATTGAAAAAAAAATGAAAAATTTTCTAAATTTGTGGGTACCGAAGGCTTAAAATTTCAGGAAGAATCGGTAGTCTGAAATTGTACTACCGATAGTGTTTAACTCAAAAAAGTCAAAGAAAAAGTTGATGGGTAGGCTTAGGGTTTATATAGTATGAAAGATGAGTGAGATTAGGGTTTTGAAAAATACAAGAAATTAAGAAGATGGAAGATGAAAATCATAAAACTTACCTACAGGCCTTTAAATGATTTGTGAAAGTTTCGGTGGTGGTCGGCGATGAAAGCAGTATAGTAAAGAAAGACAAGAAGAGGCAGAGAACAAGTATAAAAAGTTACCGTTAGAAATTTGGTAAAGAATTTGAGTCTGTTTCAATTTGGGTCCAGAATAAGTTTTGTCTTGATTTGGTATAAGTTTGAGTCTAATGTTGGAGAAGTTTTTTAGGCCATTTTGATTCAAATTTAAATTTGAGTCTACATTTGAGTAAAAATTGGTGATGCTCTTACCTTCTTTTAAATTTAGGTTTATCCTTATTTAAATTTATGTTTATCCTTATTTAAATTTGAGTTTCTCTTCTTTTTTTACTTTTTTTTTTTACTGAAATTTGGGTAAAAATTTAAATCACAATTGGAGATGATCTAACAAAATATGGTGCCACGTGCTACATTGCAAAGTTGATGGCTGCACAAAAAGTTTTTATTTTTGTAAGTCATCGGTTTATTCACCTCCTAAAAAATATATTATATAGTTTACCTAGGCAATAAAGTGAACAAATCACATTCAGAGTTGATAGCTCGAATAAAACATAAAAAATAAAATAAAAAAATCCATGAATAAAAATCGATAATGAGAACAAACCATATGAGGAGCGAAATGGATTCAAATGTTTTATCTTCAAATATAAATTAATCATTCGAGCATTTGGCTCCACTAGAAATTGAAAACACTGAAAAGCACAAACTTTAATTACATAATATTTAATGTAAGCATAAAAGCAATATGCCCAGAGAACATGGCTTTGCAGTAAAATTATTTTACTGTGATCTGGACGCTAAGGCTTGAGATATATAAATAGTTTTTTTTACATAAGAAAATAAATTTTGTTTAGTTTGTGTCTCAATAAAGAGTATCTGAAAATTATTTTTAGAAAGAATTTAAGAAAATTATTTTTAATATTTTTTGTGTCGCATAACTTGTTTAGTTATATAATTAAAAAAAACAGTTATACCGAAATAAAAAATATTAAAACTTGTTTGGACAATAACCCATAAAATAATGAAAACAGAAAAGTGGTGGTAATGATGTGGTGGACATGGTGATGGTGGTGATATTTTCTAAATTCTAAAAAGATTGTTTCAAAAAACACACAAAAACCGTTTTAACTTGTTCTCTAAATCTACCAAGTTTTTGTTACTGATTTTCAATAAATAAAAATAAAAATAATTGACCAAACAACTTTTATTTCAGAAACTGTTCACCATACTGTTGAATAATTTATGAGATGCAAATCAAACATAACCTAAATTGTGTAGATCTGATTCTCTTAGGACACCGTAATAACAAAAGCTTCATACATATGAACATTGCACAGAAAAAAATAAATAAATAAAAATAAAAAAATACATTGGAACACATTCTTGATAAAAAGAAATTAAAAAAGAATTGCTAATATCAGTTAGAACATAAGATTTTTGGGGTCGTTTGGTAACGTTTTTGTTTTCGCGTCTTCAAAAAAGTGAAAAACAGAGACAATTTTTGTCTTTGTTTTGTGGTAAAGACTGAAACAGAAAACATGTTTGGGAGTCATTTGTGTCTCTCAAATTATGAGAATAAAAATAAAAAACATGTTTGGTAACCACTTCAATACAAAGATTATAGTGAAATAAGTCAATACTTAGGTCGCTTAACCGAATCCATCTAAAACAAAAGAATCATAACAGCTCCATATGCAACGGTTTCACCACAAAAATTCATAACAGCTCTACAAGAATCATAGGGTTGCACAAATGGGATTTGAGTACTTCAACAATTGAATCCAACATGAATTTTGCATGACACACTCAGACTCACACAACACACACAGACACACAAAGACAAATTCACCCACACAAACACACATACTCACCCAAACACAGTCACCCACACAACACAGAGAGACAAACACTTGCACACACAGACACAAATTCTCGCACAGAGAGAAGGAAAGAAAACAACAAATAAAGAGGAATTTGAAAATCAATATACAGAAGAAACCATAAATTTTAATAAAATAAGGAAAGACACAAATGGGTACAATTTATGCATAAAAAATCATTAAAAAAAATCAGATCTATGCATAAAAAATCATACGTATATATAAATATATATGTATAGATCTATACATAAAAAATCAGTAAATAGATCTATGTATATAAGCATTAATACGGAGAAAAGAGAGAAGAAGGAGAGAGGAGGCAGCGATGGAGGTGGCGATTCGTCTGGAGGCAGCGATCTGTGCATATATATGCACAGCTTCTGGGTTTCACAGAGAAGAGGGAGAGAGGAGAGAAAGAGGCAGCGATTGAGGTGGGTTTCACAGCTTCTGGGTTTCATACAGAGAAAGGAGAGAGGAGGGAGCTATGGAGGCGGTGGTCTGATACAGAGAAAGAAGAGATGAGGGAGGGAGGAGAGAGAGGTGAAAGGGTTTTTATACTTCAACAAAAAAAAAGGCTTGTTTTGCTGTTAAGAGGAGTCGAAGTCCGGATCTCATTAATTCTCCACCCTATTTTGCGCGTTTGCCTCTGTTTTTTGTGTTTCTTGAAACATCTTTTTTTTGTTCCCATTTTTTTGTCTTTGTTTTCAAAAAATTAATATAAAACAAAAACAAAAACAAAAACAGTACCCAAACATATTTTTGTTTTTATTTTTAACAAAAATTGAAAACAAAAACACAAAACACAAAACAAAAACAGTTACCAAACAGCCCTAGTTCTTTATTTTTATTTTTGTTTTTGTTCCTAAAAATTTTGATATCTATACTTACCCAAAAACCCACAAAATAGATCGCGGTTCATCTGTGGTGTGGGTCCCACTACTGTCAATCTAGAACAAAGTCAAGTCAATATACATGTTGCCGACCAAACAGAAATCAAAACATTAAAAAAGTCGTCATCTCCAATGTTGAAGAATGGCTTTACTATTTGTTTAGTGTTTATACTATTTTTTTTTTTTTGAGCTTTTATTTTCTCTGATCTCTTCGCTCTCCACTCTCTCTCTCTCTCTCTACTCCTCTGTGCAGTTTGTACGAATGTGAGAGACAAAGATTGGGTTCTGTCAGACGTTCGATGGGTTCCCCACTATCTCAGAGGAAACTACTTCATCTTTGATCTAGATCGAGGATGTCCCAAGCTGATGTATCTTACAGGTTTGTATTCTCAATCTTAATCTCTCTCTTTCTCTCCCTCTCTCTCAATGTATATAATATCGGTTTGTGGTTCAGGATATTCTATGATTTGATCAAATTTGATGTCATTAGCTTTGGTCTGGTTTATCAGATGAATTCGTCAACCAGTTCAAATTATTATATTTATTATTTATTTAGCAATAATTATCTGGGGCTGTCCCTTTTTCTTTTTTCTTTTTTGGCTGAAATTAGTTGAATTGAAGCTTTTTGTGATGATGTATTTCCATAGATGTGAATTTAGTAGCGGAATACAAGGGGCTCATTTGTTCTTGTTCTTGTTTTTATTTTTATTTTTTGGTTTTATAAATTGGGGCATTTTTGTTGAAATGTGGGTAACTCGGGCGAGTCCTTCTCATGCTATATTTGTGAATTTATTCTTGTTAATGCATGAACGGGCTGTCCTTGGATTCAGAACCTACATTTAGGTTATACTCGAAGAAGTCAATTATAAGGTGCTTAAGGCTAATGCTTAAATACTTGGCCATTTGGATAAGTTAAAGCACCATTTAGTTGAACTCATGCAAAGGAACCCTTTGCTCTTCTTAGGCAAAAGCAGGTATATATGTATTTGGTTCTTGGGTGATTGGTCATTTGGAACACATTGTACAACCAAACAATGCTTAATTGTGGGGCGTTTGGAGCTAATGCTCGATGACCTACTCCCCCAAAATTTTTTTTCGGAAGGACTGACTCATCCCTCTGGGTTTCAATGGAGCAGAAATAGAATTCAATAAGATAGAGGGCTCTTTCATTGGAACTGTCCCAGGTGGTTGTGTATTCCTACAATAAGCAGTTGTCATGGAGTCAGGGAATCACTCAATCATATACCTATTAATTGTATAACGGTAGGGAAGATGTGGGAACTAGTCTTAGTGTTGTGTGGTGTGTTGTGGATGTTTCATAGATCAGTTGCTAGTTAATTCTGGGCTGTAGAAAGAGGAAACGCAATATGTAGTTATTCTTATTGGCATGCATCTTTGGGGAATGGTACCCTAGATCAATGAAGATATAGAGTTGTCAATCCATAAATTAACTAACAATATGATAGGAGTATGATGTAGTCAGGTGACAGGGAAGGTGACCCCTTTGCTTTTCATTTCGTTTGGACTTCGTACTGTTTTTTTTTTTTGGATAACTAGCTTTTGCAGACAACTGAATTTTGTTTCATGGGGGTATACAGCTTTGACCTTGTATACCTGAGTGTGCATGTATTCTGCCCCTCTTTGGCACTGTATTGATGTCCTTTTATTTTTCAGAACACTTCTTCAGCTGCCCATTAGCACGAGTATGCTGAATTACAAAATCCCAGATGAGAGATTCTGCAGCTTCAAAGATTTAGTTTATTTGAGCTAGATGCTCTGAGTCCTCTGAATTATGGCAATGAAAATCATATAAATCTGGTGACTGGTGTTCAATATGATACACACAGGCCATGGCCGGCATGTGTGTGTTATATGTGTTAGTTGTACATCTCAATTCATATAAATGCCTACAATGGCTCATCGACTTTTACTATGAGCTGAAGAGCTCCGTATATCATCCTAAGGAATACTTGTTCTTTCTCCATCTTAATGTTTTCTATAGAAAGCATATTATGCTTACATGTCAGTTCTTGTGTACTAATACATTTCTGTTCTAATCATCTGCAGTTGTGGAGCTTGTGGATACCCTCTTAACTTAACATCTTCTAATCGTATTACTTCTGGCATTGGGTCTGAGTATCGCAAATCTATTAAGAAAGGTTTTATCTCCTTCCTTTCCATTGATCTCAGTAGATTTACTCAGGTTGATGAGGTGAACTGCCTTCCTATTTCTTGTGGTCCTTATCGTTCAAAAACCAAACTTCTTTGCCGTAAATGTGGAGTTTTTATAGGGTATGGATATGGAGACTCATCCGCTCTCTGTGGTTTTGACTCACCGACTTCATCTAGCTCAACTTATAAGAAATTCATGATAAAGATTCGAGCTTTACAACCTTCAGAAGACTGCTTACAAGATTTAAATGGAGAACAATCTTAGAGATGAACCTACCACCATTATGCATCTTCCTGATGACTGCCTACTTTTTATCTTCCAATGGCTTGACTCTGGCTCTGATCGTGAAACTTTTGGCCTAACTTGCCATCGGTGGCTTCATATTCAGAACTCGTGTCGTCGATCCTTGCAGTTCCAATGTTCTTTCAGCCATCTAAGCCTTTCCTCCTTATCTCAAACAAGCACCAACATTAGCTCCTTCCACCTTTATAGAGTTCTTAACCGTTTCCAACAGCTTCAGTCATTGTCTCTATCGGGGTGCATAGATCTACCTGATTCAGGCTTAACTCACTTGAAACATCATGGCTCAAGATTGCAGACTCTCTACCTAGACTGTTGTTTTGGAATCACAGACAATGGTCTTTCCTTGGTTGCCACCGCCTGTTCTTCTTTGACAGTAATTAGTCTTTACCGATGCAACATTACTGATGTTGGTTTAAAAACCTTGGCTGAATCTTGTTTATCTTTGAAAGACGTGAATCTATCCCATTGTTCACTTATATCTGACCATGGAATAAGAGCTCTATCACAAAAGTGCTGTCAGCTTCGGGTGGTCAAAATTTCACATTGTGCAAACATCCATGGTATTGGCTTTCAAGGGTGTTCTCAATCTCTGGCCTATTTGGAAGCGGATTCTTGTGAGCTCAAACCAGAGGGTATATTTGGAGTTGTCAGTGGAGGTGGCCTAGAGTATTTGAATGTTTCTAATTTAGCCTGGTGCATCCACGGAGATGGTTTGGCAGCAATTGGTGCTGGATTTGCAACAAGGCTTAGAGTCCTTAACTTCCGGTCGTGCAGAGCTATAACCGACGAGTCCATTGTGGCAATAGCAAAAGGGTGTCCAGTGCTTCAGGAGTGGAACTTGGCATCATGTCATGAGATTAGAATACAAGGGTGGGAGTCAATTGGGTTACATTGCTGTTATTTGGAGAGGCTTCATGTGAACCGGTGTCGGAATCTGTGTGATCGAGGATTGCAGGCTTTGAAGAATGGCTGCAAACGGCTCTCAGTTTTGTACATGAGTAGGTGCCGGAGAATTACTACTACAGCAATAGAGATGTTTAAGTGTATGAGATGGAATGTGGAGATCAAAGAAGAAGAAATAATTTGTATTGCCCCTGATCGGGTCTTTCAATTCTGATAGGTTAAGATTATTTGAAAGTACTAAATACCCATTAAGATTTGGATTTGCTGAAACCTCGAACCTGGTTGACGATTTATATTGAGGTTCAAACCCTCTTTCAGTTACTGGAAAGAATATATATGTTTGCTCTATGGGGGTCCAGCTCCTCTGCTTGCTGTTAATTTTTAACAGCAGATGTCTGATTGATTAAAGGGTTTTTTAGGTGTGGGTACAATTTTTTAGACTTATTTTGGCAAAAGTGTATGGATAAGTTGTTTATTCATTTAAGTACAATTTTTATAAAACTTTTTTGGTTTAGGTACAAAATTCAAATGAATTAAAATCATTTTTACCTAAACACCCTTCCTTAATTTATGCAGCAATATTTGACAGTTATTTGAGGAAACAAATATGTAAAGATTCTATAATTGTTATCTTTATTTTTTAAATTTTGAATGAGCAGTTTTTTATGGAATAAACCGTTGGGCAATAAACGGCTGTAAGAGTGTATTCAACAGCAGAATTACAAAACTTCTCCGGTGGTGGATTTGTTCATAAAAACGATTGCAAATATCAATCATCGGTATCGTCTTGAAGGTTAGTTGTTAATAATATTATTTATTTTTTTATTCGGTCTTTTTTGTTGGGAAATTACTATGTTTGATCTTGTTTTATTTTTCTTCGCTGATGAAATGAGTGGGAGAAAAAAACTGTTTTGATTCTAATGGTTGTAACTGTTGTTAATGGGTGTATCTATTTTTTCATATACACATAATAATTATATTTCTGATTTTACTCGTTTTTTTTTTTGGAAATTCCTATGTTCATCGTCTTGAAGGTTAGTTGTTAATAATTTTATTTATTCTTTTATTCGGTCATTTATGTTGGGGAATTCCTATGTTTGATCTTGTTTTATGTATGTTCCCTGATGAATTGAATTGGAAATAAGTTCTGCCTTGATTCTAAGGAGTGTAACTATTTCGATTTTGTTTTTTTTTTTTTCGTTGTTGGAATGAAGGTAACAAAAAATTGTTTTTGTGTTAATGGGTGTAACTGTTTTATTATCAGAGGTATGTTTAACTGTAAATGATCTTTTATGCAATGTTTCAGCCAATATCAATTTTGGCAGAGCCTGTATATTGTAACTATTTTTTGTTTTATGTTTTTCTTCAAGTATGACACTAATTAATTCAGTCATTTGTAATTTTTTTTAATGTAACTGTTTTGTATGACTATTTTTTTTTTTTTTTGTATTGATACATTGTCATTCATTTTTTTAATGTCGTAATCAGGAAATGGAGAGAATAGTGCTGCTTGTATGCAAATATGATGTTGACACCTTTATTATCAGATGTTCTGCTCGTGCAACATTTGATTTCATTTATGGTAGGCTTTGCGGAAAATGGGAGGAATTGGGTAATTTGTTTGTTGTCATGTCATATTCTATTCCAGGGCACCCAAAATGTTGTTTGCAAAATGATGAGGACTTGCGTAATATGTTTGATATAATGCGCTTGATAAATGTCAATCATGCTGAGGTCATGGTAACTAGGCAAGATAAAGAGTCACGTGTGGTGGTTGATGATAATTTGCTTGAAGATGTTCATATTTGCGACGATGGGGTTGAGTGTGATGATGATTTGCTCCCTAGTCTTTGCTCACATACGAAAAAAGTATTGTTGACAGTCGGGTGGTCAAATGAAATAAGCCGTGTAGGCCAAAGGTTTGAAGGTGGTGTCACACAGTTCAGGAAAGCTCTGTGCAAATACTCAATAGAGATTGGGTTCAAGTTTAATTATGTGAGGAATTGTAGGGATAGGGTTATTGCTGAGTGCGCCTCGAAGTATGATAAAGGGTGTGGATGGCATGTAAATGCTACTATTCAGAAACTTAATGGTTTCTTTTACATACGGAAAATGAATAATGAACACACCTGTGGAGTAGCGCTGCGTACCACAAAGAACAAGAGATTATCTTGTAATTTGATTGGAGATTTGATTGTTGATAATGTCCGTGATCAGACGTCCACTCGTCCAGTCGACGTGGTTAGTGATTTTCTTACATCTTATGGTCTTGACGTATCTTATCACCAAGCTTGGATGGGGGTGGAAAAAGCAAAGGGTATGCTTTTTGGGGATCATACGTTGTCATACAAACAGTTATGTTGGTATGTGGATGCGGCAAGTAATACAAACCCTGGAAGCCATATAGTTTTGCATTGTGATGATGAGTCTAACCGTTTCCATAGATTGTTTGTGTCCTTCAAGGCTTGTATCGATGGTTTTAATTATTGTCGTCCGATTTTATTCATTGATGGAACATTCATTAAAAGAAAGTACAAAGGATGCATTCTTTCAGCAATTGGGAAGGATGGTAATCAAGGTATAAATCTTCTAACCTTTTTTATTTTAATGTGCGATTTGCTTTTGTATTTTCTTTGTTGTATTTGGTCATTTTTATTTTTTTCTAAGTGTGTGGTTTGTCATAGGTACTCTATGATGTGGTTTGTAATTTCGTTTTTATGCATATTATAAAACAACTTATCCATACACTTTTGCCTAAATACGTCTAAAAAATTGTACCCACACCTAAAAAACCCATTATAAAATAGTGTGTATTAATATTTTGTGTTTTAACTGTATACTGTAACTGTATAATGTATATATTTTGGCAAAACTTAAATAGTGTAACTGTATGTGTTTATTGTAACTATTTTTTAATAACATGTTGGTGTATATTTGTTGCACTGATGTGAATCTGTAGGCAATCGTTTTAATATTTTACTTAACTATATACATTTACCTTTGTATTTCAGGATTATACCCACTAGCGTTTGCGATTGTTGACTCAGAAAATGAGGCAAATTGGTTATGGTTCTTACAACAACTGTAAGAGATTTTGGATCCGAATAGGGACATTACATTTGTCTCTGATCGTAATGTTGGTTTGTTGGAAGCCATGCCAAAGATTTTCCAAGGTGTCACCACGCTTTTTGTTTGCAGCACTTGAAGGCGAACTTGCGGGACAAGTTTAGTGGTAGTCGTTATTCAAATGGATTTAGGGAGCATATGGTGGTGCTGTTGTGTGAGTGTGCTTATGCCCCCACCATTTCACTGTTTACCCAAAAAATTGAAACTTTTCGAAGTGAGGGTGGTTACATTGTCAAACGTTTTTTGGATAATCTTCCATACGAGCATTGGACAAATGCATACTTTAAAGGTAGACGTTATGGCGAGATGAACTCTAATGCAGTGGAGTCGTTCAATTCGTGGATTATGAAAGCACGACATTTACCCATTACGAGCATGGTTGACAGTATTCGGTGTCAAATTATGAATCAAATTGGTGCTAGGATGATCACTGCGTGTACATGGAATGAAAATTTATGTCCTGTGATGGATTCAAGATTACATGTTGCATTTGCCAAAAGCAGGTCTTGGGCTGTTAGTGTTTCGAACAATGATGTGTATGAATTTAATTCAAATCCTTCTGTTTCAGTCGACATTCAGAATGACACGTGTTCATGCTTTCAATGACAGATTAATGAGTTTCTTTGTTCTCATGCAGTAGCGGCAATACGTAAAAGTGAGAGAAATATGAATGAGTTTGTTGATTATTATTATCATGTTAATACATACAAGAAATCATACGCTCAACCTATACTCCCAATCCCTACTCTTGGTCGTTCGGACTTCAATGTTAACGAAGCTGATATTTTGCCACCATCAACTAAGAAGCAGCCGGGCCAACCCAAAAAATGTAGAATTAGGTCAAGGGGGGAACTTATTAGACGAATTCGATGTGGTCGGTGTGGACGGTTAGGTAGTCAAAACAAGAAAACTTGTAAAGAACCTTTGTGATTGGATTACTATTTTAAACTAATAATTTTTTAATTTGAATATTTCTTTTTTTCAGTTGCTGTTTTATTTTAGTAATGGTTCTTTTATGGATATGTTAATATGAAGGTTATAGTATGGGTGCAAATTTTTGTATGTTGAGTAAATTTTTGGGGGATGACTGGAAAATCAAAAATGGAAAATCAATGTGTATATCAAGGATACCTGCAGGAATTATGAGATGTGGTCACTGTTCACATTACTGTTTACTGGACTGTTCAGCTGGATTCTTCATGCAACATGAGTCTTGTCTCTCTTATTTACTGCAGCTGGACAAAACAGTGCATCTAAAGTATTGATATATGGTGCATCTAAAGTATTGTATGTAACTTTGTTATATACTGCATCTGGACAAAACAGTTACACCATAAAAGGTACACAGTGCTGAAACAGTTCCTCAAGCATGTGCACCAAATAGCTGCACTTTTAACATGTAAATAAGTATACAGAAACAGTTACACCATTCAGGTATAATATAGATACACACATTAAATACAACTAAGTCAACCAATTGTCTTATTTCATTCCCAAAACATCCAACTACATCTCAAATAGGACTATTCATATATGGTGTAACTGTTTTGTATGTAACTTTGTTATATTCTGCAGGTGGACAAAACAGTTACACCATATATGGTACACAGAGCTGAAACAGTTACTCAAGCATGTGCACCAAATAGCTGCACTTTAACATGTGAATAAGTATACATTAACAGTTACACCATTCAGGTATAGTAGTATATACACACATGAACTACAACTCAATCAACCAATAGTCTCATTTCATTCCCAAAACATACAACTACATCTCAAATAGGACTATTGATATATTGTGTAACTGTTTTGTATGTAACTTTGTTATATACTGCAGTTGGACAAAACAGTTACACCATAAATGGTACACAGAGCTGAAACAGTTACTCAAGCATGTGCACCAAATAGCTGCACTTTAACATGTAAATAAGTGTACAGAAACAGTGACATCATTCAGGTATAGTATATATACACACATTAACTACAACTAAGTCAACCAATTGTCTCATTTCATTCCCAAAACATCCAACTACATCTCAAATAGGACTATTCATATATGGTGTAACTGTTTTGTATGTAACTTTGTTATATACTGCAGCTGGACAAAACAGTTACACCATAAATGGTACACAGAGCCGTAACAGTTACTCAAGCATGTGCACCAAATAGCAGCACTTTAACATGTGAATAAATATACAGAAACAGTTACACCATTCAGGTATAGTATATATACACACATTAACTACAACTCAGTCAACCAATAGTCTCATTTCATTCCCAAAACATCCAACTACATCTCAAATAGGCCTATTCATATATTTCCTTCAATTTCATCCTTTCATGGAAATCATTTAGTGTCCAAGAATTGGAATGGTTTAAGAACATTTCCATCATTTCCGTCCGGAATTTTTTCACTTGTGCAGCTGTCAACTTTTCTGGTATGTCTTCGTCCTTTGCAAGCTGTCTCATTATGTAGCAAACGAACAGTCCACAATCGACCCTGCATTATAGGTTTTGTTACTAAGATTTCTTTGATTTTGAATGAATTAACGTTAAAAAATAATACGTACGAATCTGCCATTTGTTGTGGATTTTTCTCATACAATGTTAGTGGAAGAACATTGTCTGAGGGGTCAATGTCAATTCCATCGGCTGCTTGCATTTCACTAATTTTCTTTTCAACATAATCTTTCTGCAGTATATAACAATGATAGATATTAGTGATGGCTATGACACTGCAAAAATCAAACAAAAACAATGGGTTTCAGTTGTTTCTTACCAATACTCTTGCATCATCCAGCCACACGTCCCTCCTCACTGTTCGTGGTTTCTTAGAATTGTAGCGTGTCCAAGATCCAGCGTCAGTATCCAACACTAACACTGTCCAATGCCAAGGTTCCACAAGGTTGTTTTGACCATTGGAATTCATGGGAAATACAAGGAATCGACGATCTCTTCCCAAAATGAGGTTTTTGTCAATTTGGTCTTTTCATACATTCATGTTTTTTGTAACGAACGTCTACAAATAACTCAATTTATGGACAATTAAAATGAAATATAACAATACTGAAATTAAAAAAAAAATGTCAATAAATTTTAATGTACCTAACATAGACTGTTGAAGAAAAAACAACGTTTTTTATACGTTAACTGCTCGTTGTTTGCATCAAGTTCAAACAACATATCTCCCCAGCAATCTATAATCTGTTACAATGTATAAAACAACGTCCAAAACAGTCTTTTTTTCAAATGCAAACATATGTGGATTTAAAAGTTACACATACAGATCAATGTTGTCGCATGGGCAAAAAAAAAAAATATTAAACAGTAACACATAACAGATGTAATCGAATTAGATATTAAATTTTTTAGATTATATACAATATGCAAACTATACTTGGTGCATGCAAATAGATTAAATGAAAACATTTTAAGTCGTACAATTTTGTGATGTGGACAAAAAAAGATTTAAGTTTAATACGTACACTGTTGTATAGTTCACATCCTCCAACCAGTTTCAATGCGTCTACAACATTTATGTAGTTTCCAATTGAAACATCAGACCAAATGGGTGTCCTACATGGTCAGAGCACAGTCATATAAGGTAAGTTCATATTTTTGAATAAAAGTAGAGTGAGTAAATCCATGTATTTCAATGAAAAAACATTAGCATAATACATAGATGTTAGAATATATAATATACTTACGTTGGTCCTTCTGTATCATTGATTTGTTGTAGTTGATCATAGATAGGCCGATTCGTTTTCTGACAAATCTTCCACAACCTTGCAATTTCCTTATCGAGTTTCTCTTTTTCTTTCGCTGCACTGATCTTGTCTACTCCATCCTCAAGGGTGATAATTGACTGTGACCCCTCAATGTGTCCCTTGCCCTTTTTCTTATTGTTATACTCGTAATCCTCATATATTTTTCTCTTTTTCTCTTTGGTCTTCAGCTTTCAGACCATTGAAGTTTGACCAATTTTTGCACTGTCATTAGGCTTGATGGTATTCAGATTCTGAGTGATGCTGTGAACTGTCAACTCATTTATTTGATCTATTAATTCTGCATTTTCAGCTTTTAATACTATGACATTCTCTTTTAATGTCACATTTTCGGCCTTAATTGCGTCTTTTTCATTATGCATTGTATGAACCAATGTCTCAAGTTGGACGATTTTTGTGTCTCTATCAACTATTTGCAACATGGAAACTGTAATCTGTGATGATTGAACATTATCATCGGATGGAATGTCCCTTTGCACTGCAGCTTGCTGCATGATCTCATTATGAAAATACCAGTTAACTAATACATTATACAATTAACAAAAACAGTTACATAACAGTACAAAAAAACAGTTACACCATCAAGGATGACAGGGCTGAAACAGTTACTCAAACATGAGCACCAAATAGATGCACTTTAACATGTAACAAAGTATACAAAAACAGTTACACCATTCAGGTATAGTATGTATACACTAATTAACTTCAACTAAGTCAACCAATTGTCTATTCATATATGGTGTAACTGTTTTGTATGTAACTTTGTTATCTAATACAGCTGGACAAATCAGTTACAACATAAAGTTACAATGTATAAGATAGTACAATAGTTACACCAAGACAAACCGTTAAGAATAAAAAACAGTTAATCAAATATGTTCAAAAAAGATTTCACCACATTGTTAAATATATTGGAAAATAAATTAGTAACATGTAACAGGTAACTAAATTGTTGAACCATACAGTTAACATATTAATCCAAATACAGTTATACAACACAGGGCTGAAACAGTTACTAAAGCATAAGCACCAAATAGATGCACCATAACATGTAACTAACTATACAGAAACAGTTACACCTTTCAGATATACTATAGATACACACAGAAAAGGGCTCACAATACTATGCAACAGATTCTCATATACATTATAACAGTTAATTTTATATATACCTTGTGATGCCCCATATCAACACTGTCTTGCATGTGTCTTTTCAACGCTTCATTCTCATTGGCCAACTCGGCAATCTTTTCTTGGTTTAATTTGTCCTTTGCCATCAACTCAGCAACAATCCTTTGAAATTCATCTCTCTCTCTCTCATAATGTTGTCCTTTTCACTGTCAATCCAAACATCTTGTTCTCTTGAATGTATTTATGTTGGTTGGGTAACATTAACTTCAACTAAGTCAACCAATTGTCCCATTTCATTTGAACATTCATCATCACCAATTGATGTCTTTTCAACACCATTTTCTTCTGTGTCAAGTTTGTCATTGTCATCTAACTCCTGCTCCATTGATTTTTTCAATTCTTTTCCTGCCTTCTTTTTCGATGATATAAACATTCTCTCTTCCTTAGTTCTCTTCAGTCTTTGCTTCATGATCTGAGGATAAAATAAATTTAATTAACAAACATTGACATAGTTGCATTTTTCAAAACAGTTACAAGTTATAGGGATTATAATTTATGAACTGAGACTTACCTCATTTGGCATGATGTTTGCCAAACATTTTTGCTTGATTGCCCTATTCAGACTTGGTAAGTTCCATTTGAGGAACCGAGGAAATGACCTCTCAGTGCTGGGAGTTAACATGGAGGTGTGTTCACACAGCCAGTACTGCAACATACAACATTATGATTATTAGATCATATTTGGTTGTATCAAAGTAATTTAAATACTCAAATTTATATATTACTTATATTAAGACACTTACTAGTATTAGGAGGACGCATCCATTTATAGCCGTTGGCGTTTCCTTCTTCTTCTTCAATGATGAAATTAGAGTATCAGTTATAGCTTCGGACCAATTGTATTTTCTACATGCATCCAACTTTTCAATATATGGTACCAACCCCCAACTCATTGTGTTTCCCGTTACTGGGAAAAAAAG
Source organism: Ilex aquifolium (assembly GCA_951799425.1). Classification (NCBI taxonomy): domain Eukaryota; kingdom Viridiplantae; phylum Streptophyta; class Magnoliopsida; order Aquifoliales; family Aquifoliaceae; genus Ilex; species Ilex aquifolium. The sequence goes on from OX637394.1 coordinate 5,684,405, forward strand.
TGTTGCCAACAGATACAAACATAATAATCTAGCCAAGTCATCATACCCATTCTCACTGTCCAATTCATAAGCATATTTCAGCTTGCTTCTTATCAACGTTGTTGTTAACCTCCGATCCTTCTTGAACCAGCGTTCTGTAAATGGTGTAACTGATTTTCCATGTATCGTACAATCAATCTTTTCACACCCATCTTATATCCCAAATATTAGGGTGACATCATTAGGTCGCAGTCTCAATTTTTTGCTCCCGATATTGAATCTTGAAGTATCTGAATTGAAACATAATAGAATTTCAAGAATGCAGCTGTCACTTTTACGGCACCATGTTTTGTCCAATGTTTGGTCAATTATACATTCAAAAAGCAGCCAGAAGGGGGTCTTTTGCAACGATGTCTTGTGATAATCATTTAAATGAAGTTCTTCAATTGCCCTGATGATGGAAATCATATTTGATCTGTATTGAGGGTTGTATTTTGCACCAGTGACATTTGTATTTGTTGCTTGTGACTCTTGCTGTGGAATTTTTTTGCTGCCCCTTACAACAGGTCTGTGTTTTGAAGCTTTTTTGTTCGCCATGACCTGTTTAATGAATCAACAGCGTTAGGGTATCATACAGTTATATATGGTATATCTATATTTACTCTAACCATTATTCCACACATTGGTAACTGTTTAATTCGTTAGAATGAGATTCACCTAATTTTGTAAGAGCATCATAACTCAATTGCACATAGTATCTTAAGTACAGATACTAAGTACAGTTACCAATAGCATATATAAGAATGTAATACTTAATACACATATTAGTTTCTCAATACAGTTACAATCATTCATTTTTTGAACATTAAACCATTTAGTAACATATACTTAACACAACTACTCTACATATAATAGATACAGTTACCATTAACATATATCAGTGTTGAATGCTTTCAATCACAAGATAGTTACTCAATACAGTTACAATCATTCATCTTTGAATATTAATTGTTTGTAATTTGTAATCACAAATAAGATACTTAAAAAACATTTACATAAATATTGAATATTATGTAAGCAACAATAAAATTTGGAACTGCATTGTAAGGTCAATACAATATCAACCATCAATTTTTGAATATTAACAGTTTGTTATTTGTCATTACAAATAGTTACTTAAAACAGTTACGCAATGATTGAACAAATTAGGTTACTTAATCGTAAATTATAAACCTGCAATTTGTTACTATCAATTCACCAAAATAGGGTTTTTTTTTCCAAAATCAAACAACACAGATTGTGGAAACTAGAAAATTAATGAACGGAAAAAAAACCCAAACACTAATGTCACCTGCAATTTCCGTAGAAGAATTTGTCGGAGACGATTCACAGTTAATTGTCCGTATGCGACGAATCAGAAATTGTCGGAGACGATTCAGAAACCTCTCAATGCTCTTGTTTAAAGACGATGAACAGTATGTAGAATTCCTCTTTTTGGACGATGAACACTAACTTGAAACCACTTTTTACAGAGACGAAGAACACTCACAGGTATGGCAGGTCTGACATTCCAATAGACATACAAACTGTCTGCCGAAGAAGATGGAAGAAGATAATTAAATCCCCTTTTTCCCTCCCATTACATGATTTTTGCCAAAAAAAACGGATGGAATTCCATCGGTTCCCATATTTTTACTATTTACCAATGGCAATATCGGTATTTTTAAAAAAAATGCACTTGTACCCAAATAAGTTTTTGTTTTGTACTTTTACCTAAATAAGTCTAAAAAATTGTACCGACTTCTAAATTCCCCTTGATTAAAACAGCAATGTAGTCTATTAGCCCATTGGGCCATGGGACATTTTCTAATTTTCCGTGGCCCGAAGGTTTGGCCCATAGGAAATCCACCAATTGGTTGGTCAAAATTCAAATAAATTGAAATTTATCATTGTTATTCAAATAATGAATAGAAATCCAATTAAGGCCCGTCAAAAACCCATTAGGACTGACATAATGGTAGTCTCTGCAAGACTCACTAGGATTGAATTTGACCCCTATGGAAAGGTTGCTCTTCCTTCGGATATCGGTTTTCATTAGTCGGGCCCGGTCCTTTACTGGTTAACGAGGTGACCCGTTCTGCGACGAGCACAAGCAATTTACTGATGGTCGAACTGGCCTGACCCCAACCATTGAGATTGTAAAGTGAGAATTGCATAGGAGGAAGTATAACAAACTAGTTTGTAAATTCAACTGTCTCGTGGGGTGCTCGGGTTACTATAGATTATGCTGGGGTTGAAGATTGATCATCGGAACCACATTGATACTTGTCCTGCCACAAGCAAAGCATTCACCATTATATTGAGGTTGTTGAAAGATAATAACACTCTCAAAGTCAAATTATATAATTAGTACCACATTATTGTTTTTCACCACCCCTTCCTTACATTGGGAGGTGTTCAATCCAAGATCACCACTTGAAGGAATGCAACACAATAAAATACATGTCTTTTTTCCAAGAGAGAGACTTCCATTATTTCATGCATATAGCAATCCATTCTATACAGTCAATCAATAGCAGCATCACTTTCACCTGTAATCTTATCACCATACAGACGGCCGCCAGTTCTCATTATGGCAGGATGAAAAGCAAGAGGGTCAGATCAATTGCTTCCATTATCTCCCCATACGTTGTCCCACGCACCACTTGGAGCAGCCTTGGGTCCCACGATATAGTTTTGATTTCCGTGGGGATTATGAGGACCTGGAAGTCCACCAGATCCAGGAGGCTGAACCTTCTTGGGCTTTGTTTTAATCCCCAGCAATCTCAATACAAATCTAGCTAGCTCTCCATACAATAACCCTGAGCGATCACACAGCTGCAAATGATATATCCACTCGTCATTACGTGAAACATGCTCAGTAGATTTCAAATATTAACAGCCTGATTCTAAGTTATCATTTTGCAATTACTAAATGGGAAGACGAAAATATAAAAGGACAAACTAACCTGAAGAAGGGCACTTATGAACATGTGGAATGCCTGGGTATTCTGATCTATCAAAATTGCTATCCTGCCGAAGAAATTCACCACACCTTGCATCTGCCATCACATAAAAAGATCAATTATTAATTGGGACTAATGTGGCATATGGAAGGAGAATGACATTTTGGTCAATTTCCAGTATATTCTTAAATTAAGGCATAAGATATTTAGAGAAGGAAGAAGAGAAAGAATGGTGGAAATAGATAGAGAAACATGATCACGTAAGAGATATTAGCTAAAAAGGAGCAAGACGATAAGTATAAGCTGGCAGACAACTCTCGCCTTTTTGAGCAAAATCTCTTCTTCATCTTAAAAATGGAATGAGCCCACAGAAGATTGCAGACAAAAAGGTTAACCAAAAAGAAAATGCTTATTTTGAGTTCACAAGCAACATGTCCAAGCACGCCACAACAACAGAGAAGAAAAAAAACAAACAGAAAGAAAAACAAAAAATGTGATGAGTTTTTGCATAAACAATCCAGAGAACCCATATTCATAGCCGTTCCAGCACTATAAAGTACACTTGGGCAAACAGCATTTTGCAATGGATAAATGCCCAAACAATATGCAAATTGAAAGCCGCACATGCTGGCCACCAATAGGAACTATCAGAACGGAACACGAAAATAAATCAATATGTCAGATTGTATTGCCTTCATACATAAGCAAACTGCACCAATATATATCAGTTCCTCCAACACAACCAAAACTCCACCCCAGCTCTGTCTTTTCCCAACCTCAGTAGGTGCTGAAGAATTAACTGCAAAAACTGTGAAGCCTGCACCTCAACCAATTCCTCGAAAGAAATCTTGTGAGCTCAGCAATAACTGGCTAACCTGAGGTTTTACCATCCTCGATTAACAGGGCCAACGCCCAGCAGTGGCCTTTTCTTTTTTTCGATTCCGTTTCGCAGACAGAATATACCAACGGAAGCTATCGGTTTTGCAAGATAAAAATTCTGACAGTAGCACACACGTTGGCTTTTCTGATTCCAACTATTCCCTTATAGGTGATTTGTTTAACACTCTGTCTTTAGATTATATTGTTCAGAAGAAGGGGGTAATGTGAACTTTAACAATTGTGGAGGCATGTTTACAAATTAACAGCAACTGTTAAGCAATATACTACTCATGGATAATATATGACTTGAAGCCCTCCTGTGATCTACTAAAACTACCATCCAAAACTGTTCAATGGCAATGCCATATCCACTAGAAAATACAAGGTGCCATTCTGGATTTAGGAAGAGCAGTAATTAGCTAAAACAATAAAAAAGAGTTGAGAAGGACAACTATGCATATCAAAACAACCTGGGAGAGAGAGAGAGATGGATTGGCTTACCACCCGCAAAAAGGAGATCCAAAAGCCTGGTGGAGATGGCGGACCACCAAATGGATTATTTGGATCCTGATCGCCATATGGTCCCCCCATGCCCATGCCATAACTACCCATTTGGCCTCCAAAACCACCATTATACATTCCCCCACCATACATGCCACCTCCACCTCCACCTCCACCTCCGTAGAGCCCACCATAACCTCCTCTATACATGTTATTTCCATACAAACTCCCACCATAAGACCCTCCTCCGACTCCACCATAGGAACCATACATCCCCGATCCATAACCAGAATTATAATTCAAGCTAGATCCATAACCTGCATGGAACATAGTCAAATGATGAGCTCCATCATACACAACAAGAGTAGGTCAGTATATTGACAGAAAACTCCCACAAAAGCACATGGCTTGAGCTATCTCTTCTCAACCTCAATTTGCACCAAACTTTCCCTTGAAGCATGTAAAAGTAACACTGTCCTGTCTTCAGTTTTTATTTGTTTACATGTTGATTCTAGTACAAGGGATATCCACAAGTTCATTGAAGGCGGTCTTATTTATCCTATTGTGATATGTGAGAAAGCGAACATATTAATTTACTAAGAGACACAACATCACAAGAAAATATGGGTGGGCTGCAATAACATTTCCGAAAGAATGCAGAGTACGAGTTGTATTGTTGTAGACACGAAGAGCCTCATGGGGCAAAAAATGACTAGTTTTGGGCAAGAAAATAAAGATGCAACCTTTATATCATGAAATTGCAGGTAACAAACTTCAAAATAAGAAAAAAGATACCTCCATAAGAGTTGTTGTATGTCTGTTGCTCCCAGGGCCTAGTAGGTACAGGTCTCCCAAGTGCGTTGTTGTTTGCAATTGTGTTCCTATCAGCAGTAGCGACAATTTCACCAGGTTTTGCTGTTCCAGAAGCCTCAACTACATCACTTGTGCTGCCAGCAGAGGGGGGTTTAAACGGTGCAGGGCCAGAAGAGGACCCAACTCGTTCCCATGGTTTTGGTGGAGGGCTATTACCTGCAGTGACAAAGTAATGGTTATAAAGATACACATATTTCAGCAAGAATTTTGAGAACAAAATACAAAAAGTCATAAATCGTACCCAATGGAAAAGAAGATTCTCCGAGCTGCCAAGTAGTACTAAAGGGAGATTAATACAGCAAAAATCAGGGTTGAAGAGTACCGTTGACAAGTTTAATCATTAATGGAATTGGACATTAACCCATTGAATAACAAAGTGATGGGTGACCCAAAAAGTGCATTAGAACACATAGTAATCCCATTTATAAAGAACCCAGTCGGACCAAAATGGATAGCATTGCAGTTAAAATTGGAAAAATAACTTAAAAAACTTGAACTATATTTTTAAAGATTTCTCAATCAATTCCTGTTGCCCTTGCACAATTTCTCGAGCAACCAACAAGATATAACTAAATTCTCATCGGCAAACAATCAATTCATGATGACGTAAAACCCTAGCCATAGCAGTTGCCTCCAAACATATGTGACCAAATCCATCAAATCATATGAGAAAGAAATATACAGAAATAAAAATTAGATTCAGCTGTATGCACCTGATGATTGGGGTTTGTTCTCCATGGGAGAGAGAGAGAGAAGCTTCTTCACGTTGCAGACGAGGATAAAGAGAGAGGGAGAGAGACAGCGGTCAAAAAACTAATGCCCAGTGCATGCTAACTAGATTTCCTACAATACCCATATGATCCGTTATTTTTTACTTGGAATTTACTGTTGTGCCCTTCTATTCACACGTAACGGGCTTCACGACACATTAGCGGTCGGTGCGGCCCGTTTAAAGTAAGGCCTGCGCTTACGGCCCAATCCTTCCAATAAAGCTTCTTTTGAGAGATAAGTATACGGTTATGTTATGTGAGTAATATTTTTTGATATAATCATTCATTAACAAAGAAATAAGTGGGCAAATAGACCCCACAAAATTCAATAATTACTATCCATACAATATATAACTATATTCAAGTAAAGAAAAAATGTCTATTTTATTATTTTTTAATTTTTTTATTAAATAATTATACCATGTGACACAATTGACAGTAATAAGAGTCTGAGTCGGACAAATGATCCGTCAAAAAAATAAAAATAAAAAATATATTAAAAATTATCTTGATCCCACCTTGTTCTTGTCAGCCAATCATGTCCCCTGCCCCTGCGAGCCAACCAAGGATCATAACTCCCGTGACCACTCCGTGTTATCCTGTAAAAGTGAATGTGGAGTTTGATTTCGGAATTGTTGATCTCTTTTTTGAGAATTTTTAGTTTTTCTTTTTGCTATACACAGTTAAAGTTTGTGTCGATTATTTTTTCGAATTTAACAGTTGATCAACATGATTTGAGTTGGGTTATAACATATTCTTTTAGATATAAGAGTGCTAGTCTTTAGGGGTGTGAAAAATGATTAAACTTGAAATATCTGAATTATCAAAGGTCATACTCAACTACTGAACAATCCTACCCCCTCGGTTTGATATGATAGAAAATACAAGAGAAAATTTCAACAACACTCCCTCTAGTTTACTATATCTTCAAGAACACCCCCTATATTTTATGAATCTTCAATAACATCCCCTGTTAGATTAAAAATATTAACTATAATACAATTTTACTAAATTGCTCATTATATATTTAAGGACAAACTTCATCCACACCCCCTATAGGTAAGTATATCTTCAATGAGACCCCCTCTAGATAAGCATATCTTCAATGAGACCCCCTTTGTTTTTTAATTTTTTTTACGTATTAAAATTTGAGTGAATTAAAATTCGATTCAAGCTAATTAAAATTTATTTTTTTACATATTAAAAATTGAGCCAATTAAAAATTATATTTTTTACGTATTAAAATTTGGGCTAATTAAAATTATATTTGAGCCAATTAAAAATTATTTTGAATAGACTCAAATCAAATTTTAATCAACTTGTATTGAATTTTAATCGGTCCAAATTTTAATACATAAAAAATATAAATTTTAATAGACTCAAATTTTAATAAATCGAATTTTAATTGACACGAATTTTAATAAGTAAAAAAATATAAATTTTGATCGACTCAAAAACGAATTTTAATCGGCGCTAATAACTTGGGTAGAGTTCAAATCGACTCAAATTGTAATATGCAAAAAATAAATTTTAATAGACTCGAATTTTAATAAGTTAAAAAAATAAAATTTATTCAGCTTCAATCGAATTTTAATATGTAGAAAAATAAATTTTAATCGACTAGAATTTTAATAAAATTTTATGTAGAAAATTTACTTGAGATTTATGTAGGGGTATTTTTTATATTTTAGATTAAATTTTTTTTGTTAGAAATAATAGTTTAATGGTAGGGGTGTTAGTGATGTTTAAATATAAGGGGTATCAGTGATGTTTTTGATAATAGAAAGGATGTCCTTTAAGATATAGTAAGCAAAAAATGATGTGACTGAAATTTTCCCAAAATACAATAGATAAAAAATGGGAGGAAATGAAAGAATTTCCCTTATTTGGTGTGAAAAGAAAACAAGGTGGAATGAAAAAGAGGGTGAAAAGGTATTCCACTCCGGCTGCCAAAAAAAATCAGCCCCCTTTTAGGTAGAAAGTGAAGAGAGAAATAGAGATCTTGAGTGGCATTGGGTCAATTTACTAATATGCCTTTTAAAGCTTGCATATTCATCCATTCCTTTCATAGTAGGTTAATTTGTAATGCGGTAACTACCGACGTTTAGGAAGTGTGAGAAATAATTAAAATTGAGAGTTACCAAAAACTAGGACTCATTAAAATGTGTATGGGATTATCATTATTAATCATCGAATTAAGATATGACCAAGTGTTGAGAAATTAATTGTAAAAGATGTAGTACTCTCTATTTACATTAGTTAGTAAAAACTAAAGACGAAGACAAAGCAATAGATAAATATATACACCGAAATTGATTTCAAATTAATATAGTAAAAAATGTATCATAGCTAGACCTGTCAAGTGTCAATGAATCAGGTTTAGATCGGATTCTGACCAATTTGAATTCGATAATTGGGTGAATTTTATTTTTGTGGTTTATATCCGAATTCGTTAACAATTTAAAATTCGATTTGAATAACTTAATTAACTAAATTTTAACATATTATACTTAAATTTCTATTAAAAATTTTTAAATAATCACTTAATTTTTTTAATATTTATATAAAAATATATAAATAATTCAGAATATATACATGTATATCCAATTATGAATTCGTGAAATATAAGATATTGAATTCAAATTATTGGTAAAAAATATTAATTTATATCCGACTATTCATATTCGGATCAGATTAAGGAAAAATAAGATCTGGAAATGTAGACTAATTAAATTAAATAATTGTAAAACAAAAGGTTTTGCAACAATTATTTATTATTCTACTGAAAAAAGGGTGACTTTAAAAAGGGGGCCAAAAAAGGAGAAAAGTGATCCACTGGGGCTCTAATTTAATTTCAAGAAGTCTAATCACAGAAAATATTCCCCCCATCGATGCTCAAGTTGCTTAAATTTTAGCGAAGGATTCCATTACCAGTGTTCCGTACCCTCTCTCTCTCTCTCTCTGTATATATATATATTCGCAATCTTTTTCCTCGTCGGCTGCTTAGCTACTTCCAATTGTATAATTGTATTAAATACTGGAATTCAAAAAGTTATTGGCATAGATAATTGAGAGTGGTGGTTTCTTTGCGAGAGAAAGGAAGGTATTGGTAGATTTTGATGGCCGCGAGTGCGAACCCGTCAGGGAATAATCAACAAGGTACGAGCAATGGGAATGGCGCTACCAGTAACGGTGGTGGTGTTGCGGTGCCGGAGAATTCGGTGGTGGGCCCGACTCAGTCAGCGTTGAGGCACAACCCGGGTATCTCTGTTGAATGGACTCACGAGGAGCAGTCCCTCTTGGAAGAATTGCTCTCCAAGTCAGTTTCGTTCTCTCTATGTGTGTGTGAGTGCGTGTTTATGGCATGTATACATATGTTAGCTCATACTTACATGGGTGGGTAGTTGTGGGTTTGTCTTGATTTGGGTTTTCTTTGCTTTCTTGGAAGAATTGGTCACCCAGTCAGTCTGTGTGTGTGTTTATGGGTATGTATACATACGTTAGCTCATACTTAAATGGGTGGGTATTTGTGGGTTTGTATTGACATTGAGTTTTCTTTGCTTTCTTGGAAGAATTGTTCACCAAACCAGTCTCTATGTGCGGGTGTTTATGGGCATGCACACATAGTGTCAACTTTGTTGGTACTCCTCCTCGATTCTTGCTGGAATTTGTGATTATATTCTTGATTTTCTTTCCTTTTATGCGTGGTGTTATTTGGCTCTATTTGGGTTATCTGTTGGAATTTCGAGGTTAGCCTTTAAGATTTGAAATTAACATGCAAATCTTGAATTCTCCACAAGACAATAAAAGGGAATTTAGGTCTTCAACATTTATACATATTGATGGTTTTGACCAATAGTCATGCTATTGCCAATCTCCTTAACTCTATGGAAAAAGGGGCAAATTCGGATTACTGGTTGATATATTTTTTCGTTAAGGGCTTGAAGGATATTAACAGACAATTATGGAAGGATATTTTACTTCCCCAGGTATGTAAATGTGAATTTAGAAGATCATTTGTAGATTGATAAAAACGCATTCAATTCAATTATTCTTGCTGCTATATGGAATCTAGTAAAACATAGATTTTGCTTTTCCCAATGAAACTATTCAAGGAGAGTAGACCATTGAACATTTGTATAGATCAATGTATTTGACTTCAAATCCACAATCATGCTCTTTTTACAAGACTGATCACACTCAACAAGCTAAAAGATGGAAATTCATTTAGGGGTCAATAGCTTTTTCCTCGTGGTGTGAAGATTTGTTTCCAAACTTCTACTTGCCTTCTCAAGCAAAATTTCATATAATCCAAACAAATAAATCTTACATGGCCCACCCAGAGTAGTGGGGCAGTTTCGCCCATCTTCAGATGTTTATTAAATGACTCAAACCACTAATTCATGTGATTCGAAAAGGCTTGGTTAATTTTCAACTCAATTCTGTTCACTTAAGTCATAGCTACATGGCGTTAACTACGCAAATCCTGTTATGCACTTGACTCTGTGAGCTACTCAACTGGGTTAAGTCCATGGCAATTATGCATATTGGCATGGCCTCAACACAGCTTTTTTTGGCCTTCCTCTTGTCCTCATGGCATCCCCAATTAGCATCAATTCACTCATCTGCATTGGTATGGTCAGTGTTCTATGTTGCGCATCAAGAATTTTCTATATCTGATTTTTAACATTGTTGTATTAGTCTAGGTTCTCTATACGTTTTCATTGATAAGTATAGATGTTCCCAATATGTTAAGAAAAGGATTCCCTCATTTTTTTTATAAAGAAAAGATTTATAAGCTACAAATAACTATGGTTCTACTGGAATTTAATAAACTTAGTTAAAATGCAACAACCATGATTATTGAATTGGCATGGTTGTGCATGTTCTTTTTAGTCATAAGGTCTAAGATTAGTATATTATTACCGACCTTTAATTTTTTTTGTCCTTATCATGATTTCATGTAGTTTAGTTGTGCTTACTGTCTTTTAAGCAATGCATGCACTTCATACTAAGGTTACATGACAATGTACTGTTTTGCAGATATGCCTCAGAAACCAAGATAGTTCGTTATGCTAAAATTGCAATGCAATTAACAGATAAGACAGTTCGGGATGTGGCATTGCGATGTAGATGGATGAGCGTAAGCTTTCAATTTCCTATTGTAGTTTTCTTTTCTTTTTTTTTTTGGTTCTTATGACTATTTGGCATTGAATTTTTATCACACACAAAAAGCAAACAATATCCATTACAGAAATTTTATGAATCAGCTGAGTGAATGCCTTTCAACTTTTGGTTTATACAAAACAACTTAGCATGATATAAAAAACTGGATCCTCATACTAAGTTGTTCTTGTTTAAGCCATTTAAATATTTAATATCATATCTGTTTTGATATGTGAATTGATTGAAAGCATTATTGAGTTTGACTTAAAAAATTGCTAATGCCTATTTCAAATGTTCCAATTTGATGCATGCAGAACTTTTTCACTTTGATTAAGTTTAAACAAAACTTTTTGTTGAGGCAAATGCAATATCTGTAAGCTATATCAAACTGTCAAAGATGGGGTGGTGATACGTTGTGCCGTGTATACTTGTATAATTCTAAGTACATTATGTTAACGTGTCATTATGCATGAATACAATTGTTTTTGAAATGATATCCTACCAACCTTTTGTAAGTCTCCCAAGTCCCAACCCATAAGTTTCAAAAAAATTGAGCAAAAAATCCATGCATGCTGCTTCAAGGTGTTATGCATGGCAAGTTTGCAACACTGCTATAAGTGTTAGATACTTAGATACGACAAGTTTGCAACATTTGGGCAAGCGGATGCAGCTATGTACATGCATGATTGAACATTTAAAATTTACAGCATATAATTATATGTGCTTAGGTTCGTAGATGTGAATAAAAAGAATATATGAAGTAAAACCATAAAAAACAAAAAAAATGATAAAAGACTTTCCTTTTACGGAAATGAAAACAAGTTTGATCAAGTATAACCAAAACCAAACCAAGTCTTATGTCCCAAGGGGTCGACAATATGAGTCCGTTTTTGCCATTCATTTCGGTCATGCATTATATGCTCATGTAAATTAAATATTTTAATATCTTTTTTAGTATTTCATTCGATGTTAATTTAAGTCTACCCCTACTAGGCTACTCCTAATACGTTTAAGAGAAATTTTATTAATTTTTCTAAGCGGTACCTCTGTCGGCCTCCGTTAAACATGAACAAACTATCTTAATGTATTCTCTCTCAACTTGTCCTCAATTGGAGTTACTTCTACTATTTCTGTAATACGGTCATTTCGTATTCTATCTTTTCTAATTTTTATACACATTCATCTTCACATTCTCATTTCCGCTACACTCATTTTGTCACTATGTTGTTTCATAGTTAACCAACATTCCGTTTCATACAACATTGTTGTCCTTATAGTTGTTTGGTAAAACTTGTCTTTTAATTTTATTGGTATCCTTTTATCACATAAAATGCCAGACTCTTTCCTCCACTTAAGCCAACTGACGGTGATTCTATGAGCTACATTATCTCCAATCTCTCCATCATTTTTAATGATTGAGCCTAGATATCTAAATCGTTTACTCGTTGATATTTTTTGATTTTCAGCTTAACTTTTTCACTATGTCTACTTCTTCTATTACTAAAATTGCATTGCATGTATTCAGTCTTGCTCCTACTTATTTTAAACCCTTTTGACTCGAGTATCTTTCTCCAAATTTTTAGCTTATTGTTATTCGTGATCTGCCGTATTTTTCTTCCGGATGAGATTATTATAATTGGGAATAGGCATAATGGGCCTTTGGTTTCTCGTTAGATGCAAATTTTGCATTCTCACATTTTGTTGGGATGTATGTTTATAAGTCATTTCCACAATTGTCAGGACTTCCTACAACGGTTGTGATGAGCCAACCTAATGTAACCTTATGCCTTTGTATTGTACTGTATGTAACTGATGTATTACCAGTGGTTGAACGACCTAATTGTGATGACTGTCCAAGCATTAAAAGAACAGATTGATTCTTTTTTCTTTTGGCTTAAAAGGTTTAAAATCATATGTTGGATATGTATTTGTATTCGTGAGTGTAATACACAGTTTTTAGTTGTTTTTTTTCCATAAGATCATAGTTTAGCTTTATTTATAAATATGCGAAATCTTTTCAAAATGTTTATCTATTGGAGATGTCTTCAATTCATTTGTATGTAATACACAGTTTTTTTAGTTTTAATTTCCCAATATTCTTTTTAACTGTCACTTGTTGAAGATAAATTAACTTATTTGTGTGACTAAAGCTTGTCAGTTACTGTCTTACTGATAGAATCCATAGAGTAACCCCAAAAAAGTAATTAGAAGCGAACTGGATGATGCTGATTGGTTTGGTTGACACCTGATGAAAAGATTAAAATTATTAGAGGCATCAATTGCAATTTAATTTCCCTATTATTTTCTACTTTTAACAGTTAATTACACAAATGGTTCCTTTGTATTTCCAGAAAAAGGAAAATGGCAAACGAAGGAAAGATGATCATAATTCAGCAAGAAAAAATAAGGACAAAAAGGTATGCTCTACTAAGCTTGCTTTTCATTATCTTTAATCTGTTATTTGTGTACGTTTATAAGTACTCAGGAGTGTGCCTCTGCTTGTCTTTGTCTTGTTTCCTCATGTCTTCATTTGATAATTAAGTAATAATCACTTCTCTCTACACATTTGTCCGTTATCGTCATGCCAAGGTCACTTGTTTTTTTTTTTTGGGGGGGGGGGGGGGGGGGACCGCCGCCTCCTTGTTATACAGAAGAGCGAGGATTCAAGTAACAGGTTTTCTTGATCTTTTCCTCCCTTTTCTTGTTTGACAAATTACCATTGCATACTAAAGGGGTGTTTGCCAAAAAGTTCTACAAGCAATTGGACTATTGGAGTCATGGTTTGATTGGTGGCTTTTCGAACTCCTTAAAGGTTTCCTCATTAAACTATTGTTTAGTTCACTATACATTATGTTTCTCACCTTTAAGAGCTTGATGATGGCCATGGACTGGAGCGTTTTAGTGTTCTGTAGAAAGCTTGGTTATATACTTGTATTTGCAATTCATACCAACTCAGTCCTACACTTATCACCATTTTCAGTGTTTTTACTGGCAACCTGCTCTGGTTGCTCCAAGGTTGCCTTCAAGAAGTTCACCGATAAGTGATTTTCTCCACCTCTACCACTTTGTCTGTATCATTTGATAAATTTTGAATTTTCTTATCTCATGCACCGAAAATGTGCTGTTTAAGATCACAAAATGATATGAGACTTGCATGTGTGACAGCCTTCTCACATTTTTGAAGTGATAGATATTTAAAAGAGAAGTGGGGCCAGGAAAATTTAGGCTTGTGATTGCCCCACATAAAGCCCGTGGGGGAGACCCGAGGGTCGGAAGCCTGTAACTGAGCTTCCTTTCGGCATTTTAAGGCTCTAGCCAGAGCCTGTGGTGCCCATTTTGGGGATTGTTTGCCCTTATTTGAGTTTTTGTTGAGCTTCAAGGGTTTGTGGGGCCCATTCCAGGGATGGATGTATTTCTATTTAATTTTGGGCAGCTAATGAGCATCTTATCCCGAAGGTTTATCCCGAAGGTGCTCCTCATACGCTGTGTTTAGTCAAACCTTTTTTTTTGTCGAACTGGAAAAGATGCCTTTCCTTTTATGCTGTCACCATTCAGCAAGAGTTCACTTACAATAAAGGAATCCATTGGGATAAGAAGTCTTGAAGTCACTATTTTCTAAATTTTTATCTGTACAAAGCCATCGGTTTCCAGGTTGAATTGTCATTGTGGTTCCTATTGTATAACCCCGTACAGCCTTCATGGTTGGAGGCGGCAAAGTAGTTCTCTTGTTTTCAGTCATATTTCTCAGATTCAACCTATTGCATGTTTTAAATAATCTTTCTTCACGGTTTTGATTATTTCTTATATTTAAGTCTCAGGAAAGAGTTACAGATCCTTTGCTTAAATCTTCTCATTTGGCAAACCGTTCCAATGGTCCTTCATATGCTCCATCAGTGATTTCCATGGACAGTGATGATGGCATCTCCTACAAAGGTGGGTCCAGGCTTTTGTTTCAATTACATGAACATCCAGGGCAAAAATTGTAGCCAGGAAAAGTAATGTTGGTTGGCTGACGGATTACCATTTGTTTATTGTCTAATATTTTCTACTCTACTGATATTACCTGCATGTTTTTTCACTGCTGTGTGCTCATATGTTAGGGATAGAAAATGCATAGATCTGAACTCACTGGCAATTAGTATATGGAAAGAGATAAATGAAAAATGGGAATGTTTTGAACACATCTTAATTTTGCTTGTATAAGTAAGCTGTAAATGGTCGTGAGGGATATGGGGCAAGTTTTATGGTGTACATGTATTGATTTTGGTGGATATATTTCCAGTTTGGATATTGATGTGGTTATAGATATTGAAATCCAAGTTCAACTGAAGGATCTTAGATTATTTGTTGAGCTTTGAATTAAATTGTATTTGGAATATTCAAATTTGGTAATGTATTTTGTGTTTAAGGTTTAAAAGCTAAGTTGGTTGTATAATCTATGGTATTTGATAAACTGACATAAGTAATTGAAATTTGTATGCACAAATATGTAATGTCATTGTAAATAATATGTTAATGTGATTGATCTTAGTCCGGTAAAGTCTTTGAGTTCAATAATGATGTGCTATGATAGAGATTTTTAAATGATGAATCTCATTCTGCTTTGTAATTGGATAATAATCGGGTAAAACTCAGTGAGATGCTGTTGTAGTCTGATATATTAATTGCTTTATCTCACAATTGATGGTTTCTAGTGGGTTGCATTAAATTTATACCGATCATGAAGAAAGCATAATTTGTCCACTGAAAATAATGTCCCTAATTTTTTTTTTTTAAACACATCCATGTTCTATTTATTGTTGTTCGCCAACAGTTAGTAGAGTCAAGTTTGATTAGATTATCCTAACTCTAAGCATCCTGGAAAATGCAGATAATGCTTTTTTTTTTTTTTAAAAATTTTACCCATCATGTCTTTGTCTTTGACTTTGGTCAAAGTTAGAAAGATCAATTTGGTTAAACTAGTGTCCCATCCGCAAAGAAAGCAGCAACCATCTAAAAGATTTTTGGAAGGTGAAGTTGTGGAAAGTTGAAAGAAGTGGAGAGGAAGTGAGATGAAAAGCAAAATGAATTTACTTAGCTAAGGTACATCTAGGATGGTATCTTATGGCTGTGATAATATCCTCATCATGAAGTAGATGTACTCAAGGATATCGTATCTTAATAGCATACGCAGTTGGTCATTGACACACTTCTTCATGGAATCATGTGACTCTTCAGTCTAAGGCGTGCGACTTCTGATTCACCCTCCTTGTCTCCTTGGTTGTGAAGTGATTCAACCTAAACAAAACTAACATGTAAAGTAAGTGGAAACAGTCTTTTTAAGTTGGTAGAAACTAACTGTCTATCACTGATGACTGGCATAGGAAAGCTTTCTTCATTGTAAGCCATAGCTCTTTTTCAGTTGCATGCAAATTATTTTTTGAAGAAATATATCTAGCCAGATCCGGTGCGCTGAATGGCACTGGATTCTGCAGCTCTGTTGATGTGGCAGATCTGCTGCGTTTAAGTTACTGTACTATTTGCTTTCATCAGGTCATCTTATTTCTGTAAAGCATATTTTTATTTCAGTATTCTTTCACTACACATTGCACAAAAAAAAGTGCATTTGTGGGATCTTGGGTATAATAGCTTGCGGTTTAACAAAAATATGACCCTCGATAAATCACAACCGAGGAACATGATTTCCCAAATAGTTGGCATAAGGCTTTGTTGTGTTGAGTTGATATCTTACCCATCACAAAACTACATTTCAGAAGTCAATTTTACTTTTTTCCCCAAAAAAATCAACCAATCAGGTGAATCCTAGACCTTAAAAATTGTCATTTTCAGACACTCAACTACGTGCGTTACCACTACTAATATGTGGTCATGATCAATAAAATGTTTTCCCTTTCTGTTTCTTTATGATTATGGGTGCTTCATAGTCAGTTCATTATCATTTGCTCATTTGCAGCCATTGGTGGTGCAACCGGCCAGCTTCTTGAGCAAAATGCTCACACCCTGGATGAAATTTCTGCAAATTTTAATGCTTTTAAGGTAAGCACATTTATTGAATGACTGTGACATTCTTATTTGATTGACCTCATTGGTACGCCATTGCAGCATCACAAGCAAAAGTATTAATCCAGAGTAGTGGATTAGTGTTAGTGACTTTTTTCTTATTTTCTTACAGGTTCATGAGAATATCAATCTCTTTTGCCAAGTTCGGAATAACATCCTCGCTATTATGAATGAGTATGTCAGAAACTCTGTATGCTTATATCTGTTGTTCTGTCCTTGTTCGACACATTCCTTTCTGGCATGAGTGGGTTTTCCTTTCGCTTAGTGCATGCATGCATGTATGTCGTTCTAATCTTCAAAGGCCTATATGCAATCTTGTCTCACATGGTTGTTTCAATCCACGTGGTTGCTTGTTATACTTGTCCAAAAAGAAAAAGATTACTTGTTTATACTTGAAACTCTAGGACTTCCAGGGGTATTCAGGACCACCCTCCAAAGGAAAAGTTGTGGTTGTTGGTAGGAGTAGGAGTTCTCAAGAAAAAGATGGAATAATTACTTTGTAAAAAAGTGGAAAGCAAGAAATGTCCCCCAAAGACCCTGGATACGAGAACTCATCATCTTGATTGCCACTTTCTGAACAGTAGGGATCAGGCAATTAAATCAGGAATAATATTTGAGTTCCATATATAAGGTGGTAACGCATGTGTGCCCCTTAAGTGAAAAAATGGCCCATTAACTCTAGTGGAAGAATCACTCTTAACACTGATAATGATTCCGGGCAGCAAATTTGCAGTTCTAAGCCCATTAATGAAAGCTAATGTCAGCTTTGCTTGTGTGTATCAGAAATGTATAATGACTTTGGTGTCTATTGAACAATGTTTGTCAACATGCTGATATGAATTACATATTGCACAGCCTGAATGACTTGCCAGAGATAATGAAGCAGATGCCACCGCTTCCCGTGAAGCTGAATGAAGAGCTTGCCAACTCCATCCTTCCTCGGTCATCTTCGCAGAAGAAATCTTGATCCTGATCCCTCCATGACCTGCCTTACTAGTAATGCTTCTGATTATTCCCCTTCAAGATGGGAACTTAGATGGAAGTTAGGAAGCATAATAATCTGGTCAGTGAAGTCCGGTTGATTTTTTCAAGTTGAAATTTAAGTGCTTCTGGTTTTCTCTTTGTTTCATGTCAGAATCCTTTTCTTTCCTTTGCTTAATTTTCTTACCCTTTTGGAGTTGCTTGTTTGATTCTAGGGGTATCTAATGGAGCATGTAAATATGAGCCCATTTCATCTTGAGTTGATTGTTCATATAATATTTGGATGATAGTTAATTTAGGAGTTGCTAGCTCATATGGAATAAGTCTCTGAGTGTCATCCGCTCTTTGGTTATCTATTGGAAAGAGTCGTAATTTTTTTCCTTTCTGTCCACGAAGAAATGTTTTATATGTATTCTTGCGAAAATATAATTTCTGCAACTAAAGATTAACATGACTGAGACTATGACTAATTCATTCATAAAGGTATGTTATTGGGGTGATAAATGAGCCGAAAGAAGGAATGAATTTGAGCTCAAGTTTGTCGAGATCTTATTTTTTAAAATGAGCTTAAAAAAATATTCAAGCTTGACTCATTTTTAAAACGTAATTAATTCAACTATTTTACATATAAACGAATTGAATTTTACGAGTTATACCCAAAACGAGTCAAGCTCAGAGGAAATGAACCTAAAAATTGTTGGGCTCAAACTGGTATCATATCAATTGAGCTCTAGTGTGGCCACAAAATAAATAAATGAAAAAATTTTAGTCACAAAAACCCTTATACTTTATCATATTTTTAATGGTATTCTGTCTATTTTTTAAATCTTTACCGACACCCCTACCAGATTAATGGCACTAATTAGAATATAATTTTATTAAATTACCTATGATATATTTTAGAAAAATTTCATCTACACTCCCTCTAAATAGACATATCTTCAATGAGATCTTCTATATTTTTTGAATTTTTTACGTTTTAAAATTCGAGCAAATTAAAATTTGATTCGAGTTAATTAAAATTCATTTTTTACGTATTAAAATTTGAATCGATTAAATATTATATTTTTTTTATGTATTAAAATTTGAATTGATTAAATATTATATTTTTTTACGTATTAAAAATTGAGCTGATTGAATCAAATTTTAATCAACTCGTATTGAATTTTAATTGGCCTGAATTTTGATACATAAAAAAATATAAATTTTAATCAACTTAAATTTTAATACGTAAAAAATAAATTTTAATCAACTTGAATAAAATTGTAATTAACACGGATTTTAATAAGTAAAAAATACAAAATTTAATCGATTCAAATCCAATTTTAATTGGCGCTAGCAGATCAAGTTGAGTTCAAATCAGCTCGATTTTAATATGTAAAAAAAATAAATTTTAATTAGTTTGAATCTAATTTTAATCGGTCTAAATTTTAAAATAAAAAAAAAAATTTAATCAATTCGAATTTTATGTAGAAAGATTGTTTGGAGTTTATGTATAGGGTAATTTTGGTATTTTGGATGAATTTTTGTTGTTAGAAATGGTAGTTCAATGGAAGGGGTGTTAGTGATGTTTAAATGTAAATTAGAAGAGATGTTAGTGACGTTTTAGATAATAGAGGGATTATTCTTAAAGATATAGTAAATTAAAAGGAGTATGACTGAATTTTTCTTAAATGAATTGAGCCATAGTCGGTGGCACGAGGCAGCTTCAAGTGTACAAATAAGCTAAACTCCCAGAGGGCATTGTTTTAACTCAAGTCTCTGTACACTCACCAGAGAGAACACCACACAGGTCCACAGAGCAGACAGAAACCCAAACAGCGATCCTGATATTTGGCGGAAAGTCCCCACTGTGCTTTACAAATTACATGTAGGAGAAAGCTTTCTCTCTCTCCTCCAACCACAAGAAAAAGCCTTTCTTCTGTTAGAGAGAGATGACGGAGGTGACCATGTGTTCTTCATCGGCTCCGACGCCGGAGGAAGAGAAACTGATGATCAGAGACGTTGCTATGACTGCCGAAGCTCAAACTAAGGAAGGCGACACCTTTTATTTAATCACTCAAAGGTAAGTCTTTTAATGTTTGTTTTTCTTATTGTTGTTTGAGAAGTGCCTTCGACCTACATATATATAGGTATATATATATATATATATATATAGGTATATGTATCAGTGTGTGTGGTTGCATACATTGTCATGAATTCTTTGTGGTGTTCAGTTATGAAGGATGACTTATTTCATGGGTGCTCTCTGGTTAGAATTTTAGAGGGGTTACAAAATGGTAAAGATTAGGGTTTTAGGGGAAATTTTAATGACAAGTGGTGAATGTGTGTAAATGAATTTTTTCCAGTGTTTATGACCTCCATTTGGATTATAATCGGTTTTATGATCAATGGGAATCGTTTGAGGCTTAGAAACGATTGTAACTGTGATCTCTTACATAAATCATGTCATAAAATGAAACTGGTCTTTGTAATTTCATGGTGGCTTAGAAACGGGCAGTTTGCTAATAAGCTTGTCACGTGTATTGGAGTTTTAAGGCCTGCAAGATCTTGTTTTTTTTGAACATGCTGGAAGATCTTGTTCACTTTATCTAATCTTTATATTTCTTTGGTGAAAGGGAGTACTAAAAGTCTCTTTTCTTATATTCGCGTTGGTTGCTGACAGGTGGTGGCAAAATTGGCTTGAGTACGTGAACCAGAACCATACAAACAGTACAAATGACGGATCCTCTTCTGAGCCTCATGATTCAGTTGGTTCGTGTGCTTTGAAGAGGCCCTGTAGTATTGACAATTCTGATTTAATATATGAAACATCATCAGAGGATTCTACTATGGGTATTGAGCTCCATGACACCTTAGTAGAAGGCACTGATTATATATTGCTTCCGCAAGAAGTCTGGAATCAATTATACTCCTGGTAAGTTAGACTAAAGTTTTACAAGTTTGCTTGTTTGTTGGCGGAGACTCTTAGAATTAGAGGCATTCATAGAATTCGCATAGTGCCTTCAGGATGTCTAAAGGAAATATTGAAGAATCACAGTGTTTGCTGGGTTTAGGTATGGAGGAGGTCCTACATTGGCACGAAAAGTGATCAATTCTGGTCTTTCTCAAACAGAATTGGCCGTGGAAGTGTATCCCCTGCGCCTTCAGTTACATCTGATGCCAAAAGGTGACCACTCAGCTATAAGAATAAGCAAAAAGGTAGTATTATACTCCATGCTATGATGAACTGCTCCTTTTGTTTAAATACCCACTCTTCCTCTCCCTTACCCAGTTTATGACTTACTCATTTCATTCCAAGTGACATATATGAAAATTGAAATCTTTTGGCAGGAAACCATCGGAGAACTCCACCGAAAAGCTTGTGAATTTTTTGATCTTAGTCCAGAACAAGTAAGAGCTGATATATCACTCTAGCTAGTGCACTTTATTTTTATTTTATCTTTCTTGAATCATCTTCGTACTAGTTCTTTATAATTTTTGTTTCAGGTGTGCATTTGGGACTACTTTAGCCATCGAAAGCATGCTTTGATGAATGACATGGATAAAACGCTCGATGATGCCAACATACAGATGGATCAGGATGTGGGGTTCCTTTATATAGTGCCCAGTATAACATATAGAAATCAAGTTCTTATTAGATGTGCTTTATATTGATGAACCATGGGATCAGCTATTATATGCGTATGAAAACTAAATCTTAAGAAAGTTATGTTCGCCTTATTCAATGTTTGTAATTCTGAATGATTCAATTTCATTACTACATCACGAATAATACTAGAATTCAGCCAGGTTTCCAATTTAGATTGTTGGTCATGGAGGTCCACTTTGCACATTGATTCAAAATGGTGGAACAAAAGGTTTTGTGGTTGGAAGAGGTTGTCTGCTCATTCTTGAGTAGATGGCCAATGGATTGGAGAAGTTACTAAATAATTTCCACTGATCAGGTATTGAGATGAATTAAAAATCGTCCTGTAGGGCAAATTAAGCTGCATGACTGGATATCAAGTGGAGTGGAGAGGTTACTAAAGAATTCCCTCTGACCAGGAATTGACATGAGTTAAAAACCATCCTTTAGGGTGAATTCAACTGCATGACTGGATATAAGAGACAGAAAATTTTACATAAACTAGCACCTGCTCTTTGCTTTTAGGAGGGAGTCTAGTAGTTTGGCTTCTGTATTCTTATGTAGCAATGGTTTGAGGTACTTCTAGGTTGTAAGGCTCAGAAAGTTTGTTAAACTTCATTGGCGGGACATTTGTATTGGTGACTTGGTTATATTCTGTATACATAAAATGTGCTTGATAACCATTTTCCATCCTTCTATATACCCAGCAATAAAGCAAAAAGGTGTGAATTTGTAGGGAAACCCCTTGGTAATCACCAAAGCTTATTGTTACACGCTTTTAGCCTTTATTTTCATGCGATCTCACACTCTCAGCCTTTCACTGTATGATATGTGGACATCTACCCTGTCAAAGAAAAGCAGACATTTCTTTGACATGCGTTAATTGTTATCTGAACACTGTCGAATATGTATTGTTCAGTCTATGTATGCATATACTTTTTATAGTAAGGTGTCTTGGATACTTGTTGATCATTTGATGTATCGAGCATTGTATTGTGGTTGTTCTTTCAACTAGTAAACAATATAATGCTTGTAGTAAAGCCTGGCCTCCAAATTCACACGATTGTAGCTCCTGTACTATGTAAGGGACTGTGTTTGCTTATTGTTCGTTAGCTATTAGCTAGAATTTCCCCATGTTTTGACATTACACTTATCTTGTCGTGCAATTGCTGGAAACAGATCCTGGTGGAGGTCGTTGACAATATCACTGGTGGTTGCATGAGTTCAGTTCAGGAGAATGGATCTGCAGAAAATGGAACCTCCGTTCTTGTAGAGCCTTCTAAGTCAAGCTTTTCGATTGCTGGGGGGTTTTCTGCAAGCAAGGGTTTGTCTAGAAACGGCAACTCAGAATCGTCGCAATTTCAGAGCTTAATTTCTTCAGTTAGAGAACTGGATAAGCCATATGGGATCAGTGGTGTTAGTACAAGGGGGTCTTCTGGTGGTCTGACTGGGTTGTTGAATCTTGGAAACACTTGCTTTATGAATAGTGCGATCCAGTGCCTTGTTCATACACCGGAGTTTGCTAGATATTTTCAAGACGATTACCATCAAGAGATAAATTTTCAGAACCCTTTGGGCATGGTTGTAAGTGTCTGATTTAATGGTCAAATTAGAGTGGTTATATATGTTTTGTTTCCTGAACTTTTATTTTAGAACTCTATTACTTCTAGAATTTGGTGTAAAAACCAATATCTGTTTAGGGGGACATGCTATGTTTAAATACCGAATCAGTTATATAAGAAATTTAGCATTTCTTCAAGATTTCCCTAAGTTTTATTTTAGAAAGCTAACACTTCGAGAATTTGGTGCAAAGCCAGTCTCTGTTTAGGAAGACATGATAATGTTTAAATATCGAATCAGTCATAGAAGAACTTGAGCATTGCTGTCTTCAAGGTTTATCTAAGTTACATGATCATTCTTCATGTCACTACAAGATTTTTCTCACTCGGTTCATTTCGCACCACTACAATATCTGTCTCAACAGTCAAGTTCTGGATCTGCCTCTGCGACTTGAAAATTTTATTTGGCCGTCTTTAGGAGAGTAATGTGATTGACTGGTGGATATGCCATCATTTAGTTGATTTGAAGCTTATTATGCAGGGTGAACTAGCTCTGGCATTTGGCGACTTGCTTCGGAAGTTGTGGGCACCAGGACGAACTCCAGTTGCTCCTCGGCCATTTAAAACAAAACTTGCTCGCTTTGCACCACAGTTTAGTGGATACAATCAGCATGATTCCCAGGTTTGATACGACTTATTATGTTTTTATTGAATCATCGTTTTACTGAATTGAATGTAGTTAGCTGTCTAATGATTAAACTGTTGGGCAGGAATTTCTAGCATTTTTGTTAGATGGACTTCATGAAGATCTGAATCGTGTTAAACACAGACCTTACATAAAATCTAGAGATGCAGATGGTCGTCCTGACGAAGAAGTTGCTGATGAGTATTGGGCGAGTCATATTGCTCGTAATGATTCCATAATTGTGGATGTGTGCCAAGTGAGTACTATATTGATTTATGGTTTACGACTTGCTTACAAAGGAAACGTCTAGTTTGTGTGATGGAGTTACACTGAGTTATTCTCAAGTAGAAAATTGCATAGATGATTTCATCTGTGATATTTATCTATCTTATAGTTTGGTACGGTTTTTAAATTTCTATGTTGATGATGCTTTGCATAAGTTGGAGGACTCGTGCATGATTCTGGGGTTTGGAATGCTTGACATCATTTAAGTACTGCTTGTAGGTGTCTAAAAATACTGTATCTGGTCTTTCTACTTTATACCCTGCCTGTTAGAGGTGATGTAGGTGCAGGTAATACGCGGCGTCTAGATCTTCACCAAAGAAGGCAATTTTAAGAAAAATCTGTACATAGAGATCATTTTAGAAGACTTATCTAGAAAAGGAGAACTAAAGTAGATCATTTTAGTAGATTTTTCTGTCCCGAGGCATTCAAAACTATAAGCTGTCTTCCTTGATCTTGTGGTTGCTACTTCTTTTGTACTTCCATGTTGGATGCACAAATAGCAATTTGACAGCATTCATGGAAAAGGCAGAGAAAACCTGAGCCAAAATGTTGGATAGTAGGACTGTAGGAAATGGGTGTACTACCTGGAGGGAACTGTCATTATAGTTATTTTTGTCTTCCGTGTTACCCAGGCTTTGATAGATGTACACATTCATGGCTTAATGTTGGCTTCCAATGAAAATCTTATTCACTAGCATTCTGTGAGTATATTTGCACATAGTCAAAACTCAATTTGACGTCAACGTCAAACCTTCTTGTGTTCCATAATGGTTTGACTGACATGCACAGAGAAATAATTTTTGGCATTTGTTTGTGAATTTGGTTGGTACCCCCATTACTGTTCATTTGCTTTAGGAACTTTCTATCCTAGGAGATGATATAGCTCGAATTGCAATGCTGTGTTTCTTTTCCAGAACCTTGTAAGATTCGTAAAGTTAATCATAACAGAATCACAACTATATTATAATGAAGTAATGAACCCTTAAACTAATCGTGGGAAAATCAAATCACTATGATACTCCTCTATGACCCTTTTGATCAAAACTTTAGGTATGACTTGTGAAGGAAATATATTTTATGTTGTTATATCTCCTTGTTAGTTTAATGTTGGTTGATACCCTTAGTTTAATAGAGTTATCACTTATCATTAAGATTTCAGCTGTTTATGCGCAATGGTAAGAGTGCCCTTGGTAGAGCGTGCACTGCTGGGTATGCCACGGCTCCAACCTAGTGGTTCATGACTGGTCTAATGAAAAAAAAGTCTGCTCCCTGTCCCTTCTTATTAAAGGCATCAACGATTCAACATCCATTATGGTTTTTCCTATATATCCGATTCTTTTTTGCCTCCAATACATCTAGCATGCAAGGGAGAGACAGATAGAAGAAAGGGAGGGCACATTTTTCTTCATTCAAGTTGAATGGAGTAATTTGAATTCAGTAGAAGACATGATGAAAGAGTAAGTTGATTAGCGAAAAATGAGTTATTTACTCACCTTCGGGCAAGGATCAAAATTTCCTTTCGAAACAGTCAAAACATTTCTGTTTCCTGGAGACCGAAAGTTTGAAACGAATCAATAATTGAATTGAAATTTCAATGCTTTAAGGTGTTTGTGAATGTTTTGACATGTTTTTCCCAATATTTTAAAATGTTTTGATGTGTTTCAAGTGGAATTTCACTCGTTTGATTATTCTGTGTTTCAAAGTGAGAGTCTTTTGTAAAGAGTGAAGCTTCTCATTCAAAGAGGGGTGGATGGTTATTGAGGTTTGCAAAGTCTAAAACTTGAGCATGTTTCTGGATATTTCGTCCAATGTTTTGGAAATAAATTTTTAAGTTTTTTTATCCGTTATTATGTTTTCGAAACGTTTCCGAATTATTTCTGCTTTCTAAGTGACCGAAACAATACACCGAAACAAGTTTGTTATCTTCTCCCACCAGTATGCAAATGGAATTTTGTTTAATTATTGTCCGGTTACTTGTGAGTCAACCTTTTAGGTTTAATGTAGAAGATTATCGGTAGAAAGAGAAACTGAGGGATCGTTTGGTAACGTTTTTGTTTTCGCGTCCTCAAAAAACTAAAAAACAGAGACAATTTTTGTCTATGTTTTGTGGTAAACACGAAAACAAAAAACATGTTTGGGAGTCATTTTTGTCTATCAAATTATGAGAATAAAAACAAAAAACATGATTGGTAACTACTTCAAGTTTTATACTAAATATAAGTTGATTCTCATTTTCAAGGCCCATTGCTTAACAAAAAAAAATCCCATTTGTGACACAATCACACATGTTTCGAGCCTTTAACGACTTTAATACATACCCGATGATTTTCAATACGACACATCATTTTTTTTTTATTCAATCTACTCATTAGCTTGTTAAAGGGAATTAGAAAAGGATAAACATTTGGAATTTTTATGCAGAATGTAGATAAATCCATTGTTGTCGTTTTAAAGCGCGGGATAATAAGCCACATAGCAATAAATCAGAATAATGAAGTTGAAAGTTCCCAAACTGTTGCCTTCTACAATTTCTCAAATAAATCAGAATCATGTTACAATTTCCTTCTTTTGGTTGGCGGAGGGAGGGGCAAATAACATTCATTGATAGGTTGGACGAGAAGTACCATTGTCATCGTCATCAAGATTGTTTTTGAGTCCATTGTTCTTAAGGGCATTTACAATGGTCCAAATCTTTGTTTGGTTCTTGGAACCTTTCTTTGCAATCTCCTTGTTCACATCAACGTGGATCCCTCTTCCCTGACCTTGCTCAAGACCTTCCACCTTCAGCATGGGTCCATCATAGATCTGCACACAAAAATTTTAGGGGAAAACGAAAAAAAAATAAGGGTCCATCACATACAAATACAACCATCACAGATCTGGCCTTGTGTATATATATATATATTACCTAACATTCACAGATCTGGTATATTTGAATGGATCTAGCATATATTTGAATGGATACATTTACCTTTCACCAAACTGGTCTCAAATCGATGGAGGACACACACAGGACCAGCAGATGGAGGATCGTCAGGAGATCTATGATTGGAAGCCTCTTCATCGACTCAGCTGTTGGGCTCACGCCATCGTGGAGGAGAAGAGGGTCGCTGAGAGAGAGAGAGGAGAAGAGGGTCGTTGAGAGAGAGAGAAGACAGCGTCGTTGAGAGAGAGAGAGGAGAAGAGAGAATCGTAGAGAGAGAGAGGGGAGAAGAGAGTCGTTCACAGAGAGAGAGAGGGGAGAACGAAAATGAAAAAAGACCACACAGTCCCCATATTTATAGTTCACCAAATGCTGTGGTATTTTGTGGCTAACAAGAGTCGAAGTTGAGACCTCATTAAAATGCCAAACGCGTGTTTTGTGTTTTGAGTGTTTCTTGGAACACAATTTTTTTGTTCCCATTTTTTTGTCTTTGTTCCCGTTTTTTCCAAGACAACTAATATAAAACAAAAACAAAAATAATACCCAAACATATTTTTGTTTTCATTTTTGACAAAAATTAAAAACAAAAACACAAACACACAAAACAAAGACAATAAACAAACAGCCCCTGAAACTCTAATTTTCTTTATATCACTGCATATGTATGTTATCTTTTGCATATATAGTCTATATTTAGTAGCTAAAATGAATAAAACCAGAAGGATTTTCATTATCAATTTGGAACACTGATCAGGTTTCCCTCACGTCAATTGCTCCAGATCACTTTTTCCTGCAATTTAGTGCTCCAAATTTGGTTATTTGTTTATTTTTTTTCATTGCTTTGGTTCTAGTGGATACAACTGCTAAAGACACATGAATATCAGTTTTGCTCCGGATCACGTTTTCCTGCAATTTTGTGTTTCTAAGTTTCATTATTAGTTTATGTTATCTTATTTTACTTTTATGGATACAACTGGTAAAGACACATAAATATCAGTTTTGCTCCAGATCACATTTTCCTGCAATTTTGTGTTTCTAAGTTTCATTATTAGTTTATGTTACATTATTATACTTTTATGCTTGTCCATACAACTGCTAAAAGATACAACTTCAGTACTGCCCCTGCATTTACATGCGAGTGTTTGTCAACTGACAGGGCCAATACAAGTCAACTCTAGTTTGTCCTGTATGTAATAAAATCTCTGTTACATTTGATCCCTTCATGTATCTTTCCTTGCCACTTCAATCTACCACCACTCGTAGTATGACGGTGACGGTTTTTACTTGTGATGGAAGCGCATTGCCAGTTGCTTGCACTGTAACTGTTCCAAAGCAAGGACGTTGCAGGGACTTGATCCAAGCACTTAACAGTGCCTGTTTTTTAAAGCAAAATGAGAAACTTTTGCTTGCAGAGGTAACACTGTTAGTTTCAGTAATATGGCTGATTATGGATTTTTTTTCATATATTTAAGTTCAGTAAAGTTATAAAGTTATTTGACTTCGTTGTTACAGATAAGAAGTCACCTGATTCATAGGTTCTTGGAAGATCCTTTGATATCATTATCATCCATAAAAGATGATGACCACCTTGCTGCCTACAAAATTCCAAAATTCGTGAAGAATACAAAATTTCTTCAGCTGATACATCGTCGGGAGGAACGGTAGGCATATCTTGTTCACATGTACAATATAGAATTTCAATGGAATGGGCCTATTTTCTATTTAAATAGGCATCATTTAAAGAAAGAAATTATAACTTGCGGTTTAACATAAAGTATGACCCTTAACAGAGCACAATGGTTAAACAAGTTTCATGTAGCTAACACAAAAAATGTTGGGGCAAGGTTTGGTATTGAGGCATCATGCAACCACCGCCACTCTTTAACTGATGAGAAGGGAAGGATACCGTATGGTTGACCAGTCTTATAGTTCAAAAACATTTGACTGTCATTGCTTTACATCTATTTAAACATTTGTCAGGAAGGGAAGATTCTTAGGGTCCCCAGAAGTTGTTTTTTGGGCACCATGATGCCATTTACTTTCCAAGAACCAGTCAAACAGTTTGTTGTGTCAAAATGTATTAAAGTTGGGTTTTCTGGCAGTACAATGTGTTAAAGTTCTCATAAGTGATTTTCCTTGCTAGTGTCAGCTATTGTGTATCAAAGTTCTCATGCTGTAATCAGTTTATTTTGATACCGTTGGCCTCTTTTAGGGAAACTGGTAATGCCCAGAAGACAACAGGGTGGAAGCCTTACGGAACACCTCTTGTTTCACCAATCTCATGTGATGATGTAATTACAAGAGGTGATATACAGTCAATGGTTCACACATTGCTCTCTCCCATGTTGAGAACTGAGAATTTGGGACATCCTGATATTGCCGATGCTAATACATCATCAGCAGCATCAGATCCCCCTCGGCCGATTAGTTCAACTGAAGCATGTACAGACTTTGTTGTGGCTGGTTCAGATCAAAAGGATGGTGGCAGTAATGCAGTGGTCTCAATCAAACTTCCTCTACAGTTGGTTGATGAAAATAATGCATGCATTGACCTATCAGTAGGAGAAGAGAAATCTGTCAAATTGTCCACGTCATCAATCTCAATACTTTTATTTATTGATTGGTCACAAAAGCTTTTGGAGAATTATGACACTCATTACCTGGAAAACTTGCCTGAAGTTTTCAAATATGTGCCTGCGACCAAAAAATCTCGTACCGAACCTCTCTCTTTGTATACTTGCTTGGAAGCTTTTCTACGTGAAGAACCATTGGTACCTGAAGACATGTGGTTAGTTTCTTTGTCCTCTTTTTCACTCTAAAAGGCATATCATGATAGAAATGCCTGTATCTGTGTGTGGTGTATTTATGCCTTCTATTGTCATTGATTGGTTCAGTATGGATTTGTTTTTTCGTAAGATGTCAGTTCTGAGATTGAATCCCAACCACGTCAATGTAAGCTAGTTGTCCGAAGATTTGTATTAAGTTCTCTGAAAGCAGGCGACAAATTTCCCATTAGGCATTCTAAAAAAACATTGAGCAATCAACCAGTACCTTGGGAGCTCTCTACCCCGTGAATTTTTTTGGTTGGTTGAGTAGCATGATCACCTGTGTAATGCTATCACTATGTAGTTTGCAGTAGTGTTTTTATTCTTGGAGATCATACGGATGTAGATCAGTGTAATATATAGCTCTATTTTTAATGTGCCGGGAAGTGAAGCTGGAGGCAGTAAAATACTGAAGAACTTACGAGTTAAGATAGTTTGCTTTCCATTTCCCACAACTTTGCACCACATATTCTAACATATTTATTGTTTATAGTTGCCTGTTGGTACTGCTTGAGATAGTGCAAAAATCCCAAATGCTGGAAGAAAACTATTCACGAACTTATACGAGAATACTCCATGCTTAATTCAAATTCCCTAGTATTATTTTATGAACACGGATTTTAAAGTTGTTCTAATCAATGGGAAGGGTGTATGTGCGAATTAATTTTTTGTGGTATAAAGAACTCGATGTGTGTTGGTGTATGATAGAGAGAGAAAGCGGGAGAGTTTATGCTGTATGCGCTCCTCCAAGTAGACTTAATGTATTATACAATGTTTTGAAGGTATTGTCCTCAATGCAAGGAGCGAAGGCAAGCAAGCAAGAAGCTAGATCTGTGGAGGCTTCCTGAGGTGCTTGTTATCCATCTAAAGAGGTTCTCATACAGCAGGTCAATGAAGCATAAGCTGGAAACCTTCATCAACTTCCCTATTCATGACTTTGACTTGACAAATTATGTAGCCAACAAGAACAACTCCCGACGTCAGCTTTATGAACTCTATGCCTTAACCAATCACTATGGTGGCATGGGAAGTGGTCACTACACTGCACATATCAAGGTGATGTAAAACTGCTTGTATCATACCCTGTTGTATATTAGATTGTTTATAGTGCTGCATGCTATCGTTGCTAGATATCCTAGGGAAATTCATACAGCATAATCTGTGTGTTAAACTGCGGGGAAGATCTAAGCATCTGCAGACAGGGATGTTGGTTTTTTACTTTCCAAGACCTGTAGTTTTTCTTATCTTGGATGCCCCTGCTTTTGAGAGCATTGCCTAAGTCAGCCCATTCACCTGAGTTTCTTATGGAGATTCTTATTCTATTGAAGAAGTCAATGACTCGTATTATTTCTTTGATCTGCAGCTTCTTGATGAGAATAGGTGGTACAATTTCGATGACAGCCACATATCACCCATTAATGAAGAAGACGTAAAGTCGGCTGCTGCTTATGTGCTATTTTACCGGAGGGTGAAAACTGATGACGCCTCTGTAAGTAATGGAGCACAGTCCTCTGCAGGTCACAACAACTTTACCTCTGAAAAGTAGCCTCCCAAGGTGTGTATACAGTTCACAGTTAATAGGGTAATCCTCTTGTATGTATTGATTTTGTAATCCTCTTCTAAAATATTTACCAATTTACAAGCCTTATGGTGTTTGAGGAAGTCTCTGCCTGTTTAGGAAAGGCTAGAGAGAACAAACGGTTATCTCAATATAGATTATTGTATTATGAATCCGAGATCTCTTCTTCTTCTTCTTTTTTGTTGGGGCACCTAGAGGTGAACCCTAACGGCTAGGCTTTAGAAATAATGCAACTCCCTTGTCTCCATATGCGTTCATTCGTTGTTTTCTCTTGGCAATCGCTACACCCTTACCTCACCTTAAGAAAAAGGTTGTCAATTGAGTTGTATCGTGTTATGTTTGGTTTGTTTTGTTTTGGATGTATGATTTTAGGTTCGTATCGTGTTTATGTCACCATAAAACCATGACATAAACACCACAAATTGCAGGATTAAGACTTCCTTTTCTGTGAATCAAATTCATTACATATTGGTCCCTTTAAATTCGAGAATAAAAAACTAGGGCATTATCAGCAGCAAGCCAAGAGGATTTGAACCCACTTTTGGAAAAGAAGAAATCTAATGTGTCAATGTCAATGCATTTGACCAACCGATTGAGAGATTGAATTAATTACTCACAACCTGATTTGTGTAGGTTAGAAGCCAAAAAAAAGTACGATAGCTCGATTGATTACATTGATCGCTCCATTTGTTTTCTTGGTGGAAGGGTTCAGATTCAGTGAAATGAATGAACGAGAGTTGTTTAAGAAAGGGGCAGAACATCGTTCTTTGTGTCAGTAAAGGAAAAAACAAGATATTGATTCAGTCGGAGATAGACTTTTCGATGAGCGAAAGTAGATACGCAATGAGATTTATCCTAGATTGATTGTCTTAGTGCTCTATATCTAATCGTTATGTCTCTTATTGTTGGGAAAATCAATCCGAAAACAGTAAATCTTTCCTTGTTCGTTCTCCGAATGATAAAATTGACCAAAATGTAATTCTGCAATGATTTGTAAAATACTCGGTCAAGACATAAAAACATTAAAAATTGATCATTTTTGGGATTCATGTCAGGTAATACAAAAACATAATTATGGAAGTCAAACGATATGTGGATCTTATTTTTCTGCTTTATTATGGAGCAAAACAATCCATCTGCTCACTTCAACTACAACATCACATCAAATAGGATCATATGAAACTGAAATATTTTGAAGCAGATAAGATGATCTACTCAAATTGAACTTCAAAATCACACCAAATAGTTTACATGGAACTATCCTATTATGAAGCAGATCAAATGATCTACTCATTTCAAGTTGAAAATCACACCAAATTAAAAATTACATAGATAATGAAAGTTGAATCACATTCACATAACATGATGGTCGTTCACATTCATCATCAGGAAGATAGCTTATTCATGGGCTTGTGTAGGTATCATCACTTCAAGGATTTCTCTATCTCAATCACAAATCGATACTTCACGTCTCTCTTCACTAGCCTCTTAAGAGCTTCATTTATATATTGGATTGAAATCAGTTCAATCTCTGGGTATATTTTGTGAGCTGCACATAAATCTAACATTTCTTGCCTCTCTTTTAAACCACCTGTTACACTCCCGGAAATCGATTTCATACCTGCTACCCAGAAAAAAATAATCAAGAATTCTCTTTACAACTATGACTAGGGTTGGGAAATCACATATTCTAGTCACGCATGCTTCACAATTACGAGTTTTTTTGTTTTTTGTTTTTTTGGTGTAATTCACAATTACAAGAGTCTTATGCATGTTCCAAGAAAATATAGCTGCCATAATTATCTTGAGTTCAAGAAGTTTGGTGATACAAGTACCTCTAAGAAGACTGATGGGACTGAGCTTGACTTCACTTGGGGCGCCAACCAAGACGAGGGTTCCAGCAGTCTTCAACAGGGCCATTTATGGATCAAATGGGTGATCCCCAGAAGCTGTGTCAATTATAAAGTCCAATGAATTTGCCAGGGCCTGCATACAAGTGGATCAAACTTTTACATGCCCTGTTTCTCAAATTGTTCATTATGGCACTTTAAGGCTGGCTGATAACATCTTATTCCGGAAGTAACGGACTTAGATCCCCTACAATACATTTTTTTTTCAATTTTTATAGATAAATCAAGTGACATGATTTTAAGTCAGGACTCATTATAGATATGCAGGTCGGTGGGTGTTTCACCATTGAGATGGAAATTATGGAACAACATCTGGAATTCGAAATCCATAAGTAACTCATATCATTTACCTTCATCTGTTGTTCATCTGATGAGACCACAAATTTGTCAGCTCCAAGAAGATTCAGAGCTTCCTCTTTCTTAGACATGCTTGTGCTGAACACCGTTACATTCAATCCAAAAGCCTTCCCAAACTTGACAGCCAAGTGACCAAGGCCTCCAAGCCCTATCACCCCAAGTGATTTTCCAGGTTGGTTCATCTTGTGCCTCATCATGGGACTGTACACAGTAATTCCAGCACACAACAGGGGAGCTGCTGAGGCCAATGGGTAGCCATCAGGTATTCTGAAGCAGTACCTGTAAGTCCAAAACAATAGCAGTACCCACTTAACTTTGATTCAGATATGAAATTTAGGAGTATATAAGAGCTACTTATAACTCATTTAAAGCCGAGTTATGACTCAAAAAGGTTAGTAATTGACTCAATTGAGTCAAGTTACGACAATATTCATTTGAGAACAAAGTAACTACTTTTCGATTGGAACACATAACTTAGTGGGATTCAAATTAAGGATGGATAAGGGAATGACAAATATGTCTAGCTTGCCATGACTGGGGGTTACCTTTCATGAACAACATAGTAGCTGGAATATCCACCTTTTGTGACAGAACCATCCACATCAACAGAGTTAAATGTGAGTATTGCTCTTTTTTCGCAATGGACTTCCCCATCAACATTGCAATTTTCACATTCCTTGCATGAGTTAACATACGTTCCAACTCCGACATGTTGGCCAACTTTGAAACGATGGACATTGGAGCAAACCTCTTTCACAACTCCAGCAATTTCATGTCTGCTCAAATATAGTCTCATCAGACATCAGTTGATGAAAAATATGAGTAACCCTTCTTTGTATTATCTGAAATATTTCAAGTGTAATTTGGGCATATCAATCCTAACTAACCCGAAATATTTAGTATTTGGTCAATGATTCAAGTATTTGGATTGGATTTGGACAAAAATATCTCAATCCGATTCAAGTACTCAAGTTGTGGCTTCTGATTTTTGAAATCTAAGCCGAACTATAGAATTCAAGATTAATGGGTTGTGTACTCTTAGAATCAATACCCAAATTGCACTCGATTTGACAGTGAATTTCAGCCCTAAAATACTTCAATTTTTAACCCAAATGAATCGGATTTGAGTTGAATTCCCATACCCTGGCACCAGAGGATACATTGCATCCCCAAATTTATTCCTGGTCCATATTACATCAGCATAACATACCACAATGAGTAATTGTTAGCAAAACATCGTCATCTCCAACTGCCCTGTATTGGGTTTTATCCCCAGAGTTAAAAGGGTCAGTAAATCTGTGTAATATGCTGCCATGTACAAAAATTGAAGCCCGCAAAGAGAAGAAAAAGATCCCAGAAAACGAGCAGAGAGAGAGAGAGAGAGAGACTGTCAATAGGAAAAATATAAGCAAGTTTTCATACCTTCGTGCAAACTTGTAAGGTGAGAGAAACCCAGATGAATCTCTTGCTGCCCATCCAAGACAGTCCTCCTTCACTTCTAAACTCATTTTAGCTGCTTCTTTTTTTTCCTGCATGAACAACCTCAATCAATGAGACATATTCTATTTCAATAGATTTACGAAACAATAATGTTATTTGAACTTAATTTGTTGACGTAATTCTTCACAAGTATTTGATTAGTTGCGAGTCCTAACATATATTAGTATCCGTTATCAATCTAATGGGTATGAATAAATAAGTGAGCAAAAAACAATGAAAAGACGATTTCTTTTGTATTTAGCAGACTCTTTAAAAAAAAACAGAAAAGAAAATTGCTGGGTCAAAAACCCAGCACATAAAAAAGAGAAGAATGCCATAAGCATATATACTACTCAGTACTCACACAAGGAGAAGAATGCCACCAGATTCCGAATGCAGATTGTATATGGAAGTCACTCTCTCTCTCTCTCTATCTTTCTCTCCCTCTATTTATAGAACTACTGGGTGTGTCTTCACTTTTAGCTTCTCTTAACAATTCTTGGATGTGAAGCCATCCCACTGTTACTCAAAAACTGTCAAATGTGTATTGTTTTTGTTTTTGGTGCAATGACTTTGAGAGTTTTCTTGACGTAGGCGGTGACATCTTTGTACAGTTAATTGGAATTTTCAGCAGAGATTGATTAGTTCAACCTAAGCCAAATATAATTGGAAAAATTATACCCACATCCCTTGAGGTTTGTCACTTAATCATCTATATTCTTCGACATTTAAAATATTACATACAAACCCTCTAAAGCTTGTATGCGTGTAACACATAGACTTCTGCCAGTGTGGTTAATGTCCGTTAGTAAATTATATCCAGACCTCTAAAATTTGAAACATGTAATACTTAGACCCCTTCAAGTTTAAAATATTATTGTTAGACCAAAAATACTCTAATTAAAGATAGAATATCAAATATTTTAAATTTTACAACAAAAATTCATGTTCTATTATGTCATTTATTTAAATAAAATTAAAAATAAAATATATTTTTTCTTTAAGAAATCATAATTAATACTGTTGATGCCAAAATTTGGACGACATTTACGTTAGTTTGGACTTAAACTAAATGAACTTTTCACGTTGAGTCAATTTTTTCATTATCAAGTACGAACATATAAAATATGCCTAATCAACACATTTGCATATTCCATTATATTATCCATTGACATAAAAACCAAACAAAATTTCAATTTTTTGAGGAAATAGTAATGTGTATAAATATATCAAATAACTCAATTCAACACTCATTTGCATACAATTAGGGCTGTCAAAATTCGACACGACACGATTAACCGACACGAATCGACACGAATTAAACGGGTTTGGGTGAGATCTTAACGGGTTTGGGTGATAAACGGGTTGACACGCCAAACACGTTTAATAAACGGGTCGTGTTCGGGTGAGACCTGTCAAACCGTTTATCACACGTTTACCCGTTTAAATAAAATTAATATAATAATAAATTAATAATTATTTTAAAAAATTAGCAAGAAAAAAATAAGTAAATAAATTAATACAAAAAAAAGAAGTAAAGTAGTAGTTCAAAGACAAAGGAGGAGAGATGGGGAGTACTTCAAAGACAAAGGCAAACTAATGTCTTTTGTTTTTGTCCCACATTGGAAAATGAGGGGAGATGGAGAGGATTGAGTTGCCTATAAAAGGCAATTGCCTCTTTAAATTTTTTTTAAGCCTTCAAGTATGTTTTTTATGAGATTTGGCTAAAAATTCCTCTTTTTTGAGGTAAGTATAATTGGCAATAAAAAAAAAGTGGAGTATTAAATTTTTTTAATATAATTTTTTTAAAATTAAATGGGTTAAACGAGTCGTGTCGTGTTACCCGTTTATTAAACGGGTTGTGTTCGGGTTGAGATTTTTCACCCGTTTATTAAACGTGTCGGGTACGGGTTTACATATTTTTCACCCGTCACCCGTTTAACCCGACACGTAACCGTTTAACCCGACACGTTTGACACCCCTACATACAATTATACTGTCTATTCGAATAAAACTAAAAACTCAAATAAGATCTTTAATTGGGCTAATTTGGTCGTTTAATAAATTCAATTAGTTCCATAACTAATAAGGAGTCTAAGTATAATATTTTAAATTTGAGAGATTTAAGTGTTACATGTTTATAAATTTCAGGGAGTTTGAGCGTAATTTATTAATGAATAAACTAATAGACATTGATGACAGAGTGTTACACGCGTATAAACTTTAGGATATTTGTGTGTAATATTTTAAATGTCAAGAGGTCCAAGTGATTAAATATAAATGTCATAAGATTTGGGTGTAATTTTCCTAATATAATTTGATCTGACGTCGGCTATGACCTAAGCTTAAGAACAGTTTCAAATCATAGCTCGATAAAGATAAAAAGAAAATGCTATTTGGATCTAATTTGAAGACCTAATCTAGGGACTAGAAATGGAAATTATAATTAATTATATGAAGAACTTTTTTGATATAGGCATATTGCTATACAATAATCCACTCCAAAAGTTTAATAATTATGGTGACAGTGAAATTCAAATACATGATCTCTTGTTTTAATACCATGTTAAACAAAAATTATTGAAAATGATGTAACTCAAGTATTTATACTTCAACAAATATATCATATTTATCTATTAAACAAATGAGGGAATAAATGATTCCTCCATTGAAAGTGTATCACTTCTATTTTCCATCTTTTTATTTTTTCATTCACCCCACCAAACACACCATAAGGGAGATGAGAGGTTTAATGTCCTTATTATGAAATATTTATACAAAAAGGGAGCTAGATTATTTATCTTAAATTTTTCGCGGCTCAAATCGTTTGAAGATTATTGATCCGATGGTCTTAATGAAATTTTTTTACCCCAAACTACTTTTTGAAAAAAACTTTAATTCTTTCCACAACTCTAAGACTCCAAACTCTCATATCTCTTTTTCTCTATCTTATACTATCTGATGCAGTTCACACGTCTCTCTAACTTATTTATTTGGTTCAATCATCTTTTACCCTGCACTTTTTTTATCTTTCTCTTATTTGCTCGTTTATTGTGTAATTCAACAAGGGTTTTTTGTTTAAGGATCATATAAATATTTTATTTTTTCTCTGGTTTTTGCTATTTTCTTTTGAGTTTCAGTATTTTCTATTTTTTTCTTGGTCAAAAGGTAGTATTGAACCTAAATCACCTTTTTTCAGTTGTCATGAGTTATTGGTAAAGTCAATACAACAACCACATGACTTGGGGTTTATGCATGGCATATTGGATTTATTTTGGATATTAGTATTTGTTGTTAATCTACTTTCTCCCTGTTGAAGTTTGAGCTTTGATTTTGTATTTATGTGGTGAAAGAGAAAAAATTGGTGCATTTCTTCCTTTACTGGTTGTCTAAGGCTTACCATTATGATTTTATTTAATAATGACTTTGATAATTTGGTCTTTCTTTACATTTTGACAATAATAGGTGATCATGAATCCAATTGAGTTGTAGATCTCGTCAAAGACCTCGAGGAATATCTCCTAAAGATTTGCTACAATTAAAATCACGAACGGTTACCCGTGTGTGAATTTTGAAAGTTAATTAGCTTAAATTAAATTTGAATGTTTACTTTGTTTTTCTCCTTGCTTGGTTTTATAATGTTGTGATTTTTAAATTGTGATTTTCAGAAAAATGCAACTTCGTTGATGCTTTAGAGTTCGATTTAGGTGGATACTCAGAAGGTTAAATTTGTTTTATTTTATTATGCTTACTGTTGAATTAAAAATTATATAGTGAAAATAAAGGATTATGTTTTAT
This sequence comes from Ilex aquifolium, assembly GCA_951799425.1. Taxonomy (NCBI): domain Eukaryota; kingdom Viridiplantae; phylum Streptophyta; class Magnoliopsida; order Aquifoliales; family Aquifoliaceae; genus Ilex; species Ilex aquifolium. The sequence goes on from OX637394.1 coordinate 5,723,647, forward strand.
TTAGTCGAAAGGTCTATTTTTTGTATTTTGTTTGGTTTCATTTATGTGATTATGTAGTGGAATGGCAGGACGTGAGGGATGATCTCCTCCTTTCCAGTTAGCAATCTACAAGTGTTTTTTGCCTCTGTTTTTGGTTTCATTTAGTACTTTTAATATCACTTTAGGCTTCAGATAGTCTTGGACCTCCCTTAGTGACTAATTACACACGTGGATTTGTGTGCAATCGCCCATAGTGAGTGACAATAAAATTTCAATCATTGTATCGTGTTAATTATTCAATAATTTTTTTTTATTTTATCCTTAATTGTACTTGCTAAAAATTAAACAATAAAACTTGACCCAAATTCTTACTCAGACCCGTGACCCGTGACCCATGATCAGTATCCCTTCCCTTTTCCCTACCCCAACCGGACAACCAATTTTTTCCCTCACTCCCAAACCCTAACATCTCGCCATTAAACCATCACACCACCATTGGGAAAAATAAGCACAGCTATTCTTATCAAATTTTACTTATCAAATCGATATGAAGTGTTAAATTAGTGAGTCTCGTTAACTTTTTCTGATGAGACTTACTATTGTTGCATATTTCTATTATGTACTTTCTATGAGAGTTGTCGTTGATTTATTTGTAGGATTTCACTATTGAGTAAATAAAATCTTTGGTCGAACATATCTAAAATTTTAGGTCAAATTATTTTTGAATCACTTTTTTTCGAATGAATTTTACCTTCTTTCTCATGCATAGGGCTTTCAGGTATGCGACGTCGCACTCCAAATTATCCGGATGCTTACGCGGGATGGAATACTCTTAGCTGACCTTTACTACAAACATTTATTTGATAAACAATATTTGATAAACATTTCAAAAAAAATCTTTAGTAAAAAAATTGGTAAGCATATATTTATTCCGAAATAATACTCACATTTTGGCCCTCGTTTAGGGTATCTCTAATGTTGATCCAAATTCAAATTCAAATTTAAGTAAAAAATTGAGTAAAAAGTTTGATTTGATATTAACTTCTCCAACAAACAAATTCAAATTTTGATAAAGGGCAAACTCAAATTTAAAGTAGGACAAACTCAAATTTAAATGAACATGAAATATGACCATTAGATCTTTTAAAAGAGTTAAATCTGATCATCGAATATTTGAGTAAATATTTGAGTCTGCCTTGATTTGAGTAAAAAGTTGAGTCCCCTTCATTTGATATAAGTTTGAGTCAAAGATTGGAATTTATTTTTAGTCTGTTTTTACTCAAATTTAAATTTGAGAAAGGGTTTGAGCAAGAAATGGAGATGGCTTTACTGAGCATCTCCAACCATGACTCAAATTTAGACTCAAATTTGAGTAAAAAGTTTGATTTGGTATAGAGTACTCTAATGAGTAAATTCAAATATCTACTCAAATATTTTAAAAAATTCTCTTATTGTCCCAAAACTTATTTTTTTTTTTTGGTATCATTCAAATTATAATATTTGATAAAATAAATAAAACTTTCATATCTCTCCAAAAATGGGTAATTCAAAAAAAATGAATTTGTATACAACATTATATGAGAATAAAGAAATCACCATAGAATTCTAAGATTGTTCTAATTTTTTATCATTTTTTTATAAATCCAGATAAAGAAAAAAAAAAAAACTATTTTGACATAGACTTGGTCTGAAGAACACAAAAACATACGTTTTTAACAAAAATTGAAGATTGAATATTGAAGAAATAAAATGAAGAGTTTTCTCTTGGCAATCGGTACACCCTTACCTCACCTTAAGAAAAAGATTGTCAATTGAGTTATATCGTGTTATGTTTGGTTTGTGTTGTTTTGAATTTATGATTTGAGGTTTGTATTGTGTTTATGTCACCATAAAACCATGACATAAACACCACAAATTGCAGGATTAAGACTTCCTTTTCTGTGAATCAAATTCATTACATATTGGTCCCTTTAAATTCGAGAATCAAAAAACTAGGACATTATCAGCAACAAGCCAAGGGGATTCGAACCCACTTTTGGAAAAGAAGAAATCGAATGCGTCAATGTCAATGCATTTGACCAACCGATTGAGAGATTGGATTAATTACGCACAACCTAATTTGTGTAGGCCAGAAGCCAAAAAAAAGTATGATAGCTCGTTTGATCACACTGATCTCTCCATTTGTCTTTTTGGTGGAAGGGTTTAGATTCAATGAAATGAATGAGCGAGAGCTATTTAAGAAAGAGGCAGAACATCGCTCTCTGGGGCAGCAAAGAAAAAACAAGATATTGATTCAGTCGGGAGGTAGACTTTTCGATGAGCGGAAGTAGATGCACAATGAAATTTACCCTGGATTGATTGTCTTAGTGCTCTATATCTGACCTATTGTTAGGAGAAATCCCTTCCTGATTAAATCAATCCGAAAACAATAACACTTTCTTTGTTCGTTCTTCGAATGATTAAATTGACCAAAATGTAATTCCGCAATGATTTGTAAAATACTCGGTCAAGACATAAAAACATTAAAAATTGATCATTTTTGGGATTCATGTTACGTACCTAATTATGGAATTCAAGCGGATATGGATTTTGTTTTTCTGATTTATTATGGAGCAGAACAATCGATCTGCCCAATTCAACGACAACTTCACATCAAATAGGATCATATGGAACTGTAATATTATGAAGCAGATCAGACGATCTACTCAAATTGAATTTCAAAATCACACCAAATAGTTTACATGGCACTGCCTTATTATGGAGCAGATCAAACGATCTACTCATTTCTAAGTTGAAAATCACACCAAATTAAAAAATACATAGATAATGAAAGTTGAATCACATTCAACAAAAAAAAATCACATTCACATAAAATGATGGTCGGCCACATTCATCATCAGGAAGATAGCTTATTCATGGGCTTGTGTAGGTATCATCACTTCAAGGATTTCTCTATCTCAATCACAAATCGATACTTCACGTCTCTCTTCACAAGCCTCTCAAGAGCTTCATTTATATATTGGATTGAAATCAGTTCAATCTCTGGGTATATTTTGTGAGTTGCACAGAAATCTAACATTTCTTGCTCCTCTTTTAAACCACCTGTCGCACTCCCGGAAATCGATTTCATACCTGCCACCAAAAAAAAATATATCAAGAATTCTCTTTACAACTATGATTAGGGTTGGGATATCACATATTCTAGTCAGTCTTCTTTTTTTTGTGTGTCCTTCACAATTACAAGAGCCTTATGCATGTTCCAAGCAAATATAGCTGCCATAACCATCTTGAGTTCACGACGTTTGGTGATACAAGTACCTCTAAGAAGACTGATGGGACTGAGCTTGACTTCACTTGGGACGCCAACCAAGACGAGGGTTCCAGCAGTCTTCAACAGGGCCATGTATGGATCAAATGGGTGATCCCCAGAAGCTGTGTCGATTATAAAGTCCAATGAATTTGCCAGGGCCTGCATACAATTGGATCAAAGTGTTACATGCCCTGTTTCTCAAATTGTTCATTGTGCCACTTTAATGGTTGGCTGATAACATCTTAATCCAAAGTGACGGATTTGGATCCCACTTGACATGATTTTAAGTCAGGACTCATTACAGATATGCAGGTCGGTGGGTGTTTCACCATTGAGATGGAAATTATGGAAAGGCATCTGGAATTCAGAATCCAGAAGTAACTCATATCATTTACCTTCATCTGCTGTTCATCTGATGAGACCACAAATTTGTCAGCTCCAAGAAGATTCAGAGCTTCCTCTTTCTTAGACATGCTTGTGCTGAACACTGTTACATTCAATCCAAAAGCCTTCCCAAACTTGACAGCCAAGTGACCAAGGCCACCAAGCCCCATCACCCCAAGAGATTTTCCAGGTTGGTTCATCTTGTGCCTCATCATGGGACTGTACACAGTAATTCCAGCACACAACAGGGGAGCTGCTGAGGCCAAAGGGTAGCCATCAGGTATTCTGAAGCAGTACCTGTAAGTCCAAAACAATTGCAGTACCCACTTAACTTTGATTCAGATATGAAATTTAGGAGTATATAAGACTTACTTATAACTCATTTAAAGCCGAGTTATGACTCAAAAAGGTTAGTAATTGACTCAATTGAGTCAAGTTACGACAATATTCATTTGAGCACAAAGTAACTACTCTTCGATTCGAACACATAACTTAGTGGGATTCAAATTAAGGACGGATAACGGAATGACTAATACGTATAGCTTGCCATGACTGTGGGTTACCTTTCATGAACAACATAGTAGCTGGAATATCCACCTTTTGTGACAGTACCATCTTCATCAACAGAGTTAAATGTGGATATTGCTCCTTTTTCACAATGGACTTCCCGATCAACATTGCAATTTTCACATTCCTTGCATGAGTTAACATACGTTCCAACTCCGACATGTTGGCCAACTTTGAAACGATGGACATTGGAGCCAACCTCTTTCACAACTCCAGCAATTTCATGTCTGCTCAAATATAGTCTCATAAGACATCAGTTGATGAAAAATATGAGCAAACCCCTCTTTGTATTATCTGAAATATTTTAAGTGTAATTTGGGCATATCAATCCTAACTAACCCGAAATATTTAGTATTTGGTCAATGATTCAAGTATTTGGATTGGATTTGGACAAACATATCTCAATCCGATTCAAGTACTCAAGTTGTGGGTTCTGATTTTTGAAATCTAATCCGAACTATAGAATTCAAGATTAATGGGTTGTGTAATCTTAGAATCAATACCCAAATTGCACTCGATTTGACAGTGAATTTCAGCCCTAAAATACTTCACTTTTTAACCCAAATGAATCGGATTTGAGTTGAATTCCCATACCCTGGCACCAGAGGATACATTGCATCCCCAAATTTATTCCTGGTCCATACTACATCAGCATAACATACTCCACAATGAGTAATTGTTAGCAAAACATCGTCATCTCCAACTGCCCTGTATTGGGTTTTATCCCCAGAGTTAAAAGGGTCAGTAAATCTGTGTAATATGCTGCCATGTACAAAAATTGAAGCCCGCAAAAAGAAGAAAAAGATCCAAGAAAACGAGCAGAGAGAGAGACAGACTGTCAATAGGAAAAATATAAGCAAGTTTTCATACCTTCGTGCAAACTTGTAAGGTGAGAGAAACCCAGATGAATCTCTTGCTGCCCATCCAAGACAGTCCTCCGTCACTTCTAAACTCATTTTAGCTGCTGCTTTTTTTCCTGCATCAACAACCTCAATCAATGAGACATATTATGTGTCAATTGATTTACGAAACAATAATGTTATTTGAACTTAATTTGTTGACGTAATCCATCACAAGTATTGGATTAGTTGCGAGTCCTAACATATATTAGTATCCGTTATCAATCTAATGGGTATGAATAAATAAGTCAGCAAAAAACAATGAAAAGACGATTATTTTTGTATTTAGCAGACTCTTTATGACGAGTCCGAAATTGACTGGGCCGAGCCCAATTTAAGCGGACCAAGAAAGCCCAAACAAAATCCCGGAGTTGAATAGCCCAAATCACAGAGGGCATAAAGGGAAACCAAAAGTACGACTGCAAATCGATACGGAGCACAAAATTCAAGTCCATGGACCAAGGGGGCGCCTAGGAGGCTGGCCACGCCCAAGTGGGCACCGCCCATGGGGGCGCCTGGTCCTGGTCTCCTCCTCCTCCTCCTTCCTGCCTTGGTCTCCTCCTCCCTTGCCTCCTTATTCCAAAGAAGCCTTCTACAACTCAAGCCTAGCCCACTCCAAATCAAGCTTAGTCCATCTCAGGACCACCTCCGACGGAACCCACTCCAAATCAAGCTTAGTTCATCTCAGGACCACCTCCGACGGAATAGGGGCACGAGGGAGAAAATATCGGGATACGCACCGGAGATCAAATCCTACCATACTTGTACTTACCAAAGTGGTGGAATCCTACCATAACTACACTTACCAAAATAGTGGTGACCGCCTCAACTCACCGCCTTAGTAAACCTATATAATGTAAGCTCTCTCAACTTGGAGAGGCATCTGATAATCTACACACACCACACCTCCAATACCCCTACACATTGCTCTCTCTCTCTCTCTCTCAAAGTTCTGTAACACTCCGGTGACTCTTATTCATCAATAAAGAACACCAGGCCACCGCTGTCATTCCCGAAAATGGAGTAGGTCATCCGAGACCGAAACATTATAATTTCCTGTGTTGATCTGTTGTTTATTATTTGATTGTCATTGATTCCTCGTTAATTACTCATTAATTACATCATTATTCATACTTGACTGTTGATCTTGCCAAAGACAATTTTGTGCATCATCACTTTAAAAAAAAACAGTAAAGAAAATTGCTGGGGCAACCCAGCACATAAAAAGAGAAGAATGCCATAAGCATATATAATTGTATTACTACTCAGTACTCGCACAAGGAGAAGAATTCCACCAGATTCCGAATGCAGATTGTATATGGAAGTGACTCTCTCTCTCTCTCTCTCTCTCTCTCTTTCTCTCCCTCTATTTATAGAACTACTGGGTGTGCCAGTGCCTTCACTTTTAGCTTCTCGTAACATTTCTTGGATGTGAAGCCATCCCAAAGTTATTCCAAAACTGTCAAATGTGTATTTTTTTTTTTTTCTGTAAGTATCAAATGTTTATTGTTGACTTTGAGAGTTTTCTTGACGTAGGCGGTGACATCTGTGTACACTTAATTGGAATTTTCACCAGAGACTGATTGGTTCAACCTAAGACAAATATAACTGGAAAAATTATATCTAGACGCATTGAGGTTTGCTCCCTGATATTTAAAATATTATACACAAACCTCCTAAAATTTGTATGCACATAACACAGAGACTTCTGCTAGTGCCGTTAATGTACGTTAGTAAATTACATCTAGACTCTTAAAATTTTAAACATGTAATACTTAGATCCTTTCAATTTTTAAAATATTACACTTAAAAATTTGGACGACATCCACGTCAATTTGGACTGCACTTTTCACCTTGGTCCAATTTTTTCATCATCAAGTACGAACATTTAAAATAAGCTTAATCAACATATTTGCATGTTCTATTATATCATCCATTGACATAAAAAGCAAACAAAATTTCAATTTTTTGAGAAAAAAATAGTAATCAGTATAAATATATCAAAGAACTTAATTCAACACTCATTTACATACAATTACACTATCAATTGGAATAAAACTAAAAACTCAAACAAGATCTTTAATTGAACTAATTTGGTCGTTTAATAGATTCCGTTAGTTCCGTAACTAATAAGGAGTCTTAGTGTAATATTTCAAACTTGAGAACTCAAAATGTTACACGCCTACAAATTTTAGGGAGCTCGAGTGTAATTTACTAATAGTTATACTAATGGACATTGATGAGAGTGGTCTAAGTGTTACACGCGTATAAATCTCAAAGAATTTGTATATAATATTTCAAATGTCACGAGATTTAAATGATTAGATGATAAGTCTCATGAGATTTGGGTGTAATTTTCCTACTACAATTTGATCTAATGTCGGCTATGACCTAATCTTAAGAACAGTTTCAAATCATAGCTCGATAAAGATAAAAAAGGGGGGTAGAAATGGAAATTAGAATTAATTATATGAAGACCCGTTTTCGTGGCTCAAATTTTATTCCGACTCTCTTTATTGATCTGATGCAGCTCACGCGTCTCTCTCACTCATTTATTCGGTTCAATCATCTTTTACCCTGCAATTTCTTCATCTTTCTCTCATGTGGCCGTCTATTGTGTAATTTAACAAGGATGTTTTGTTTAAGGATCATATAAAACATTTTATTTTTTTCTCTGATTTTTGCTATTTTCTTTTGAGTTTCATTATTTTCTTTTTTTTTCTTGGTCAAAAAGGTAGTATTGAACCTAAATCACATTTTTCAGTTGTCATGAGTTATTGGTAAAGCCAATATAGCAACCACGTTACTTAGGGTTTATGTATGGCATATTGAATTTATTTTGGGTATTAGTATTTTTTGTTAATCTACTTTTTCCTTGTTTAAGTTTGAGTTTTAATTTTATCTTTATGTGGTGAAAGAAAGAAAATTGGTGCATTTTTTCTTTTACTGTTTGTCTAAGGCTTACCATTATGATTTTTTTTAATAATGACTTTGATAATTTGGTATTCCTTTGCATTTTGACAATAATAGGTGATCATGAATCCAATTGAGTTGAAGATCTCGCCAAAGACCTCAAGGAATATCTCCTAAAAATTTGCTATAATTAAAATCACCGACGGTTACCGTGTGTGATTTTTGTAGGTTAATTAGTTTAAATTAAATTTGAATGTTTATTTTTTTTCCTCCTTGTTTGGTTTTATAATGTTGTGATTTTTAAATGGTGATTTTTAGGAAAATACAACTTCGTTGATGCTTCAGGGTTTGATTCAGGTGGATACTCAGAAGGTTAAATTTGTTTTATTTTATTATGATTATTGTTGAATTAAAAATTATATAATGAAGATAAAGGGTTATGTTTTATGCTGTCAGAAGGTTTGTTTTTTGTTTGGTTTCATTTATGTGATTATGTAGTGGAATGGCACGACGTGAAGGGTGACCTCCTCCTTTCCAGTTAGCAATCTACAAGTATTTTTTACCTCTGTTTTTGTGTGGATCTGAATTTTGTTGCACATCATATGTTGTTATATCCACTACCAATTTATTTTAAGCTCATTAATACTACTTTTGTGATTGGATTTTGTCGTGCGTTAATCACAAGAAAAAGGAATGGTTTTTTTTTTTTTTTGAACAGAACATGCACATAGAACACACACACAAACAATCCACACGGCAAAGCTCAACACACACATAGTCAATATATACTAGTGCTTATTTATTTTGGTGAGAGACAAGGGAATCAATTTTCTGTTTAAATTAACTCTTAAACTTTTGCAATTTTTTTGTTGAAGGAAAAATTTCTTAGGTTTGTATCAGGCAAACGAAGAGATGTTATTTGTTAGGGGTTGATACATACATGTATGAAAATATATTTTCTATCATTTTCTTTTCTTTCACTTCACTTTTCTATAATTTTTATTTTATATCATTTTTTTCTTCCTAACCAAACGGACGCTTTAGTTCTCAAATAGTCTTAAACCTCCCTTGTGACTAATCACACACGTGGATGTGTGTGCAATCACCCACAGTGAGTGACAATAAAATTTTAAACGTTGTATCGTGTTAAGTGTTAACTAACTATTTGATAATTTATTTTTATTTTATCCTTAATTGTACCTGATAAAAATTAAACAATAAAACTTGACCCAAATTCTTACTCGGACCCGTGACCCATGAAGCCAGTTTTGCCCTCACTCCCAAACCCTAACATCTCGGCATTAAACCATCATACCGCCGCCGGAAAAAAATGAGCACCGCTATTCTTATCAAATTTTACTTATTAAATTGATACGAAGTGTTGAATTAGTGAGTCTCATTAATTTTTTCTGATCAGACCTATTGTGATTGCATATTTTTATTATGTACTTTCTATGAGAGTTGTTTTTTATTTAGTTGTAGGGGTGGGTGAAAGGGGCTGTGCGTGGTGGTGGGGGGGGGGGGGGGGGCGCTGCGGTGGAGGGTGTGGTGGGGATGATGGGTAGAGAGAGAGAGGGGCTGTAGTATGGGGAAAGGATCCGACTTTCATTTGTTGGGTATTCGGGCTAGGTGTAGGGCATAGAGAAAATTACATGATTAATAGTGAGATAAATTGATAAAGTAAATGATTAAAAGTGAAATTATAATTAATTATCGAATTCACGTTCAAGTTCAAAATCACACCAAAATAAAATTACATGGATAATGACAGCTGAATCACATAACATGATGGTAGTCCATCCACCTTCATCAGGAAGTTTAGCTATCCATGGACTTTGTGTAGGTATTCATTTCAAGGACTTTTCTATCTCAATCACAAATCGATACTTCACATCTCTCTTCACAAGCCTCTCAAGAGCTTCATTTATATATTGGATTGAAATCAGTTGAATCTCTGGGTATATTTTGTGAGCTGCACAAAAATCTAACATTTCTTGTTCCACCTTTAAACCACCTGCTGCACTTCCGGAAATCGATTTCATACCTGCCACCCAGAAAAAAATATATCAAGAATTCTCTTTACAACTATGATTAGGGTTGGGAGATCACATATTCTAGTCAGTCTTCTTTTTTTTGTGTGTCATTCACAATTACAAGAGCCTTATGCATGTTCCAAGTAAATATAGCTGCCATAACTATCTTGAGTTCAAGAAGTTTGGTGATACAAGTACCTCTAAGAAGACTGATGGGACTGAGCTTGACTTCACTTGGGGCGCCAACCAAGACGAGGGTTCCAGCAGTCTTCAACAGGGCCATGTATGGATCAAATGGGTGATCCCCAGAAGCTGTGTCAATTATAAAGTCCAATGAATTTGCCAGGGCCTGCATACAAGTGGATCAAAGTGTTACATGCCCTGTTTCTCAAATTGTTCATTGTGCCACTTTAATGGTTGGCTGATAACATCTTAATCCAAAGTAACGGATTTGGATCCCACTTGACATGATTTTAAGTCAGGACTCATTACAGATATGCAGGTCGGTGGGTGTTTCACCATTGAGATGGAAATTATGGAAAAGCATCTGGAATTCGGAATCCAGAAGTAACTCATATCATTTACCTTCATCTGCTGTTCATCTGATGAGACCACAAATTTGTCAGCTCCAAGAAGAGTCAGAGCTTCCTCTTTCTTAGACATGCTTGTGCTGAACACTGTTACATTCAATCCAAAAGCCTTCCCAAACTTGACAGCCAAGTGACCAAGGCCTCCAAGCCCTATCACCCCAAGTGATTTTCCAGGTTGGTTCATCTTGTGCCTCATCATGGGACTGTACACAGTAATTCCAGCACACAACAGGGGAGCTGCTGAGGCCAAAGGGTAGCCATCAGGTATTCTGAAGCAGTACCTGTAAGTCCAAAACAATAGCAGTACCCACTTAACTTTGATTCAGGTATGATAAGACTGATGATTTGATATCACCATGGCACTGAGTTCAGCACCGTACCGCAATTTAGGAGTAAATAAGAGTTGCTTATTAACTCATTTAAAGTCGAGTTATAACTCAAGAAAGGTTAGTACTGGACTCAATAGAGTCAAGTTATGACATTATTCGTTTGAGCACAAAGCAACTACTTTTTGATTCGAACACATAACTTAGTGGGATTCAAATTAAGGACGGATAAGGGAATGACTAATATGTATAGCTTGCCATGACGGTGGGTTACCTTTCATGAACAACATAGTAGCTGGAATATCCACCTTTTGTGACAGTACCATCCACATCAACAGAGTTAAATGTGTGAATTGCTCCTTTTTCACAATGGATTTCCAAATCAACATTGCAATTTTCACATTGCTTGCATGAGTTAACATACGTTCCAACTCCGACATGTTGGCCAACTTTGAAACGATGGACATTGGAGCCAACCTCTTTCACAACTCCAGCAATTTCATGCCTGCTCAAATATAGTCTCATCAGACTTCAGTTGATGAAAAATATGAGTAACCCCTCTTTGAATTATCTGAAATATTTCAAGTGTAATTTGGGCATATCAATCCTAACTAACCCGAAATATTTAGTATTTGGTCAATGATTCAAGTATTTGGATTGGATTTGGACAAAAATATCTCAATCCGATTCAAGTACTCAAGTTGTGGCTTCTGATTTTTGGAATCTAATCCGAACTATAGAATTCAAGATTAATGGGTTGTGTAATCTTAGAATCAATACCCAAATTGCACCCGATTTGACACTGAATTTCAGGCCTAAAATACTTCAATTTTTAACCCAAAAATTGAACTGAGTTTCGGTCCATGTTCGGTAACTGAGTTCAAAAAAATTTAGACACAAGTAGTGCTTGAGTTGAAGGGTTTGGATTAAAAATCGGATTTGAGTTGAACTCCCATACCCTGGCACCAGAGGATACTTTGCATTCCCAAATTTATTCCTGGTCGATAATACATCAGCATAACATACTCCACAATGAGTAATTGTTAGCAAAACATCGTCATCTCCAACTGCCCTGTATTGGGTTTTATCCCGAGAGTCAAAAGGGTCAGCAAATCTGTGTAATAATAACAATATAGCAAGAAAGTAAACTCCAACTCAATTGTTCATAAGCTCAAAGACCAGTTATTAGAAATATATGCTTTAAGATGTGATCTACTACACAAAAATACTAAAGAAAATGCTATTTGTGTCCAGTCTATACAATTAGGTCTAAGTAGCGTTGGTCGATCGAAAATAAAAGCAAGTTTTCATACCTTCTTGGAAATTTATAAGGGGATAGAAAACCAGATGAATCTCTTGCTGCCCATCCGAGACAGTCCTCCTTCACTTCTGAACTCATTTTAGCTTTCCTGCATGAACCAATTCGATTCAGTGAGTCATACTTTGTTTCAAAAAACTTATGAAATCAATACAAAAGCCCTATTATTGTTATCGACAAAGGGAGATTATCAGCAGTAGATAAGAATGTATCACTCACACACAAGGAGAAGAAGATCACCACCAGATTCTGAATGTAGATTCTCCATGGAAGTGAATTCTCTATTTATAGACACTATACTATTAATTTCAACCATTAAAAGATGACGGAAACTAATCACATGACTTGCACGTCAACTAAATTTTTTCCCAAAAATAAAATTACCCTCATCTCTCATTTTTTGGGTCAAATAAAGTAAATCTTCGACAATGGTTTCTTTGATCAATTCGATCAACCACTCAGTTTCTTAAATCGTAATTGTTCCTTTTGATTTTATTTTTTTTCATTCAACCACAAATCTCGTTTAGGTTATGATTGCATCATCTTATATTCAATGGTGTTGCAGGAAGAGACAGAGAGAGCCATCTTTAGTGGCATCAACGCTAATTTACATATAAAAAGAAACAAAATAATTCAAGATTAATGCTTCATTTGATTCGATGAAAAAACGAAATGATGAAAAGGTTTGAAGGATAGAAAGTTGGAAGGATAGAGAAGAAATATATGATTGATGAAAAAATGGATGGATTAATTTTCCCTCTAACTCACTAAAATCAATCTCTCTAAAATTGGGAGGAAAAATGGATGAAAAATTAATTATGTATGTTGAAATTTATGTTATTTTTTTTATATATTATTGATATATATATATATATCAATTACATATTATGTATATATTAATTTTATATATAAATATAATGATAAAATATTAATTATATTTTTTTAATAAAAAATAAAAAATACTTTTTCCTTCTTATTAAATACAAAAAAGTCAATCCTTCTTACCAAATACAAAGAACGAAAGAAATGATTCATCACTTGAAAAATAAAAAATGTATCAATCTAATTTTATATTTTTCCATTTTTTCATTCACCCTGCCAAATAGAGAAGTCTGTGACGGTTGCTGCCTGTCACGTTGGAGATGTTGACCCAGTTACGTAAAAGGGGAAGAAAATGGGTGTAAAGGTCAAGGGATTTTTAGATTTTTGTTCAATTCATCAGCTAATTTAGTAAAACTAAAATTTAAAATGGATAAATTGTTGAAATTAAAACATGAAGGAGCTAATTAAAATGAGATTCATAGTTCAAGGTGATATTTTATAATTAGCCATTTTTTGGGGGCGGGGCGGTGGTGGGGGATTTATGATAACAATTACACTGCATTATTATTGGATTTTATGAATTTTTTTTTTTAATAAATGAAATTTACTTGCTTATTTATTGATCTACTAGTTATAGTCCGTGCACTACACAAAAAAAAAAAATTTGAGCATCAAAAAAATTGATCTCATTTTATTAAATAATAATTATTTTAAAAAAAAATTTCTCAAAATTAAGGATCTCAAAAAATTGTCAACATGTTTACACTATCATATATGAAAAATATTTGAAATAAAAATATATTAAACCACAAATTAATAAAAAATTAAATAATTCAAATTGTAATAGTAATGAATGTTGTGATAGAAATTGAAAGAAAAAAATATGTAGAGATAAAATTCAAAATGCTAGCTATTTTATTAAATATACTAGTAACCTCGTACTTGAAAACACCCTGTAATACCAAAAATTGAATATTGAGCTTGTAAATTTTATATTTTAAATAATAATTTATTTTTTAATTACGTAATTTAAAATTAAAATAAACAGAGAAAAAATAAGAATAAGATATGTTTAGACTAATGAAATTATTTGGTATTAAGAAATGTGTTAATTAAATTTAAAGATACATTCTATATCATTGAATCAAGAAAGATAAAAATTAAATCAATTTTAAATGTTGTTATATCTTTTCCAGATGAGAACTATAATGCTAGATTGACTAGACTCCCAACTCTAATGGGCATCCTGACGTTAGCTATGACATCTTTGTGGGATTTTCAGCAAAGGTTGACTTGATCAACATATATAAAATAATCAGATCTGACGTAGGGAGTGACTAAGGTTAAGGGGGCATGCTTAATTAATCATATTTTGATTTAGAATAAGTGATAGTTAGATTACTTGAAACAGGAAAATTAACGTGTGTCAAAGGCTCAATGAAATGCTAAAATGTGATAGTAAAGGTAAAATGGATCACACTTAGAATTGATTGAGATCAGTGGTATTTGATCCGAATTAGGCCAACAATCAAAACTTATCACTTTTTTATGAGCTCCTTCAGTTTTTGGCTGAATTCCATTGTTTAGGCCTTCAAAACTCTGTTTTTGTATTTTTATCGTCATAGGAGATTCCGAATTCAGTGTCATTAGTTTTGCCCGACTCCATACAACACGTGCTTTTATGTTAAGGAAAATTTGAAGATTGGTCCCCCTATATGGACTTATAACACGAAATTACAACATCAACCCAATTTTTCATTCAGTTATTTACATAAACTAAAGACATACATCATTTAGTATCATGACATGGTTACACTAATTATGTACACCAAATTAGGTTTATCATTATACAAAAGACTTTACTATTATACCAAATTTGATGTATATAATTAATGTAATCATGTCATAATACTAAATAGTGCAACTCTTTGGTTTATGTAAACAACTAAATGATAAATTAGGTTGGTGTCATAATTTTGTATAATTATTTGGTGAAACTGTTTGGTTTATTAGAATACATGAGTAACTGTTTGGTGTATTAGAACATCTCCAACCCTTACTCAAATTTAAATTTGAGTAAAAAGTATAAAAAAATTGCTCCAACCTTGACTCAAACGTATACCAAATTAAGGGAGACTCAATTTTTTACTCAAATCAAGAGAGACTTAAATCCTTACTCAAATATTTAATTATGAGATTTCACTCTCTTTTAAAGATCCAATGATCATCTTTACTCTCTTTTAAATTTAGATTTGTCTTCATTTAAATTTGAGTTTCTCCTTTTTTAAATTTGAGTTTGTCCATTGGAGCCATTTGTATCAAATCAAGTTTTTTACTCAAATGTTAATTTAAATTTGAGTCATGGTTGGAAATGCTCTTATAGGGTAATTGTAACTGATTATTGTAATTGTATTGTTGTAACGTTGATATAAAGAGAGAGAAAAATAGGGAGAGAGATAAAAAAATCAAATCAAATCTTTACATATTTGAAAAAAAAAAAATTATCAGTGGGAGATAGAGAGAGAAAATAGGGGAGAGATAGGGAGAGTAACGAGAGGGATGGAGAAAAAATAGAGAGATAGTGAGAGAGTACTGGAGAGAGAGATGGAGAAAATAAAAATTATGCATAATTTAAGGAAAAGTAAGTAAGTAAAAAAAATTCAAATGTCATTTGAATTTTGTATCTAATCACAATATGTTTTATTATAATTGAACTTAATAGAGTAAAATATTTATACATACACTTCCTCTCAAATAAGTTTAAAAAATGTACTCACACCAAAAAATACCCAAAAATATAGGCAGCAATATAAAATTTGTAGCTAGTTAAGCCCAAATAGAGCTATTCTGGCTTATTGGTTTACATAGAAGGCAAGAAATGAATGGGTGTATAATTATCATGTACCTCAGTGCAATACAGTGATCCATAGAGCTATTCTAGTGGCAGAAGAGGTCTATCTGGATGGATGACTCCACCTGAAGAGTGGATGAAAATCAACTCTGATGGGGGTTTCTTGCAGAAGTCTAGGATAGGAGCATATGGCGTTGTTAGAAATGAGGATGGGGTTTTTATAAATGGGAATGCCAGATCTTTTGATTCTTCTTCTGCATTAGTTTCTGAGGCTTGTGCAGTTAAGAGAGCTTGCAAAATGGCATTGAAACTTCAGCTTCAAGGAATAATCATAGAATCAAATTCAAAGGCTCTGATGGATTCAATATGCAAGGGCATCGAAGTTACAATTAAAAATATTGCACCAATTCAACAAGATACATGGTATTATGCAGAACAGATTCCCCAGATCAAGTTTCAAATAATCAAGAAGAACCAGAACAAGGTGACTCATACACTAGCAGGTTTGACTAGAAGAGGTAACCTTTACCCTCATTGGGTGACTCACCTCCCATCATGTCTGAGGAGTGTTCTTAGAGAAGAGGAAAGAGCTGGTGTTGGCTAAGACTTGTAGATTGTATTTCAAAGTTTACCATTAATGCAAATTTTGATTTCTGACCAAAAACAAAATGCCCAAATAAGAATGTGCTTCCCTTAATTTGGACTTGGATTTGGAGGGTGAATATCTGTCTACCTAACTTTATGAAAATGATGCCCCCCCTCCCTTTTTTTTTTTAAATTTTTGAAAGAAACATCGAAACTATACATTTTCTAGACAATATAATTTTACAGATTTATTCTTATTTTCTTTTTATGAAAATGTTATAGTTCAGAGCTAGCTCAAGGTAATCTATACAAATCAAAGATGTTTTTGTCCAAGAAGCCTTGTTTGATCTTTTACTCAAAGATCAAGGGGAGGACATATATGTGAGGTGATCTGTCCACGGCGTAAAAATTGAAACTAAAGCTATCGAAAACCAATGATATAATTATCATTTTCTTTTCATTTTTCTTTACTTCCTTCAGTATAGGGGTGTTCACCCTACCCTACGGAAAAAAAATATGGCATTCCGTCTTTCTACCCGATACTTTGCGGAAGAATTTTTTCTTAGCCTATCCTACCCGATCAGGTGTGGTATTCCCATCCGACTTCCGTCCAAACTAATCGGGTAGGAAATCGGGTGATCACTTTTGTAGTTATTAATTTTTGAATTATTTTAACAATTCAATTAAATAACATGCACCAATTTAACAACACAATAAACCAATAAAACTAAAACTTAAAACAATTACAACAACAATCAGCAAACAAAGTCATGTGAGTTAGCTTCTAAATTGTTCAGCAAATAGAAAACAGTAAACTGTTCAGCAACTTTGAGAATCAAACTGAAGTAACAGTCAGCCCAAAGCACACACACAAGTATGTAATTTAAGAAGAAAAACAGGTGACTAAAAATGGAGAAACAAGATGGAAAAAATTCTTAAAGAAATCATAAAAGAAGACCAGTTTACCAAATCAGAAATCATGAACAAATTCTTAAACTACAAGACCAATTTACCAAAGTTACAAACATCAAGTTTAATCCAGAAGGAAAAACACCAAAAACAACAAGTTTAATCCCTCTGTTTTTCACCCTTCTCATGCCGACCCTTCTCTCTAAATCGCGCCCAAACGGTCAACTGAGATAGGGACATATAGAGAGATAGATAGAGACAGAGACAAAGAGAGTACTTTGGAGAGGCGATGAAGGCCTGAGGTGTTGGAGGCAGTGGAGGCCTGAGGAGCGATTGAGTGATGAAGACTGAAGAGGTGAGAGAGGCGATGAAGACTAAAGAGCTCAGACGATAGGGTTAGGGAATTTAGGTTTTTAGTTTATATATATATATATTAATTAATTAATGCGGGTAGGGTAGGGTATAAATACAGAAATTAATGGGTATTCTGCATTCCTACCCAATTTAATCGAAAGACCAAAAACTCTTCCGCATTCCTACCAGATTTAATCGGCTAGCCATTCAATAGGGTCGGGTAGGGTAGGAAATTGCGACTAATCAAAAATTTAAACACCCCTACTTCGGTACTATATATTCAATGGTTATTATATCAATTTATGTTGCAGTTTATTGGTCCGCAAGTATTCAAACTATCTTAGTCCTCTCTCTCTCGTGCTCCTAGGATGTTAGGTTTAATTTCTTTCTTATCTCTAGAGGTGACATTTTTAACCCATTACCTATTAATCCGTCCAACCCCTCCATAAATAAATGAATTGGGTACTTATATTAATTAATGTGGGGTTCAAACGGGTTGGATAATAACACTCATTTTAATTAAACAGGTTCAAATGGATAACAAATGGGTACCCATTAGATTGAGTATTTATCTTTCTATTAACTAACAAAAATAATAAATCAAATGCACACACTAATATACTAAAATACACACACACACACACACAGTAATACACCAAAAAATATACACACGACCTAACCCCCGATCTCGACCCCTACCCCAGACCCGACCCCTACCTCGGTGTATAAGTGTGTTTGTGTGTGTTTTGGTAGATATTAATGTGTATGTGTATATTTTTTGGTATATATTAATGTGTGTATTTTTTAGTATATTAGTGTGTATTTCTAATTAGAATTTTAATTAGTGAAAATGGTATTAAATGATATATTAAATGGTATTTTTTTGTGTTTAAATGATATTTTTTTTTGTATTTGAATGCTACTATTTTTTATTTTTAATGTTACTATATATATATATATGAGAGATATTGTGAGACCCAAATCATGCATTGCATGCATCTTAACATAATTATGTGGGCTAAATTGTAATTACGTGAAATTAATAAAAGATTAATTAAAATAAATCTTTCATAGCCATGATGTGTGTGAGCATATATTGGGTATGTGGACCCCATTAATGATGTATTAGTGAGACCCATTTATAGAATTTTATGTGTGAAAATATTAGTGGGTCGATTTCGAAATCATTTAAAAAACTTGGGGGGAGGCAAACGTAATTACCCCATTAGAAGGGACACCTTTACAAGTGTTGGCATATAAAAAATATATATATATGTAAGTGTGCCGTGTGTGTGTGTGGGAGTGCCGTGTGTGTAGGTGTGTGTGTTTTATGGTGTGAAGTGTGTGTTTGTGTGTTTAAAACATAAAAGTGTGTGTGTGTGTGTTCTGATATACTGGGAAGCTGAGAGTGAGGGACTGTGAGCGAGAGAAAAAGGAAAAAAAACAGAAAGAGGGAAGAAGACATTAAGGAAAGAAAAAAATATACGTACGTGGGTCGTCTTGATACCGTGAGCAAGGAAGGTATGTGGAATTAAATTTTAGTTTGAGTTGTGATTCATTTTAGTATGTACGTATTTATATATGTGTGAGCTATTTTAGCATATTTAATTAGTAGACTGGTTTAATTTAAATACATGAGTTGTCTTATTTAATTTTAATGGACTGTTTTAATTTAAAGTTCATGGGCTGTGTTATTTTGAGTTCAAAACAGATTTTTGTGAGTTAAATTAAGTGTATTTAGTATATTTTAGGGGCTGGTAAGAAGGGGTATTAAATTAAGTGTGGAAAAAAAAAAATGTGGGAAATGCATATATTAATGCTTGGAAATGCTTTAGGTAGGCTGTGTTGGAATTGAGATATTTGGGAGAGAAACAGAGAGGTTAAAGGGTTAATAAGAGGCTGAATTGCATGATTAAGTTTGACGGTTTTAAATAAAAATGTGATAGAAATTGGAAAGAGTTGTCGGTAACGCCGGAACCCTAATTTTTAAATGTTATTATCACATGTGTGAATTTTAATCCAAATGACTTGAAATTTTGCATGCAGCATTTTTAAATGATGTTCGATGTGATAATATGACTTTTGAATGTAAATGAGTTTAATATCCGGTGCGAAATGTATGGAATGCCGGAAGTGCAATTTTTAGGATTCGGGGTTGAAATGTGTGAAAATGGACCCCCGGTCAATGTGTTTGACCTACTTAATCCTAATTGTGATTAATGTGAGTGATTTTGAATATTTGGGGAGAAAATGTGATCCCTAGAATAAAAGTGCTAATGTGTGAATGGATAGTGGGGTAATCGGAGTTACCGGGGCACTTTGGGGTGCATCATTTTGCATGCATTAGTGCATGATTGACTAGTAAATGTGATAAACATATTGATATTGAAATTACAAATGTGTTAGGTGGAACATGTGAGACTGTCGGTATTGGAACAAATACGGTAACACCGGAAGGATCTACCGATAGGACCGAAGGGTCGTAGATCTGTGTATTTGAGGTGGGTGTATATCTTTATATGTTTTGGAAATGCTATTATAAGATAATAGTAAATGATTAAATTGAATAGCATTTCTCCAGGATTATGTGCTATGTGCTTATGTGATTGAATGATGCTTTGTACTGTGTATTGTGTATTGTGGAATATGGCCCACTGTTTGAGACAGGGGCGTCGATGCCTGATCACTGGGCGTGCTGTGGTGTGCTAGCACTGAGGTGTTCCCGGGAGGTTCGGGAGACACGGATCCATGTGGGATCGATTACCCGATGAGGGGTAGTATGGTTGTGATGTGACTTGTGAATTCTTTGAAATTGGAATGATGCTGTTGTTTGATACGTGTATCTACGTAGTATCTATCTACTTCAGTGTATTACTATCATTTTCATTTCATATACAGCATGTATACTCACTAAGCGCGTGGTTTAGCTCACACCCCCATAGTTTCTCCTTTTCAGGTACTGTAGAAAAGATGCAGACCAGTCCACTGTCCAGTCGATTGAGTCTTGAATAATGTAGGGTGACATCACTCAGGTTGAGTGTCGATATAACTAATTGCTGGGTTGTGTATTATATTTGTGAAAAATTATTATGTCAGGTAAATAGTATATATTTGTAAACAGACTCAACAAGCATACTTTGTATTGTATGCTATGTGGGTGTGGGATTTTGTATATGTCTATAACCTGGAAAATAAACCATTGGTACATGTGTTATTTTGTATATGGTACAGGTTTTTACCATCATGCTTATTGATTAAGGTGATGGGTGGTGTTGTTGCACCTGTGGAATTAGTTAATGTTTGATTAGTCCAGATTATACATATATGTAAATAGGTGTATCCAAAACCTAGTCGCGTCTCATCCTTGGGAGACCGGGATGGGGCGTGACAGATATAGTCATAATTAACCTATATATGAATATAGATAGATATGAGAGAGAAATTTTTTTAATGTTAGTCAAATTCCTAAAATTTAGCAGTTTTTAATTTTTAGTTTTACTTCACTTCTAAAGGGAAGGGATAGTCTAGTAAAATTGACAAAAAAAACGGATTTCATAACAAATAAGTTTTCTTGACGGACTTAAGTTCAAATAAGTCCATATGGGAGGACCGGCCTCCAAATTTCTCTTTTAATTATTTTAAAGGTTAATGGGTTTAACTCAATCTATTATGGTCCAACCTATTATAATCCATTTATTAAGCGGGTTGAAAATGAATTGAATTTGTTTTGCACCCAACTCAATTTAAAACAATCCATAAATAACTCAACCCATCTCATCCATTTGTCACCTTTAATTATCTCCCACCACTTTCTAAATTCAAAAGAAAGTTCGATCATCGTAGTTTATGTTTTTGGTAAGAGCTTTTATGTTATGGTATTTAGTAACTAATGATGGATAAAAGATTGTTATAGTGCATAATTATGTTATCAAATAGGGCACACGTATTCTATAATTAATAAGAATTATGTTGTAGACTGTTGCATTCAACACGTATGAACATATCAATTAATATGGGTTTTATCGTATTCTGTTCACTTTCAATGCTTGAAGTCTATTTAAAATCTAGCTTTAGAAGTGACATATTAAAACTTCTATTCTTGTAAATAATTTCCTAAACCTGGACCTGGACCTGGACCTGGACTCGGACCTCGACCCCAACCCCAACCCTAGACTTGACCCCGGTGTATAAGTATATGTTTGTGTGTGTGTGTGTTTATTTTAGTGTATTAGTATGTGTGTGTCTGTTTTGGTATAATAGTGTGTGTGTTTGTGTGTTTTGGTGTATTAATGTGAATGTAATTTTTAGTATATTAATGTGTGTATTTTTTGGTGTACTAGAATGTGTTTTATTTGATATATTAGGATGTATTTATATTTAGAATTTTAATTACTTTATGGGTTAATGGGTTTAACCTAACCCATTATAATTCAACTCATTATAACCCTTTTATTAAACAGGTTAAAAATAGATTGAATTTATTTTACACTCAACCCAATTTAAATCAGCTCATAACTAACTCAACCCACCTATTTGTCACACGACTTTCGTTTGTTGGGTATTCGGGCTAGGTGTATGGCACAGAAAATTACATGATTAATAGTGAGATAAATTGATAAGGTAAATGATTAAAAGTGAAATTATAATTAATTATCAAATTAAATTTAAGAATTAGTATGCTTGAACCAAATTTATTTTGGGGAAAACTTGTCTTGAAGGGCATTCTTGGTATTATAAAAAAAAATTATGACATTCTCTTTCAAGTTTCAACGCCCACATGCATGAAGGCCTTAAGAAGATATGCTTCAGTTGTGGCTCTCCTGGTCATGACACTGAAGCTTGCAGCGCATCACCAGCTACTGTCATGGATTCCCAACAAGAACAAGCAGCACAAAGGCAGCAGGGGCAGATATACAAGCTCCAAAACAAAGAGGAAGAAACATTTGGTTCTTGGCTTCTAGTCCAACACAAGAAACCACGAACAGTGATCAACAAGGAAAAACTTAGAAATAATTCCAATTCTAAGCAATCACGTAACAACTTTACTCCTACGGGCAAAACAGATTGGAGGAAAAAGGCTGAAGGTAATTTACATTCAACGGGTTCTACAGAACAAAATCAGCCCCATCTCAAGGATCATGACACTGCCAAAAGTCTAGAAGGTACAGACAAAGCAACAAGTTTGTTATTCTACGCTAGTGAAAGAAATTGTTAGGCCAAAAGAAAAGTCCTCATCCCTTAATACAGAAGTTCCACTTGAGAATCAATTCAGAGTGCTGCAAGAGGAAGACAATCATGAACCTTCAGTGAATCTACCTAACCGACTCCAATCCATTGCTGAGGAAGACATCTAGAAGGTTGAGATGGAACATGATAAAGAAACAGAAAGCAAGGGGGATGAATCTGATAAAGAGGATGATGTGCACGACTTAGTCTCTTATGAATCTGAAGATTCAATGGATGAATGTTACATGGAACTGGCTTCAGCAAAACTTTCATTAACCAAGATGTTTCAAAGATATGGATCAAAATCTTGCAAATCATTCTTCGGACGAAAGAGTTCAAGATGAATTGTCATTAAACGGCGTAAATAACACTAGAGGAAGAGGGTGGTGTGAATAGATTGATATATTCCTTGCATAGCCTCACGACTTGCAGGATGACATTGGATTTTCTTTATATCCTAGTCTATTTAATCTCTTTGACCTACTTTAAGTTTTTAGACTAGGTTGAGAATTTTCTTGTATAGCCTCCCGGCATGCATCAAGCCTCGATGCTTGATTATATTTTGTACTCTTTTTTCCCTTAATCTCAATTTATATTTAGCACAAAAAAAAAAAAAATTAAAGATGCCTAGATCGTATAGGTATCAAAAATCAAGAGATTTCTCTATTATTTTTCAAATTACTCGGTATCTGTGTAATTAAATAAAATAATAAGGAATGCATGTATAATTTATCCAAGATAAAAGTTCTGTAATTTTTTTTTATTTTTTTTTGTATTTTGACACATTACTAGAATATAAAAATAAGGTTATTAAAAGCAATAAAGGTGAAGTTATGATTTATTCTACTAAGGCAACCATAAAATAAGATTATTTGGGAATAATTCTAATATTAAGGATTAATTCTCATATTCTATAATCATTTTAATTTTATTTTGAGTTGGAACTTGATTGCGGAAAGTCGTAATTGACATTTTATAGTCACAATTTGACTCAAAATAAGTAGTAATAATATCCAATATCAATCCAAACACTATTATTACCTTTTCCCTTATTTTTTCTCAGATATTAATTTCCACTATTTTTGGTAGATTATAAGAAGAAAAGGAAAATTTCCCTTATACTACTTTTGCTTATTTCAGTTATGCCCAAAAAATTAATTTTTTTTTTTTTTTCTAATTTTTGAAGTATACTTGTCTATCAGAATTTTAGAAGACATAACTGATTTTACCGGACACATGAAAATCCCTCCATTTCACATCTATCGTGTAATGATATGATAAGTTTCTAAGCTTAATAAAGTGGAGTCCTTTCAAAAAAAAATAGAGTGGAGTCAGATCAGTTGTGTAACTATAAGAATCAAATAAAAATGAAAAAGAAAATTGTTCGGACCGATATGGAATTTAATACACGTCAATGCGATCTTATTACAGAGCATATCAAGCGATCTTCTCATTTCAAGTTCAAAATCACACCATACTAAAATTTACCTGGGTAATGACAACTGAGTCACATAATATGATGGTAGTCCATCCACATTCATCAAGAAGTTAGATATCCATGGACTTTGTGTAGGTATCATTTCAAGGACTTCCCTATTTCAATCACAAATCGATACTTCACGTCTCTCTTCACTAGCCTCTCAAGAGCTTCATTTATATATTGGATTGAAATCAGTTCAATCTCTGGGTATATTTTATGAGCTGCACAGAAATCTAGCATTTCTTGCTCCTCTTTTAAACCACCTGTTGCACTCCCAGAAATCGATTTCATACCTGCCACCCAGAAAAATCAAAAATAAAAAATTCTCTTTACAATTATGACTAGGGTTGGGAGATCACATATTCTAGTCACGCAAGCAATTTGTCCGCATTCTTCACAATTACAAGTCTTCTTTGGTGTGTGTGTGTGCCTTTCACAATTGCAAGTTTTACAAGTACCTCTAATAAGACTGATGGGACTGAGCTTGACTTCACTTGGGGCACCAACCAAGACGAGGGTGCCAGCAGTCTTCAACAGGGCCATGTATGGATCAAATGGGTGATCCCCAGAAGCTGTGTCAATTATAAAGTCCAATGAATTTGCCAGGGCCTGCATACAAGTGGATCAAACTGTTACATGCCCTGTTTCTCAAATTGTTCATTATGTCACTTTAAGGTTGGCTGATAACATCTTAGGCCAGAAGTAACGGACTTGGATCCCCTACAATACATTTTTTCTTCAATTTTTATAGATAAATCAAGTGACATGATTTTAAGTCAGGACTCATTATAGATATGCAGGTCGGTGGGTGTTTCACCATTGAGATGGAAATTATGGAACAACATCTGGAATTCGAAATCCATAAGTAACTCATATCATTTACCTTCATCTGTTGTTCATCTGATGAGACCACAAATTTGTCAGCTCCAAGAAGATTCAAAGCTTCCTCTTTCTTAGACATGCTTGTGCTGAACACCGTTACATTCAATCCAAAAGCCTTCCCAAACTTGACAGCCAAGTGACCAAGGCCTCCAAGCCCTATCACCCCAAGAGATTTTCCAGGTTGGTTCATCTTGTGCCTCATCATGGGACTATACACAGTAATTCCAGCACACAACAGGGGAGCTGCTGAGGCCAATGGGTAGCCATCAGGTATTCTGAAGCAGTACCTGTAAGTCCAAAACAATTGCAGTACCCACTTAACTTTGATTCAGATATGAAATTTAGGAGTATATAAGACTTACTTATAACTCATTTAAAGCCGAGTTATGACTCAAAAAGGTTAGTAATTGACTCAATAGAGTCAAGTTACGACAATATTCATTTGAGCACAAAGTAACTACTCTTTGATTCAAACACATAACTTAGTGGGATTCAAATTAAGGACGGATAACGGAATGACTAATACGTATAGCTTGCCATGACTGGGGGTTACCTTTCATGAACAACATAGTAGCTGGAATATCCACCTTTTGTGACAGTACCATCTTCATCAACAGAGTTAAATGTGGATATTGCTCCTTTTTCGCAATGGACTTCCTGATCAACATTGCAATTTTCACATTCCTTGCATGAGTTAACATACGTTCCAACTCCAACATGTTGGCCAACTTTGAAACGATGGACATTGGAGCCAACCTCTTTCACAACTCCAGCAATTTCATGTCTGCTCAAATGTAGTCTCATCAGACATCAATTGATGAAAAATATGAGCAAACCCCTCTGTGTATTATCTGAAATATTTCAGGTGCAATTTGAGCATATCAATCCCAACTAACCCAAATATTTAGTATTTGGTCAAAGATTCAAGTAGTTGGATTGGATTTGGACAAAAATATCTCAATCCGATTCAAGTACTCCAGTTGTGGATTATGATTTTTGGAATCTAATCCGAACTATAGAATTTAAGATTAACGGGTTGTGTAATCTTAGAATCAATACCCAAATTGCACCCGATTTGACAGTGAATTTCAGCCCTAAAATACTTCTATTTGAGTGGAAGGGTTTGGATTAAAATCGGATTTGAGTTGAACTCCCATACCCTGGCACCAGAGGATACTTTGCATCCCCAAATTTATTCCTGGACCATAATACATCAGCATAACATACTCCACAATGAGTAATTGTTAGCAAAACATCGTCATCTCCAACTGCCCTGTATTGGGGTTTATCCCCAGAGTCAAAAGGGTCAGCAAATCTGTGTAATAATAACAATATAGCAAGAAAGTAAACTCCAATTCAATTGTTCATAAGCTCAAAGACCAGTTATTAAAAATATATGTTTTAAGATGTGATCTACTGCACAAAAATACTAAAGAAAATGCTATTTGTGTCCAGTCTATACAATTAGGTCTAAGTAGCGTTGGTCGATCGAAAATAAAAGCAAGTTTTCATACCTTCTTGGAAATTTATAAGGGGATAGAAAACCAGATGAATCTCTTGCTGCCCATCCGAGACAGTCCTCCTTCACTTCTGAACTCATTTTAGCTTTCCTGCATGAACCAATTCGATTCAGTGAGTCATACTCTGTTTCAAAAAACTTAAGAAATCAATACCAAAACCCTATTATTGTTATCGACAAAGGGAGATTATCAGCAGTAGATAAGAGTGTATTACTCACACACAAAGAGAAGAAGATCGCCACCAGATTCTGAATGTAGATCCGCCATGGAAATGAACTCTCTTATAGACAGTGTCTGGTCAGTCCACAGTATCAGGGGTGGGTTGTTTTTGGGTTTATTACAAAATAACCCATTGAACTATGGGTCTCCTTTCAATCAGGTCCTTCATATTTCAATTTCAACAATTTGTCCCTAATATTATAAACATGGTTTCAATTAACTTATACCATTAATTTCAACCGTTAAAAGATGACAGAAATTAATCACGTGTGAACCCTAGTTGTAAATTATGCTATTGATTTAAATATTTAGTTTTAAATATGTTCGGGTTGAACTTGATTTATAGATTCGGGTTAAATCCAGTAACTCGATGTTTCAACCTAGGTACTATCCAAATTCAATTCAGATTAATATTTTTCAGCCTCGACTCAACTCAAGTTTAAAAACGTCAACTCAAACCCTGTTTTTCCAGTTGGGTTCGGGTTTATCCGCCCAAGTAGCACCCTTAGTTTGAATTGGTGGATTTATCATAACGATTACACCTAGTCATTATTAGATTTTGTGAACATTTTGTTTTTAATAAATGAGATTCACTTGTTCATTTATTGATCTACATGTGATAATATGTGCAATACACAAAACTAAAATTCAAGCATTAAAAAAATTGATCCAGCTATATTAAATAATAATTATTTACAAAAATTCATCAAAAGTTTTTTAAAATACTTAACCTCAAAAAATTATCAGCATGTTTACACTATCGTATATAAATAATGTTTGAAATAAAAATTATATTGAACCATAAATTAATGAAAAATTAAATAATTTAAATTGTGATAGTAATGAGTGATATGGTAGAAATTGGCAAAAAAAAATCTGTGGAGATAAAATTCAAAATACAAACTTTTTTATTAGATAAACTAACAATAACTTCGTGCTTGAAAACACCATGTAATACCAAAAATTGAAAATTGATCCTGCAAGATTTATATTTTAAACAATAATTTTTGACGAGTCCGAAATTGACTGGGCCGAGCCCAATTTAAGCGAACCAAGAAAGCCCAAAGAAAATCCCGGAGTTGAATAGCCCAAATCACAGAGGGCATAAAAGGAAACCAAAAGTACGGCTGCAAATCGATACGGAGTACAAAATCCAAGCCCATGGACCAAGGGGGCGACCACCCATGAGAGGCACCTTGGCCACGCCCAAGGGGGCGCCTAGGAGGCTGGCCACGCCCAAGTGGGCGCCGCCCATGGGGGCGCCTGTCTTGCCTTGGCCTCCTCCTCCTCCTTTGTCTCCTCACTCTATGAAGGCCTCCTCCGACTCAAGCCTAGCCCACTCCAACTCAAGCCTAGTCCATCTCAGGACCACCTTCGACGGAATAGGGGCACGAGGGAGAAAATATCGGGATACGCACCGGAGATCTAGTTCTACCATAGCTGTATCTACCAAAGTGGTAGAATCCTACCATAACTATACTTACCAAAACAATGGTGACCGCCTCAACTCACCGCCTCAGTAAACCTATATAATGTAAGCTCTCTCCACTTGGAGAGAGATCCAATAATCTACACATTGCTCTCTCTCTCTCTCTCTCTCAAAGCTCTGTAACACTCCGGTGACCCTCATTCATCAATAAAGAACACCGGCCATCGTTGCCATTTCAGAGAGTGGACGTAGGTCATCTGAGACCGAACCACTATAAATCCCTATGTTGATTATCTGTTTACTGCTTTAAAGTCCATTGATTGCCATTGATTGCTCGTTAATTACGTCACTATTCATACTTGACTGTTGATCTTACCAAAGACAATTTTGTGCATCATCAATTTTATCTATTTTTTTAATTACGTAATTTAAAATTAAAGCGAACAAAAAGAAAATGAGAAAGAAACATGCTTAGATTAATTAGATTATCTAATTTTAGAAAAGTGTGTTGGTTGAGTTATCTGATATTAGATATTGTATAGATAATATAATATTTTTGAGCGAAGAAACAAATTTAGGGATGTATTTTGTGTCATTAAATCAAAATAGATAAAAATTAAATTAATTTTAATAATTACCGTGTTTTTTCGAGTTGAGAATTTAGCTTATTAAGGCCTAAGACTGCCTAACTATAATATTAAATAGATTAGACGATGATATTAACACCTAACCATACATAATATTAAATAGATTAGACGATGAACCCATGTTATATACGTAAGCAATGGAGTTATAATCGAGAGTTTTCTAATGGGCATCCTGACGTTAGCTATAGGTTTTTTTTTTGATCAAAACCCAGACTATGAATTCATTAAGAAGAAAATAAAGCTTTAAGCTCATCAGGGCACAACTGGCCCAACTCACAGCAAGAGAATCGAACAACGTCACTGCTGCCACCCACCCAATGAGCTGTTCCGTTAAAGGCTCTTGACTTGAATAAAAAACTAATATTAAAGAGTTTAACAAAAAATCTAATGTCATTAACAAAGGCACTGATTTTTCAAGGAGGGACTCCTTCCGTTGAGCAAAGCTTGATCACTTCTTGACCGTCGCTCTCAATTATGATGTGCTTTAGCCGAGGCATTTGATTAGTTCTACATATATATAAAATAATCAGATCTGAAGTAAGGAGTGACTAAAGCTTAAGGGGGGCATTGCTTAATTAAGGGAAAATTTCATCTACACTGATTCTTGCCTTGTCCACATTATCATCTGACAATGAAGTTTTAGAATTTGGGGATGCAGTGAAGTTTCAGAATTGGAAGGGAATGTCATTGAATTTAGACTTAATTAGAGGAGGTGTGGATGAAATTTTTCACTTAATTAATCATATATCATATATCATCCATCAAAATATCAATTATGCTATTTTTATTGAGCTTTACTTTTCTTTTTTCAACTAATATTAATCATTATATTTCTGGTAATTCTTAAAATAAAAAATCACTTATTTTTTAAACCTATTTCATGTATGACAAATTCAAATTTTCTTTTTTTCAAATTTGGTGGTATGAGAGTACCCAATTATAAGGATGACAGTGGACCAGGAGTGGGGGAGTAGTCTCCACCCCCTTACCCATTTAAAAAAAAAATTTGTTAATAAGATTAGTTTTAATCATCATCCCTGTTCAGCGAGTAAATCATAATCCCTGTCCCCGCCACCTATTTTCGCAAAATTCGAAATTTGAAATTTTTGGAGGCATTTTTTCCTACCGTTTGAAGCTAAGGCTCTAGGTTCACTAATTCTAGGTGGCGACTCTTCAATTTACAAGAATTTAACACCTATTTCTAATTCTAGGTGGAACCAGCATTGGTGGGGTGAATTTACAGAACCCAAATTTTGGAAAAGTTGGAATGGTTAGGACTTAGAAGTATATATATATAAACAAACGGGTTTAGTGGAGTGGGGCGGGGATGAGTTTCAGTCCATAATTGCTTCCATCCTCACATGGATTTATATGAGTATTTTCATATATGTCTACCATTCAATACGTATGTTTCATTTTCAATCCAAATGAGACGGGTTTGATTGAATCTTTGTTTTTCCCCGGTCCACTGCCACCCCTAACGAGAGTAATTGGCCCAATTATTTTCATGGGGTACATAAATGAGTTTAACTATAGTACCGAAAAATTATATTATAATAATTTATCTCCTTTTTCTATCAAATTAAAATGTGTCATGTGTTAATTATTTATTTATTTTATTATCTTTATAATCAATGACAGACAAATATATTAGTGAAAATTGGAAGTGAGTCTCCCTAAATGTACTTGTTTGGAGATAAGTCCTGCAAGGAAACTTATAAGGGGCTAAGTCCATGTTTAAAATTATATGTAATGACTTAAGTCCATTTTTTTTTTTTATCTCAAAAATACCCTTCCTTGAAAGGAAGTTAAATTAATTTCCTATTTTAGAAATTGTTATCCCTTAATTCAAGGTCTATTAAAATATGCCAATAAAATCTCCATCATAAATTTAAAATTCAAATTCAAATTCAAATATCTCTCTCTCTCTCTCTCTATATATATATATATATATTTTTTCAAATTCATGTTCATGTTACTATTTTTTTTATTATGTTACTGTTCATGTTACTGTTTTTGTTGAGTATGTTACTGTTCATGTTACTATTATTTTGAGCATGTTACTGTTTTTTTTGAGTATGTTACTACTGTTATTTTACTAAATATTAATATTTAATGTTACTATTTTTTTTGTTTTTGAATATTACTATTTTTTGTGTTTGAATGGTACTATTTTTTGCGTTTGAATTTGAGAGAAATAATTATTGTTAAATATGTTACAGTTTTTGTTAAGCATGTTATTATTTTTTTTGAACATGTTAATATTTTTGTTGAACATGTTGTTGTTGTTATTTTTTAAAAATAATAATATTGAATGTTTCAATTTTTTTTTATATTTAAATGTTACTATTTTTTGTATTTAAATGTATTTTTTTTGTGTCCAAATGATAACTTTTTTTTTGTATTTGAATGTTACTATTTTTTATTTTTAATGTTACTATATATATATATATATACACCTAACCTATATATGAATATAGATAGATAAGAGAGAGGAAAAATTTTAATGTTAGTCAAACTCTTAACCTATATATGGATATAGATAGATATGAGAGATGAAAGATTTTAATGTTAGTCAAACTCCTAAGATTTATGATTTTTTAATTTTTAGTTTTATTTTCACTTCTAAAAGGAAAGGATAGTATGGTAAAATTGACAAAAAACGGACTTCATAACAAATTAGTTTCCTTGACAAACTTAAGTCCAAACAAGTCCATATAGGGGGACCGGCCTCCAAATTTCCCAATATATTAATCTAAATCTACTATTTCTAATCCATTTTAATGGGCCTTAAGCCATTCCTGCGTAGTAATGGGCCTTAAGCCAATTCCACCAAAATGGGTTTATGGGTTCTACCCTGAGGATGTACACAGCTTATAATGCAGAGAAAAATACAGGCAGCAATATAGGATTTGTAGCTAGTTAAGCCCAAATAGAGCTATTCTGGCTTATTGGTTTACATAGAAGGCAAGAAATGAATGGGTGTATAATTATCATGTACCTCAGTGCAATACAGTGATCCATAGAGCTATTCTAGTGGCAGAAGAGGTCTATCTGGATGGATGACTCCACCTGAAGAGTGGATGAAAATCAACTCTGATGGGGGTTTCTTGCAGAAGTCTAGGATAGGAGCGTATGGAGTTGTTAGAAATGAGGATGGGGTTTTTATAAATGGGAATGCCAGATCTTTTGATTCTTCTTCTGCATTAGTTTCTGAGGCTTGTGCAGTTAAGAGAGCTTGCAAAATGGCATTGAAACTTCAGCTTCAAGGAATAATCATAGAATCAAATTCAAAGGCTCTCATGGATTCAATATGCAAGGGCATCGAAGTTACAATTAAAAATATTACACCAATTCAACAAGATGTATATGGTATTATTCATAACAGATTCTCCAAATCAAGTTTCAGATAATCAAGAAGAACCATAACAAGGTGGATC
The DNA here is from genome assembly GCA_951799425.1 of Ilex aquifolium. Lineage (NCBI taxonomy): Eukaryota > Viridiplantae > Streptophyta > Magnoliopsida > Aquifoliales > Aquifoliaceae > Ilex > Ilex aquifolium. The sequence continues at coordinate 5,756,330 of OX637394.1, forward strand.
ATACCTAACCTTAATTTGGACTTGGATTTGGATTTGGATTTGGAGGGTGAATATCTGTATAACCTAACTTTATGAAAATGATTGAATGTCGAGCAGATTGGGAACATACCAGCAAAGGAATCAACAGGTCACAAAATTTCTTTGAAATGTCACTCGAATTTTCTTTTGACATCTTTTTCTTTTTTTGTAATTAGAAATAACTTGTGCCTAAAGAAACGGTGCAATGTGAATGATTTTGAGAAGGATGTTGGTGGCCGTTACATGAATTTATTTGAGACCGTCGGATAGACTTATTGAAGCCTACCCTGTTTTGTATTATAGATTTGAAAGAAACATCCAAACTATAAATTTTCTAGACAATATAATTTTGCAGATTTATTCTTATTTTCTTTTATGAAAATGCTTTAGTTCAGAGCTAGCTCAAGGTAATCTATACAAATCAAAGATGTTTTTTGTCCAAGAAGCCTTGTTTGATCTTTTACTCAAGATTAAGAGGTGGATATATATGTGAGGTGATCTGTCCAAGGCGTAAAAATTGAAACTAAAGCTAATGAAAACCAATGAGATGATTATCATTATCTTTTTCGTTTTTCTTTACTTCCTTCGGTACTGTATCTTCAATGGTTATTATATCAATTTATATATGTTGCAGTTTATTGGTCTGCAAACTATTTTAGTCTCCCCTCTCTCTCTCTATCTCTCTCTCCCTCCTCGGATTTCAAGTTTAATTTCTTTCTTATCTCTAGAGGTGATATTTTTAACTCATTACCTATTATCCCGTCCAACCCGTCTATAAATAAATGAATTAGATACTTATATAAATTAATGTAAGATTTAAATAGATTGGATAATAACACTCATTTTAATTAAGCGGATTCAAATAGATTACAAATGAGTATCTATTGGATTGACTATTTATCTTTTTATTAACTAACAAAAATAATAAAATTAAATATACGCACGCACGCACACACATACTAATGCACCAAAACACATATATGCACAGTAATATACAAAAAAATATACACACGACCCAAACCGAACCCAACCCCCGACCTCGACCCCGGTGTATAAGTATATGTGTATGTTTGTTTTGGTGTATTAGTATGTGTGTATTTGTTTTAGTGTATTAGTGTGTGTGTTTGTGTGTTTGGTGTATTAATGTGTGTGTATGTTTTTTTGGTGTATTAATGTGTGTATTTTTTGGTATATTAGAGTGTATTTACATAGAATTTTAATTATTTTAAGGGTTAATGGGTTTAACCAAACTCATTATGGTCCAACTTATTATAACCCATTTATTAAGCAGGTTGAAAATGAATTGAATTTGTTTTGCACCCAACTCAATTTAAAACAGTCCACAAATAACTCAAATCCACACCAATCATTTGTCACTTCTACTTATCTCCCACCACTTTCTAATTCAGAAGAAAGTTCGATCATCGTAGTTTACGGTTTTGGTAAGAGCTTTTATGTCATAGTAATTAGTAATTAATGATGGATAAAAGATTATTATAGCGCATAATTATATTGTCAAATAGGGCACCCATATGCTCTAATTAATAAGAATTATGTTGTAGATTGTTGCATTCAACACGTACGGACACATCAACTAATATGGATTTTATCGTATTATGTTCACTTTCAATGCTTATTTATTTTATGTTGAAGCTTTAGAAGTGAAATATTAAAACTTCTACTCTTGTAAATAATTTGTCTAAACCCGGACTCGGACCTCGACCTCAACCCCCAACCTCAACCCCATCCCCAGACTTTACCTCGATGTATAAGTATATGTGTGTGTGTGTGTGTGTGTGTGTGTTTATGTTAGTGTATTAGAATGTGTGTGTTTGTTTTGGCGTAATAGTGTGTGTGTTTTGGTGTATTAATATGTGTGTGTGTATTTTTTTGTATATTAATGTGCATATTTTTTGGTGTACTAGTATGTGTTTTATTTGATATATTAGTATGTATTTATATTTAGAGTTTTTATTATTTTATGGGTTAATGGGTTTAACCTAACTCATTATGATCTAACTCATTATAACCCATTTATTAAACGGATTAAAAATAGATTGAATTTATTTTGCACCTAATCTAATTTAAACCAATCCATAACCAACTCAATCTACCCATTTGTCACCTCTACTTATCTCCCACCACATTCTAATTCCGATGAAAGTTCGACCATCATAGTTTATGGTTTTGGTAAGAGCTTTTATGTCATAGCATTTAGTAACTAATGATGAATAAAAGATAACTATAACGCATCATTATGTTGTCAAATATGGCGCACGTGTGCTCTAATTAATAAGAATTATGTTGTAGATTGTTGCATAACACGTACGGACATATCAACTACTATGAATTTTGTCGTATTCTGTTCACTTTCAATGCTTATTTATTTTATGTTGAAGTCTATTTAAAATCTAGCTTTAGAAGTGAAATATTAAAACTTCTACTCTTGTAAATAATTTGTCTAAACCTGGACTCAGATCTCGACCTCAACCCCCAACCTCGACCCCATCCCCGGACTTGACCCCGGTGTATAAGTATATGTGTGTGTGTGTTTGTTTTGGTGTACTAGTGTGTGTGTGTTTGTGTGTTTTGGTGTATTAATATATGTGTGTATTTTTTTGTATATTAATGTGTATATTTTTTGGTGTACTAGTATGAGTTTTATTTGATATATTAGTATGTATTTATATTTGGAGTTTTTATTATTTTATGGGTTAATGGGTTTAACCTAACTCATTATGGTCAAACCCATTATAACTCATCTATTAAACGGATTAAAAATAGATTGAATTTATTTTGCACCTAACCCAATTTAAACCAGTCCATAACCAACTCAATCTACCCATTTGTCACCTCTACTTATCTCCCACCACATTCTAATTCCGACGAGACCATCATAGTTTATGGTTTTGGTAAGAGCTTTTATGTCATAGCATTTAGTAACTAATGATGAATAAAAGATAACTATAACGCATAATTATGTTGTCAAATAGGGCGCACGTGTGCTCTAATTAATAAGAATTATGTTGTAGACTGTTGCATTCAACACGTACGGACACATCAACTAATATGGATTTTATCGTATTATGTTCACTTTCAATGCTTATTTATTTTATGTTGAAGCTTTAGAAGTGAAATATTAAAACTTCTACTCTTGTAAATAATTTGTCTAAACCCGGACTCGGACCTCGACCTCAACCCCCAACCTCAACCCCATCCCCAGACTTTACCTCGATGTATAAGTATGTGTGTGTGTGTGTGTGTGTGTGTGTGTGTGTGTGTGTGTGTGTGTGTGTGTGTGTGTTTATGTTAGTGTATTAGAATGTGTGTGTTTGTTTTGGCGTAATAGTGTGTGTGTTTTGGTGTATTAATATGTGTGTGTGTATTTTTTTGTATATTAATGTGCATATTTTTTGGTGTACTAGTATGTGTTTTATTTGATATATTAGTATGTATTTATATTTAGAGTTTTTATTATTTTATGGGTTAATGGGTTTAACCTAACTCATTATGATCTAACTCATTATAACCCATTTATTAAACGGATTAAAAATAGATTGAATTTATTTTGCACCTAATCTAATTTAAACCAATCCATAACCAACTCAATCTACCCATTTGTCACCTCTACTTATCTCCCACCACATTCTAATTCCGATGAAAGTTCGACCATCATAGTTTATGGTTTTGGTAAGAGCTTTTATGTCATAGCATTTAGTAACTAATGATGAATAAAAGATAACTATAACGCATCATTATGTTGTCAAATATGGCGCACGTGTGCTCTAATTAATAAGAATTATGTTGTAGATTGTTGCATAACACGTACGGACATATCAACTACTATGAATTTTGTCGTATTCTGTTCACTTTCAATGCTTATTTATTTTATGTTGAAGTCTATTTAAAATCTAGCTTTAGAAGTGAAATATTAAAACTTCTACTCTTGTAAATAATTTGTCTAAACCTGGACTCAGATCTCGACCTCAACCCCCAACCTCGACCCCATCCCCGGACTTGACCCCGGTGTATAAGTATATGTGTGTGTGTGTTTGTTTTGGTGTACTAGTGTGTGTGTGTTTGTGTGTTTTGGTGTATTAATATATGTGTGTATTTTTTTGTATATTAATGTGTATATTTTTTGGTGTACTAGTATGAGTTTTATTTGATATATTAGTATGTATTTATATTTGGAGTTTTTATTATTTTATGGGTTAATGGGTTTAACCTAACTCATTATGGTCAAACCCATTATAACTCATCTATTAAACGGATTAAAAATAGATTGAATTTATTTTGCACCTAACCCAATTTAAACCAGTCCATAACCAACTCAATCTACCCATTTGTCACCTCTACTTATCTCCCACCACATTCTAATTCCGACGAGACCATCATAGTTTATGGTTTTGGTAAGAGCTTTTATGTCATAGCATTTAGTAACTAATGATGAATAAAAGATAACTATAACGCATAATTATGTTGTCAAATAGGGCGCACGTGTGCTCTAATTAATAAGAATTATGTTGTAGACTGTTGCATTCAACACGTACGGACACATCAACTAATATGGATTTTATCGTATTATGTTCACTTTCAATGCTTATTTATTTTATGTTGAAGCTTTAGAAGTGAAATATTAAAACTTCTACTCTTGTAAATAATTTGTCTAAACCCGGACTCGGACCTCGACCTCAACCCCCAACCTCAACCCCATCCCCAGACTTTACCTCGATGTATAAGTATGTGTGTGTGTGTGTGTGTGTGTGTGTGTGTGTGTGTGTGTGTGTGTGTGTGTGTTTATGTTAGTGTATTAGAATGTGTGTGTTTGTTTTGGCGTAATAGTGTGTGTGTTTTGGTGTATTAATATGTGTGTGTGTATTTTTTTGTATATTAATGTGCATATTTTTTGGTGTACTAGTATGTGTTTTATTTGATATATTAGTATGTATTTATATTTAGAGTTTTTATTATTTTATGGGTTAATGGGTTTAACCTAACTCATTATGATCTAACTCATTATAACCCATTTATTAAACGGATTAAAAATAGATTGAATTTATTTTGCACCTAATCTAATTTAAACCAATCCATAACCAACTCAATCTACCCATTTGTCACCTCTACTTATCTCCCACCACATTCTAATTCCGATGAAAGTTCGACCATCATAGTTTATGGTTTTGGTAAGAGCTTTTATGTCATAGCATTTAGTAACTAATGATGAATAAAAGATAACTATAACGCATCATTATGTTGTCAAATATGGCGCACGTGTGCTCTAATTAATAAGAATTATGTTGTAGATTGTTGCATAACACGTACGGACATATCAACTACTATGAATTTTGTCGTATTCTGTTCACTTTCAATGCTTATTTATTTTATGTTGAAGTCTATTTAAAATCTAGCTTTAGAAGTGAAATATTAAAACTTCTACTCTTGTAAATAATTTGTCTAAACCTGGACTCAGATCTCGACCTCAACCCCCAACCTCGACCCCATCCCCGGACTTGACCCCGGTGTATAAGTATATGTGTGTGTGTGTTTGTTTTGGTGTACTAGTGTGTGTGTGTTTGTGTGTTTTGGTGTATTAATATGTGTGTGTATTTTTTTGTATATTAATGTGTATATTTTTTGGTGTACTAATATGAGTTTTATTTGATATATTAGTATGTATTTATATTTGGAGTTTTTATTATTTTATGGGTTAATGGGTTTAACCTAACTCATTATGGTCAAACCCATTATAACTCATCTATTAAACGGATTAAAAATAGATTGAATTTATTTTGCACCTAACCCAATTTAAACCAGTCCATAACCAACTCAATCTACCCATTTGTCACCTCTACTTATCTCCCACCACATTCTAATTCCGACGAGACCATCATAGTTTATGGTTTTGGTAAGAGCTTTTATGTCATAGCATTTAGTAACTAATGATGAATAAAAGATAACTATAACGCATAATTATGTTGTCAAATAGGGCGCACGTGTGCTCTAATTAATAAGAATTATGTTGTAGATTGTTGCATTCAACACGTACAGACATATCAACTAATACGGATTTTGTCGTATTCTGTTCACTTTCAATACTTATTTATTTTATGTTGAAGTCTACTTAAAATCTAGCTTTAGAAGTGAAATATTAAAACTTCTACTCTTGTAAATAATTTGTCTAAACTTGGACCTTGACCTCGGTGTACAAGTATATGTGTGTGTGTTTATTTTGGTGTATTAATATGTGTGTATTTATTTTGGTGTAATAGTGTGTTTTTATATGTTTTGGCGTATTAATGTGTGTGCGTATTTTTTGGTGTATTAAGGTGTATATTTTTTAGTGTATTAGTGTGTGTTTTATTTGATATATTAGTATGTATTTATATTTAGAGTTTTAATTATTTTATGGATTAATGAGTTTAACTCAACTCATTGTGGTCCAACCTATTATAGCCCATTTATTAAGCGGGTTGAAAATAAATTGAATTTATTTTGCACCCAACCCATCAATTTGTGATCTCTACTTATCTCCCACCACTTTTAGACGAAAGTTTGATCATCGTAGTTTTTAGTTTTGGTATAATAGCTTTTATGTCATAGTATTTAGTAACTAATGATGGATAAAAGATAACTATAACGCATAATCATGTTGTCAAATATGGCGCACGTGTGCTCTAATTAATAAGAATTCTGTTGTAGATCATTGCATTCAACATGTACGGACATATCAACTAGTACGGATTTTGTCGTATTCTGTCACTTTTAATGCATATTTATTTTATGTTGAAGTTTATTTAAAATCTAGCTTTAGAAGTGAAACATTAAAACTTTTACTCTCGTAAATAATTTGCATAAATCACATATTAGTAGAATTTTAAGTTTCTAAATCGTACTTATTTATGATAATTCCTAACTCTCATATGATTATCAAACAAGTTTGATTCACGGGAACAACAGGGTTTGCTATTTAAGTTTCTAAACCTAAATTGCAATATCACAAAAATATGTATTCAAGCAAGATTATTAGAATTCCCATTTCTGATACCAAGAATCCAATAGCAAATTTCACTTGGGGTGGGCCCCAACAAAAGGACCTTTAACACCCACCACGTGGCTATGCTTCATTGGCTATCGAGGTATCGGCCTCGTCAGATACAGTGGAGAACGTAACTGACCTCTTTCGTCTCTATCTGAAGTCTTTTAAAGACGAAAAGGTTCTATTAAGGCTGTATTCTGGTACACTTCGAGTGCATGTGTTACTGAAAACCCTAGCCTTATCTTTCAGAGAAAATAATAGACTATTCATAGTATGAAAATCTAACGGTGGATATCATACCTCAATTGACATACACATGAAAAAGAAATAAATATTCCCCAGTGTTGTTTCTGTAATTTTCTATTGGATAGGTCACACCATTGTCAACATTCACCTGACTATAAATACACCCATGTACATGGTGGTCTTCTCCTCAGTACTCGAGAGTGAGAGCCTTAGGGTTTCTGCCCTTATAACAAGCTTCTTCCTCCTCGGAGACTCTTTCTGTGTGTGTGAATTGAGTACTCGAGTGTGAAATTTACCACTTTAAGCTTCTTTTTCTACTTTCTTTTTTGGGTTTTATTTCTGGGAGAAAATGGGTTGCCATGGTTGAGATATATGCATCTCTCTCTCTATCTGTCTATCTATCTACATGTGTGTGTGTGTGTATCTTTCTAGGGTTTAGACTTTAGATAGCTGTATCTGAGACTCAGTGTGGTTCAGTGATTTTACCATGATCAAGATGATTTTATGTTGCTTCTTTTTTCTTCTTGTGAAATTTAATCACTTGATTGTTTTTCAATTCTAGAACTCATGGAAGGCTGTTTCATGCGGTGTTCTTCTGAAATTCGTTAGTTTTCGGCACACACACAGACACACATCGATGTATCAGAGTTTCTCAAAAAAACAAAAAACAAACAAAAAAAAAATGATTTCAGATTGATTTTCGTCTTCGTCTTCTTCTTCTTCTTCTTGGTTGTTTTTATCTTTGTTGTTGTTGTTGTATAGCTAGGTTGATCTTGTGACTGTACAACAAACTTGTCGTCTTGATTAATACTTTTTAGTGTTTGATAGTTACAGACATATGATGGATATGAAAAAAAGAAATGTTGTGGATGATGATTTCGAATCAACTTTCGAAGACTTCGAAAAGTACTTCACATCATCAGATCCTTCTTTCCTTTCATTAGAAAACCTTCTTAAGGACAAGACCGAAAGTTTGCCATTATTTGAATCCAATTCTGAAAATGGATTAAATCCAACTATTCCGATCCCTAATTCCGGCAGATCAATCGTCAGTCAAAATGTTCCGGCCAACGGACAGAACTTTCTTCCGACCAACGGACAGAACTTTCTTCCGATCAACGGACAGAACTTTCTTCCGACTTCTGGGTTTACAAATATGCCTTCCGGTGGCCATGGTACCATCAGCTCAATGTCGGACTCAACTCCACCAGTTGTTAGCCAATTTAGTCCACAACTCATAGAGAACACCCTCCCATATAGGATTATCAATTCAATGCCAAACTTCGAGCCACCACAAGCTCTCAGCCTAAATCTTTCATCAAATAGTGTAAACAGTCTCTTGGACAGTTTTAAGTCTTCGAATCAGAAGGAAAGAATCAATAGAATGCCTTCTTCTATACCAATTGATAGGCGTGGCAATGGCATTGCTTTGACCACGAGGGGCTCATCTTCTATGGCACCCCAAACTCGGCCACCAAGGCAGGCCCTCGGAAAACAACCCTTGCCACCACCACCACCACCTTCAGGCGGTGCAGGTCAAGAAGGTCGATGGAGGATCAGAAAGACGCCTCCGGCAATGCTGGAGGAACCTGCAGAGACTGATGGACAACGGTTGAAGAGGTATAGTTCAAAAATATGTATATATCTTGTCTCCATGTTTTTTATTGTTTATATGAGATGTATCCCAAAATTGGCAGCTCTTTACTTGTTACTTACTTAGGGTTTGGTGCATGCTTATTTATCGATTTTACGTATTTAAGTATTCATATTATTTCATTGCTAGTTGAGCGTCACATGTTTAAGTTACGTAAAACAGTCCATCATACAAGGGGTAATGAAATCTCGTTCTCTAACTTGCTCTTTATGTTAGTTGGACTATTCTGACTGAGTTGGATGGTCGGGGAATGCATAGTTATTGCCAATACTTTTAAATATAAACATTATATCTGTGAAAAATATGTGTATTAATTTATGTAAGAGAAGCATAAGAAATGGTACAAAAGTGTTTAATGTTACAAGTTGAGCATATGTAGAGTACATTATCATAACATTTTGTACAGCTGAATGGCTGCACATATTAATCTACATGATATTTATTGTGAGTGGACAAATAGAAGCTGTGAAACATATACCTCTAGGGATACTACTCTTTGTTAAAGCTTTTGCCTCTGCTAGCCAGCTCCACATCTGTTGAATACTCTTATGATTCTATGTTGATGCTTTATCATTTCTCGGTAATTAATGAAAAATCATCTCAACCACGTATCTCTTTTAAACTCATAGTTACAACAAAAACGTGGGATGCACGCAATCCCCACTAATCACGTGCATCATGTTACATACAATTTTATATGGCCAAGAAATGTCAAATTTAAGACGTCTAAATCCACAATTGGACTTTTATTCCAGCAGTGTATATGGGGTTCTTTGTTGGCCAGATCCACCTTTGGAACTCTTGTTCAATATAATAGCTTTGTGATTTCTGTAATGTTTCCTTCTTTCAACTAACTAATATGTCATTCATAATAGAATCATGATCAACCGGACGCCGACTATTGAGGCAAAGGAGGAGAAGAGGTTGTCTCTGTTTGAGCTTGAACAAAAACAAAAAAACTTGCAAGCAGAATCCATGAACTTTTCTGCACGATTACTGCAAATGAAGGTAAACCGATGCGTTTTTCACTTCCATAGTTGTTCCAAATGATAAAATCTTGCTTAGCTACCATTTGGAAATCATTTTCTAATGTACTTCCTTGGTTTTTATGTTTTAAAGTATGTTTTTTAAGTAGCGTTTAGTTTATGTATTTATTTTTAAGTTTCCCTTACATAATAGTAAACATGTACTATATATATTAGTGTATTATTCTTGTACTAACATTAATATTGGCCACTTTAATTGTATATGATCAAAGATGTTTTTGCTTTATGAATAAATTGTTTCTTGGCTTAAGAAAATTTACTTGAAAGAACGTTACCAACCATTACCTTACTGAGTATTTATCAAAGTGGGTTATTTTCCTAAGCTTGTTTTGACCAATTTATATTATATTTCATCTGATAGAGAGAGCCGATCAGGCTGGATGCTTTGAACTACAACATGAAACAACGTTGGATTAATGCCGGGGAACAACTTCGGCTGCAAAACTGTAAGGGTTTCTTCTGATATTGCCTCATTGCATGGATCACCTGAGAATCATATAGCTCACATAATCTACTATCTGATGCTTCTTCACTTTTATACTGCTGTGAAACAAAAACTGTTGAAGTATATTAATACTTATGCTATACACATCTCATAGATTTGCTGTTATGAGTTTGTGAGTTGATATGATATCATATACGTTCGCCACTTTATATTTAAAAAGACTTGCAAGTGTGACTCAATATAGGCCCACAGGTGAGGGGACGCATTAAAGTTTAAATATAAAAACTTATAGAAATAGTTTTGTTACAAGCTATCTACAACTTAAGTTTCTTGGTGATATTGTGGTTTTAATAATATCATAAAGACAGATGTACTTTAGCAAAGAATTTGTTGCGAAAAGTAAGTTGCCTTGCAGTGGTAGCTATATGGTATGTTTCCAGCCAGTTAGGTTTATTTGCCATATTTCTTCTAGTTAGAACCTTTCTGTCTGCTTAGTTGCTGTCTTGCAGATTAAAGTAACTCTTAGTCCTACTACTCTTAGTTTTACAGCCAAATGATCTGTGGTTGCCAATATATCTTGCAGTAAGAAGATATAGAAGTAGGGCACTTCATGCACTTTAGGGTGATTACAGAAAAGTAGTATAGTCCGTACTACCTATATGTAATCAGTTTAGCTTAGAGCTGTTTGTTGAAATATACAGTTTTCACTCGGATTCTCCTCTGGTGGATCGAGGCATATTGGTGACTTCTGTTTTTTCCCTCTCATGTTTACTTTTTGGAAAGTTAGGTTACATATATCACTGCATCTTTTATATTTCCTGAGGCTGAAAACTTAATAAACTACAACTAAAGTCCAACTTCCTTCAATAGATTGTTCATTCTATATTGTAAAGAGAATTGATATGTTACTATATGAACACCAGCGGGCCTTTGGTCCAATAGTACTCCTTACCTTGTGAAGGTTTTGCCTTCTTAAGGTCAAGGCTTCAAGCCTCTTTCCCTCCTCCCCCTCCCCTTCCCCCCCAAAAAAAAAAACTAAATGAATAAAAAATCCAATAACGTAATTATAGGAAAATCCAAGGTAGATGATAGAAACTCCTTTTAATGATGTGTTAAATGCACTACACTTGGTTTCTGCTGATGCATTTTGGGTGTCTAAAATCAATCTTGAAATGAAGCTTAGCAATTATTGTTGCTCAAGTCAATAGGCACCATGGCTACATATATCTCCATAATATGGGTGTATGCAATTTATAGAAACAGTTTCTAAAGAAAGCTCCTTATATATAGCACCTTTTTGCTATCCACATCAAATGTTTCTTTTTTGTTACACTGGCAGCTTTGAATGAAGCCAAGAGAAATGATGTCAAGAATAAAGGAATCCCTGGATTCGGTAATCAACATTGGCCCCTGACCGGCCTCGGTTCATCCTTTCGAGATAGGAGTCCTACGATGCACGGTATATCTGCCATGGCAGCGCCTTCACAATTTCATTTGCAATCTCTTCATAAGCAGCAGCAGCAGCAGCCAAGCTTTGCATCCATCAAGAACAACAGCTCTGGATTACTGGAAGACCTTGTCATGAACCAACAGCTCACTCCGATTCCTAATCAGCACCAGCACCAGAACCAGCAGCACCACCACCACCCCTCACCCAGCCTCAACTATCATGAAGTGTATAATCCCCCAGACATAAACCAGTCACCTGAGCTCCAAGTTAAGATGCCACAACAGCTTCAACAACCGAATCTTTCGTTCCATCCTGACCACAGTCCTCTAATGATGAATGCTATTCCTCTCACCATGCCACAATCTGCAAGTAATCAAGTTCAGAGTACTCCATTTGAGCAGGAGCTACCAGAATTAGATCTACAAGAGCTTAAGGGTTTGCTTCAATTTCCAGCTGAGTTTGAGCAGGAACAATGCTTTTGGCTTCAACAACTGCAATCAAAACATGGGTCTTCACAGCAAAATCAGGTTCAGATTCAATGTGAGCAGGCAAAACCTATCAATCCTGAACCTCATGTGCAACCACAAATTCAGCCAAATCAGCTTGGTTATGATCAGATTCAACATGAGCATGGACAGTCTAATCAGTTTTACCAGCTCCTGCAACAACCATCTCAGCCACAGCAGAATAGGTGGTTTCATTAGCATTGGTCCATACAATGCTATGATGGATGAACTGCTGCTCTAGAAATATTCTAGTACTTCTAAGAGTTATTTTGTGTGTTTGTTTGTTTGTTGTGTCTTAAAAACATATCTATATTATTGCCGGACAATTGAGAAATATTATTTAGACAAAAAATATTGATAACATATGCTAACTCCTAGCGTCACTGTCATTGATTTGACTATGAGTCCCCGTAGACCCATAGTAGAGACTCATAGTTAAATCAATGACAGTGATATTAGGAGTCAGTAAATGTTGTTAATATTTTTTGTCTAAATAACATTGCTCATTATTTTTGTGGATGGCTGGTAATTTCGTGTAGTTTTGTGTGGTTTATATGTTTTATTACTTAGTTACCTTGTCAATTTATGTAAACATCTGATTGTGTGATGGGAATCGTATATGAATTGGATAGATATTATAGATTAATTATGATAGTTATTTAAATACTTTTAATATTTATCTTTTAAGTAATTTCTTTTAACTTGTGAGGATTTATTTGTTATTATTTATTTATTTTAGAGTTCTTTTAGGATTTGTGCTCTCCCTTTGTATATAGGGAATATGGTATTTGTTTTAGACTAGACTTTTGATTATTATTGATTATTGATATTGAATCATTCTTCCTTAAATTCTCTCTCTGTTCTCATCCCCTTCTTCTTTTCTCATCTCTTTCTTCTTCCTTTTTCATCTCTAATTCTTCCTTACTACGAGCTACATCATTGTGTCTATGGAATTTTCATATGTGCTCCGGTTCATTTTATATATATGTTGCAGTGGTTCGGTGTTTTGCCTTTGCTTCATTTTTGCACTGCCGATGCATATATATATAGTTGTGATTAATAATGGATATAGGGAGATGAGCTTGACGATGAGTCTATGGCGTCAAAATATGACACGATATTCGTTTTTGTAAATGAGTGAACCGATCCGATGTGATTAATAAATGAATCGGGTATATGTGAAGTCAATCAAAAGAAATATACTACACGACTTATTTATAGATCTGTTATATACGATTTATACACAACAGAGTCTAATATAACACAATTTGTTAGACATGAATTAATAAACAAATCGGGTATAAATGAAATATTTTTGTATACAAATCAACTAAGATGTAAGACGAACTCGTCTCATCCGACACGATCTGACTTACCCTCAAAGATTTGAAAAGACTGCCCACTTAAATTAAAATCCTAGATTCGTACCTAAGTACGAGATTGAAGTTTGATAATGTTGGTGGACTCACCTATGCAGCCTATGAATTTGTTGGATATTTATGTTATGTTTTTTTTTTTTTTTTTCCATTGTACATGGCGCTTTCAACTATTTTTGTTAAAAAGATGTTGTCTTATCTTCATATTTGGCATGTAGGTGAAAATTACTATACCTGCGTGCCGTGTTGTCCAGTTTAGACAACGAGAGCCTTCTTCTGTTTCTATGTTATAAATAGTGCTATACTTAGCCAAGAAATTATCAACTATTTTATACTAAATGGTTAGATTTATGAGTTTTATTTATTTGTTAATGATCGACTAATGTGAATGTACCACATCACTTGATATACGCATAAAACATTATTCGATAAAAAAAACCGCACCAACACCACTTAATGACATTGAAATTACGGTTAGCCACGGATTAAAGGGCTTAAGTCCATACACTACTCATTTTCTAGCACATTTTGACTAATTTTTTCTTCGGGTCAGTTAAAAATAGGTTATGTATGTCGGGATTAAAGTATTCATGAGGGATAACAAAATTTGACCTGATCCCAAAAAATTGCTAATACTCGAACTCAAGGCGTCTGCGTTTCTAGTTCGTTTTTGTTATCACTTGAACTACATTTGAAATTTTGACAAATCACATTCATCGTAGATAAATGGGTCCCTCTTTAATGCTAAATTTAACCTTGTTCATTTTGTGGCGATTTTGTGTCGTATACTTCGCTCGTGCCTAGATTTGCTAGCCAAGCGGCAACGAACTATCAAAGCGTGTGTGCAATATATAGGGGGTCATCAAAAACATTTTCCCAAAGTATTAAGGCCACTACGCGAATTTGCAAATATATCAGGGACCTCATCTGAAATAAATCGAAATCAAATAAAGGACTAAAATGAGAGCCGCGAGACAGTGAGCGAGCGAGAGGACGGGAAGATGAAGAATGTGAGAAGAAAGCAAGAAAGGGAAAAGAACTAGTCTGCAATGATCTTTTCAAAACCCTAATAAATCAAAGCTTCGTCCCCTCTCTGATTTGAATGTAAACATATATATGTTCATACATATGATAGCTCAAATACATATAGATAGACCCATGATTGTTCGATAAATCACTCCTTAAATCAACTCTCTTCTTTATCGTCTTCATTTTCATCACTGTAATTTCGACCTTGTTGCCCCTCCGATCGTCTCCAATTTTCAGATCCACTCACTCATAATTGCCCTACTGTGAGGGGGCAATTCCTCTCAGATCTGCCAAAAGCAAATTCAAAAGCCCCATCAATGGACGACCTTGATATCTTAGCCAGAGACTTTGGGTTTAGACCTCAAGGCAAATCCAACCCTATGAAATCATCCAGTCTCCGATCCGACGGTCCTCCCCCTCGCTCCGCTGCTCGATCCTCAACGATCTCATCCTCACCGTTCATCGATGACAGTCACAACGATCCATTATTCAACGACGTCTTCGGTGGACCACCGAAGTACACAAACAGCAATAAAGAGAAGTCTTCGTCGCTCTCTGATTTTGATTATGATTCAATGTTCAAGAGCACAGGGACAAATGAATCGAAGAATAAATCAGCTTCGGCGGTGCCCGTTTACGATAAGCCGGTGTATGATGACGATATATTCGATGGACTGCCTGGGTTGAAGAGCAAGTCGACGTCGGCTTCGGTTAGGTATGATGAGAATGTGTTTGCGTCGATGGCTTCACCACCAAAGCAGAGTGATCAGTTTGATGATATTCTTGGGAATTTGGGAAGGACCGAGAAGGTGGAGTCGAGGAAGAGTAAGAGTTCGAGGGGTTTGGATGATCTGTTGCCTGGGTTTGGTAGTGGCGATCCAGCCAGTAATAGTAGCAGGTATTACATTTATGTATTTGGAGTCTTCATATTTAACTGCTTACATGCTCAAGTGGGTTTAGATGTATTGACATGTTGTGAGGTGATCATTGTTCAAGTGGGCTTATATTTCAGACAATATTTGTTTAGGAGAATTATATTTTGTTTAGTTAGTACGTGATTCAAGTTAAATTGTTATCAATATTTTGTATATTTAGTTCATTGAGAGGTATAGGAATCAATAATGTGGTTATTCACACACGCATGGGCCTTTTTTTTTCTTTCCAAATTTAATAGGATTTTGAGGAACATTTTAAAATGTAGGAATATGTGCATACCAACTCAAGGTTAAATAAGTTGTATGAAATTAACAAAGCTTTCCTATCGAAAAAAGCAATGGACAAAGCTTCTAACTTGAATTTGTAATGATATGCGTATCAAGTGTTAACTGTTTGTACCAGATAGTGCCTTGGAATTCAAGTTATAAACACTAGTAATATTATTATAATCGCCGTCGAGCATGTCAGTATCTGTACGATCACGCATATAGTTAAAGTTCATTATAAATATGCACATTAGGGTTTTGTCTGGATGAATACTTTACATTCCTAACTCTAGGAAGCCCTTTCACCTCATGGGTGATGTTATGCATGGTGTCAAGTGTTCGTACATAGAAGATGTTATGCAAGATTGATAATGTCCTGCATTATCCATCTATGTATTGTTTTTTGCTTTGACCGCTACTGTTAGAAGTTCTGGGATTGGCATTGAACGCCCTTGTCAAATTTCATTGCGCATCCCAACATAAACGAACATGGATCCAATGTTTTGCTTTGATGAACTATATAACATGATTGGGCACATTGGAGGTAATAGTGCCCAGAATATTTTGCAGGTTCCTTTGGTAATCTTATCGTTATTAGGAGGGCTTGGAGTTTTTAATTGACAGTAATATTTGATGTGTGAGGAGGGTTTGCTTCTCTTTGGGAAGTTTATTTTGTGTGTTTAGGGGTGTTTGAGGAATCATCAGCAGCGATAATTTGCAGAAACTTCCAGTATTATTTTGTTACATGACGGAAAAATATAGCCACGTGCTCGAACTGTACAATTTTTAATGTTTAGTAATCTGTTTACATTTGTATGAGATGAAAAGCTTGGCATGCTATGAAAGGAACTCAACTAATGTTTAAAAGTACTGTGGTAAACTCCTTTCAAAAGCTCCTCTGAAGAAAGTTAGCCATTTGCCATTAGATATGGTGACAAAGTATTTCGGTGTTTTTCCGCAGTACACTGAATCACATGCAATAGTTTCTCTACAGTTGTACAGAAATGAGAAAATGTGTGCATGTGTGTATTAATTTGGATGTCCATTTCGACATTGTCTTTTCAGTTTTTTTTCTCTCTCTCACCTTTGGAAATAATTTTTAAGTTTTGGCTAAAAGTTCTTCTTTTGAAGGTTCTTTTTTTCGTATTAGAGGGAAAGAAATTTTTTTGTCTTTCCAAAAGGATAATAATTAGAAGAGAAAAAGGAACAATTTTTTCAAAGTAAACATTACTTGCTTGAAAGATTTACATGTAACAGGAATCCATGAATAGTCATCTTCGCTGTGTTTGGGAAGGATAATTTCTGAGAAATGTTCTAGAAACTTGCAGATTAAATTGGAGTAGATTAACTTTTGAATTACTTTCTCTCCTATGCTTCTGAAAAATCTCCTCATATCAAAGTACTTGTTTGCAATGATCAAAATTTCGTTTTGGTACATTATTTCGATTATTTAGGAAATGGAAACGATTTGAAAACGAATAAAAAATTAGGGAATATATTTTCAACACATTTTGAATCATTGGTCGAAATGTAATGAAACGTGTTGAAACAGCTCAAAACAGTGGTGGAAACATATTGAAATATTTTAATACATTTTGAAACACCGTGAAACACCTCAAAACATTGGAATTTCAATTCTATCACTAAATCGTTTCGGTCCCCTTGGAAACAAAACGTTTCGACCGTTTCGAAACGAAATTTTGATCCTTGCATGCGTGCCAAAAAGTACAAATTTTATGGCCAAAAGAAGTTCTTGCTGCTTTATCCAATCCAACACTTAATATAGGGTAAAATGGGGTTTATTATCTTATGGCGTTCTATGGCATGCTTGGACTTTTGCTTCAGAGTGATGTTTAGATTCTTCTGTATGTCTTTGCATTATCATCCACTTTGGTATTATGTCTTGGAACTATGAAGGCATTGTAGAGGAGATGAGGCTAACAATTCTCTAGAAATCATATAAACCATTTATTGTAACGTACATGGCATGCATGCCGTCTAGTTTGCCATATTTGGATATGTCTTTATCACGTGCTGCACAATGCTCAATGTTTTTGATAGGTGTCAGTTGATAATGTTCAGCTTCATGTTTCATTTTGCACAGGCCAATTCCAGATTCAAGTCAACCCCCGAGGTCAACTGGCAGTACAAATCAAACAACTTCTACTGTGATGGATGACCCTTTTGTAGTTTTAGAATCAACTTCAACTCCTGCGGCTTCATCCACAGGGTTGTTTACAGATCCACTGGAAGAGATTGGTAAGCTTGGTAAATCTGGAAACACAAAGGCTGACAATTCATCTGTTGGGGGAGGAGTATTTGATGATATAGATCCCCTCAATGGTTTTGGCAAGTCTGTGCCTGCATTTTCCACCGAGAGGAATAACAGGGGGAAGGATGGGAGCCCTTCAAGGGCAGGATCAAGCATGAGTGGGAATCAAACTTTTGTTAGTAGAGAACAAACTGGGAAATCTTCTTCTAGATTTTCTGAGAGCCACTTGCAGAAGAAGGTTCCTGATGACAATTTTCAGGAATTTCCTCAAACCCACTTTGACATGCCCACTGTTTCAGCTGATTCACATACATCTTTCAATCCAACTGCTTCTTCCCCTTTGGATGTAGATGCTTACTTTAATGAGACACACTCCCAGGTAGATATGTCTCTGAGATCGGAAGAACAAGTGCAGTCATCTGATGATGTATGGCTTTCAGTATCAGAGATCCCACTTTTTACACAACCTACAAGTGCTCCACCACCTTCAAGACCCCCTCCTCCAATACCCAGGCAGGGTTCAAAATCAGAAACAGTTTTCTTTTCTTCAAATGCTAGAAAGAAGGGTGAAGAATTTTCTCCTTCCCCAACTTACACTCATTACTCTCAAAGTCCTAAACTCTTCCATCCTGCAGTGAAGAGCTCTGTAGCTTCTTCAACAGATGAACTTGAGGATTTTGCCATGGGTAGAGCCCAAAATAACGTCGATCAAAATACCAATGTTCAATCTGGTGAGGAAATGAACACGAACTCTGCAGCAGCAGCAGCTATGAAGGAAGCTATGGATAAAGCTGAAGCAAAGTTTAGGCATGCAAAGGAAGTAAGGGAGAGAGAATATGCAAAGGCTGCTAGAAATAAAGAAGCTGTGCAGCTGGAAAAAGATGAACAGACCATGCAAGAAGCGCAAGAGAGAGAATTCAACGAGAACCAGGAGCGATCAGATCATGAGAGGCGACAAAGGGAAAAGGAAGAGGAAGAGAGAGAACAGAGGAGACTTGAGAGGGAGAGGGAGAGAGCAAGGGAAATTGAAAGGGGAAGGGGCAGACAAGCAGTGGAAAGGGCTACTAGGGAAGCACGGGAAAGAGCAGCGGCAGAGGCTCGCGAGAGAGCAACTGCTGAAGCTCGGCTGAAAGTTGAAAGGGCTGCAGTTCAGAGAGCACAAGCTGAAGCCCGTGAAAGGGCAGCAGTGGAAGCTAAAGATAGAGCAGAAAAGGCTGCTGCAGAAGCAAGGGAAAGAGCAAATGCAGAAGCAAGGGAGAAAGAAACGAGGGAGAAAGCTGCTGTTGCAAGGGCCGAAGCTGATGCTCGACGTAGAGCAGAACGAGCTGCTGTTGATAGGGCTGCCGCAGAAGCCCGTGAGAGGGCTGCTGCTACAGCAAGAATGAACCAACAAAAGAATGATAATGATCTTGAATCCTTCTTCAACATGGGATCTCGAGCAAGCAGTGCACCGAGGCCAAGGGCAAATCCTTCGGTCAGTACAAAGGCTGCTGCATAGGCCATCTACATACTGAGTTCTGTCACAATGTAGTGTTGTTCATTGTGTGTTTGTCATTTGTTTGATCCCTATTTTCAGGACCCTGTTGTGGATCCGCAACCCCAGGGCAGGGCAGCACCTGAAGCTGCTAGGCAGACATCTTCTTCAGGTGGTGCCTCATCCAATTTGAGAAAAGCATCTTCCACCACTAATATTGTTGATGATCTTTCTTCAATTTTTGGAGGTATGTCATATCTATTTAATTTGGTAAGTCCTTTTCTTGCTAATTTGTCACTTGCTGAACAATCTACTTTCACAAGGTGCTCCTTCATCTGGAGACTTCCAAGAAGTTGAAGGGGAAAGTGAAGAAAGAAGAAGAGCTAGACTACAACGCCACCAACGCACTCAGGAGCGAGCGGTACATCTTTTTCTGCCACAAGATGTTTGTAATTTGTGTTAACATGTC
The DNA here is from genome assembly GCA_951799425.1 of Ilex aquifolium. Classification (NCBI taxonomy): domain Eukaryota; kingdom Viridiplantae; phylum Streptophyta; class Magnoliopsida; order Aquifoliales; family Aquifoliaceae; genus Ilex; species Ilex aquifolium. The sequence continues at coordinate 5,776,556 of OX637394.1, forward strand.
CAAGGATTAGTTGAGTTCTGAATCTTAGTTTTCTGTTTCTTTTTGGTTTTGAGTAGGTAGCTCAGAATCTGAGTTTGAATGTTTATACAGGAAGTTATACTAGTATATTTGTTGTTTTTTTGCTTGCCCTTTGGCTTCTCAGTATTGATTGATGTGTTTGTTTGCTCAGGCTAAAGCAGTGGCTGAAAAGAATCAGCGTGACCTTCAAGTTCAGAGGGATCAGGAAGAAAGACATGTAAGTACCTTAAGCATCTTAAAATATATTTCTGGGCCTTTGACTTTTGCCTCCATAGATGGACGAAAATGCCATGCCCTCACTTCATTCTACAAAAACATTGGGACTTCATATATCTTCTGTGGTCCTTCATCCTTCATCGGGGTTCATCCCTTTCCATCCAAACCTTACCCCTCCAAATTACTAACAGGGACAGTATTGGGTGTTGTTAATTTGATGGCATCATCAGGATTTCCATTAACTGCATCAATGAAACCCTACTTCTGGCACTTGCTATTAACAAATCTTCATCATTGTTGTGTAACACTAAATGGTGTTTGTTATTGCCTTCGCTACAATATTTCTTGGATCATCTATAGCCATCTTACTATTCTTAGTCCAACCTCCAACAGCTGCAATAAATGGTAACATAGGCACCACTATTCTGGCCTGTTTGTGACTCATAAATACTTAGGCATCTCTCTGAATCTCTCAATTTAAGTTTATGGTCCGCACCCGGACAAATACAGATTTTTCTAGCAGCATTGATTTTGGCTTTTCATCTTTTTGGCAATCCATCACCTATGTTATCATTATCTTGAAACTTGCTTGACGTTTTTGTGAGTTTTTATATTTTTAACTTTGGTTTGGATTACAGAGGATGGCAGAAACATTAGACAGCGAGATTAAGCGTTGGTCTGCAGGGAAAGAGGGAAATTTACGTGCACTACTGTCAACAATGCAATATGTGCGTTTGATTATCTCCTATATCTCGTGTTTAGGCTTCTTTGTATTGCTTGAAAATTTTCTAATGCTTGCTACATTGCTAATTGTGGTGTTTGCATTCTATTCAAAACGTTTTTTTCCTTTTCCATTTTCTTTCAGTGGACAAACATATAATCTCTCTCTTTTCATTTTTGCATTGGAATTTTGAGTAAAAGCTTTATCCTTCCTTACTTGTTTGAGATGTGATTGCGGCTTTATTTTCCTTTTTCTTTCCTTTTCCTCTGTCCTGGTCAAGTTTATTTCATTTGCTTACTGCTGATTTTGCACACGAGTTATAGTACAGATGGGTTGTTGATGTTGTGAACTGTGCTTCATCATTGTAGGTGACTAGGTACAAGTAAAACAAGAACTGGTAATTTAGGAAAGTTGTAGGAAGAAGAATACTAGCGTAGTTCCCTGGTAAAGATTTAAGGGCATTAAAAGGTATGCAACTAAAGAATGATAAGGCACTTTAGGATTGGATTTCTAGGTCTTGCTTCTGGGAAACACAATTGTTTAGAACTAAGCTGTTGACTTAAGTGTTTGAATATTGAATATTCGTGTATTACACTGGACCCTCTCCTGGTGTGAATGTACTGGGCAAGGTGAGCTCCTAATTTATTTCTGTGCTACAAGTACAAGTAGTTCTGCCAATGCTCTTGGGTGACTTATTTTGTTTTTTTGGGGGGGAGGGGGGAGCTCAGCGAGAAAAATCTAGTTGGTGGTTTTTTGTTGATTTCAAATAATGCATCTGCTTTGAGGATGAGGATTAGCATCATGTGTATCTTTTCTATGAACACTATAAATACTTTGCCCTTTTGGTGAATCTTGTTTTTTCCTGGCCTCTCGGGGAACATGCTTTTGTTAGTCAGTCCTTGAGGCTGTGAGTGTTGTTTTAGAGTGTTATGCGATCTTATGGCCGAAGTTGGATATAGGAATAATGCCCCTCCCTTTCTATTTTAAAGTTACTTCTGGATCCAAATGAAATGACACATCATAATACTGGATGTCCCTGAGGGTGGGTCTTAAGTTTGAGTCACGGAAACAACTCCGCATGCAGGGTAACACTCTGTACTCCTAACCCTCCAGACCCTGCAGTGGCGGGAGTTACATGCACTGGCCACCCTGAAAATATTGAATGTCCCTGAAAGAGAATCTTGCGTGGCATTTAATTTGTTGACTCGAATTCTACCATGACTAATTCCTTATACTATGGTCGAGTCAAAATTTTAATTTCAGTTTCAACCTTTCAATTACCATGACAACAATAATTTGAAGGAAATAATACAATTCTAGAAAGTTCCAAATTGTTTTTCCCGGAAAACCATGACCAGTTGGTTGAGTACCCATCAAATATGAATGACTGTGAATGGCAAATATTTGTTTCTTTATGAAAATGGTTTTTACATGTCATGCAATTCTTATGCTGAACTCTGGCTTTGTTGGGTATTTGAGAGCTGTATTTTTGCTGTTGCTCTTTTGTTTGTGATAAAGAAGCTAACTGTGCTGGTCCCCTTTTGATTGATGACAGGTGCTTTGGCCTGAGTGTGGTTGGCAGCCTGTTTCTTTGACCGATTTGATTACAGGTGCCTCAGTTAAAAAAGTTTATAGGAAGGCGACTTTGTGCATTCACCCTGATAAGGTGCAACAAAAAGGTGCCAGCCTGCAACAAAAATATATTGCTGAGAAGGTGTTCGATCTGCTTAAGGTACTTGTATGAAAATTAGAGAATTCAGATAATTTTTTCTATGAACGTTGCCAATGTGGGGCTTTAAACATGATCTTGGTGCTTGCTATCATTCATTTGCTGGATTACTGAACTTATGAAAAAAGGTCACATAAGTATCGAGTCATAGAAGCTCTATTAGCATTGTCAGTCAATTATGGAGGCAAAATATCACAAATAATTTGAATTCATAACAGATTTTCCTATATTATAGTAATAATTTCTTTGTGCTTAATTTTGGCATATGTTTAATGAGATAGTAGTTTGCTGTTCACTTTTGTATTGCCTGCAAAGTCAAATATATTCCTCGTTTCTTCAGTGAAGAGGAATGGCTTCTCAGTTCTCATAAAATAAATTTTTTTCTAGTTAATTGAGATTATGTATGTACTAATCTTGTGTTTATTTAAAGTTCATCAGATTTGATGTTCATTACCTTTTTTCTCTTTGCGTGAAAGGTATTTTATTAGGTTTGCTCCATTTTTATCTTTATTTTCTTAGGTTTTGCTTCATTTTTATCTTCTTTTTTTTTAGTTCAGTTGTGGTTTTTTTTTATATAGAAAATTCTGTTGTGGATTATCTCATTGTAAGTTTGGTATGTTAAAATAGGAGGCTTGGAACAAGTTTAATTCAGAGGAGCTTTTCTAAATGCTTTGAGCATTCATTAACTTTAATCGACTTCATTTGGAAATCACACTATTTGTTGGGGGCAAGAAATGCAGAACTGTTCCACCGCATGTATTTTATATCTCCACTGCTCCGTGCACTTGGTGGAAGTAGGCAGAATGTGGACTGCTGAAGAAGTCCTTAATGGGTACTGAGCTGCATGAATGGTGAAGTACGCATATATACTTCTGTTGCTGTAAATTGATTTATGCCAAAGAAATACGGGGTGTGCGATGTTGTGGTGTAGAATGATTTCATTCCCTCCTACGCTGGCAGATTTCATCATCCGCCTCGTGCTTCCTCAGATGAATACTTGTATTTTTGTCGATTCTTTTTTGTTTCTTCCTTCTTGTCCAGTTTCCATTGATGGCATTGTGTTTATGGATATGAGACACTGTAATGTGTATTGTTGTAAAAGCCGAGAATTATTTGAGCTGGATCTTCAGTATACCATTTTTGGACATCAAGCTCCAGTTTTATTTGTCAGCAGAATCAACCTTTGGTTTTCTTTTAATTGAATTCTAGTAGTGTCTATTCTTCTTGGAGATGATAGTCACAATGCTTTTTAAGTGCTGAGTTGTATCATGTGGAAGGTAAAGAACATCATTGAAATATGATGTGTGTGTGTTGAAAAAGAGCAATGCTATGTGTACAAAAATTGTGCACTAAATTATCTGTAATCGATGGATTAGCGGGTTTCATCACTGATTTAACGGTTTCAGATGATTTGGTGCACATTTTGGAGCACATAGTTTTATCCGTTGAGAAATTGAAGTTGGCTGCTGATCCGGATGTTGTCATGACCAATGTACAATAGTTAAACATGGCAGGCTTGACACAACATTTTTTATATATATAATATGATTATAAATAGATGAATATGAATTGAATAAATTTTAATACAATAAAATTTAGATACATACACAGAATTTCAACATCAATCCTTGAAATTTGACCAGCACAGCCTTTCACTATTATGCAAATTTTGTAGACAATCGACTTAGTTTTTGAATTACTCTCATATTTTTCACGAGTTTTGTGTTGTTCAAGTAAGTAGTTATTTTTTTTTTTTGGTTAACGAAGAATCTCTCTAAGATAAGATCATTTTGAATCCATTCAGTTAACTTCAGATACTTACAATCACCTGCAAATTACAAATATCAATTAAATTTAAGGAACACTAACAAAGATTAACCTTAACGAGTTATTATTTTAATAGGACAATCTATTTGCTTTTTTTTTTTTATTAACGGATAATATTTACAGCAGGAGTCTAAGTGTTACGCGCGTACAAATTTCAGGGGTTGTGTATAGTATTTCAAATATTAAGGGGTCTGAGTGATTAAGTGACAAATTTCAGGGGATTTGAGTGTAATTCTTCCTAAACAAATTTAATCTTTTTCGCCCCAACTTTCCATAAACATTGGACAGGTGCCTCTCACGCTCTTTGAGGGCACGTGGGACCTAACTCCTCGACCAGCGGTAGGAGAAAACATGTAATCAGATTAAACAAAACAAAACCCTAACTTTCCCCTCTCTCCGGGGACTGTGTCGACGGACGTCCGAAGAAAGAGAAAGAGGGGACCGATGCAAAAGTGCCCAAGTTGGGAGGTTTGATTTGCTCCCCATGTTCTTCTGAGCCGAGGAAAACAAATCACAGAATTACATATAATTTGGCGGTGGTAGTGTTGAAGAGACTTAGAGATGCTGGAAAACCCTAGCACCCATTCTTTGTCATCCGCTGCCAACATCGCAACCATCAAGCCCTACGCTCCTCCCAATCAGAGGTGCGTGTGGTGTGTGTGTATATATATATATATGTGTGTGTGTGTGTGTTCATGGATCTAGATGTAGCTTAATTTGGAAATGATTGGCAAAAGTAATGATGTTTGGGTGGGCTCATGGTTTCCTTACATGCAGGAATCGTTCTCTCGGCCGGCGCAAATCTGGAGGAGGTGAGTGATTTATCAATACCTTATTTTTGGAAAGAAAATTATCTTGAAAGATGCTCTTGAAAATTATAGACGAGGGGAATAAATGCTTATAAAAAATTGGGATGTAATGATAAAACTTACCATGTAAGAGCTTTACAGGAGTTCTTCAGGTAATTGAAATTCTGTATGATGAATGAACTAATTGGAACCCCTGTACATAAGTGATACAGTGCATCAAAGTAAGGTAATCTGTTAGTTTAAAATTGGAAAGATTAGAGTTTTTTTTGGTGTTGGTTGCCCAAATTTGAATGATAAATTATATGCTAGGTTAGCCTCTAGAGAATTTGAGTTCTTGTTTTTTCAGTAGAATGTATCAGGTGATTAGGACCACAAACTTACTTCTTGTTCCTAAATTATACCACTCTTTTTCAAGACCCTGTTAATTGTGTAGAACTAATAGACGTTGATTGTATATCAGTGGAACCCAGAATGAGGTCTTTGTTAAGCACTATAAGCATGTGAGCTGATATGTTTGGTAAAAACTGCTGCCCATTAGTCCACTAATTGGGTGTTGGGTATCTGTTTCATTGTCTTGCGTCTATAAAACTATCAGAACTGGAAATTTTATCTTGAGACTTTGCAAGAATTTTAATTCTCGAGAGTTGCAAACTTGGCCGAGTTCTAACTCTGGAGAAGTAGAATTCTCAAGGAAAAATGTATATTAGCCTCGTTACTAATTTAATTTTTGTTTCTAGGAGACTAGGACTTTGCAATTAAAAATAAAAAAACCACCCAACCCCTTGCAAAGGATAAACCTATGGAGGATATTACTGCCTTCTTTTAGACTGCCATCGATTTTGATAAGTTAGAAAATTTCCATTGATCCAAGGGGGCTTTTTTTATCCTTGAGTTTATTGGTGCATATTTATCCATGTATGTCAAGTATCTGGTTAATGGGACAGGACATTTTGAGCCGCATTCTGGTATAAACCATTGTACACACAATTGCCATCTTTAGTCCAAGAGTGGGGTGTACTCTTTTAGAAATTTCTAATACTTCTTTGCCTCCCCCTTTTCAGATAACTCTTTGTTCTCTTCCCAGATTTTATCCATACCTTCACTGCCTTTATGGAAATTTTTTGACATGTTGATATAGTTATACTCAACTTTGCAGATCGGCTTGAACGAGCAAATATATATGCAAATGACGGAGAGAAGAACCAAAATGCTGGCTCAAAAAATCTCCCTATTGTATATCATGGGAATGAAGGTGGCAACAATCGTGTTAATGTGGATGTTGCTCCACGGTTAATACCTTTGCACGGATGTTGTAACAGTGAAGCGTTTCAGCTTCTTAATGACCGTATGTGTCCTCTATGTTGTCTACTTTGTCAGTTGATAAGTCACTTTGATCATTCATGTCGTGTATCTTGTTTGCAGTCAATTGGATTTTTCCTTTTGTTCTTTTTCTCCTTTCCTTTGGGCAACGGTCGACAAAATTGTGCATGAATGTTAAAAGGAAATATAACCTGCCAAAAGAGCAAACTCCGACATGAATTCTGTATACAACATTGTACCTTTAAATTCCTGGAAGAATTTTTTTTTTCCCACATCTTCTGACTGTAGTTTAGCTATAATGTTCACTGCCACTGGCAATTAATATCTTTTCATGCGTTATAATATTTTGCAAGACATTGTCAGCTGAACCTATATGCGTTGTTCAACAACTGCCTACTTGTGTTTATTATGCACCCGAGTGAAGTCATCCTAATCCGTGCTTGTTTAACTCTAAAACACATTGATTCTTAAATTGTCACATGTTCTCAACAAAATATGTGGCCATTCACGGAAATGATATAACAAGATCCAAGCACAAAACATTATTTTTTCGACATGCCTGAGTTGGGCTGGTGTCATTATTAATGTCTATTGGTGCGATATAGCCGTGTATCAGACATGTATGCACTTCCCCCTCTTTTCGGTCAGATTCATATTTTCTTTCCATCCATCCAGGGATGACATGTATGCACTTCCCCCTCTTTTCGGTCAGATTCATATTTACTTTCCATCCATCCAGGGATGACATGTATACACTTCCCCCTCTTTTCGGTCAGATTCATATTTACTTTCCATCCATCCAGGGATGACTTTAAGTACCATGTTGTGGTTGTTTTAAATTGATTCGTTTCTCTGGATAACCATTCCTCTTTGTCTTGGTATGCAGGTTGGATAGCGGGGATGGACGCATACAACAATCCGTCCATAGATTTGGCTGGTGAGTAAGACATTGACTAAAGTTTCCAAATGCTTGTTTGCTTTTGCTGATTTGGCCATTTTATTTTCCGTTCATAGAAGATCAACTTTCATGTGGTTTGTCTATGGGATTTTTCCATAGAACTTGTTATCATGTTGAAACTTGTAAGCACTAGCTTTTGGTTCCATACATGGAGCTCTGCATTCTTGTATACGAAGAGCAACGTTTGGTGCCTCTTCACTGAAGTGAAATTATTCTACATAGGTGGTTTGGGTTAAAAAATGTTGATGGACATAGCCAAAGACCAGTTAATAGGGTTTGCTTGTGGATAATGGTCAAACATGAGTTTGTGGAGGTCATGCATTCATATTGATAAGCCAACTGTAAAGCGCATCAGTACCCACTATATTTATTTGTCTTTGCTCGTCTCCTAGTAGTGGAAGCCTTCCCAGTAAGTTAAAAGTTGTTTCATGGTTTGATGGGATAACAATGAATGGTATCCGTGTAGGAATATGCTGAGTCATCTCAGATTCTAGAAAGGTGGCATTAGCTCGTATATAAAGGGCAGGGATCCTGTATTTGGAGCTTTGATTTGCAAGAATACCATATGAGTATTAATGAGATAAAATCCCTCCTGAAAAATAGTTTGATGAGAGATTGTGCATTTATTAATGACAAACCAGGTTAACTATTTGTGGTGTCAGCTAAACTAACTAGTCATTCAGATGATTTAAATGGGCACCATCTTGATCTTTTTCTAGAAGTTTACTTTGGCAGAATAACCATTAAATAGTATAATGATCATTTATTTTTATATAGTGTGATTGATTTTGGCCTAAATTCTTTGCCCAGCATCACTCACCAGTAATTCTTTCTCGGGATCCATTTCAGTGATAGTTATATTACCTGGCTACCAATGCATAGATTTATGGTATCTGAGAAACTGGAGTACACCTCAACTAGTAACTAGTTAAGCAATATAGATCAATGCACCTTTTAGTCATCATGGAAAAGCTAGGTATTTTGTTTAAAGATCAAGCATTTGCTTTGGTGCAAAAAGGCTCCTACATTTTTCCATATTGATGGTTCAACAAGATCTTAGGGGCTCTAGTTTGACATGTCATGAAGGTCATCTCATGCATAATTATTTTCTTCATCATGTCAAGAACTTGGCTCCCGTTCCAGTGAATTGAAATCTGGAAGTGTCGGCCAATATGAGAATCATAATCTCCCATCAAGCACCAACACTTGGTTTGGGTTGTGGGAATGAAATAAAATTTTCATATCAGAGCTTGAGAGTAAGTCTACTGACTTCCGAGTGAAAAACTTTGCTTGTCATGAACCCCATATCTAAAGCATATCACGTGAGAATGTAGTGTGTAGGCTTGTAATGGAATGGCACAGATCATTTTATCAGTTTGACTGGTATTTGTCCTTTGTCCCATATTTTATTTTTCAGAAAGGCCAGTCTTGTATACAGGAAGTGCTGCATCAGCCTGGGGGATTGTTAGACTTCCACATCAGGTGAAAATGGAAATGTACTTGTGATTTCATACCCCCCCCCTCTGTCCCCCCAACCACCACGACACACACACAATGTTCTTTTTGACATTGTTTTTGATTAATGACTCCAAAATCCCTTTTTCTGGTTTGCAGATGGATTTCTTGAGTGAACTCCGACGTGCAATGTGCGATGCAAATGCCAGTTCTGACACCTAAAAATCATGAATCTCAAACCTTACTTGAAGTTCATGTTTGTCTCTGGACTTGCAGAGTTCTATGAATTGTATGATTTGAGTTTGTTTGTATTTATTATGCGACCCTTCATATGTGCTACTTATACGGGTCCTTCATATCTACGTCATGCTTTATCTATTTCACCAAAACAATGCTCCACATACTAAAGTCTTTGTATTACATGTGTGTGTGTATACCATAGTGAATGGCTTCGTCAAAGACTCTGTATCAGTACGTAATATCTGTGAAGGTGAAGGTAGGAGTGGTACCACCATTGGATGTCCTCGGCAAAAAGCCCCCTTCTTGGTCTCTGTGATATCTCATTTTCGATTGGTTCAATGGTTTTATTGTCCAGAATAAGGGAAAATAAATTGCTTAGAAATCCTCTTCATTTGTCTAATTCCCAAGTTTTTTGGTGACTCTGTGATTGAATTTTCGAACTTTTTTAAGGCATTTGGTAAAACCAGTTTCTACTTCCAAGTATCTCAGGCCTGTTGATTGACCTAGAAAAATGATGATTTTGTAGTTTGTTTTGCAATGAAACCCATGAACTGCTAGGCAGATTTATATACCTGAGTATTGTGTATTTGGCACCCAAATAATGTAAGAAATCAAAGGGTGCGATTTTTTATTTCATTTTTTAGGATGTATTTGGGTCTCAGTATTTTTTAGGTCTCATTATAAATTCGATGATTATAAATTTAATGATTATGATATATTAAGTTAATAAATTATTTCAACAAAATAGGTGCAAATTGTATTTTTGAAATTAGAACTATTAATGAACGGAAAGTATGGTGGATGTTCTGCTTTTAATCTGATTGAAAAAGGAATTAATCGAAATATGTATAAATTGATTTGAACGAAAAAAAAAAAAGAAAAAAACATTTTTGGCGAGGAACGTGGGCTTTTGGATTGAGCACAACTCCAAGCCCACTATTTTGTCAGCACATTATTTGCTGTATGCCGAATCAAATATGAAAAGACAAAACGTTTCAGTTTGATGTGGAGCCCATCAAAGGTAATAACTGACACCACGTGTTACACATCTATTGGTTAAGGTTTGTTCACTCCTCCAATTAAAGACGGAATATAACGGATTTAGATGTCCTCTATTACCCATTCCCTTCAATTCCCCTCAATGCAGATCTAAATGAGTGACATGTGTAAGATTTTGAATTTCAATGGACAAGATTTTTTTTCATTCATTTTATTATTGGTGGAGTGTTAACAATTATTAAAAAAAAATTTCACAAAGAAAAAATCTTGTCCATTGAAATTCAGAATCTTCCCCATGTCACTCATCTAGCACTGTATTGAGGAAAATTGAAGGGAATGGGTAATGGAGGGGATTCGAATCCGAATATAACGGTGAGATGAAATTATTATTATTATTATTATCATTATTTAATAAAAATATTTAAATATATAAAATAAATTCTATTATTTTACATTGACTAGTTGTCATACTACACGGATGAGTAGTTATACAATCAGGTAAAACTTATCAATTTTTCATTCAATAATAATATTATGTAACGGTGATAAATGATGTCATCATTATTTATTTTTTGGTAAGGAAGAAAGGGGTACACACGATCAGTATGGAGTAACCCTTTGTCGTGATCAAGAGAATTCCTACCATAGAATGTTTAATTTTGAGTCGTAACAATTACTATAGTATCATTAAAATTAAATAACAAACTACATTGTATTCGTAAATTGAACTATACTTGATAATTAAAGTCGAAGACAATTTTAAACGGATACAATTTGTAATTCAGTAATGTTGTCATATCATTTGGACTCTTAATTTGATCTCAAAATTTGGTCAACTGTTTATCATTAAACCATTAATTAGGAAATGACGTCACCATTACACTAAATATTTTTTCCACGATAGCGGGAGCGGTATCAACGGACAAACAAAACGAATGGGAAGAAACCAACGCTGACGTGGCATCGATCAAGCGGTTCCCTCCCCACCCCCGCTCCTCTCTTTCTTTCTCCTCTCTCTCTCTCTATCGTCTATCCAAATTCCACTGGCCTGGCTGAACATGGACAAAAGCAAGCAGACATTGTTAGATTTGTAGATATGGTGGGTGATATAATCAATTGTTCATTGTAAATTTTATTTCTTTTTTTATAATTTTATCTGAATCTTTCGTATAATGCTTTGTGACTGAAAAGTGCACTAATCTTATTTTATTTAATCTTGCGTAGGTTATGATATAAACTACTACGAGTGTAGTGTCTGAGCAGAGTATTGAAGTTGAAGAAAGAGGGAGAAACTAGAGAGAGAAAGGAGGTGGAAATGGCGGAAATAGGGTTTTTAGGGATGGGAATCATGGGCAAGGCCATGGCAGTGAACTTGCTCCGCCATGGTTTTAAGCTCACTGTTTGGAACCGCACTCTATCCAGGGTACTTTCTCTCTCTCTCTCTCTCTCTCACTCATCAGTTTATCTCTGGTCTATAGGAATGTTAATGGATGAATGACGGATTTTCTGTAGTCTTTTGATACACTAATCACTTTCTTATTTAGTTGATGAGTCTTTTTGTTTAGATCTATATTTAAGCAAAATTAATCATACGAGAGAGTCATTTTTGTGTTTATGTTGGTGTAGAGCTGATGTCTACTGCCAATTCGAGAAATAAATACATCTCGCCAAGTAGAAACTCTAGAAGTATAGAAAAATTGGAAAACTTGGGAATGATTTGTTTTTCAACGATCAAGAATTATTTGTATAGGCTTAAGAAAGATTTGTTTGCAATTAGGAAGTATATCTTGAAGCTTGTATATCATGAAAATACTATTTGGATCTAATATGGGGACTTGGATTGGAGGTTAGCTCTCACTAACATTGACTGTATTGAATTAGATCCCCGATTAGGTCCTTAGAGCATTACTCTTTATATCATGCACCAACTTAAAGTTCTCTCCGATGTTTGCATATTAAGTTAGAACCCATTCTTCTACATCCCAGATGGAACTACCAAATATAAATAAAAAAAATTTCCCTGAAGAACTCATTTAGAGTTATTTAATTTTCTTTATGCTAAGTGCTAACAGCTCAACAGGACTACATGACCCCTTTGAATGACTTAAACTCCCCAGAGGTTGGATTTACTAGTATGTCATACACACTATGTAAACTATACAAGCTGAGGAGCTCACGTTTTTCAGTTTTCAAATCAAGGGAATTCAGTTTTGGTTATTTGTGGCTAATTAAAATTTGCATGACTAACTTTTGAAGCTTAATAGACTACCTACCAATGATGATGACGTATCTGCACTTCAATCTTTTGATTATGTTTATGAAATATAAAGTTCTGATCAGCTCGGGGCTGGAATGATGAGCAATTACTTTACATACCTATTGTTCTGTGCAATGCAAGCTTCATGTCTTCAGTAGCTTCTTGTTCACAGTGTGATGAGTTGGTGAAGCACGGCGCTTCTGTTAAAGAAACTCCTGCAGCAGTAATCAAGAAATGCAAGTATACCATTGGAATGCTGTCTGATCCTGCTGCAGCTCTTTCGGTAGTATAATCAAGTTTTGTTTTTTAGCAATGAAATTCCAACTATTCATATTAATTCCATAGATTGGTTACTGCTCAGGTGGTCTTTGACAAAGATGGCGTTCTTGAGCAAATGTGCAGTGGAAAAGGGTACATTGACATGTCAACTGTCGATGCTGATACTTCTTCAAAGATCTGTGAGGTTTAAATTGCATACTTGGGATACCTCTCTCTCTCTCTCTCTCTCTCTCTCTCCTTGCCTCCCTCTTTTGACTGTGATTCGAATCATGCTGGCAAATTAGTGGATAGTTAAATACTTGCGTGATTTTGGAACTCAACATTCACTCTTTGAAAAGTTTAAAAAACTTGCTCAGACCCCTCAAGGATACCCACTCTGATAAACTTGAAATACAAGCCTTGATATGTGTATATGTTGCCTCCCTCTTGCTGTTGTAAAATGTAACTAGTAAAATAAGGGTATGATAAATCAAAAACCTGATGGTTCTAGTTCTGAGTCTCACCTTATGGCTACCCCCACAGACTTTGGCCTGAACTTGCCCGGTGCATAGCTCTTGTGATGGAGGTGGTGGTGGGGGGTCATTTACTCAGGCGAGTAGTAGGATGTTCTAAGAGATCCGGACGCCTTCTTTTATTTCACCACTTCTCCTGCTGAGCGCCCTTGTGGGAGAGAAAAACATCCAAATGTCCTCCTACATAAACATATGCGACATTTATTGATTGTTTTTCAAGACACCTAAACAACCAACATCAATGCTAGTCTTTACCGCCCATTTTTCGTTCTTCTGTTGACAGTCCCTTTGCTGAAGATCAGTAATAAGTTTCTAGTGTAAAAATCCCTATGATAGGAATTTATGGATGTGAGTGGGTTTTGAGTCCAAGTTCTTGTTTTACAGATACATTTGAATATGAAATACTTAACAATAATGAGATGGAAAAGAAAATGGGGAAAAAAACCAAAAGGAAGATGTCATTCTTCGTTAAATTACTACCATTGGCACACGTTCAATATGTGCAGGCAATTACATCAAAGGATGGTTATTTCCTTGAAGCTCCAGTTTCAGGCAGCAAAAAACCTGCTGAAGATGGTCAGCTAGTGATCCTTGCCGCTGGGGAAAAGGTAATCTACTTAAAGTATCAACAGTGCATGTCTGCTGTTTCTAGCCTTGATATCTGGCAGGGTTGTCTGCATTCTGTAATGGTTCTAGGTTTTGTTGACATGCATGATGAGTAACTGGAAGGAGTGCAAATATTTTCCTGGACATGCATGATTAGTAACTGGAATAACCCTACTGTCAACTTGGAATAATCTATGCATATCTGTCTGTAGATCTTTTTGGGCTATAATTGTCTCTCTAACTAGACTATTAATTTGATCATCTCTCCTTATCTGTAAATGTAGGCATTGTATGAGGAAGCTCTTCCTGCTTTCGATGTCATGGGAAAGAAGTCCTTTTTTCTGGGGCAGGTTGGAAATGGAGCAAAAATGAAACTTGTTGTCAACATGATAATGGGCAGGTAAACATAAGTTTTTGCACAAAAGGTTTATGTACAATTGGAAATTTGCCGATTTGTTTTTAAATCAAGAAGCAAGTAAGTGTAAAGTAATAAGTTTTCAGATGCAAACTGTGACAGTTGAAAGCAACTTATTTTATTCACATGGGATAAATTACCTGCATACTTGGTGAAAATTGTCTGGCAGACTTGTCACAAGACAAATTCTTTAGTAAAGGTCATGATATTATATGTCAGCATATCAATAATGCTTCATCTATTGTTAAGTGCATAGTGAGGAATAAAAGTTCGAAGATATGCTAAGAGTATGTGCTGTTTCCTTATTAGACTTCTTTGAGTATGCTATTTGTAATCTACACGTCCTAGCTTTATGCAGTTGATATTATGTGAGCAAGATGAACGGTATTATTGATGAGCCAATTTCAATTATGCAGTAATACATGATCAAATTTCTGTACATTACTGCCAATCCAAGAGTTCTCCACTTACCAACTCTTCAACCTTCTTTTGAAGATAACTTAATCATGTGGTTTTGTTCCCTTTATTGGTGGCAACTACAGTATTTGCGACATTCACTTGTTTGCATGTTGGGAGGATGAATGGCACAAATACTTGGTGCTGATTTTTACTAGTTTTCATGGCCAATTTGTGTGAGTGATACATGCCTTCCATTATCTATATCCATGACAAAGGACGTACGTATTGCAAGTTTTTATGACAAATTTCATGCCATATTACCCAGATTTCTGATTCTCTCAAGACGTTTAGATGTTAATATTTTTTTGGATGGATAGATAAGTAAGAACAGCAATTTTTATTTAATGTTGGCTGCTTTTTGATAGTTTTATTTCTTTGCAGTATGATGAATGCATTTTCGGAGGGACTCGTACTGGCTGACAAAAGTGGACTGGACCCTCACACTCTTCTTGATGTGTTGGTGAGACGACAAACTGGGATTCTTGTCTGAACTTCTGTTGGCTTTCGAGCTTAGTTTTGATATGATTCCTTCTCGCAGGATCTGGGCGGCATTGCTAATCCAATGTTCAGGATGAAGGGACCAACTATGATCCAGGAGAATTACTCCACTGCATTTCCTCTGAAACATCAGCAGAAGGATATGAGGTTAGCTGTCGCTCTTGGGGATGAAAATGCTGTATCAATGCCAGTAGCAGCTGCTGCCAATGAGGTAAGGCTGTTCCTTCACAATTGTTAAAATTGTTGAATTGCAATGCTGAATGTGACAAAAATGAGTGGCAGATTAGGGTCATCTGACCGGCCTATCAGATGCCATGGACTGAAGAAACCCTATGCCATCTACGAGAGAGAGAGAGAGAGAGAGAGAGAGAGAGAGTAATCAGTAACACAACCACAGAAATGGTTTGCAGTTGTAGTAGTGGTTATGTTGAGAATCCACAGCCCGATGAAGTATGTAGAAGTCAAGCTATCATGGAGATTCCTTATTGGAGTTCTTTCCGATATGTTGAGTAACTAAAGTCACCTACATCCTAAATACAGAATCCAATTGGAAACTCTGGGTCTGATGTCTGATGGCTGCTGATATGAATACCAAGTGTTCCTTGGTATTTTTGAAGCCTAGGTTGAAATTCCGTAATTTTCATTCGCTTTGGCATCCTTTCAATTACGTAGAGTATGAATAACTCTACATTTTAGAGCTTATAAGTGGAAGGGTTAAAAGGTAAGAGTGCCAGGATTGAAAATTCGGCAATTGTGAGGAGAGCCAGATTGTTCGAACAAAACTGGGGATTACATGTATACCCAGCATTTGTGTCTCAGCATTGACAGGGCTGACAGTGGGTAACCGCCTTTAATTTTATGAATAACCTTACATTTACCAGAAAGGAAAAAATAAATTAGAATTGAAAGAAAAGCTTTGCAACTCTGTCGCTCTCCCTCTCTCACATTTTTTCCGCTTCTAGTATTCTTCTTCTGGTAAGATATCTATTTTAGATACGTTCCTATAGTTAAGTCTTCAGTATCTGCATTAGGACAATAGCACATAATGAACTGATGGATTAGGAATGTTCTTGGTTATTTTTTCAGTGGCAACAACATGAGCGGAGCTAGTAAGGGGCTCGGGCCCACCCTCAATTTTTTTTGAAATTTTTTTATATGCATTGAGATATATAAATTTGTCAAATATATTTTGTGGTGCCCACCTTATTACTTCTATCTTCAACAATAATTTATGAGTATGTGAGTTGTGATTGATTTATAATTCTATATTTGGTTAGTTTTATAGTTTTGGGACTTTCTTCAATCGACTTTGTTTGTTTTTTTATTAGTTTTTTGAATTTACGTTCTTAATTTAATGATTTGAAATTAGTCTACAATTAACCTTTATTTTTCTAGGACTTACTGTCTTTATTTCTCCTCAACCTATTTTTTCTTTTTCTACAACATACTTGCTTTTGTCTGATAAATTAAAAGCAAATGGTGAGAGAATTCCATTACATAACCGAATGGATATCGGTGGATGAATGATAATTTGATTACATATACATAATGACATCTTCGATGACATTACCAATGAAGTTATCATTTTTTGTTTATATGTCATTGACTTTTGGATCTTTTGTGTTCAATAAATTTTTATGTATCTTGTAATAAATATAAATATTATTTTATTTTTATCGATTGGAAGAAGAAAAAAAAACTAAATCTTAAGGTGCCCATGGACAATGTGATCTCTGGCGTTCTTTGACTAACTGGCTACATGCCTAAGCTCATACATGAACACTATGCACATATTTGACACACTATGTTTTCCAAGGAAGTATAGGCACACATGTTTTCTTACTTCTAACCATACGCTTTTTGTTATTCATGGATATGTTGTATAACCAGAATTAGTGCAATAGGCATGAAGTTGCTGACATGATCATTGACTTGTACTTCCTAAATTGTTGAGTGTGCCCTAGGATGGGATTTTATAGGAAAATGCTGTCATCGTTTTTATGGACATTTTATGTTCACATCCTTCTAAATGGGTTTACTCCAGAAATTAGTAACCTCCAGGGCAACTGCTTATAAAGAATTTGATGGTGGGATTTCTTATAACTTTATAGCTTATCCTACGCCTCAGTATGTGGTCGCAATTTTCTTGAGGACTTCATTGAATGTCCAATGGTGGCTGGTTAAGTGGCCTCATGGTTCTATCTAAGAGTTCGGGGAGGAATTATAAACACTGGATTAATGGGATTTATGGGGAAAAAAAAATTGATTTTTAGGTGGTGGGTTGTTGGAATCGTTAATATGCTGTCATAGAACATAGATCTTTTTACATTTCGTGGGATGTCCAAGGGTGGCTGGAAGTTTATTATTGTTGGTTAAGTGGTCGCATGGTTATATGTATAGGCTTGGGGGTGGAATTATACATGCTCGATTAATGGGATTTGCTGGAAAAAAAAGTGATTTTAGGTGGTGGGTTTTCGGAATCTTTATTACTGATTTTCGAAATGTCAGACAGATGCACTCTATGCTGTTGGGTACATGTGTTTTTCTTTTATTAAAATCCTCTAGATGATGTAGCTTCTGGATCTATGTAAAGTAGGTTACACTCAATCTTGACATATTACAAGTTAAAACCGTTGAATGGTACTGATGAAGCACTCAAAAACAGTGTCAACTGTCAATCGCAATAACAAAACCTCAAATCAGCTGTGGATGGTTATATGTGCAGAAAAGTTAGCATCTGTCAAATGTTTTTAGCGTTCTTCTGCATGTATAGGCATATAGATAATATGTGATTGAATTAAAATTATGTTAGATTAGGCATGCTATTTTACCTTCTTGCAAGATTTTCCTCTTTTGGTAATGATTGACCTGACAAATTACTATTTCCATGCAGGCATTCAAGAAAGCCAGAAGCATGGGGCTTGGTGATCTCGACTTTTCAGCTGTTTATGAGACTGTCAAGATTGCTAAAGATTCATCCTGAGACAAAGCACATGCATTAGGACTTGAAGCACAATAGCAGTATCAGATACTGCTGATTACGGAAGTCGAAGCTTTGGATCAATGTAATAAACAGTGTGCATGTGATTAACTTGTGATTAATTGATTGCGACATCTTTGTATTACAAGAAGGAACTCTTTTGGAAGTGAAGAAGCATTGATAAATATTATAACAGATGGGAAAGGAAACAAGAAACTTCTTCTTTTTTTTTCCTCTTTCGGGTTTTGGTTAGTATTCTAAATACTGATTTAATATGATAGATGTGAGCCAATACATATGAATAGTGTGCAAAATGGCAGCATATGGGTAAGTGGCATTAGACAAGCTAGCAGAGCCAAGACGAGCTTAACTGAGCTGGACTGCTTATTTAAGACCAATTTTATTCAATGTTTTTTGTTGGTTGAAACAAGCCAACTTCTGTTCTTGAATCTAATCGAGCTTGATCACTTGTGCCCCGAGTTACATAACAATTGAGTAGTTGTGATCAATTGCCCCTATGCCGAGACTGGACTGGCTATTTCTGAGCATATACTCTCAGACATTGTTGATGCTCAAGATCAACATAGTATATCAGTCATGGATATGGGAATCTCTTTCATTTTCGTCATATTTGCAAATCACATGGCGTCAATGGAGCCTAGACTTTGGTAGGCTGATGATGCAAAGGCATCAACAATAATCATAGTGGAAAACGTTGTTATGGCTTTTCAGAATTTTTTCTTGCTAAAAATGGAATTATTTGGAACTCTTGAAAAGGCCCGCCATTCTTTCGGTTTAAACACGTTTCAGGCCCCAATATGCACTAGGGAAATTCTTGAAGGGACAATCGAGCGGTAGATTCGGTGGATAAAGTCTTGAATTTCTTTTACTCAATATTTGGGTTCGAATTTTTGTAACTACGGTAGTTCGGTGAAGTTAAACTTACTTTTCATCACTCATTGTTGTGGTGATATTTTAGTTTCGGTCTCAGCATAGGTGTGGTGGGGTCTCTTGCAAATAGTTGTGTGATGTTGAGGGATAATGTTTTTTGACGGATATGTAGAGTGATTTATTTACGTATCTATTTTGTGTACCAAAAAATGGGAAATGGAGTATCTCATGACTCTAGGTATTTGCCAATCTCAAACTTGGGTAGCCCATACATAACCAACTAGTGAAAGTTAAGTGTTGTTCACGACACCTATAATTTTCAGGTAAAAATCATTGGCACTCCTTCACATTTGATAAAAATTATTCACCCTAGACATTTCAATTTTAGCATAACAATCATTATTTGAAATTTTATATTTTTAGGGAGAGTACTGGAGTAGGAATATATTTGCTCAATTGAGATCTGTGGTTATAAGTATGAGTCACCATATATATATATATATGATATTCTCTAGATTTTACAATGACGAAAAACTTGTGTGTTTGGCATTGTTATCAGTTTTCTATTTTTAAAAAAAATAAAAACAAAAATAATTTTTTTTTTTTTTTTTTTTTGTGATAAAAAGCTCAAACAGAAAATATGTTTTAGTTATCGTTTCTATTTAATAAATTATGAAACGAAAGCAAAAGACATATTTGGTAACCACTCTTATATCATATTTAGTAGTTTTATGTTAATTCCCTACTAAAAAAAAATCAAAATTCATTGTCCCAATACATCAATTAAATCGTCAAATAAGATACAAATCAAAATATTGGAATCACATAAGTAATTAAACATACCAATACATCTCATTATTCAACATACCAATAAATGCATGCTATAATAAGTGATTATTACTTTAAAACCTCAACAATTAATACAATACACAAAAAGTAGCGTACAATACAATATTGAATTTAAACCAAAGTAAGTGAGCATCAAAATAGTGATGATGAGTGGTATGCGGTGATATTGGTGGTAGGTGATGGTGGTGACAACCAGTGGTGGCAACGACGAAAAATATTGGTGAAAGGTGGGTGGTGGCAACGATAATGGCAAAAAGTAGTCGATTGTGATGGCGACGACGATTGGCAAGTGATAGTAATGGCAGTGAGTGGTGAGTGATGGTGGCGACGAGTGGTGACCACCTGTGGTGGAGGGATTTTGCGTCAAGTGGTGGCAGTGGCCAAGCATAGTGGTGGTGGTAGTTATAGTAGTGGCGTTGGGGTGGTGATAGTGGTTGTGGCAAGTTGCTATGGTGGTTGTGGCAAGTTGCTATGGTGGTTGTGGCAATGGTTGTGGTGAGTTACCATGATGGTTGTGGCAATAAGGGCAAATGAATGATAGTGGGCGGTGGAGGTAAGTGGAGACAATAACGGTGACAAAGACGAAGATAGTGGTGAAAGGGAGGGTGATGATGGTGGCAGCGACGGGGTGGTGGTAGCTATAGTGGCAATGGGGATGATAATGGTGGTGTAGTGGTAATGATAGTAGAGTGGTGGTGGGTGGTAATGGTGGAGGATGGTAGTGGCGGGAGTGGTAATGGTTGTAGTAATGACGACATTGGGTGGTGGTGGTTAATGATAATGATGACGAAAATGGTTGGTGGAGGTTTGTGGTAGTGGCGGTGGTAGGATGGTGGTGGTGGGAATGGTGGGTAGTGGTAACATGATAGGTAGTGGTAGTGGGTTGAGGATGGCGGTGAAGGAGGCAAAGAAGTGTTTGGTCAATATCTCATTAAATTGAACTTAAATATTTGCAGTTTTTTAAAATAATTTTTGTTTTTTTTTTTAAAACTAACTTTAAAGTGGAAACGTTGTCAAAATATAAAAAAATAAAAACAACATCAAAATATTATCAAACACACTGTCATTTTTAGTTTTCAAAAAAAGTGAAAAAAAAAATAAAAAATTGAAAACAAAAACGGTTATCAACCATTCTTTTAGCAGAATGACTCCCTTGTTGAAAAAAAGAACATCCCCTTATTCTTTTAGAGCAAGAACTTTAAATCTTTTTTCTAAAATGATTTGCCACCCAAATACATCAACCATTCTTTTCCATTTTCTTTTTCCACCTCTCTCTCTCTCTCTCTCTCACACACACACAGTCATAAGTCCACGATCACCCCTTAGTTGTCGTCCCTTTGCACTCCTCAATCAACCCTTCCCCTCTCTTGTTGCCTTGAAATCACCCTGTTAAAAAAAAACATTCAATACAACAGTGATTGATGACGTAATATCACTAACCAATAATAAAATTTAAAATGAAAAAATTAAACTCCACATGAATAATTATTGACTTACATGGAAGAAGAGTGAGTAGTTATTGACTTACATGAACATATAATTATTTATTTGTATGAGGTTTATTTTCTTATTTATTTACACATTATTGATTAGTGATACTGATGGGTCAAGCCCAAATAGCCCAATTTATGTGAAAATGTCCAACCTCGATTGAAGAGTCCAACCATGCAAAGACCCACCAAGTCCAAGTTCAAGTTCAATCCAACTGGGGCCCTCCTCCAAAAGTATTGGAATGCGAGGGAGGGAAATGCGGCGCACCGAGAAACCCTACCAAATTTGTAATTACCAAAACAAAGTAGAAAACCCTTCCCTTACGTCACCGCCTCACCTCCAAACCCTAACTCTATAAATGTAAGCCCTCTCACCATCTAGGGCACGCCTCCCAAAAATACCTCATCTCCTGCCTCAATACCACAAGGTCATTGCTCATTTTCCCCTAAAAAGCTTTGTAGCTCCAGTGACGATTATTCATCAATAAATAACACCAAAGGTCATCGTTGCCATTAAAAGTGGACGTAGGCCAAGGCCGAACCACTATAAATCTCTGTTTTACTCTTTTATTTGCCATTTTTGGCATTGATTGTTTGTTTACTGCATTTTTATATTATTTACTTGACTGTGGTGCACGAAAACCAATTTGTGCATCATCAGTTTGGCGCCGTCTGTGGGAATCGACAGAATTCTCATTCCTAAACACATTCCATTTTTACTGAAACAATGACGATCACTACCAGATCCATGAACCAGCATGAAGACAATCCTCCACGAGAGGAGGAGGTTCCTCCGCCTGCCAACCATGTGCCGAATGCTCCAGCTCCAAATCCTCAACAAATGTTGGAGACCATGCAGCAGCTGGTGGCCCAAAACCAGCAGATGCTACAACTTATGCTCGCCGGACGAGGAGGAGCACAACTCGGCGGAGCACAGCTTGGAGGAGCCCCACGTCCTTGGGGTCAAGGAGCTCCACGCCCTGCTGCTCCACATCTAGGCGCCCCCGTAGGGCTGGGCGCCTCCTTTGGAGTCCCCCTGGGCGCCCTACACAGGGAGGCTCTAGAGGCTCATCATGAAGGACCTCCACCCCCTCCTCCTGCTTCCCATGGTGAGGACCCTCCTCCCCAAGAGGACGAGGGCGAAAACCAAAGCGTGGAGCATGTGAGTCATTTCCATGATCATTCCAGAGGAGCTCTCAACCATTGGGATGAGAAAATTAAGGAGGTACAAAATCAATTGGATGACATCTTCAACGCCATGAAGGCGCAGGGACCCGAGACAGTGGACTACCTCGTAAGGCGAACAGACACACCTTTCAAGCAAGACGTGGCGAACTACCCCCTTCCTCAGAAGTTCAAAATGCCATCCATGGAAACCTTTGACGGAACAAATGATCCACTAGACCACCTTGACACCTATAAAACTCTGATGCAGCTGCACAACGTCCCTGACGAAATCATGTGCAGGGCATTCCCAACCACCTTGAAGGGATCAGCGCGACAATGGTTCGCCAAACTCACCTCGGCCTCCATAGGCTCCTTCGCCGAACTGAGCAGATCCTTTGTGACACAGTTCATTGGTAGACGCCGCCAGCAGAAACCTGTCACCCATCTGCTCAACATAAAACAGGACCAAGATGAGAGCCTGAGAAGCTACCTCACTCGTTTTAACGAGGGGCTCCTTCAGGTCGAAGAGCCCGATGAAAAAGTCAGCATGACCGCCTTCCTGGGAGGCCTCCGATCATCGAGCTTCCTTTTCTCCGTGATGAAACGCCCACCAAAGAGCATGCCAGAACTATTGGCAAAAGCCCAAAAATATATGAATACTGATGAAATCAACAGGTCTAGGCGAGGTGAATCATCTCGCGGATCGCCAAAAGCTTGACCTGCCTCTGCACTGTTCTCAAACAGACAGCCTATCTCCAGCTTAGCGGCTCTCTTGCGGGTCGCCAAAAAAGTCTGGCATATCTCTGCTCTGCACCTCGCGGATCACCTAAAGCTTGACCTGCCTCTGCACTGTTCTCAAACAGGCAGCCTATCTCCAGCTTAGCGGCTCTCTCGCGGGTCGCCAAAAAAAGCCTGGCATATCTCTGCTCTGCTCTTAAGCAGGCAGCCTATCTCTGCACTGCTCTCAAACAGGCAGCCCACCTACCTCTGCACTGCTCTCAAGCAGGCAGCCCATACCTCCAGCTTAAAGACTCTCTCATGGGTCGCCAAAAGCTAGGTCTCAAAAGGTATAGCTCTCTCACGAGCAGTCCTCAAACTCTGCATTTGCTCTCGCGCAAGCAGCCTGCCTCTCTCTCCAAGTAATCATGTTAAATATTTTAATGTTTGGAATAACATTATTTTTGCCATCTCTAGGCAGGGTCTTCAAACTTAGGTCATCTGTAACCCGAGGGACTTCATTAGATCAGCGTACCTAGTTGCCTGGCCGCCTTGGTCACCCAGATCAGCCTTTGCACGCCCTTCTACGGAGGCTTCCTCCCCAAAATGCCACCTACTTCAGTGGGGCTCGCCCATGGGAGCTCGCCAAGTCCCAGACTCACCCAAGCTGCCCAGCGCTCCTGAGTTGTCCAGCGCTCCTGAGCTGTCCAGGACAGCAGAAACAACATCCAAGCTGCTGCCTAGCGCTCCTGAGCTGCCAGCGCTCCTGAAACAGCATCCAAGCTGCTGCCCAGCGCTCCTGAGCTGCCCCAGCGCTCCTGAGCTGTCCAAGACAGCAGAAACAGCATCCAAGCTGCTGCCCAGCGCTCCTGAGCTGTCCAGCGCTTCTGAGCTGCCCAACGCTCCTAAAACAGCATCCAAGTTGCTGCCCAGCGCTCCTGAGTTGTCCAGGACAGCAGAAACAGCATCCAAGCTGCTGCCCAGCGCTCCTGAGCTACCTAGCGCTCATGAGCTGTCCAGCGCGCCAGAACTGCCCAGACCAGCGCTGATCAGCGCCTGCTGTCCGCCTACCTCTGCTGCGTGCCCAAGGGGCTGTCCGCCTGCCACTGCTGCGCGCCCAAGGGGCTGTCCGCCTGCCACTGTTGCGCGCCCAAGCTGTCCAGAACAGAAATTTCAGCGCCCAAAGTGGCGCCCACCATCTTCTCCACTGCGCCCGTAGCGTCTTCGGAAGGAACAGCCCGTAAGACCTGCTCGCCCACTGCGTGGGCAACAGTGCCTGGGGCCTGCTCACCTAACTCTTGCACGCCCATGGCAGCGGCGGCCAGCGGGGCTCCTCCTCCTTCAATGCTTGCAGCTCCAAGAACTCCATGACCGCCGGATTCAGATCCAATTTCGCCACCCACCATGATATCAATAGACCTTTGTACATCTCCTTCCTCAATCGACATTGTCCTCTTAAAAATTCTAGCAAAAGTGGAAAAAACTTGGAGTATGCACCAAAGCAAAAATGCATCTAGCAGAGGAAGTCTCCACCACCTGAAACTCAAGATGTAAACTAATGCACCATTCTCCAAAGTTTCCTTGGACAAGGGGTATTGAGGGGCAAATGATGGGTCAAGCCCAAATAGCCCAATTTATGTGAAAATGTCCAACCTCGATTGAAGAGTCCAACCATGCAAAGACCCACCAAGTCCAAGTTCAAGTTCAATCCAACTGGGGCCCTCCTCCAAAGGAATTGGAATGCGAGGGAGGGAAATGCGGCGCACCGAGAAACCCTACCAAATTTGTAATTACCAAAACAAAGTAGAAAACCCTTCCCTCACGTCACCGCCTCACCTCCAAACCCTAACTCTATAAATGTAAGCCCTCTCACCATCTAGGGCACGCCTCCCAAAAATACCTCATCTCCTGCCTCAATATCACAAGGTCATTGCTCCTTTTCCCCTAAAAGCTTTGTAGCTCCGGTGACGATTATTCATCAATAAATAACACCAAAGGCCATCGTTGCCATTAAAAGTGGACATAGGCCAAGGCCGAACCACTATAAATATCTGCTTTACTCATTTATTTGCCATTTTTGGCATTGATAGTTTGTTTACTGCATTTTTATATTATTTACTTGACTGTGGTGCACGAAAATCAATTTGTGCATCATCAGATACCACGTGACAATATTGACGTGGTATCATCATTCCAATGAATATTTTTTCCTATTAACAAGAGATGAGAAAAATAATAATCCTTCAACTTTATTTCGAATTATGTCGGGAAAAAAAAGAAAAAAGAGGGATTAAATTATTTTGTTAAAATGACAATATAAAAAAGGAGTCACATTATTGGGAATTAAAAATATAATCTAATTTATTAATTTAATGATATATCAAGTGATAAAGTCTCAATAAAAATAAATTTAATAATTAG
This sequence comes from Ilex aquifolium, assembly GCA_951799425.1. NCBI lineage: Eukaryota > Viridiplantae > Streptophyta > Magnoliopsida > Aquifoliales > Aquifoliaceae > Ilex > Ilex aquifolium. Next base: position 5,802,389 of record OX637394.1, read on the forward strand.
AATTAAATTAAATCTTTAGGTCAAAGATAAAAAAATTACTTCGTCAAAACTAGGGGTAAAATGGGTAATCGGCAATTTAAATTTTTTGCCCCACTGCAAATCTTGGGTCCAGCCAAACAAACCCTAGGGTTTTCGATATTCGGGGGAAGGGTTTTTCTTCTTCTCTCACTACCCTCAAAACCAGTACAATCTTCTCCTTCCAGTCACTGTGATCGAACCGGAGAACTCTCACTCGCAAGTCCTCTGATCCAACACTAGACCCCAAAAACAACATACAATGGCCACTCTAGTCCCTCCTGCAACTACTGCTCCACCGGCTGCTTCGAAACCCACCGTGATCGAACCGGAGAAAGTCGATTACCTGAACTTGCCTTGCCCTATTCCATATGAAGAAATCCACCGCGAGGCTCTCAGTTAGTATCGTCTTATTAATCACTTTCAATCGATGTCTTTGATTTTGTTCTTTACTTTTTACTGCTTGCTTCACTGTTACAACACTAATTGTGAAACCATAAATCCAGTTCAATTTATTGCACGGCTTTCCTGGAAGAATATAATGTAAAAACCATTTATGTGGCCATAGGCTTCAAATCTTTGTTTTTGCAAACGAAGAAAAGGAATCCTCAACCCTAATGAATGCAGTATGAATGGTTAGGGGTAATAGCCCCCCTGGCAGTTTCATTGATGTTCGTAGTAAGAGGTTTCCATCTACATATTGATGAGAGTGACTCAAAAGATGTTAGGATAAGGCTTTGCTGAAGTGTATTGATGAGAGTGACTCGAAAGATGTTGGAACAAAGCTTTGTTGAATTGTATTGATGAGAGTGACTCGACAGATTTTGGAACAAAACTTTGTTGAATTGTATTGATGAGAGTGACTCGACAGATTTTGGAACAAGGCTTTGTTGAGTTGTATTGATGGGAATGATTCAAAAGATGATGTCAGGATTGATGTTTTTGTGTGATATCCATTCCACCCATTGCTTGACAATTTTTAGAGTTGTATAATACCAAATTTGTCTCTGGTGTTCTCATTGATAAAGAATCAAGGTGTTTTGAATTTTGTTGGCAGTGTCCTTGAAACCTGAACTTTTTGAGGGGATGCGCTTTGATTTTACGAAAGTACTCAATCCTAGATTTGTGCTCAGTCACAGGTAACTTCAACTTTTGATCTTCTCCCCTTCTCAATATTCCAAGCTTTGTTGTGTATCTTTTCGTTATTTGCTATCTTATTGATTTTGATGACTATGCCTTTTGGTTTTCTTCAGTCTTTTCATGGGACCTACAGAAATTCCTTCACAGTCTTCTGAAACAATTAAAATACCCACTGCACACTATGAATTTGGTGCCAACTTCCTTGACCCAAGGGTAGGTGACGTTACTGCCCCCTTGGAATCAATCAATTCTGAGGAGTGTGAATCTAACCAAGGGAGCATTGATTTGTGTATCACAGTTGATGCTTTTTGGGAGACTATTGACGGATGGGAGGCTGAATGCCAGAGTGAAGGCCGATTTGTCCGAGAATCTTACTTTGAAGGCCAATGGTCAAGTAAACACTTGGACTTTTCAGCTTTTCTTGAACTTAAACCCTTTGTGTTTTGTTGCATTTCCAATATGGAATTTTGTTGTGCAAGTAAAATTGGAGCAAAGGTAGTACCAAAATAAAAAAATAGTCGTTATTTTCAAATTCCAATTCAAATTCCCCAAATGTAGCATGACTAACTGATTTGTTAACAATTGTTTTTCATCTTTTCCAGCTTACGAATGAGCCTCATATGTCGCAAGGAATGGCCAATTTCGATTATAAGGCAAGATTCATTTCTGTTTTTCATCTTCGCACAAACGCATACACTCATATATGCCTGTAGATATTAAACTATAGATGCATTTAGTCATACATGTTCATTGATTGTAGCTTGTATATGGTATTGGTTAAATTTATTTGTTAGAGTGCTTTTCTGTAAAGTCTTGTAATTTGATGATGGTTCAGTGTGATTTTTTCTTTGTCTTATATCATTTTTATTTCCACAGGGCAAAGATTATAGATCTCAATTTCAACTAGGAAGTGGTGCTTTATTTGGAGCCAATTACATCCAGGTAAAACATCTAGTTTTGCCTTTTTAAACCCTGTAGAAGTTCATATGGATTACAACTTAGAAAAACAATGGCCTGTACTCCTGATGGAAAATATTTTAGGGTTTGGCGACCATAACTGTATGTAATATGAATGAAAAGTTATGTCTTAGAAAGTAGGCACAAACAACTTTACCGAAACCTGTTTAGGCAAATAAATGTATTTGATACAATTCAAATTGTATCCAAAAAATGTAGTGTGCAAGGGTGCACATCTGGACAACAGGCTCCAAGTTGCATGTCCTGGTTCCAAGTTGCATCTCCCGGTTTACCAGATGGTTACAGTAGTTGTTTTCATGCTCGAGGTGCTTCTTTAAATGGTAACTTGGCAAAGAAAACTTGAATTCTGTTCTTGTTCATTCTTCTGAATATAGAATTGGTTGATACTTAATCCAATTATTTTATCTCGTAGAAGTATGTTTTAAGATATGGAAGGCATAGACGACACACAAGTTCACCTTTTCTCTGTACAACTGTCTATTTTTTATTCTTGCATCATGCGACAGTATGTGTTACAGTGGTGGCAGATGATTGCTTCCACAGGTAAAGTGGGAGAAGGACGTGTTAAAACTGCTCTGTTCTCATGCGTCACCAAGCACTACTTAATATGCCCAGCACTACTTAATATGCCCATGCCGTGTTCTAAGAGCTAATTGTGCACAGGGACTACTTTAGTTTTTGAATCTCTTGTTAAAGGTGGCAATGTACAGATCCCTTTTGGAAAAACCTCAAGTTATTGTAATCTGCCAGGCAATGATTTCCAATATGTGCCTTATTGTTGTGTCTTCAATAGTTTTTTGTTACCTTTCTGTCTTCAAATGTTATTTGGATTTTTAGTATCTGTAGCTAGGGGATCCTGTATCATGATTGTAATGAGAGATATCTTTTTTGTTATTATTAGTCCTTGCAAACAGCTTTTGCAAGTGTCTCTTGAATTAATTTTCTAACAGAAACCACTTTTTTAAAAAATTTCTTCTTCTCCTCCTCCTCTACCCCCTCCCTTTTTTCACATCTCAACTAACCTGAAGTAAGTATCAATTTCTCACTTAAATTGTATATTTACGCGCAGAGTGTGACCCCCAACTTGTCTTTGGGTGGTGAAGTATTCTGGGCTGGTCAGCATCGAAAGTCTGGCATTGGTTATGCTGCTCGATACAACACAGATAAGATGGTACTATGGCTTGGATCTGTGCGATGTTTAAAGTCTTATATAGCATTGTCCCAGATAATTAGTATAGTGTGCATAGTTTTTCATTTTGCATTATGTGTGTTTTGGTGGTTATTAAATTGGTCTGCAATTTAAGGCCACTGAGCTGTTGTTTTCCTTTTTCTTTTTCTTTTTTAATTTGTCATTATGTAATGTGACATGGTTTCTATTTATCAAAAAAGCTGGAGTGAGATATGCATGGATTGTCTGCCTTATGTTCTCAGTTATCTCCTTTTCTTTCCTTTTCAGTGATTGTCCTATATCTGGACGGGGTATTATTAAATGTGCTTTCCATTTCTAATGAAGTAATGGGATGTGAGAAAAAAAAAACTTGAAACAAACCCTAACCACAACAAAGATAATAGAAAGAGAAGGAAAAAGTGATGCCTATGCCACATAGAGAAGAACATAACATGATATAAGGCTCACTGACATGGTGGATTGCTAGTAAATAGGGATGCATATGTGGCAGGGATGTAGCACCTGTATAGGTACACATAATTTTAATGGATTTTCTTTATCATTGGGCATCATCAAACTTTAAACTTATATTTGGAGTGTTTATTTATCCTCTGTCAATATGACCAAGGGAAGCCATTTATCAATTTCCTAGGTTTGTATGTGGTGCATCTGAAAGGTGCAAGCTGATAGTATTACTGAAGTGTCAGTGACTGACAAATCCAAGGTTTTTGAGAAGCGTCGGTGCTTTCTAGCTCTTTGCTGTCCGTGGTTTTTGATTAATGTTTTCTTCTCCCCTGGTTGATTGTGGTTTTTAGTTAGTTCTTTCTTCTCTGATGGATTTTCAGTGGTAACTGAATACTCAAAAAGGACTTGAAGCAGCATTTATCAGTGGGAGGAAAATTTTAACATACATGCAGAATGAAACATTCATGCTTACCTGATTGGTTTTGTTTGTTGAAGGTTTTTAGTATTAGTATTGTCCAATATTACGGAGCAAATAGAAATTTTTTAATTTGTAGCTTTTTTTCTAAGTATTTATTGAAATCTTCTGCATTTATCTTATGTGTCTGCCGTAGTTTTTTAAAAAAGAATTTTTCCTGATTCATTTTTAGAACCATAAATGATAATTTTGGTTTTTTTCTTTCCCTTCTTTGGCTGCTGGGAAGGAGTGGGATTTTTTGCCTGGCATTCATTAGCAGTGATTGATTGAAGGGATTTATGTTTAATTTACTCATTCAGTCTTTTCTTTTTAGATAACTTGATGAAATTGGCCTTGTCGTCCGCAGGTTGCTACAGGACAGGTTGCTAGCACTGGAATGGTTGCTCTTAGCTATGTTCACAAAGTATCTGAAAAGGTCAGACAGTCAAGCTGCTGGATGATCTGTAGGTATAATTCTTACATTTCTAACGCTTTTTCTTTTTCTGTGTAGGTTTCTCTAGCATCAGACTTCATGTACAACTACATGTCAAGAGATGTCACTGCAAGCGTTGGTTATGATTATATTCTTCGTCAGGTGATTTTTTTTGTTGCAAAATCTTTATATATATATATGACATGATCATATGCATGTCGATGGATGCATTGTATGACCTTTTCAGCAATTTTTTTTTAGTAAAAGCCTGTTTGCGTTTGTTTTTAGTTCATATGCATCCTTTACATGTGATTCTCATGCAAGTATGCGCACCAGAGCCTAAACTACTTGGTTATCAGTATTTGAGGTATTAGACAAAGTACCCTTGCTTTGCAGGCAATATAACTTTTGCATTTCTATAACTGATTGCTTGACTGTTTGCTTACACTAACCCGTTGGAACATCTTTTTGCTTCATAATCTATTAGGAAAAATAAGAAGAGTAATATCCAAAACATTTGTGGAGTCGATTTAGTTATATCTTGTATTAGCTAACTATTTGTAGATGAATACATGACCGTGTAATTTTTCCTAACTATTGCAGCAGGAATATAGATGTACTAGTTATTGCTGGTACCTGAAGACACTGAGTAATAAAAAAAATAGTTAACAGTAAACATATTTGTATTTACACCCAAAATCAAATCACAAATATAGAGGAGAGAGAAATGAATTTAAGCACCGGTTGTAATGGGGGTGAGCGATGGTAGTGGTGGTGGGGCAAGACGGTGATGATTGTGGTGGGTGGCGACAACCGTGGTGGTGGTGGTAGCCGTGGGTGGCAACGGTGATAGTGGTGGTGGGTTTTGGGTGACGATGGTGGTAGTGGCAGTCATGCGGCGGCGGTGGTGGGTGTGGGTGGTGGTGGGCGATAGTGTGATGGTTGGTGGTGGTGGTGGTAAGTGTGGTGGGGGTGGGTGATTGTGGCTGGCGGCAATGGTGGGCGACGACGAGTGGGTGGTGGTGGGTGCTGATGGTGGGGCGACGGTGGTAGTGGTAATAAATATAAGAATGAAATGACGATGGTGGTGGGTGGTGGTGGTTGTTGTGGCAGAGGTGGTGGTGGTTGTTGTGGCAGATGCTGGGGGTGGTGGTGGGTGCTGATGGTGGACGACGGTGGTAGTGGTAATAAATATAAAAATGAAATGACGATGATGGTGGATGATGGTAGGTGGTGGTGGTGGTTTTTGTGGCAGAGGTGGTGGTAGTGGTTTTTGTGGCAGAGGTGGTGGTGGTGGTTGTTGTGGCAGAGGTGGTGGTGGTGGTGGTGGTGGTGGTTGTTGTGGCAGAGGTGGTGGTGGTTGTTGTGGCAGATGCTGGGGGTGGTGGTGGGTGCTGATGGTGGACGACGGTGGTAGTGGTAATAAATATAAAAATGAAATGACGATGATGGTGGATGATGGTAGGTGGTGGTGGTGGTTTTTGTGGCAGAGGTGGTGGTGGTGGTTGTTGTGGCAGAGGTGGTGGTGGTGGTGGGGCGGTTCCAAACACTATTTTTTTTTTTAAAGTACTTATGAGAAGTTATAAGTCCTAGAAACACTTTTGAAAAATCACCTTAAACACACTTTTATGAGCCTATTTTTCGTATTAAATTTGGGATGTTAATATTATCTGTCAGATTAACTTTAAAGTAAAATTTAAAGAGATCTCAACCGCGAAAAGTAAAAGGCATTTTGTTTATATTTTAAGATTTGAATTGTATTGTACTTTATTATATAGATATCCATGCTTTATTTTCTAGATGGCATTGGCACCATAATTTTTTTTATGCAGCAGATTGAGATGTTATTGCTTAGAATTATTTTCCTATCTTAGTTTATCTTTGGTTGTGGCGAAATCTAGCTATTGTCTTGGGACATGAATCAACATCATATGTAGATTACTTTTGTATCTTATCTGCTGTGTCGTACGCAATGGTCATAATTGATTTGGTCAGTCTTCATTTATTCCTTTATGTATGTATGTGTACGCAGGGGCCAAGTTGAACCCTTCTCGAATCAACTAAATTATCGTTTCTGAATTTGCCAAATCTGCTTTGGGGATGTGACATTAAGTCAAACTTGCAAACCCTTAGCCCCAAGCTTATTGCAGGAAAGAATAAAATTTGAATATGGAGAAAATGTGATTGTAGGTATAAATTCGTCACAAGGTAAAATTTTTAGATTGGTAGGGATGTTGGGGTATGGTGTGGGAGATTGACCTTTAAAGTTCTTAGGTCGTCTTTTGGGGGAAATCCTTTATCTTTAGATTTTTGGGATCCTATTGTGGAGAGGGTAAGAAAAAAGTTAGATGGGTGAAAGAGATCTTATATATCTAGAGGGGAAGGTTAAATTTGGTACAATCAGTTTTGGGTAGTATACCCACTTATTTTCTTACTCTCTTTAACATGCCAAGGAAGATAGTAATGATAATTGAGAAAATGATGAGAGATTTCTTGTGGGAAATAAGTGATGAAGGAAAGAATGATCATTTGATAAATTGGTGAGGTTGTGTCAAGAACTAAAGTCAAAGGTGGCTTTCAGTTGGAAACTTGAGGATAAGAAATGTAGCCTTAGTTGGTAAGTGACTATGGTGATTTCCACTGGGACAAAATTCTCTACGGTAATTAGTCATTAAGAGCAAATATAGATTACAAGCTAATGGATGGAGATTGATAGGGAACTTACGGATGCCCATGGAAGTTTATTTCTCTAAGACTCTCACGGTTCTCTCAATATGTTACATTGGGTAATGGGGATAGAGTTTATTTTTGGGTTGATGTTTGTTTGGGACATCTTTTTTCATGTATGTTCCCACGTCTTTATCATAAATCTCGGTTTCATGGGTCTTCTATTGTCTCGTTGTGTATCGGTATTCTAATCAATCATTTTTTTGGGACTTTGGATTTTGTTTTGATGATTGAGATTTTACGGAATTGATATCATTTCTATCCTTGATAAATGAGTTTTTCGTTGTGTTATGAATAAAATCATAAAAGAAAGTGGATTCTTGAGTCTTCGGGGTCTTCTTATGCAAAACATTTTTTGAAAAATTGATTGATGATCCTTCATACTCTATGTTTTTCTCCCTCTATAATGATTTGGAAGGCTAAAGTGTCCATAAAGGTGCAGGTATGTGCACGGACTAAGCTCATGGTAGGATAAATACAAATGATGTGCTTTAGAGAAGAAGACAGTTTCTTTGCATTTCTCCACAATGTGGTGTCATGTATACATGTGCCAGTGAGACTATTGATCATTTCTTTTTCCATTGTCCTATTCCTTTATTTTTGTGCACTAAATTGTTTCAATTAGCATATTTGAGTTGGGTGATTCTTAGGTCGTTTTTTTCTATGTTAGTAGAGAAATTCGAGAGACTAGGAAAGCAGAAGAAAGGGGTGATTCTATGGCATTCTGACATGTTGACCACTATATGGGTAATATGATTGGAAAGGAATTTAAGGATAGTTAAAGATAAAGGACAGTGGATGGAAGGTTTATTGGATCACATTTATTTTTTGGCGTCGTTGATGGATTTGTTTCCTGGAAGTTTGATGACATTCCTCTTTTTTGTATCTTCGGAGATTGGAGGGCCTCATGTGATTCATAGGTTTTATGAGCTGAGATATGTCTTTTTCTTTTTCATAGATGGATATCTTATCCATCCATATTTTCTTTTATTTATCATTTCTGTCATTTTTAAATTAGTAAAGTGTTCCTGTTTCTCATCAATTTTTTTTTTTGACTTTTCTGCTTTTTGACAGTGTCGTCTTAGAGGGAAGATTGATTCTAATGGTTGCACAGCTGCTTTTCTGGAAGAGCGGTTAAATATGGGGCTTAATTTTATTCTTTCAGCTGAGGTAAAAAATGAGCAGGTGTTACTTGATATTGTGATTTTTGTTTTTTACGAGTGCAGCATCCAACCCCCCGGGGGGGATCCAAAAATAAATTGACAAAAGGAAAACTGCAATCACAGATTGCGAAAGTGTCAAATGTCCCTCTACTTTAGTGTTCACATTCATTCACAACGGTATGCTTTGATCGTATAGCTGGGAGAGAGGACATTTGTTAATCTTCGACCCTTAGTTTATTCTTGGTACTTACATTGTTAATGTTCTGTATTTGTCTTGCAGATAGATCACCGGAAGAAAGACTACAAGTTTGGTTTTGGGTTGACAGTAGGAGAATAGAGTAGATGACTCAGGATGATGTTGTGTCACATTTATTCAAAGATCATTGTTTCGAGCTACTCGACATGCCTTACAGGGTTAGTTTTTTGTTCTTTTGATGAAGAAGATCAAAGAATCGAATTTTGTATGTAAGTCGAGCAACATTGTTTATGGGGCTGCTTTAACAATTTCAGCATACGTAGTCTGCTGATTTTGCAGATGAAGCTTCTATCAATTAACCTTTTTAAAGCTGTAGAATTCATCACAATGGAAATGAGATATTAATCAATTTACCCATGGGGTGACATCCACTTGAGATTTGTTTTGAGTTTTTGATGATGTAGATCAGAAAGCCATTAACATGTGTAGAATGTCTCTGTGCGTGTCAGAATATCTTACAAAATTGTGATCGATCACAAATAGTTATCACTTCACTTTTAAAATGTGTGATTTTGGTATGATATTAAATTTTTTTTGGGTAAGGTAGATAGTCGTGTTCTTTTTGGTATGTTATTTTTTCGTATGACAGTTTCAATTACAAGAAATTTGGAATCAATCTTAAAAATCTTGAGGTTAATATTTATAATAAAAGTTTAAATTTCAATGTAAAAAAATGTTTACTATTATTATATGGCAGACCAAATCCAAGTGATAATGTACCACTTGGGTTGTAAAGTTGTTGAAATCTGTGGGCAGATACATCGGTGAAGCAGTTGCAGTTGAATATATTCCTCTTTTGATGGTGAAGGAATGGCTTATTTGAGATGCGGTTAAATTGCACGACAGCACCACAGCTCAATCTGCAATACTAAAAAGTAGAAGGAACAACTTTGGGGGGCCTATTTGTTCATATTTTTTTCAACATATGGGTAATGGTGGGGTTGTAACTAATTTAGGTAATCGGAGCAGTCATCATCATAGATATTGTTTTGTGGTCCCCAAAAACCTCAAATTTCGCTTTCTTATCCCACTTAATTCAATGAATGAATTAATAATCTTATCACACTTTTATATATTAATAATAATACTATTCATCTATGTACATTTTCATGTGTTTGACTTGTACCCTTTGTTATAGTGTATTATTGAGTATTTTTAATTAGTTTGTGTGATAAAAATATAATCAATTTATACATACACATTATTGTGATTCATATTTGATGGCGATGGATATAAGTTTTGTTCGATTGGAATTTTTTTCTCTTTATAATCTATACTATCAAAAAAGGAGAGGTGGATTGTGGAGGAGACTTCTCTATATTAGTAGTTATTGATAGTTTATTATTAATATCTTATATATATATATATTTTTTTTTTATTTCATCTGATGAAATATTTTTCTGAGTCAGATTTAATCATTTAACTTTATTTATTTTAATTTCTCTCTCCCACTTTAGTATCTTTTTTTTTTTTAAAATTTTATACATAAATATCATAGGTATACGACTCCTAATTAAATAGAAAAGAGAATGAGAAGCCTTGTCCTATGCTCCATTTGTTGTCCAGAAAATATAGAAAATTTGAAAAACTACCCATTTGAGTGTATGCATGTTCTGTTCAAAAGTAGGGTACCGAATAAAAAAATTTAATAATATACCTCCAAAATTTTATCACTGTTTTAAGTATTTTTATAACAAAAAAATTTATCACTTTTATGAGTGTTTTTATTAATAATTATTTTTAACATTTTTATTCGGTACTATAACAGTGATAAAAATATAAAATTAATAAATATTAGTACAATATGAATTTTTTTTTTTTTTTGGTACCATAGGTAACTCCTGAGTCACTGTCTTGAAATACCGTTCAGTTTAGAATCATAATAAGATAGAGATTAGGACGAAAATCCCAATTTCATAATCAATAGACGACTACCCCACATTTGATAATGTGGACCCCAATCTTTTGTTTTGTTTTGTTTTGTTTTGTATACAGAGCTGTAGCCTAGCAGAACCCCCCAATATCTATATTGATGTGTGACGTGTAAAACTTTTCTTATTAATTTATTTCAGATTCAGCTGTATTGCATGGGCATTGCCTTTTTCTGCCGGAGACAGTGGCAGAGTGTTGTGGGCTTCTTCTGGAGAGATCTTTGATCAGGTAACCCTTATCCTACCCATCTTCCTCTTCTTCATCCATGTCTCTGTTCTTCTGATGATTGTCTCTTCCTTTTAATTCCTTCTGGGACTTTATATATATATGTGTGTATATGTGTGTGTGTGTGTGTGTGTGTTTGTGTGATTGTATCGATATATAATTTTATGGATCCATGTTAGGTTTGTGCTAAGAAATAAAAATTTGTCTAGGAATCGGAGCTCTAAACTCATATGGCTGTTTTTACTACTATTTGATTTGTTAGAAATCCGTCAGGAGACTGGAAGGGTTCTTGAATTTTTCTTGTGAGAGATATTCTAGGGAAAGTTTGGGCAAGAATTGATTTCAAGAATCAATATAAAGTCGAAGATCATAGATATCTCGGCGATTTGACGGAAATTTTGGAGAAAGTAAACTTTTCTTGAGTTTTTAGGTAGAACTATCAGTATTCATGGAGACGTGAGAGAGTAGGCTTATTGTATTCCATTAATCCATGATTTTTAGATCATGCTTTATGAGAGGCTATCTGAGTGTGGCGTGTAATCGCAATATAAAGAGAAGAATATCCATTTTGGTTTTCGCAAGACTTAATCCATGATTTTTAGATCATGTTTTCCGAAAAGCTATCTGAGTCTGGCATGTAATCGCAATATAAAGAGAAGAAAATCATGGATTTAGATTTTGTAGAGAAGTTTGAATTAATCAGATGCAGTATACCTGCTAATAGCGGTGTCTGGGTAATTTCATCCCGGTTATAGTGCATCTCTGAGTAAATGCTCCTGTAGTGAATTAAACCACTGTGATATTCTTGAATATTGTACTCTGAGCAAACAGGTAAAAAATGCAAGGAGGAATTCGAACTGTCCTATCACATGGGAATGTCCTCAAGAACGCAGTTCTGCAACATATGCGTTTGGTGAACCCAGTCATGCGGCCTCTTGTGTTTTCATGCCACGAGTCTGTTTCAGCTGTTCGTATGGAAGAGCATGGGTTTGAAAGCACTACTATTTCAGACATTTTGCAAGGGAAAGGGAAAAGTGCAGATGGCTCCTGGCTTTGGTGCACTACAAATGATACTGTTTATGATGCTGTGAAGTCGGTATGTATTTTTGTGCGATACTTTTAGTATGGATACTTTTTGGCAATGTGATAAGTATGTTGATTTGAAAACCAAATAAATAATGTCCATTGCAGATGACACAACACAATGTTGGAGCCTTGGTGGTGGTAAAACCTGGGGAGCAGAAATCAATTGCTGGAATCATCACCGAGAGAGGTAATTGAGGAGTACATATTCAACATTGAGAATTCTTGGACTACCATCAAGGAATATATGAAGCACTCTGCATCTGCACCGCCCATTGGAACTATTTATTCTAGCTAGTCACTTACTAGAAGGACCAGATCTTGGTAATGGTAAAGTAAATGGTGGTTTCCATCTTTATTGCTGTCAGGACTCAGGAACCATAGTGAGCAATTGGGAAAAGAGATTTAAGCTTCCAGCTTAGCTTCTAATCCAGTGTAGATTACGCTATTTCTTTCATAACCTTTCTTTTTTAACCATACAATTAGAGATCATAAGATCTTTAGTCATTAGGGCGAGTCTGTTGATAATGATAGCCATCCAAAGGCTTTGGAATTGAAGAACCTCTTTTGTGTCTATTACTTTGATTCTTACCACTACCTATTTGTATAACTTTCCCTCTGAAAAACCTCATATAGGCAAACTCTGTGATGACTCAACTATGAGTGATACATAAGTTGTTGCGAGTCCACATAACAATCGCAAAACTAGTTTTTGGCTCCTGTTTATTTTATTGTTATTGGGCCTATTCCTGGCTTACTTCCTTGTGATGGCCCTGCCTATTAAATCTTTAGCAATGATAGACTATGCTCAAAAGTTTGACTGAGTTAGCTTTTTTCTACTGCATTGGAGTCTTTAATTGCAAAATTACTTGGTTATAGGTTTTGTGGCCATGGTTTATACCAAAAGGGACTTTTCAAACACAATTAAAAACCCATGGATATGAACTTTAGCACCATTCTTTTAAGATTGCTATATACCTGTTTTAATGGCGTTTTGCTGATCTTATTCCAGATTATCTCCGGAAAATCATAGTGCAGGGAAGGTCATCCAAGTCAACTAAGGTTGGGGACATTATGACTGAAGAGGTATGCATTCTACCCCATTCCGCAGCAAAAATTGATTACGCCCTGAATTCTTACCATTAGTTTTAAGTTAACAAGGCTGTGATTTGTATTGTGTGGTGATTTCAGAACAAGCTCATCACAGTTACACCTGACACCAAAGCTCTGAAAGCAATGCAACTGATGACTGGTATTATATCCACCACTTTGTAGCGACTTATTCTAATTGTTGGTTCATTGATGTTTCTCTCAAAGCAAAGATGATTAGCTCAGGACTTGCTGATTGGCAGATAACCGCATCAGGCACATTCCAGTGATCAATGACGGTGAAATGATTGGCATGGTGTCCATTGGAGACGTGGTTCGTGCTGTGGTCAGTGAGCATAGGGATGAGTTAAACCGCTTGAACGCATTTATACAGGGCGGTTACTAGATGATGATGACGAAAAAGCTGTTGAGCTGTAGGATACTTGCTCCATGAACACTAAGCCGAGTCTGGTAAATATGGTGCCGTGTGCATCTCCTGCTGTGTGATGTCGTGTGCGTCCAGGTGATGCATATGAACTGAAAGACTACTAATAATCACTCTGAAGCAGCTTGAAACTTCTTGCACAGGCACATTATTAGGTAATCTGGAATAACAAGGTGTTATGGTAGTTGACAATCTTATGCACCAGGGTCTGAATGCCAACTTTTTGCAAGTAATCTCTCTTCACTCTATGTTGATAGTTTCTACTGCCTAGTAAATAAAGTGACCACCTAGGATGGACCTCTGTCCTGGTCATGGTTTTATATCCATGCTGGAAATATATAGGATGTTCCACCTAATCAAAAGCATTGTCCGAAGAAATATTTAGAATAGGTTCAGGATTTTACTGCAAGTGTGAGTGTTAAGGATAAAGGATAACAGTTACATCTTTCCCACAACGATAGAATCGTGTGCCCTTCGTAGAATTCTAGTATTGGTTCAGACTACAAGTCAAAAGACCCAAATTCATTAGGCTGTCCAAGGGAGACAACTGAAGGAGCAGCAATTCATGTAGCAACAGTTTGACAAATAAAGGAAAAGATATACATAACCTTGCATGTACAATATCACAAAGCTGAAATTGGAGATAAAGAATGATCAAAAGGGCGTCCACTCCTTGGGTATTTTAACAAGACATCAAACAAAAGCCCCACTCATCATAACAAAAAACACCTAGAAGCCAAACCAAGAATCTCAACAAGAAGTATTATTAACAATAGCACAAATGATGAACCTATTATGAAAACTTATGTTGATACTAACTAAAGAAAAGGAATCAAAAGAATCATTACCTGGATCAGATTCAGTAGTGCACCAAGATGTTATGGCAAATTTAAATGCTGCTTAGATTTAGAATTCTTAATGTCGAATTTTGACAACTCTTTAGAACCTCTTCATAAATTCCTTAGTCTGAACGTGAATGATTCGTATTTAACTCGATCGGAGAGGTAATTAGTAAAGTACACATAAAAAATATATAAATGCTGCAACAGGGGATAAAAATTTCACTATAAAGTGAAATTTATCACCAAATCGACGTCCAAGTGTATCCGAAAATAGCATCATAATCAAAATATATGTTATGTTCAGATGTATTTCGGAGATAAGAGATAAATATGTTTCAAATAATAAACCTGAGAAAAAATTTATAATATCGAAATTCAATAGTAAAGGGCAATATTAAAAAAAAAACGAGATAATCGCAACTCGTCGGTAACTAATTCGCTCAAAGAAGTTAGTTCGGTAAGACTGAAATAACTTAGCGGTGGCCGTGGCACGGTGGCGCAGCTCTGCCCTGCTCAGATTCGACAACTTCACGTTGGAGACTGGTTCCAATTTTAATCTTTTTATTGTGTTTTAATCTATTTTATTTGTGGCCCCCACCTAGTTACTTTTCTTTATTTTTTTTTAATGTTAATTTCTTATTTCCTGCTTTTTCGTTCCTAGATAGATGGTATCTCAAAGTCCAACAAGGGCTATCCCACATCGGATAGTCTTAGGTGTGTGTGTGTGTTTATAAGGCTTCTGTAAACTTCACATTTTTAAGATGTTGTTTGTAGTTGTCCTTTGATCAAAAAAAAAAAGTCCAACATGTCCTTTTCAACATTTGGTGCAATGTATTTAAATTACACGTATCACATTCTTATCACGTGGCAAAGGAAGGCCAAAGATGGCCTAAGGAGTGGTGATGAATTAATTCCAAGGTTGCCCGATCGATTCCAGCTAGTCGTAGGCGGTTCTTTGCACAAAAAGGATGAGTTAGAAGAGCGCCAGAGTATTTTTCTGCGTATTCTCTCCGACGATCAAGTCAGTTTCTGTGAGAGATGAGATAGGAAAAGCACTGTGTATGTTCTAAGAAGTGAGTTTGCGTACCTCCGTCTTGAGGTTTTTGCAACTATTTATACTTTCAAGGACTCATCATTACTAACAGGTGAGGCAGTAGGTAGTGCCTAGTTATTGGACAGTGCACCTCCTATTTTGCACGATGAAGACCCCGTTATTAATTGCTCGGGCTTCCGAGCATTTAATGCTCTTTCTTCTATGCACAGACATTAAATGCTTGGGTCCTGGAGCATTTAATGCTCATTCTTCTCGGCTTCCCAAGCCATCGTGGATGTCTCATCCTTCTAAGGGGTTATTAATGCTCCTCTGGGATAACTGCATGTCAGAAGGGGTATCTTTGTCAATTTACCCCCAATTCTGTACGTTGTGCCATGTGCCTGACTCTTTTTGGCTGCTGATCTTTCTCCTTCTGTCATTCTGACTTCGTTGGAAAGGCGGGCCAATGATTCATTTGTCAAACCTTGAGATTGATGGGTTGTAACCGTCAATAATTCCTTCAGGAACCAAGGTAACGTGTCCAAAAAAGTCTTTGAGATCTAATCGCGTAGGGGACACGTGTGAACCAGAGAGTTTTGAGGGTATCTTCGACGCCGAGGACACGCGTTGTCTCCAGAGAGCAAGGGGTGTCTTCGATGCCGAGGACACGTATCACCGCTATAAATGCTGAAGATGTCTTCGGCGCCGAGAACACGTGTCATCGCTAGAAGTCTGAGAGGTGTCCTCGTTGCCAAGTACACATGTCATCACTAGGAGTCTGGAGGTATTTTCGATGTCGATGATAAGTGTCATAATCATACTGCTCTAGATTCTTTGGTGTCAAAAACACATGTCATCATCAGGGGTCTGAAAGTGTCCTCAAAGTTGAGAACACGTGTCATGCATTTGTTCTTTCTCAGAAATGTCCCATCACGCCCTTTTGAGCCATTCAAATGTCTTTGACGAAGCCCCTTCAAAACCCCCTCTATTTTTTGCAATTTATTTTTTGGATTTGCACTTTGCAGCCGCCGGTAGTCCATAAGTTTGAATTTTATATCAACAGTCTGTTACCCACTTTGTGAGTGACCCAACAAGGTCGGCTCTTCCATTATTGTTTGTCACCGCCATTCTGCGAAATTTCGCATGTGCCCAGGGGCGGAGCGAGGAAATTATTTTAGGGTGGGCACACTAGTATGTCTTGATTTTTTTTTTAAATAGACCGTAAAAATTTATAAATTTATATTTAATACTTTTAAAACATAGATAATTAAAAATCGATATACTCATAAACAAAAAAATAATAATTAAAACTTCTTATCGAGAATGCGACTAATTATTATTACTTACAATTGACTATGATATGCTTTTATTATTTGAAAGTGTTACAAATTAATTTTATCAATAATATTTTTTTTATATATAAAATCGCGATAACAATCTTCTATTTATGATCCTATAATTTACTACATAATGACACACATTTTTATATAATAACGAAATAACCCTACGATTTTTAAAAAATTATAAAATAACATCAATATGTTCAAAACATATTCGTACATGTCTAAAAATTAACAATTATATTAGTTGTACCTAATTTGAGATTTAATTGATGGAGACCCAATGGTTTGTGACCATTGGATAGACAGTAGAATTTATTAAATATTAAGACTCAGTATTATATTTAATATCGCAATGTATTAGGTCCTAAAATTAGGTTTCAATAATATTGTTCAAAAAGTTCACAATTATTTAGATATAGGTCTACTTAAATCAATATCACCAAAATACAATATTATGGTGGGCACAATTAAATATGGTGGGCTAAAAGTTTTGTTTTTAAAGTCTTAATGGTGGGCCAAAAATTTTGTTTTTTTAAGGGTAATTTAGAAGCCGGTACAAAAATTTAAACTTATTTGAGCTAAACTACATTAAAAAAACTTATTTTGCCCTAAGTGCATTTTTTTGAAAAAAGACTAAAAGGGTATTTATTACTCCATTACTCTCTCTCCTCTCTCTTCATTACTCTTTCACTCTCTCTTTCCTATTTCTCTCTCTATCTATTTCTCTCTCTCTCTCTCTTTCTCTCATATTGATAATTTTTTTTTAAATATGTAAAGATTTGATTTAATTTTTTCATCTCTCTCTCCACTTATTTTTTTCTCTCTCTCTCTCACTTCTTCTCCCCTTATTTCCTTATTCTCTCCCTTTTTCTCTCTCCTTATATCAATGTTACACAACACAATTATACTAATCAGTTACACCAATTAGTTACAATTACCCTATAATATACTAAACAGTTACTCATGTGTTCTAATAAACTAAACAGTTATACTAAACATTATACGAAATTACAACACCAACTCAATTTGTCATTTTGTTATTTACATAAATCAAAGAGTTACATCATTTAGTATCACGATATGGTTACATCAATTATATACACCAAATTGAGTTTATCATTACACAAAAAACTTTATCATTATACCAAATTTGATATATATGATTGGTGTAACGATGTCGCGATACTAAATAGTGCAACTATTAAGTTTATGTAAACAACTGAATGACAAATTGGGTTGATATTATAAATTTGTGTAATTGTTTAGTGTAACTGTTTGGTTTATTAGAATGCGTGAATAACTGTTTGGTGTATTATAAGACAATTGTAAATGATTGGTGTAACTGATTAGTGTAATTATGTTGTTGTAATGTTGATATAAATATAGAGAGAAAATAGGGAGAGAGAGAAATGGTTACAGAAAATAAGGGGAGAGAGATGAAAAAATAAATCAAATATTTACATATTTGAAAATAAAATAAATTATCAATGATAGATATAGAGAGAAAATAGGGGAGAGATAGGGAAAGTAAAGGGGAAAGAGAGAGAGAGATGGAGAGAAAATAGGGGAGAGATAGTGAAAGAATCTAATGAAATCTTTACATATTTGATTAGATATATAACTGCCAATTAAAAATGCATAATTTAAGGGAGGGTGTTTAGGTAAAAAGGATTTTAATTCATTTGAATTTTGTGCCTAAACACAAAAAGTTTTATAAAAATTGTACTTAATGGAATAAACAACTTATCCATACACTTTTGCCTAAATAAGTCTAAAAAATTGTACCCACACCTAAAAAACCATTTTTTTAATAGGTTTGGGTGGATTGTGATAGGTCAAATATTTGATTTTTCAATAAGTTTGGGTAGATAGTAATGAACTCAATTTTTTTTTGTTTTAAATGGATTTAATTTTTTAATTTTTTTGAGTAAATAATGTGGGCCTAACATTTTTATCTTAGGTTTTGGGTGAACACAAATAATATACTATACAAATATATAATATATATACATAACTAAAAAAATAAAAAAAAATTTGAGGGGGGGCACGTGCTCACCCTGGCCCCTGCCTCCCTCCGCCCCTGCATGTGCCCATGGGTTTAATATGGATAGGAACGAGTTGTAAATTTTAATGTCTTAAGTTTGAATTTTGATAATTTTTTGAGATTAGATCATGAAAAAATTATTCCTCGTGAATATCTTGGTATCAACGTGGATGATTTGTCTTTAATCAAACTGAAAGAAGATTAGTTGAAGAGCGTGTAAACTGGTCTGAAAATTCATATATATATGTATGTATATATATAGGTTGGATATATTGATAGTTCAATCTAAGTTGTAATAAAAATTTATAACTATGATATAATGTGAATTTCGATTTTGAACCCGTATTATATGTACGATTCAATTTTCATAAACTTGGACTAAATTTTGAATTCAATTCCTGGTTTGAACTAGTGTTAATTTAAGTTGAGTAAGACTTTCGATTAAAATTTTCATTATAGGGTTTTACAATTGTGATTGAAATACGACTTTTGAATTCGAAGTTGGAACTAAGTCATTGATTTGAGTGAAGTGTGAAAAATTTATCATATCGAAATTCAATAGTAAAAGACGATATAAAAATAAAACGAGATAATCGTAACTCGTTGGTAGCCTAATTCGCTCAAAGAAATTAGTTCGGTAAGGTTGAACTAACTTAGCTTGCGTCAAGGAATTACAGCGGGCGGTAGCTATTACGGCAGCAAGGATAACGCCGGTGGCTGTGGCACGGTGGCGCAGTTCTGCCTTCGCTGCTCAGATTCGACAACTTGACGTTGGAGACTGGTTGTCGTCGGTGTTCTCTTGCAAGTTTCTAGCGAATAGACTATGAACGGGTTGGCCTAGTAATCAAGTATGGGCCTAAGCCGCCTTTCATAAGGGGCTGGACTTGGTTATGTTTCCTAATCAAATTTTATTGTGTTTTAATTTATTTTATTTGTGGCCCCCACCTAGTTACTTTTCTTTAATTTTTTTTTTAATGTTAATTTCTTATTTCGTACGTTTTTTTGTTCTTAGATGGATTGGATGGTATCTCAAAGTCCAGCAAGTCCTTTTCAACATTTAGTGCAATGTATCCAAATTACTTGATGACAAGACAGAAAAATACCATAAAAGAAAAACCGAAGAGAGAGAGAGAGAGAGAATTAATACCAGATATAGATAAGTCATCAACGGAAATATGAGATTCTTGACAGACCCCATTCAATTTTTTTTTAAATGATGTGAATTTTTTATTTTTTTATTTTTTTATTTTATCTCTGATTATTATGGTAAAATTAATTATGTATACTTTTATTTAATTTTTTATTTTTTTATATCTATTTAATTTTTAACTTATTTTAAACTCTTTTATGAGTATTTCTAAATTCTTTTAAACTTATTTATTATTAGTAAAGTTATATATAATTATCTATATCTATATGAAGAAATAAAGTCATATATATGTTAAATTATTGTACGCATGTAGTTATCAAGTTGAATTCTACAGTCAAATATATGTTATATTTTATTTTTTAGTATGCAATAATATAATTAATAATATTATAAGTGATCTAATCAATCTATTTAACAAAATAAAAATTAATAATAAATGCCTAATGAGATCGAAGAGATACATAAACAAATGACAGATTAGTTACTCAAAAACTTATAAAATAAATTAATAATTAAAATACAGATTAATTATTCAATACTTTATTTATTATTTAATTTAATTACACGTATAATTCATGTCTTTTATAAAAATAATATTTTTTAAATTTATTTATGTATAATGCACGTTGTGCATGACTAATTAGAATAAAGTCACTTAGAATTCATGCTTTATTTTAAAATAATTAGAATAACGTTTTATTAAATTAAATTAAATTTAATTTAATTACAACTCGAATAAGCCAATTATTGATGCAACAGAAGATGAAGAACACAAATAAGTTATTGGGTCTGTTTAAAGTTAGCTTAAATAGGTAATTTTTTAGGATTTTGAAGTAAAATAAGTCAGATTCGTATTTCTCTGAAGATGATGTAGGGTTTTGAAGTTGTATTTCTTTAAAATTATATTAAAAATGTAGAATTTAGTTGTCCTACTAGAAAATTGATAGGACTCAAAAATATTTTATAATGAAAAATAAGACTTAATGGTTATTATTCCTATTATTATTAGTACTGATCTTTGGATATTAGTTTAAAACACCTCTCTAGTGTCAAAAGGGTTTGAACTCAAATCTCCTTATCAAGAATGAATTCCTAGTCTTTCGAAATTGAATACCATTGGAATTCAAATCCTTTCAAATTCTATTGACTAGACAACCTCACTTTCACCTTTAAGGTTCAAATATGATACTAAAAATTTATTTTTTGGTCTCATATCCTTTTTTTTTTCTTCATTAAATGAGACTATGACACAGGTAAATTTATTATTTATTATTTTATTATCTAAACGATCAATAGTTACAAATGAATTAATCGAAAATCTATGACTAAAATTTATTTTTTGTTTTGATACTATTGTCTTATTCTTATATCTATATATATATATATTTTTTCACACTTCTTTCTATAAATGTGACTATCATAATCTCGTGAATCTCGTCTA
This sequence comes from Ilex aquifolium, assembly GCA_951799425.1. NCBI lineage: Eukaryota > Viridiplantae > Streptophyta > Magnoliopsida > Aquifoliales > Aquifoliaceae > Ilex > Ilex aquifolium. Next base: position 5,823,815 of record OX637394.1, read on the forward strand.
TTGAATAATTTTTAGATATATGAAAAAGAAAATCGGTACTATGTCATTTCTTAATTTTTCTAGTATTGGGATTTACTGATATTTAGGTACAATCATCTTTTAATTTCATTTATCATTTTTTGGCTCGCTTACTACCTTTTGGAGAAAATTTTGTCTAGGTTAATTTTTTGGAAAATGCTATTTGGATCTAAAAATCTGACATAATTTACAGACTTAATGACGTGGCTTCATTGGAACCATTGGATTAACACCAAGTTTCAATGTTTGATGGAACCCACAGTCAATCCAAAGGTCATAGTGAATTAGGTCAGTAAATTAAGTCCCAATAGCATTGTTCTATTTTTTTTTATTTTTTAATATAGTATCAAAAAATAAAAAAAATAATAAGTGGGTAAAAACTTGCTTGATTTTACTTTTTTTTTTTTAAAGTAAATGCTTGCTTTTACTCCACTACACCTGTCAAATTGGTTAGTTTCATAAATGCCCATAAATCTGGTCCAAAAAAAAAATATCAATGCCCATAAATTATTTTTTTCCTTTTAATTCTCTTTGTTCTTGTGTGTATGTCTGATACACAGACACAATTGGACAGTATCAGTCGATGCCCGGGCCCACACGCCTTTGCTCTCCTATTCCGATCTATTGAATCGTTTTTCTCGGCTTTCTTTAAGCTCACGCACCCATAAGACGAAACCCTACCGGTAAGGAATCTAATCCCCTCTTCTCTCTTCTTCCTCTCTCTCTCTCAAAAACCCAAAAAGTAATCTGCTTGAATGCTTCTGATTTCCTTTTAAGTCTCGATTTTTAATATACCCTTTTGTTCATAAAGTAAGATAATTTGCTTCCTACTCCTTCCTATTCTCTGTAGGCGTTATATTTAAATGGTGGTGGTTACTAAGCCACTAATTGTTTTTTCATTATTTGGGTTTTTTTTAATAAGGGTACGAGAAGCTTTAATTGGAGTTTATTGGTGCTTTGAGTCATTGATTGCTTAGAGCTTTGTGCTTTTTTTCGTTGCAGTTTGGTCTGAGATTGTAATTCTCAGAGGGCAATATGTTGGGTTTGCCGTTGCCTCTTGGTTTGGTTAACGTCGCTGGGTATGGCGGTCCAAGCAAAGAGTTGAACTGGTTGGTGTCCATCTTTGCCGGTGTTCTTATGTGCATAACTGTGAGTATGGTGGTTTAATTTGGTTCCACAGTAACTGTGAAATTGGCTGTATGAATAAAGATGGATTGAATTAATGGGTTAGAGAAATTGAAGTGGTTGACCCAATGATAGATGCATTTTTATATTGGAAAGATGGTTTTGTTGAATACATCTAAGTGGGGTTCCTGTTGGTGTATTGGTTAATTGGTATGTTGTGGTTTGTTTGTTTCTACCTCTTGTAGATTTTTGCCACTTGAATTTCGAAAGAAAATCTGATTATAGGAAGGGAAAATTCATAGACAATCTTTTGACATATTCATATAGTTTGTTATTCTAACAAAACTATTGACAACTAATATAAAAGAATGCTGCCAACTGTGTTTGACATATTGTTTTTATCATTTAATCTTTTGAGCGTAAAAAATGTTGTTGATCACGCCCTCCATCTTGGATGAAAGTAACATTTGACAATAACAAAATATGGAGAGCATAAGATGGGTTCTTGGGAGGAAATTGTTGTCCTGAAAAAAGATGAAAACTTTAGCAGTTCCGATTCTAGAATTAAGTACTGTAGTCATATATCTATTCTGTTGTTTCTTTTCTTTTCTGGGTTGAAATAATTGGTAGAAAAAAATCGAGATTGTGAACATCGTCAATTATCTATTTTATTGTTTCTTCTCCTTTTCGAAGTTGAAACAATTAATTGACAAAATTCAAGATTGTGAATGTGTGTTCCTTTACTTTTTGCCCTGTTTTGTACTTATATTTGTCTTTCCTGACAATGAGGATGCCTATACTTCCATTTGTATATGCTTTTGTCATTTCATACACCTCTTAAAGGGGTTCAATTTTGTTTTTGAAGGTTTATAAATTAACAGGTGTAGTCAGCCTTTTGTTCTTCAAGGGATATAACAAACTGAACAATGCACAAAAAATTGAATGGAAAAATCGGTAATGTTCTTTTTCATGTAGGTTCGTGCTGTTGTCCGAATATGATTTCCCATGTTTGGTGCTCAGTTGTTTACCCAGCTTAAAAATAATGATTGCTTCTCTGGTCCAGGGGTTTCTCTACTTTCCATGCGCTTTTTGTGGCAGTTGCTTCGCTCTATCTCTTGCTTGTCTCAGATCTTTTTGATGAGGGTTCCCAGGATGAGTTAGTTATTAATAGTACATCTACATTGTCAGACACAATATTGGGGGTATGTTGTTGCAGAAAGCAGCATCATGAAGTTATTTTGGCATACCTTTACATCTCTTTAATTGATGGATTACCCTTGTTCTTATCTAGCTATTTTGAACATAATGTTATTATGCATAGCAGTCCTCCTTTCATATTATAAACTCAAATTTTCATGTTTTAAGGTTATGACACGTGGATAATAAATAAGTAATAGCTCAACATGAGGGTCAGGTTCAAAATAAGGTCCAGTTACAGAGGTAGTCTCTTCAATATTAGTATGTAAAGTAATAATACGACCTGAGCTGGTTCAACCGTAGGAGGATATCATTTCCTTTGAATTGTAGTTGTATTTCCTTCCTTTCAATGCCCCAGCTATGAAAATATATGGATATTCTCTGTGTATGGGTCTATGCATGGTTGTGAGGAATTTAACTATAACAATGCATATTACAATCTTTGATAGATAGACTTTGAATTTAGTAGATGGAATTCACAATTGATTTGTTTTTGTTTTTGTTGTGGTTGGGGACTCAATTTAAGTACCAAGAAGCATGCATTATCATTTGGGACACTCTAATATACTTCAATAACATTTTTGAAAACATTTATCTTTTGATGCATTGTATTTCATTTGATTTTATCTTTACATGTTGGTACAGATCTCCATTGGTTATTTTCTGTCAGACATGGCAATGATTCTTTGGCAATTTCCAGCTTTAGGCGGTATGGAGTTTGTAAGTATACAGATGCATGCTGGATGTTATCCAATATTTATTGAATTGGATAACTGATAAGATTAGATATCATCAAATTTCCATATGGTCCTATTTTCCAAGTCATCGTGCCTGGTGAGGAATGACTTATTGTGATGCTGAACTGGTTAATCATACTTCTTTTGTACAAATTTTTGGGGCTCTTTTCCACACATTAAGTATCAAGGAGAATAATCCAAGATACGGGTGGTGGAGGAGTTATTTCCAACTGCTTTCTGAACTTCTTTTGTCTCATTCTCTGTTAGGTCTTGCACCATGCACTCTCTATGTTTTCGATCATTCAATCTCTTGTAAGCGGCCAAGGACTGATATACATACTAATGGTTCTCTTTTCTGAGAGCACAACTCCTTTTGTTAATTTAAGATGGTAAAGTCATCCAACAGAAGTTTCATGCTTTCATTTTCTTGGCATTTGACTCTGGCTGATCATTTTGGATACATACACAGGTACCTGGATGTTGCTGGCCAGAAAACGTCTAACCTCTACGTCTACAATGGTGTTGCATTGTTCCTGGGGTGGCTGGTACTGTCCAATAAACCTCAAATTCTTCTCTTTTTTTTTTCCCCAGTTGATATTGCAAAATAATTTCTATGGTAGGCTGCATAATGTGCATGTTTGAAACGAGAAAACAGGGAATACATTGCGAACTGATTGAATTTGGGTAGGTTTGGGTTTAGGTTAGGGTCAATTGAGGTAGGACAACTATATCCAACCTGTCACTCCCTTGGTATTGAACCCCCAGTTGGCCTTTGCTTGCAACAGTATTTTATTGAACCAGGAGTTCCAAGTTCTGTGTCTGCTGTATCACTTCTTTTTCTCATGACAGGAGCTCTATCATCTAATTTCATAATCTGTCATCTTTTGTATGAATAAAATTTTCATTCATGTGTTTAATTTCAATTTTACATTTTATTTACATAATGTGTGGACTTCTGATTCTTTCAGGTAGCAAGGATTCTTCTGTTCATCTTCTTTTTCTACCACATGTTTATCCATTTTGATCAGGTGAGAGGACTGTCGTCTTCTACTTTGAAATTATTATGAAATTTCAAATAAACACTTGAAGATTGTTCCTAATAGCCTGGTCATCGAGCCATGTACCTGAGCATGTCCTAGGTTAACAGTTCAAAAATGAGCGCAGTTCCTGTATAGCAATGACTAATCCTTCTACCACTTATTTTGGGATTAGTTTTTTTGTCCTGGCTTGGACTTGTAGCACAAGGAACGTATAAAACCTCGCTAATGGATGCATTATCAATTCGCGGTCATGTGCTACTAAGATAGTTTTGGACCTTGAAAATTCATTAACATAGAGATGCTATGTTCAATTGACGAAGAATAGGAAAATGTCAAATTTTGGAATCTCAATTATTTGGGATTGAAGGGTATTAAGATTTGAGTTTTACTTTGTTAATCTCTCTCTGTCCCAACGACGGAACAAATAAGTCTTTTTTTTATTTGCCAACTAAACAAACTAAGCATAATATAAATATTTTATGAACCATAATGTGAGTCAGCATCTGGGACAGAGGTGTATTAAATTAAATATCACTTCCATACTTTTTCTCCTCCTCACTCCATTTGAGAATATGCCAAGATCAGAAAAAATAATAAAATTTTGAACCTTTCTTCCTAAAAGAGTAATGTCACTGTGTCTGTTTTCATAGCAAAAATAGTAAAGCCTGATTGTAGCCATGTGGCCTGTATGAAACAGTTAGACATCTCTCTCTCTCTCTCTCTCTCTCTCTCATGCAGGCACTTTGTTTTTGTTTTTTAATTTTCAGGTCAAGCAAATATATCCCTTGGGCTTTTACAGCTTGCTTACAGTACCAGTTGCGTTGACAGTGATGAATGTGTTTTGGTTTTGGAAAGTTGTCAAAGGTTTGATAAAAACTCTCTCTAAGGCAAGACGTAGTGAATGATCTGTTGTGATATGCTTGTGCTGGTGAATACCATTTAGTTTCAGTTTTAGTTGAGTTTGGTGTATTAAATTAAAAGAATAGCTATCAATTTCATTCAGGTGTACAGCTTGGGCAGGTGATTGGTTTAACTTGACCTTTTTGATTTTTCCCTCCACTACTTCTTTAGAATTGAAAGGAAAAGGTCAATGAATGAAATTTATAACCATTTAATGTTAAGATAGTGTCATCTTCAACATCTTTGCAATGTACTGTATATATATCTGTTAGCTCCTTTAATGGGACCTATTTGTTTAAGGTATTGAAAAATTGTTTTTTGTACCATCCAAAAAAGCTGTTGTGGGCCATATGCATTAGTTTAAGCTATTTGTAATAATCGATATCATCTACCATTAATGAATAAGATTCATTTATATACAGTAATTCCCGCTAATAAAAGAGAAAATATAACCATTAAAGTATGTGATGGAATTGAAAATATAACCCTGTCCATTTCGTTGTGGAAATCAAGAATATATAGGGTCCAAAACCCTCCATTGCATCCTATAATGAGAATTCTAAAAAATTTTAGTAACTGAATAAAACAAAAATAATAGAACTTCATGATTTTTAAAAAAAAAAAAAATACTTATAAGTAATTTTTTTGAAAAAAATAACTATAAAGTGGGATTCACTTTACCTAATTATAAGTTTAATATTACATAGTGATACTACATAATAATAATACACTAATGCTATTGGGATATAATTGAAAGACATAATTTGAGGACATAATGAGTTGTTACTAATGAAATGATACTGAAATGTATTTAATGATGAGTCTCATTGTAGTATTAAATGAATTCATTATCATATCATTGGTGACAACTTATTATGTTCATAAATTATGTCCTAATAGAATTGCTCATAATAATAACGTGATGTCATCGTTACACCGATATTTATCGAAGGTAACCCACCCACCCACCCACCCAAAAAAATATTGGGTGCAACGGTGACACCACATCATTATTGATATATGATGTCACAATCTAATAAAAATATTTTATAATATAAAAAATGATGATTTCATTAAGTCTATTTGACGGTTTTAAATAGACTTATCCAACAGTCACAAACATCCTCCCTCTCAAAACTATTCACATTAAATTCTCTCTCCAAAAAAAATCATCAGTTTTTATTTATGTTATATTGTGTCATCAGACGCGAATTATCCTAATAAAAAATAAACAGAATATTTCATAAATTATAGTAATCCCATGTCAGATCATTTAACAACCACTGGGATTCACCTTGCTCTGAAGACGTGTGACCATTACACCCACTATTTACTCCACCCACCCACATAACCTAACAGGCCCATTGACTCACCCCGAGTAAGCAGCTCGTGTTGACCGTGTGTAGTGACCAGTGGCCACCACCCACTCCTACGTTTAAACTGTCTTCTTCCGCCCTGTTTTTTCTCTCCCATATCTCCCTCACTCATTCCCAACCACACCATTTTCCATTTATATACTATTTCTCATCATTTTCTTTTCCCCTCTCTTTTCCTCTCTTTTCCCATTTCCATCCATTACCTTTTCTCTCCCCTCATTTATCTAACCAACAGACACTCTTCCAGATCTGTAACCCTAACCCAAAAATTCGCTCAACCCATTGCTACATATATAGATAGATAGATAGAGATATAGAAACACATATATATAGAGAGAGAGAGAGTGTGTTTGACATCGAAGATGTGGAGGTCCTCTTGTCACTTGTTGAAACAGGGTTTAACGTCGGCGGTTAGAGGCAGAACGACGTCGTCATTACAAGGAATAAGGGCTTGTTTGGAGGCTAATGAATATTCTTACGGATGCTTATGTGGGGCCAGATCTTTGGCGCCATTGTCGACTGTTTCGATCTCTGCGGCCACGGGGAGCTGCGATGGTGGTGGTGGTGGTGGTGATGGTAAGGGTAATGGTTTGAATGGAGGAGGGGCTAATGGGGAAATTATAACGTTTGTGGAGGCGAAGAAGTTGATGAGATTGGTGAATGTGGAGTCGTTGAAGATGAAGTTGGGGATGGAGGATAAGGAGGTTATTGGGTATTCGGAGCTACTTGAAGCCTGTGAGAATATGGGTGTTGCCAAGTCTGTCAATGAGGCGGCGGCTTTTGCCAGAGTTCTTGATGAGGCTGGTGTAATTCTTCTCTTCAGAGATAAAGTTTACCTTCACCCCGACAAGGTACTCCCTCTCTCTCTCCCCCTATCGCCATCTTTCTGTGTCTTGTATGTGAGAGAGAGAGAGAGAGAGAGGGGGGGGGGGGGGGAGTTTTCCGTCCCTCTAGTGAATCTCTTTTCCTTGAACTCATCCAAATCAAAGCCCCACGAAAACACAATCACATAATGCAATGTGGGCAAACCTCTTTTGTCTGATTAAGATTGGACTCGAAAAAGTTCCTATTCCGACATAATCAATCATTGACTATATACAAACATCTCTTTCTCTCTCATCGCGGCACGCGCACACAATTTTATCTTTGTGGATTCTGTCATTTGCTTCAAAATGCTCATAACTGGAACGCCAGAGTCCTTTTGGGACCTTAAATTGGTGTTGATCTCGTTGGGACTGACAAAATGGAAGGGAAAATTATCGGGGAAACTTGTGAGGGTGTTCAATTTCGTAACTTTTCTTGAGAACCCAGGATTAGGTGGAAGGAGCTTGATACCTAAAATAAACCCTAAGCCCGAGCCCAGGAAATGAGCTCAGTTCGGGAGGTCGGGTGAGATACACAGAGCTCGTCGAGCCAGAACTCGAGCTCCCTCAAGCGAAATAATAGCCGAAATGACAAGGGAGTAGCTGGATGACAGCTAGCACCTCCGAAGCAATAGCCAAACAACATCCCAGGCGTAAAACACTCAACAGACCAAGATCCTCTCCTAGAATTAAGGGAGATCCCCTAATTGAAGGGCTAAGATCTCGGTAGAGATCTCTTAGAGTCAAGAATGGTATTATAAGTACTGTACATTGCCCCAATCAGGGGGAGAGCGAGATAGCATAAAAAAGCAATCTGTAAACTTTTTCTGAGAAATATATACACCTCAGGAGCAAGAGCCTCCATTAAAGAGTGGACTAGCCGAGCTCCCAGACCGGTGAACCACTGTAATTTCATTGTGTTCATCTTCATTTCCTCAATTCCTTAAGCATTAATCAGCAATTTGTACGAGCCTTGTAGCTCAGACACCCACACTTGGTTTCACACACGATTATACAATCTACTCGTCCTCGATAAGAAAAACACCATCAGAGCTAATGAATCTTTCCATTGTATTACCTTCTGTTGATTTACTTCCTTTAAATTGGTTGTAGTTTATCACATATATTCAGTATGATGTATATGGAGGAGGATCCCTGTTAATGCAACTTATTTCAGCTATGGGATTTGGATGTATAGGAGGTGGGTCTCTAGCCTCACGGTAGACCAAAGTGCCCTACCCCTCTAGAAGCTTTATTGGCTTTTAACACATAAGAATTTCTGCAAGTTTGATGGTTCATGAATTCAAGGGCACATAACAGAGGGATTTATGCTGCATTGGACACAACTTTTTATCCCACTCATTTTGAGTGGCTTGATTTGAACCACTTGCGTTTGGAAACCCTAATTTTTTTTCCATGTCTTAATCGCCATTTATTTTTTTTTTCTAAATGGTATTTGTGTGAAAATGTATGGATCTCCATTTTTGCATTATGCACATTTTCCATTTGCTTCGCCAATTTGTACCAATATATGTTATTTTTGTCTTTCTTAAATGATTTTTCTTGTGATTGCTTGGTTGCACAGAGTACTTAATGTGGCATGATCTCAACTTTAAATATTCAATGAATTCAATGGGACTCACTAATTTAATAGTTCATATTGGGGTGGTGCACAAAGGTAGTGAAAAAAGATGGTGTGTGTAGCATGATTGTTTTCTATTACCCTACTACTCTCATAAATTTCTATGTAAGCAAAACTGTGTCCTTCAAGAAAGGTGGTGTGTGTAGCATGATTGTTTTCTATTACCTTAGTACTCTCACAAATTTCGATGTAAGCAAAACGGTGTCCTTCAGTTCACTTTTCTTGGCCAGAAGTGCCCTTTGAATTTTGATGGTTCTTGTTGAATATTTCATGTTTTGGATGTTTTTTTTTTTTTTTCATATTTGAAATGATGGCTATCAGTCTATCTTGAGCCTTGTCTATTTGAATGGAAATACTTATTTGTCATGCCGCCTTCGGCATGGCTGAAGATTCAATGCGCAACTGCTGAAAAAGGATTGCTGTTGGTTCTATGCAGTCCATAAAAAATGACTGAAGGCAGCGTGTAATGTCGATTTTTGTGATAAAAATTTATAAGATCGGAAATGAGATAGTCACTATTGCCATTACCTTTTGTGCTGTTTGAACTATTGTTCTGATGTGAGTATCCTCATTCCTTCATGTCTTTAATGACACGGAACAATTTTGTTGATAATCATACATACATCCTTTAAAGAGGGAATGATGTGAAAGTGATCAACTGAGTTTTGAATTTGATATGAATTGCTTAGTTTTGGAGAAGAGATGAATTGGCATTTCTGTGGAGATCCATTGGAGTTTCTCTCTTTCATAGTCTTCCTTGTTTGACTTAACCATTTGAGTTGAAAGTCATGGCTCTGTATTATTTTTTTTTTTGCATGTTCAGGTGGTGGATCTTGTTAGAAAGGCAATGCCCCTAGCTCTTTTGCCTGAAGATGACCCCAGTAGGGATGAACTGAAGAAGTTGCAGGAAAAGAAGGAAAAAATCGACATGCTGGCACATAAACAGGTTAGGCGCATCCTCTGGACTGGGCTTGGTTTGTCTGTGGTTCAAGTGGGGCTCTTCTTTCGTTTAACATTTTGGGAATTCTCATGGGATGTTATGGAGCCAATTGCATTTTTCTCCACAACAACTGGGATAGTAATAGGTTATGCCTACTTCCTCTTCACTTCAAGAGATCCCACTTACCAAGACCTGATGAAGAGGCTCTTTCTGTCAAGGCAGAGGAAGCTGATCAAGAAGCAAAATTTTGATCACGAGAGGTTTATGGAGTTGCAAAAGAAATGCAAATCACCTCTAGATGCCCCCGTCTCTACCAAACATGGGATATGATTGGACCTTGAACCCATGGATCTTTTACATAGGCACTAACTTTTCGCTTTTTGACATTTTCTTTGCGTTGTCAGTCACCACCCAACTCCTCCTATTTTCAAAGAGGCAGGCTATATATGTTTTTGAACCTTTTTACTGGCTTCCTGAGCCTAGTTTTGAATTGATAATCTTCTTTCCACAGAAATAATTGGGAAAGATGGAGTAATGCGATAATGTTCGTTCCCTTTACCTTTCAAATCTGGGGTGTTATATCTGTTTTTATATCTGTATACTGGGTTTAGTTAACGTCTCGATCTTAATTTTGGGGTGTGATTAGTTTAAGTGGCAGGCTCTACATGGCATGATCCTGAAAAGCTAGAAAAAAAGAGAGTTCTCACTAATGCAGCTAATAAATTTGGGAAATCAGAAGAAGATAGAATGATTCAACAAAAAATAACTGATTTTTGTGCTTGATCATCACCAGAACTCCGGGATCTGAGGAACCTCATTTGTGGGGACTGGTTCTTTGAGTTGAGGGAAGATTAGCATTGCCTCAGAGGTGGGGATACGATGAGTGGGAACTAATTTGTTACACTCACTCAGCTGCTGATGGTCATATTCATGGCTGATCATTCCTGTATAGTCGGTTGGAGAACCTTGGAAAGAGATTAGTGAGGATAAGGCCCCCGACAGTTGGGCTCTAAGCGTCATTGCTTCTGCAAGAGCTATGTTCAACTCAGCTTGCAATTGGGACACCTGGGTTTGGAGAGAGGCGATGATCGCAACACAACCGTACACGGGGTCACTTAGCCGAGCCTTAGCTTCATAAACCATGCTGGTCACAGCATCTCCTCTTTCATCTGTAGGAATCTCCTGTTGAAATAGAAGGCAACATTACCAGTCAAGCTAATTGATACTATTCATTGATGAATAAGAAAGTCGATGAAGTGATAGTTAAGTTGATGAACCGAAACGAAATTGACACAAAGTTACTTTTAACCCAAATCTGACTATACACATGAACCCATTTATACATGACATTATATGAATATGATTATATATAATTACAAATACATCGTGTTATGTCAGGCTTGTGTCGGATATAAATTGTATCATGGCAAAATCTAAAGTTGACACAATTACTTGCAATGTCTTGCTGATATTACTGGCGCCAAAAATCCGATGCACAGCTGCAAACTTGTGTGGTTCAGTGGGTGGAAAATGGGGCAAAAAGATGCAATCTTTGGTGCAACGCCGGCGGAGAAGCTTGCAAGCAGCGCAGGGCATGGTGGTTTTGGTGAGTGATCCCATTGGATTATACACTTTTGGCTTCTCTCGGTTGCCATTCTTCAGTATTTAAGAAGCCAAAATTAGCATATCCTGTAGTGAAACCGACCATCTAGATAATTAGCTGGAAGAAATATCTTTAGGATATTTAAGCTGCACAGAGTGTTTAAATTCTAGCAATAGGATTGGCTAAATTTTTTTTTTTCTTCTTGGCTGTCATTATCATGAGAAGTTCACTGAATCATATGGAAATTGCTAGAGCGAAGATGTTGTTCTAGCCCTTTGTGGAATATGATTATAGAGGGTTAAAAGGTTCATTGGGCAGGAGTATGTATGTATCTATTCATCCCGTGATAAAATTTGTTTGTATTCGTATTGATTATAATCTTTTAATGTATCAATCGTGAATAATTTTGTTTGTATCGATCCACATATCAAAATAGAATTGATCAATTATGATCCCGATTCATCAAAACTGTACATAAATATTGCTTCGGGGACAATGTTAGAACATGCGTGGAGAGGGTTTGAGGATGGAATGCCAAAGAAAAATATTATTTGGATCTAATTTGAAGATTAATTCAACATAATTATTAAATTAAAAGCAATTAAAACTTATAATTAATTTAATAATTATATTAAATTAAGTTTCTAGTTAAGCCCATCCTAAATTAGCTCCCGATGCAGAATATGTTTACCCACCGACAACATCTATGTGAAGTCAACTCAAATCTATGGCTTCTGTATGCCTATTGGTTGAACATTGAGTCCGGATACAATCATCTAGATAACACCAAATTTATGATCCATGAATTCCAGGATGAGAGACTGAGGGGCTGTTGGTTGAGAATTGATTCCTGAACTAGTTTCAATTTTCTGTTCAACAAAAAAAAAAATTAGTTTCAATTTGGGTGGATGACACTTTGTGCCAAAAAAGATTCTTGAATTTGAAATTTATACCCTAAAAAATTAAAATTCTTGTATTACACCCTCAATCAGATTAAAAGATATAATACTATAGTATGTAGTTCAAAAATAAATGTTTGTTGTCATATTATGTTATTTTTATACACAATTGTTTGTATAATACTCAATTTTAAGGATTTTCAACAAAAATTTCGTACTCATTTTTCTCAAAATAGAGCACTTGATTGAGGATGAAATATATATATATATATATAAAATAATCTTTAATAATGTAAATTAAGAATGCAAGGTTTTTTCAGAGTGTAGAGTGGCATTTGCCCTATATTTTTAAGGTTGTTAATATTTCGATCTAGGTTTCCACACAATTCAATGAAGTAATTCCCATGTAGAAGACTATATAAGACGTCAAGCTGATGAAATTGATGTCAACAATCTAAGATAGCGTTTGCTAACTCAATGTTTTTGTTTTTTTTAGTTAAGTTGTTTTGAAAATAAGGGTGAATATTGAAAACAAGGAAAATGATGTTTTTGAAAACATAAAAAAACGAAAACATGTGGGGTTGAAGGGGCCTTTAGTGAGGTACAACCTTCGACTTTCATTAGAAGCAAAAAATAAGACATTTTTTTGGCACATATATAAAGCAAAAATAAAGCTCTCTCTCTCTCTCTCTCTCTCTCTCTCGTTTGTGGCGCGAAGCTGGGATCCCAATCTGCGAAGCTCCGACTTCGCTTCTCTCTGGCAAAGCTCTCTCCAGTGAAGTTCTTCACTTTCTCCGACGCTTACCTTACCATCTTCTCAATCGACAATGCTCACCCTTCCATTTTCTTTTTTTTAGATCTAAGTTTTATTTTTGCAGATCTAGAGACTTTTCTTCATCTCCATAGAAAAACGGTGGTGGTGGACTGGTATTGGTGGTAGTGTATCGGTGGTGTAAGCGTTGGTGTATCGGTGGTTTTTCTTCATCTTCATCTTCAGCTGTTATGGGTTGGTGTATCGGTGGTGGTGGACTAGTATTGGTGGTGGTTTTTGGGTGGGTTGGGTGGTAGGTTTTAGGGCTGCAGTAGCTGGGTTTTCTCTGTGTGTGTATCGATGGTGGTGGACTGTTATTGGTGGTAGTTTTGGGTGGGTTGGGTGGTGGGTTTTGGGGCAGCAGCAGTTGGGTTTTCTCTGGGTGTGTATCGGTGGTGGTGGACTGGTATTGGTGGTGGGTTTCAGGGCTACTGCATCTGGATTTTTGGGTTGCTGCAACTATGTTTTCGGGGCTGGTGATGGTGGGTTTTGGGTGTGTTGGGTGGTGGGTTGGATGCTGAGTTTTCAGTGGTTGAGTAGTGGCTAAACAAGGGTGATGGTGATGGGTTTTCGGTGGCATTGATGGTGGCCAAATAGATGAGTTGGTGGTGGGTTTTGGAATGGTGGAGAAGATGGTGGCTGGGTGAAGTGGGTTTTCAGTGATTTGGATGGAAATGTATTTGGAATTAAACAATTAATTAAAATAACCACAATAAACTTTGTAAACACTATTATAATACCAAACATATTTTTTATTTTTGTTTTCATAATTTTTTAAATATAAATGACTACCAAACATGTTTATATTTTTAATTTTTATCATAGAAAAAACAAAAAATTGTTTTGTTTTTATTTTAAAAAAACACAAAAATAAAAATGTTATCAAACGCATCCTAAGTGTATAAAAACTCATTTGAGATCAATTGGTAAAACGGATGTGTACACCCCAAAAGTTGATATGTTTCATCCAAAATGGCATATTTTTTTTTTTTTAGTTTAACGGTCAAGGGTATTCGGGTTAATTTATGCGCCACTCGACTAACTATGGTATTTATGAGAGATAAATTTCTCATGATTTGACCCAAAAAAATTATTAAGATTCAAACTCAAGACATCTGAGTTTATAATTTGTTTCTGTTATCTATTGAGCTACCTTTTTCAGTTCCCAAAATGCAGTATAAACACCCAAAAAAAATAATAAATGGTACGGTGCCAATTTGTTTTTGGGTACCGTAATCAAACTCGAAAGGAAAGAAATAAAAGATTTGTGGGGTTTCTGAGAATAAACAGATGTTTTCGGGGTCACTATGTAATTATCCATCCAATCCCGATTCTTGCGACAGCGGTCATAGCAAGAAGAGACCCAAAACACAGCAGAGAGGCAAAAATCAAATCACGCTTGCGTGCAGCGTAATGGCTTGTTCATGTTCATCGGCGACTAGTACCTGGAGTATGTCATCTCTGAGATCAGCTCTCCCTTCCGTCCACACACCTTCAAGCCCTTTGATCCGTTTGTCAGCTGGTTCAACCTTTCCCTCTTCTTCTTTGTCACGCCTGCGACTCTCTCGGCCCAAACCCAGTCCCAAACCTCTTCAGTCTTTCGTCGGTCTTGCGCCTCTACCACCCCTTCTCCCCTTCACTTCTCAAGGTACATTCTCATAAACACGTACTTACTTGCATTATCATCAAGCAATTTGGGTTGATTTTATTGTTCCAACGCTTAAACCCCCTTTGTGTACTTGTTCTATTTGCAATTTTCCTGGTGATATGTATTGGGTCTTCTTTTATATTTTGAAAGATAACCAAATCTCAAGGGTCTTGTGAGGTATTGACCGATTGGGTACAATTCGATGGACTCAGTGGGGGATTCAACGACATTGGGATTTGGGATTATACTTGCACCGGGGGTTGGATGCAAAAGCATTGGGTTTGGGGCCAATTTGGGGATTCGAGAACTATCAAGATTTGTACTGAATTGGCACATCGAACTGGGTCCGGCTCCTCTGTTGCCGAGGTGGTGTTGATTAAAATAGCATCATTTGTTGTTCTTCATTTTGGTGCAAAACGACGAAAAGGATCCTCACCCCACCGAACTTGGGCTACGTTAATATTTTTGTGTTTTTCATTGTTAGCTTGGCAAGTACGGGGCCTGAAACTTGTGCTATAGATATTCTTTATCTGCAATTAGTGTTAAAATTTTGTAAAAATGTTGTATGCACCTGGTCTGTGTTCTTTATTGCTTCTTGCATATGCATTCAAAGAAATTGTTGTTAGAGATTACGGGTTGATTGGAAAAGTTGTAAAACTGCTTCAGTTGTGATGTAAATATGGATGGGAGTCTGAGAGAGCTGTGCATGTTAATCAGGAGAATAAGTGCTGTCATCTTGGAGAATAAGTGTTGTCATCTTTATATTTGGATTGTTTTAGGATTGTAAAAGTATTTCAAGAATAGCTCCACAATTATTATAATTCTGGAGTGTTTGAACTTCATATAACACTTACAGCTTTGAAGGGGGTTGGCAACTCAGTCCAATGGATGAAGTGTAGTTTGTGGCTTTAGAAGGGCCACTATGTTGGCTGATCTCCTTATAGCTTAAAAAATTGATGGAGCGAGCTGCGATTGTTTCAAGGATCTTCTTCTCTGAATTGGTTATCTGTGGGTTCTTTCCAAAGCTTTGTTTTTGTTACTTCTTACATTCATAGGGGTTCTAATTGGGGAATTTAATAAAATGGAGTTTACACAGAATGCACGGGGTTCACAGGACAGTACTGGGGCTATTTTGGCATGTTATAATCAAGAGAAAATTGATTGGAGTTCTTGAAATTCACAGGAATGATTTTAACTTCAGGATATTACAAATGGTACGTGTATATCTGAAAACTTCTCAGCCGTAGAGACTAGCTAAACTTTTCAACATCTTATATATACATTGTTGCAGATCTCAGCAGTTACGAGCATTGTTTCACCATCATTGACAATGGGAGCCGATTCTTTGCCATGAGACATGGGAAGCGGGTACCTAAACTCAATCGTCCCCCTGATCAGCGTCGTGCCCTATTGCGGGGCCTCACAACTCAGCTATTAAAGCATGGGCGCATCAAGACTACAAGAGCACGAGCTAGTGCCATGAGGAAGTTTGTCGATAAAATGATCACATTGGCTAAAGAAGGATCTCTTCATAAAAGAAGGCAGGCCCTTGGCTTCATTTATGAAAAGCAGATTGTTCATGCATTGTTTGCAGAGGTACCAGAGAGATATGGGGAAAGGAATGGAGGATATACAAGAATCATCAGAACCCTGCCAAGGCGTGGGGACAATGCACCTATGGCCTTTATTGAACTTGTTTAGCAAATGACTCTTCATTTTGCTTGTTTCTTTTGTACTTCTTCATTGAGAATCAAATTGTAGTGGAATTCTAACTTTATCCAATTTCGGATACTACCCATGCCAGTTAATCTATCTTTGTATCTAATCTTTCTATACCGACATTTTTTTGATCCATATAGAATGTTTATGGGTAATGAGTGGACAAGTTATATCAATAGAAAATAATATGAAAACTGGGAATTAAGGGGTAGATTATCCAACCACTAAATGAAGACCCTTGTTAGTGCTATACAAATAGAAATTCTAGACACCAGTTTTGTTAGAGACCATGTGACCCACTATCTATATAATAAAATAGCTAGATGTTTAAAATTTTATCTCATACATATTTTTCGTCCCAAAATCATCTCATCACTCATTTCTATCACATGTTTAATCATTTAATATTTGATTAATTTGTAGTTTAAAATAATTTTTATTTCAGATATTATTCATATACGATAATATATACATATTGAGAAAATTTGATGGATTATGTATTTTTGTCGATATTTTTAAACAAATAACGAGTAAAAATAAATTTTAAATGATGTAATCAAATAAATGAAGGAAAGAAAAATTATTTCTTTCTAAAGTCAAGAATATAGGGTCGCGTAAGAAACTATAAGAATGATATATTACCCCCCTTAAAACCCCTCGAGAAGATTCTACTGATACGTCAGGATCCGATTGGTCATGAACATCGTAAGGTGCTGCTCTTTGCTATGAGACAACTTGATTTGATTATATCATAACTATAAGTGACCATTGAACCTTACAGTGACTTTGAGGGAAAGACCGGAAAGCCACCATTGGTTATATCATTCTGTATGTGGATACTTAAGTGACTATTGAAACTTAGTGACTTTGAGGGAAAGACCGGAAGGCCACCATTGGTTATGTCATTCTGTATGTGGATACTTAAGTGACTATTGAAACTTAGTGACTTTGAGGGAAAGACTGGAAAGCCACCATTGGTTATATCATTCTGTACGACTTTGAGGGAAAGACTGGAAAGCCACTATTGGTTATATCATTCTGTATGTGGATACTTTGCGTGGTTTCTCAAATGCAGGCAGGTGGGTAGTTTCCATCCAAACCATGCCAAATGTGGGTTGTTGGGCAAATTAAAAGAATTAGATAATTGAGGGTATAACATGAGAAAATCAATAGCAAAGGGGGAAAGTGAGACTAGAGTAATAATTTTGGGGTACTAGACATAATTTATCCATTTTCTTACTTGGGACATTTCGATAAGGAGAGAGAGGGAGAGGATAAGGTAATTTGTTCCTTCTTCTGATTCTATTGCTGCCACTTCGAGCTATCCTCTTCTTTTGCTGTTCTTTCTGCTGCATATACCATAACCATACTTTATTTCATGTGGATTTAGCAGTAGAAAACCCAGACTCCGACCGGCAAAACAGTAGGATTTGAAGAAAGAGAAAGACATACAAGGCGGCTAAGAGTGGCAGTTGCAGCAATGTTGGCTTCGGCAACAACTCTGAATCTGGGTTCTTTGAGTGTCCCCACCCAAAATTACAAACCTTTTGCACTCAATGGGACACAATCACTACCACTGTTGGCATCGCCAAAGCATCTGCCCAAACTAAACACCACCACCACCACCATCACTAGCGGCAGTTGGAGAACAACCACCTCTGTGAAAACAGCTGTTGCTGCCGTCGACTCGTCTGAACCCGCGGAAAAGGTTGGTTAGTTCATTCCCTTTTCATCTCTTTTCTACCACTGCCACTTGTAAAATTAACACTTCTATTATTCTATAGATTTCCGTTGGGAAAAACATGAATTGAACACTATAATTTACAACGCTTTGAGGGGACTCTATGAAGATGTTGATACTATCTCACAATTTAACGTCTGGGTATTGTGAAGCCATACCCAATTAACTGTTAGCATTCTGAATTGGTGCTCCCCAAATCCATACCTCTAGAAATTTTCATGATCTATTGCTCTGTATAATTAGGAGCAATTGATACATGTAATGTCATATCCAAATCCATAACTTATTTAAGGTGTCAAAGTCATGTCCAAAGTGCAATAACATAATCCAGATCTTCTTTCAAGTACCCTCATGCATTCTCTTTCGGAAATGTGAAGAGTATATAATGGTGATCTGGGCTGGGACAGTGTTGGGATCAAATGTTGTTGAACCTCATACTTTTCAGCATTGGGTGCATAGTCCATGTTGATTGGGAGTCCTACCCGAATGGCTAAAACTCAGACCATAATTTCCAACTATATTAGAAACTAACTACTTGCTTGAAATATATGATTTGTCTTTGTTCGCGGTCAACCTCCGTTTTGTGTGAAACTATTTTATTTCTTTTCTTATCGTACCATACAGCAGCAAATCGACAGCAAGAAATATCATTTTCTTGTCGCCAATGCAAAATTCATGCTGGATGAAGAGGAGCATTTCAATGAGCTCCTGTATGAGAGGCTTCGCAACTTTGGAGAGCGGAGCAAAGAGCAGGATTTCTGGCTTGTAATTGAACCCAAGTTCTTGGATAAATTTCCTAACATTTCCAAGAGACTGAAGAGACCTGCTGTTGCTCTGGTTTCAACTAATGGCACCTGGATCACGTAAGGACGCCTATTGAAGCTTACAACTTTTTATTAGATACAAGAATTGATCTAAAATTTTGCTTCTATTTAAGTTAAGAGTACTACTGAAGATATATACCAAACTTTTGCAGTCATTAGGGCAAAGGGGCTGCTACCTTTCCTTGCCTTTGGAGGAATAACCCCATTTCCCTACCCTTTCCCATTACCTATTCAATGGTTGAGATTATCAAGTCTAATTTTTAAGTCCATCTAGCATTACTCCCCTTTGGAGCAATAGTCCCTTTCCTCACAATCTTATAATATTAACTCCATTTAAGCAGAGATAATCTGGATGAGCAAGTGTTGTTTAATTGTTAACAAGTGATGTGTGTACAAATTGGAAGCATTATCCACACTTGTTGATTATCAAATCACCATGCATGAGTGTTTCCCTGGGCAGGTTCATGAAGTTAAGACTCGACCGAGTTTTGCAAGAATGCTATGAAGCTGACAGTCTAGATGAAGCATTGGCGTCTAATCCTGTGAATCTCGAGTTTCAGAAGCCAGAAAATTGGGTGGCACCATACCCAAAATATGAATTTGGGTGGTGGGAGCCCTTCTTGCCCCCTGGATCTAAGACGTCTAAAGTATAAAATTTAGACCTTTTCAGCCTTGTTTGAGATTCCAGCAGTACCTACAACTTGAAGTTGGCCAAGCTCTGCATAAATATTTGTTGAGTTAATGAAGACATTTGATGTTCCATATCAAAGGTTACTGGATTTTGTAGTATGCTATCTAGAAGCACAGTTATAGGACTGCAGACTACTGCAGAGGAAGGTATGTATGACTTCACCGACGAAGATTGCAAATTGTTGTGTGTAAACGATCCCACTTAGTTCTAACTTCAAGACCTTGCTGAGTTGCATCTATTAAGTTTTTTTTTTTTTTTTTTCAGAAAGTAAAGTTGCATTTATTAAGTTTGAGGAAATGAATGTATGAAAACCCTAGTCTGAGCATCCCACCTTTGGGCTGGCCTGGACTGGAAGCTAAAGTAAAATGGCTGGTGGTGTATGGCATCTTTCTAATTCCATTTCATACCCAGAAATTAGACAGCCATCTTCTCCAATCTCAAAAAAAAAACTGCAATTCCAAGTTGATTTGTGTTGTTGCTTTCTCTGACATTTTGAATTACAAGAAGACAGGTTTGGCTTCATTCATTCCTAGGGCAGCATACTGAAGCAGAAGACCTGCTGCATCTTATGTAACTAATGTACGCCTGCATTTTACAATTCTGGTCCATTTTACCTTCCCAGGTGCATCACATCAAGAACCAACCAAAAGAAAAACATATTATGCCATCTTACACAAGTAATATAAGATTGATTTCTGGCAATGTAGACACTCTTGATTCTTGACTGAAAAAACAAAGAAGAAAAATCGAGGTTTGATGACAGAAGGAAGCAACAAGTTTAAAGAATCGTTATGGTCATCTGAACAGAGAAACAGTGAACTAAATTAGAATATAACTGGTACTAAACATAGAAAGAGTAGTGGAGACTGGACAACACCCATGAAGAGGGATCAGTGGACCTGCCTTGCGCCATTGTTTGCTGATAATTCATCATTAATGCTGCTTATTAATCTTCAGGAAAGGAACTTTTGGTAGTTTCTGAAGAACCTTCTCATCTACCACTGTGTATTGTTTCTTAATTTCAACTGTTGCCTTCTCAGCATAAGCATCCACTTGATCTTCATGCATTTCATACAATAAGGGTACTGACAGTACCATCACAAACACTTCCAACAGATGACAAAAGCACTATCAATACTTGTATTATGAAAATCTCTACGCAGATGACTTCAGAGTGAGGCCAACACTTATAAAAATGATAATAAGAAAACATATTATTATAGGTGCTATCGATTGAAGTTAAGAGAGAAGAGAGCAAAAACTCACTGATGTATGTAAGTGTCAAAAAATCGAACCAGCTGCCAACAACAGAAAGAACCCACAAGCCCACAATTGCCTGCATGTCAAACAGTTTGAAGATGAATACAGAGTTGCCTAATGCATTCCATGCAAACAAGAAAGAGCTAAGGGTGGATAAGAGATGTACATAGAGAAATTTCTTGATATCATTTCCGGAAGCCACTTCACGAAAGATAACAAATGCCTGGTTAATTCGGTCCCTCAGTAACAGAGCAATACTCATGATCAGGTCCTCAGGTAATACAACCTCAGGAAAGTGCAGAGGAGCCCTGATGCAGAAAGGGGGAATAAATATATACTGCAAAGCAAATCTCAAAAAGTCTCTTTCACATCAAACTAACACACAAGGCCTGCATAATAGGGAATTAAGCCATTGACAATGATTTTGACGTCTGCACATTTATTTATCTGTTCATTTTTTGGGGATCCTGTCAAATTATAATGAAAATGACAGGAGAAGAAACCCGCAGCTAAATACATTTATCGTGACCAAGAAAATTCAAGAATATTATACCTTCTTGCTCATGAATACGACCAAACACATGAAAGAAATTATTGATATGTTAGGTTCATTGAATTGAGGAGGGGAAATATAATCCTTATATGAAGTCCATCACAATCTATATTGAAGCCAGCTAACAATGAGGTGAAACCGTGA
Source organism: Ilex aquifolium (assembly GCA_951799425.1). Classification (NCBI taxonomy): domain Eukaryota; kingdom Viridiplantae; phylum Streptophyta; class Magnoliopsida; order Aquifoliales; family Aquifoliaceae; genus Ilex; species Ilex aquifolium. Next base: position 5,845,546 of record OX637394.1, read on the forward strand.
AACCTTGGTGATCAAAAACAGGGCCTACTGATTCCACAATAGAGCTTACGGGCAGAGAACTATACAAAGATCAGGTACATTAAGATTTCAGAGAGCAAAGGAAAAATGAAGCAGCAAGAACCAAAATTAGAGAAGCAAAAACAAAAAAAAACTCACTTGTGGAGAAAAGAAGATAGATTGGACCACAGGAACAACACTGCCAACGAAAGTATTAGAGAGTGGCAAACAAAAGTAAGCAAATGATAACCAATCCACTCAAAGAGTAGCCATATGACAGTTGAACCAGCAAGCAAGCCTGCTGAGATCTGCTTGTTCCGCCAAAGTATAATGTCAGCATCTGAACAACAACAGAAACCAATTGTCATCAAGATCTTCATCTTTTTGAGAATGCACTTTCCACAATTAATGACCTTTCTACCAACATTGATTGACGCATGAATATAGTGTCCGTTATAAAAAAAAAAGAGGGGGGGGGGGGGGGGGGGGAGGGGATAAAACTGTGTACATCTGATCGTCCATAAATCTCTTGCACTCCTTGTGCGGTCATCACTTCACATTAATTATTTTTCTACTCTTCCCAAGCAAGTTGATTCGGGTGGATGACTAGGTAAGTTTGGGCCTTTAAAGGAATCTAATCCCCTTTCTTTTTTCACAACAGGGCAAAAACATGCATGGTAGCTCCATAATTCATGTGTTCAAACTAGCCATATGGTTTCTTTTCTTACTATTCATAACAATGCAAAGTTGCAAACCATTTACAGGGCTAAAAGTAATCATAGCAATTCCAGATCAGCATATCACATAAAACAAGCAATGAAGGAAGATACTGATAAACATATATAGGCAGAAAAGAAACCCAGAAGGTATATATATATATACATACATTTGCCACCGCCAAAGGCGGTATGAACCGGTTTCTCTCGGCCAAAAAGGCGAAACTTCTCCCCAGAAAATTTATCATCTTCACTATCTGAGGAAGAAGAAGAAGAAGAAGAGTTATGGTGGTAAGAATGAACCGCCTCTTGAATCTTCTCCTCAAAAGATTCAGACCCAACACCACCAACACCCACTACATCCGATATCGCACCAACACCATCATCACCCACTGGATCCGACATCTTTTCTTTTCCTACAATGACCAAAAAAAGACATCACAGACGAGAAAGTTCGAAGAAAACTTGAAAACATCCATGAAAAACGATTCAAAAGTTGCAGACACTACCACATTTTAATACATTTGTTGTTGTATATAAATTTGTTGGTAATGTGTATATGATTGGATGGAGATAGGAAATATTCAAAGTGTTCTCACCGTGTTATCAAGCAATGTGCCCAATGAGACTTTCCGATTGATGGGTTTGACAGTTTCTTGCGTTCTTTTAATGTTCTGCCTTCTTTCTATCTCTCTCTCAATATCTCTGGGGATTCATATCTGCGACTGTAACTGAATAGTTCAAAGACCCTAACGAAAGAAATGCAAAATAGCTCCTCAAATTCCGCACGTAAGGCCATGTATATGCCCAAAGTCTCGGAAATCCTACCACCTGGTTAGGGGTGTTTACCCTACCTGGCAGAAAATATGGTATTTCGTCCTCCTACCTTATATTTTGCAGAATAATTTTTTTTTGGCTTATTCTATCCGATCAAGTGTGGTATTCCTACTCGACTTCCGGCCAAATTAATTGGGTAGGAAGTCGGGTAAGAAATCGGGTAAACACTTTTGTAGGTATTAATTTTTAGATCATTTTAACAATTAAATTAAATAACATGCACCAATTTAACAAAACAATAAACTAATGATACTAAAATCTAAAACAATTACAACAACAATTACAATAAAACACAAAAAAATATAAACATCAATCCATTATAATTGTTGTACAAATACAATAACAATTATTTTAAGTTTAAATCATATGGTTAGGGAATTAGGGTTTTTAGTTATATATATATAATTATTCCGCATTCCTATCCGATTTAATTGAAAGACCAAAAAATCTTCCGCATTCCTACCTGATTTTTTCGGCTAGTCGTTCAATAGAGTCAGGTAGAGTAGAAAATTGCGACTAATTGAAAATTTGAACACCTCTACACCTGCTAGTTAGACGACGTTTGGTCGTGAGAATTTTTTTTTGCCTTTTTATAGGAACACTAGTAGTCCGCGGATTATAATTCGTTTTTTTTATTATTTATTTTTTTATTTTATCTTGAGAAGTTAAATAAATAATTATATAAATTTTTTGAGTGACAAAAAATAATTTTTTTGAATAATTTTTGAAAAATAGTGATTAGTTATTAAAGGATTGATAATTAGTTACTAATGACACATGTCAGAGTGTGATTGGAGGGAGCCTTAAGTTTTGAATTAAAAAGTTCTAAATTTAAGAAAATAAAAATGAGGAGGGAAGACTTCTCAAATCCTCTCACTTCTTATTTAATTATTTTATATATATAGATAGATAGATTTTTCATACGTCGTATTTTTTCTTTTACTGTTTTTTTTTGCAATTTATAACTTATACTTCAAAAAATTATTATTTAACTTTAAAAAATTGTTATTTTTTGTACGGTACCACCATCGGTACCATAGTCTTTCCTCTTTTTTTTTTTTCCAGTTAGGCTGACACAATAAGCATTGATAATTATTAAGGAATACTAACACACATTATTGTCACATGAGACAAGGGGGTACCCATGGCCAGCCCTTAGGTTAGGCCACAAAATTTTTAGGTTCACAAATAAAATTTTAGTGTGCTGGAATTAAATGGAAATAAACCTGATAATGCTAGACACGACTCTTGAAATCGATACGAACACAACACGAATTTAGCGGGTTTGAGTGTAATTTTAATGGGTTCAGGTGGTTAACAGGTTAATTCACAAACCCGTGAAATAAATGAATCGATTTCATGTTTAATCAATAAATCCGTTTTAGTCTATTTAGCCCGTTAACAGTGACATTATAAATTCCTAAAAAAAAAAGGTCTCTTAGCCTCTGCCTCACCTCACGAATGGTGATTTCTTTCACATTCATTGTTGTGCACACACTTTTTTGATCTGTCATGATTTATTGTTATAATACATAGTTTAAACATATGTAATATATGTCGAGTTGATGACTTTTTGTAAGAATTCGAAAAATTCTAACCGATTTTCTTATTTAACGGGTGACACACGAGTTGTGCCAAATAATTTGTCTAATAAATAAGTCGTATACGGATGTGATAGTTAGATCCATTTATATAAATGAATGAGATATGAATAAAAGATTTTTTGATACGAGTCTATTCCATCCGAGACGATTCCCAAACCCCACATAGAAGATACCTAGAGCTGTACGACAGAGAAGCATATGTAGGCGTATCAATTCTGTGGTTGGTGAGTAAAAGTACCGGAAAAACAAGTTTTTAATTAATTTTGTTTCTTTCACCCCATCATAAAGAATAATACTAATTATTGAATATAAAAAAATAAATTTAATCAAAAAAATGATAAAAAATAATAGGTAATTAATGGGGATGGTTATAAAAGATACAAAGTAGAATATAATTAGATGAAATTTTAATCTGGTAATTAAAAAAATTAAAACTATAAAAAATTAAGAAATATAAAGGGAAGACTTCTCAAACTTTCTGTCTCTAATTTATTTGTTTTATATATATAAATAAATCTAAAAAATAAGAATATAATTTATTTAATAAAACATAAAACTATTATATGTAATTTACTTTAGATTCAAAATCCTGGCTCGGCCGGGAAAGCGCAGGCAACAATAGAAAATAAGGGGTCCATGTAGCTGCTTCGCTTACCCCCTTCTTAGTCAATGGCAGTAGGTTCGGCATCTACTACAAAAACTAAAAAAAAAATGCATGGAATGGGCGAGAGCTAGGGCCGTTAGTCGAACGAGTCCGAACCGAGTTCGAGCTGAACTTAAAAAGTTTGTTTCTTAATCGAACTTAAAAAATTGTTCAAGTTTGACTCGTTTAAGAAACGAGCTGAACCTGAACGAGCCAAAAACAAGTCGAACCCGAGTCGAGCTCGCGTATTTGCACATGAACAAGTCGAGTCTGTCGAGTTTGAGCCGAACTTGTAGGACTTGTTTTCTAAACGATCCTAAAAACTTGTTCAAGTTCGGGCTCGTTTAGAAAACGAACCAAACATGAACGAATCGAACCCGAGTCAAACTCAAGCTAAACTCGAATAGTTCAGTTTGATTAACAGCCCTAGCGAAAGTGCACCATCGAAAAAAAAAAAAACATTACGGTAACAAAAGGTAGTAGCATTATAGTAACTGTAAGTCTGTAACCAAACCCCACCTGCTAAGTTCAAATGCTGAATAGGGGTATCTCTTTCTAAAGATACCTTTGGCCGAGCAAGTCCAAGGATTACTCTTATATTAATATGGCACCACATTTCAATCAGAAGTAGACCCAATTTTTTTTAAAACTGAAGTGGACACAATTGTCCCCTTAACTACTTTGATTATTTCTTATTATCCCAATTCTAAACGTTCATCATATTTTTGAACAAAATTTGTTGATGTGTCAGAACAAAGTTAAAAGAATTACATAATTCGGGGATAAAATGAAATAACTTTCAATTAATTATATAGCGGAAGTTAATAATTGGGGTAATGTGAAACTAATCACATAATCGAGGGTGAAATGTGAAAATATGATAATTAAGAAGACAAAATGAAAAAAATATCACCAATTGAAGGGGTCAAAGTATAATTTGGCCTAACAAGTTTTCAGGTCAACTATAAAGTGCCATGACAACTGAGCTTCTCTGATAGTCAAGAGCTCCCTATTTCTAGACCAAAAATATACACAAAACGAACGCCTCAGAGAGAGAAGAGAACAAAGGTCTGAAATGGAGGAGTTGATGAATACTCTAACATGGGCAGTGGTGATATCTTCGAGCTGCTTGTTAATGTATCTGTACCATCTTCTCTGGGTCAGCCCAGAAAGACTAAGAGCAGAGCTAAGAAGGCAAGGAATAAAAGGTCCAAAACCATATTTTCTCATAGGCAATGTATTGGAGATGAAAAGAATCATGTCCGATCACACGGAGGCGGCAGCGGCGGAGAAGCCTGCGACGGTGGCGGGTGGTGGCGCTCTGACAGCAAACTATGCTCTTTCTATCTTCCCATATTTTGAGCAGTGGAGGCAAAAATATGGTATCAACAAACCAATCATTACTAGACTTCTTTCCTCAGTTTCTTCCTAATATATCATCCTGTGTTCATATTACTAGAAATTATAGTTTTAATTCATCACCCAGACTCCTTCCTCAACGGCTTACCCAAAATTTTTTTTTTTCCCCGAGGCGGAAAAAAACGGCTTCCCCAATTAGCTAGGGTGCAACTCGGGCGGATTGGACGGGTTGAGAGGTTAACCCTAGTCCAATTCTAGGTATATAATCTTCAACCCAAATTCTAACCCTAACTCTACCTCAACACGAGTACTGCCCGAGTTTAATTCGGGCGGACTAGGGTTGAATTCGGGTTAAAAATTGGGTTGGACTTGGGTTACTTAATTCGGGTTTATTTTTTGAAGTGTAGATTTAATTTTTTCAAGTGATTTGAGATAAAGGGCGAGGTGCAGATGAAGAGAGAGGGAGTGAGAGAAAGAGGAGTGATGAATGAGAAAAAGAGGCTAAGAATTTAAGACGACTCAGACGAGTGACGATTGAGAGAGGGAGGAGTGACGATTGACGAGTAAGAGAGGGATCTGAGAGTGAAGTGAAAGTCTGGACTTTAAATAGTGAAGATAAATACTAACTCTAGTTAAATATATTTATATATTTATGTATATTCGGGTTCAACTCGATTTAATAATCGGGTTCAACCCGATTTTAATATTCGGGTTGAGCTCGACAACCCGAGACTTGTCCAAATTTAATTCGGATTAGAGTTTTTTTGCTCAAACCCAACCCAAGTATTAAAAATTCTAATTTAAGCCCTATTTTTTTTGGGTTGAATTCGGGTTGACCTCGCCCAAGTTGCACCCCTACAATTAGCTGATTGGAAATAAAAGAAATAATTTTAAGGGGTAATTCAAGTGATAACAGAGACGAACTGTAAATTTAGACGTCCTGAGTTTGAATTTTAGAACTCTTTGAGGCTAAGTTATTAAAAATTTATCCCTCATAAATACCCTAATCTCGGCATGAATGATCTACCTTTGACTAGACCGGAAAGGAGATTAGTAGAGGTGCAAGTAAGCTAACTTAATCACCCCTATCATTGAACCAAAAAAAAGAGAGAAATGGATCAAATAATGATTTGATGTGTCAATTAGGATCAATCCTAATCCCAATATTTTATGGTCAGTCTCACTGTTTAAACCTCGTTGATCAGAATCTGACTCGTTTGATTCGTAAATTGATCTTGATTGAGTCATAACTTTTTTTCTATTTTTTTGGGTAGACTTTGGTATTTGAACATGAATGCATATTTTTAGTTTTGGCTCTGTTTTGTTACTTTTTTCTTGGTTGTGATAAGTGATGAGTTGAATCAGTGTTACATTGCAGGTTCAATATATATGTATGCCACAGGAAATGTGCAAAATTTGTACATCTCCGAACCCGAATTGGTGAAGGAAATAAGCTTGTTCAGGTCTTGGGACTTGGGTAAACCTAGATATCTAATAGCACAGCTTAAACCCTTGCTTGGACTTGGCATCACCAGATCTAATGGCCAAACTTGGGCTGATCAAAGGAAAATCATTTCTCCACAGTTTTTCACAGACAAAGTCAAGGTAAGATGTGGTTTACTTCACCGTTATTCACCACCAACTGAAAAAATGGAACAGAGTTCATACTAGAAGGTAACACCCGCTGGTGTTGACTGTATATCCCACCAGTACACGACCCACCCAATAGGATTGTGCATTGGGCAAACCAGATTAAACTGGTAATTGTAGAGTAAATTTGTGGATATAGTCTAAAATCGGAACAATGTGCAGGGGATGGTAAACATAATGTTGGAATCAGCAGTGGAAATAATGACATCATGGGAGGATCAAATTGAAATAGAGGGAGGAGAGACAGAGATTAGGATTAATGACTACCTTATAAAGTTCTCCGCGGATGTCATCAACAAAGCTTGTTTTGGGAGCGCAGACTCAAAAGGGAAACATGTGTTTGAACTTATTAGATCACTTCAAGAAGCCATCTCTCGCACTACCATCATCATCAGACTTCCCATTTTCCGGTATTACTATTTTTGTACTTCTTGTTTTCGCTCTTCTTGTTCTTTTTTTGTCTGCTGATGCACAGTTCCTTGCATTGCCTAAATTTTTACTACTGTTACACCACCATGTAGGTATCTTCCGACAAAAACAAATAGAGAGGTTTGGCGGTTAGAGAAAGAAATCGAGAAGTTGATATTAAACTTAGTGGCAGATGGTAAGAGAAAACATGAGAAAGATCTGCTTCAAGTAATACTGGAAGGCACCTGTGTAAAACAGCTTGGGAAAGAAACAGCAGATCGCTATGTGGTGGACAATTGTAAGAACATCTTTGTTGCAGGCCATGAGACTGTAGCTAGTGTTGCAACATGGACCTTGATGCTGCTTGCTGCATATCCAGAATGGCAAAATCGGGCTCGTGCTGAAGTGATCGACATTTTTCAAGGTCACCCTCCTGATGCAGATTCACTCCATGAGTTGAAAACGGTACACACAAAATGTACATCTAAAGTGATCAAATCAAAGACATGGAATTTATTTTTTTAAGTTTTGTGAATTAAAATACAGTGATACTTGAACAAGGAAAGTTGCTTCTTTGCAGGTGATAATGGTGATTCAAGAGACACTGAGGCTATATCCCCCAACTCCATTCATTTCCAGGGAGGCTCTTGAGGACATGAAGTTTGCTGATATCTGCATTCCAAAAGGAGTGAATCTGTGGATTCCAATCAATACGTTGCACCGGATTCAGGAAATATGGGGAGAAGATGCTAATGAGTTCAAGCCAGAGAGGTTTTCAGATGGCATTTTCACTGCTTGCAAGTTTCCACATGCTTACATACCTTTTGGAATTGGTCCTCGTATATGCTTAGGACAAAAATTTGCTATGTTAGAACTTCAGATTCTTCTTTGTACTCTACTTCCAAAGTTCTCTTTCTCTCTGTCTCCCAATTATCATCATTCTCCCACCTTCAGACTTACAATGGAGCCTAAGTATGGGATGAACCTCCTTATATGTAAAGTATGACTCATTCAGGAAATGTTTATAGTAGACAGTACTAGTTGGCATCTCGTGCGAAGTACGGAATTTATTATCTCTTTCTATTATCACCTTACTACCAGACCCTTTGTGATTCTGTTTTGTGTTGCTAAAGTTTGCTAGGGCTCAAGCATAAGAGGAAGATCTTAATGTGATCCTGCACATAATTAGTAAGGGCATCAAAAATTGTAGCTTTGAATACTTATTCTCCCAAGATCTAATACTTCTCTAGCAAGGGAACAACTAAAGTACCATTTGTTAATACTTTTTATTTTTTTTTTATTGAAGCAAAAAATCAATTTCGTCAAAAAAAATATAATAATAATTAATACTTTACAAAATCAATCTGTCCCTCCTAACAGATTGCACTGTTCAGTCAATTGAATAGCCACTTGGTGCTAATGGCTTCGAATCCAACCCAAATTCCACCCTTTTTGACATGTTTTGAACCTTCTAAACTTCCCAATGCATGCATGATTTTGAAAAATAACACAATTTTGAAACACATACATGGATGAAATGGATCAAAATGCAATAAAAATGCATTGAATTTTGAAAACAGGGATTTCAACCTAAAAACTTTAAAATCACTCTAAACTTCAAATCTTTATTTCAGCATATGATAACTCACTCTAAAATATATAAATAGAAAGAAATATGAATAAACATATCGAATCAAAATCCGCAAACACACACACACCTCTTCGAATTTTGCAAGCACATTAATCAACTTATGTGTGTATTGTGTAAAGCCTTTCATCAACTAAATCTAGAATTCTTCTAGGTTAAGGATTTTATAAATCTATACATAGATTCGAAGATGCATCGTATAAGTGAAAGCAACTGACACTAACAGGTGGCATTATAATTACAAAATCAATCTATCCCTCCTAATTTACAAAATCATCAAGGCCCCAGAAACGCAATACACAATGAAATACTTAGAAACACAAAAGAATTTAAATGATGGCTAATGATATCCTTCAAAGGTTAATTCAAAGGGAACATAGGATATGGTATATAATATCATAATTAGGATCTCTTTAGTTTATGAGGTTCAATGTGGCAGGGTGTAGAGCACCAGTACTAGATTGGATTCTGAATAAATATAGATTCTGAACAAAATTAAGCATCTTGTACAACTCTCGTGTAATATTCAATATTGTTTTCTCCTATTTTTGCTCACTGCTGTTTATTACATGAGAGTAATCAGAAAAATAAAGCACAAAGTAAAAAGGAAAGGAGAGAGCCTAAGAAAAGGTACCTTCTCTTTATCTTATTCCTCTTAATATAGCACTCTGTGGATCAACTAATTTCTGAGGCATAACAAGCTTACAATTTCTTCACACAGAGATCGACCCCATTTCCAGGCTCTATGACCAAATTCAAGGTCGGTGAGTGGATATAAGTAGGTGAAAGCGTGAAAGAGAAGTTGGACAGGATGAAAGATAAGAGTATCTTGAGCTCCACCATGGCCAAGTTCTGTCCGAGACACACCCGAGGGCCGACCCCGAATGGCATGTACAAGTGTGGAAGCTTGCATGCACCTGTGATCCCATTTGCAAACCTTTCTGGGTTAAATTTGTAGGAATCCGGTCCCCAAATTTCAGGGTCAGTGTGTAATGTCAACACAAAGGTCCAGAGGTTAACACCCTTGGGAACATTTATGTCACCAAATTTCATGTCCTTCAAGGCCTCTCTTGACACTACTGCTACCGGAGAATAAAGCCTCAAGGATTCATGAATCACCATCGTCATCTGCAAAACAAGGTCGCAATGTAGAGTTAGTATATATAAATCTTGTGTACCTATTCCAAAAATTATTCCAACCAAAATGATCCGAGACTGCCAATGTATTCAGTTGTAACAAAAATCGGGAACATGAAGATTCAGTCTCTCGATCAATCTTTCCTAATTCACATCTTTATAAAAGTTCCTTTCATAAATATTTACATAAGGATCCAGAAAATACTAGATCTCTAGTATACAAGCAAATTGTTGATAAAACTCTTATGCTACTATTTTAGTGCAAAAATTGATAGAGATTGTTTTGTTTGGCCTAGGAATCATTTGAACTAATCCAAATACATAGGCACAGCTAACAAACCTGACACGAAATTATTATAAAATTAGTTGGTTCAAGTTTTGTGATTCTAATCATAAACGGGTATCCCATTACAATCAACATAACAAATGGGTCAACACGGATTTTGTTAAACTTGACATGTACATGACACGAACAAGACTATAAACGACAATGAATGGATTGTGGATTGAGAATAAGTTGAATAAAGTTGACATGCCACGATTTAAACACATAAGCAAACCCGACATGACCCATCCCATTGCAATTAGCCTTACACATTCATCCTCAAACTCTGGAAAATTAAGGTGTTGGTTGCGGAGTCACAGTGAAAATCTACCTGTTTCATCTTGCGCAACATGTCAGAATCTGGAGTTTGGCCTTTGCAAACTTCAAGAACCTCAGCACGAATGCAAGCTTGCCATTCTGGATGCGAAGCCAAAAGCATAAGGCACCAAGTGGCCGAGACAGCGGTGGTCTCATAGCCAGCCAAGTAGATGTTTTTGCAGTTATCCACGATGAATCGGTCGAGTGCTTTTTGACCAAGGTCTGTGTTTTTGGCGCCTTCAAGAACCATTTGCAATAGGTCCTTCTCATACCCCGCTTCTTTCCTCTCTTTCACTACTTCCAAAATCAATCTGTGAATTTCCTTCTCGAGTGCCCATTGTTCCCTGTTGTTCTTGGTAGGAAGATATCTGCAGCATCCGATTGAATCAATTCATTTTATTAGAAAGTGTATTAATTAAACTCAACTGTCGAGATTAAATTCTTGTACAATTTAGTAGGCAAAAATTTGGGAATATTCGATCTGATCTTAAACTTAAAATGAGCTCAATTACTCTTTACAGATTTTGCTATGTGATTTTAGGCAGGTGAGATTTCAAAACAAATCTACCCAAACTTTCCGACTTGGGAAAATTAGGATTCTTTATAAATAATAGCAAATTTAAGTGGAGGAGATTCTACTTGAGCCAACTCACACATTGCATGGGTTCGACTTGTCCACAAAATTCAGCCAAAACTGAGCCAAATTCGTACCCAACTACTCAGAATCATCCCTTAATACCATATAGTAATTTTGCAGTTTATCTATATCTGGGTCCTTTGGATTTAGCCTTTTTTAAGAAAGTACCTCATGCCAGGAATGCCAGTAGACAAGGCTCTCTTAGATGATGCTTCTTGGAGAGCTCTGAGCTTATGAAAAATCTCAACTCCCTTGGAGTAGTGGCTCCCGAAACAGGCTCTTGATATTACATCCCCAGAAAAGGTCCTCATATGCTGGTCGATTTTTATGTCAGCAATTCCACCATGACAATTATCAACTATACTTTTCCACGAGTTTATCAAGGTGAGTGTAGACTCTGTAATCAAGTTCATCATCCCCTACAAACGATTCAGAGGAACCAACATGATAATTATTATGTTTTGTCAAACAAAACAAAGAGAGAGAAACAAACAGATTCTTTAAGGAACAAAAGCCACAATTTTGTGGTGATTTTATTAAATCGTACCTTAACCTTGTCCATGTACAATTCAGGTGCTATGATTTTCCTCTGGTGAGCCCAATATGGCCCATTTGATGTCAAAATGCCTTGGCCAAGCAAAGAACCAGGCTCTTTGGCTTGATATAAAGGCTTCCCCAAGTCCAAAGATGTGCATGTGGTTATTTCTCTCACCATGTCAGGTTGAGTCAATTCTAATATTAGCGTGTTGCCCAGAGAAAACATAAATTTTTCACCTGTATATATATACATCAGATCAGACGAAGAAAACATCTTAAAAACATGTTTGTTTTATATTGAAACGCTTTTAGAAAATTATGTCATAATTTGGTAAATAAGTTGAAAAAGAAAATATCATCGCCTTCTGAAAAAAAGTTAAAAAAAAATGACAGCATTTTGATGTCCAATGCTGTGCGGAAATTAGCATGATTATTCATATTTTAACTAACAAATTATTTCAAGATCACTAAATAACAAGAATATACTAGCAAATATATAATATCAATCAATTTAGAATAGAATAAAATAAAATCAACAATATAAAATAGAAAGTATCCAATTAGAAAGATTTCACCAGCACATGAGCCTCTCAGGGTATTGATGAACATCATCGACTCCAAGATCAAACTCAAACGCTCATAACACCACCTACTGATCAAGCCCACTAGAAAGTTGGGGTCAACTTGACTCGAATCGAGTTGCCCACAACACGATAATAAAAGTAGTTGTAGATAGGCAATAATAAAAGTAGTTGTAGATGGGCAATTGTTGTTACAAAACATGGAAGGAGATAAAGTAGTAGAAGTTAGGCAAAGACATGCTAGGTCATGGAAGATTCTGATGGGTGTAGGTTAGGAAAAAATAACTGTGATAATAGAGAAGACAAGCAACCAAGCCAGCAGCTGATTACCCACTTAATCGGTTAGGCAAATTCCTTCAATAACCATTAGATTAACATCAAGATCTAATATTTGATAGAACCCACAATTAATTAAAAGATTATAAAGAATTAAATCAATAAATAAATTATATTCCAATAGATCAATAAACTATATCAGGAAATTAAATCCAAATCACATTATTGATAAATAATTAATATGGATGATGAAGCATGCAAATACCATACCATATTGCATTTGCCATTTCTTGAAAAAGGGAAAAAGAGCATTTGCACAGTCGTGGGTCTCCGGAGGTCCGCATGTCGGAGGCTTGGCATTGGCGGTTCTGGACCTCTTGATCTCCAAGATGTTGCCGAGTAAAATAGTCGGCGGCGGCCCGGAAATCCCTTGCTTCCTCAGCGACGACCGAAGCCTCTTGGGCTCCACCACCAGCACATTATACAGACGTATGAACAAACCTAGTATTACAACAAAAGCTATGGACACAAACATCTTCATTAGGCTCATGATAGTGAGTTGCTTTCTTTCTTCTTCAGCCTTCACCAGCCTTTACGCATAAATTTACCCGGGATGGCATCGTATATGCTGAATTGGGGTCCACCATAATATTACATTTTATCAAAATAAAATAGTGTTTGACCCTAAAATATTTATCAAATTCGTTGATCTAATCAATTACAACTATTAAATTAGTAAAAGATTTTAATAAATATTATGACCCACAATATTTTTTTTGGGTCACTATTCATGAGCTTTTACATGGGAGAGAGCGATGAGGCTCGAACCCGCGACTTAAAAATCCAATAACGGGCTACAGTGACTATTAGACCAATCGCCGATCTTCAAGATCCACAATTATTAATTACTAATTAGGATAATAAATTTGATCTGACATTTTAGGTCCAATTAGCAATGCTTAAAAAAAAAAAAAAAAGCTAAAGTATAACTCAAATGATGTTTTGCTTGATATGATAAGTAAATCTGAACTATTAAATGAATTAAAATAGGATTAATTGTATTAGAGATCCCCAAAGTATGAGACTTGTCTCATTTTGATACTCAATATTTCAATTGCATTATTTTGGTCCATGTAATATTGAATATATTTTTATATGGTCCCTTAAGCAGATAACATCTAAATTGCTAATGATTTTTTATCATAAATTTGTCATGTAATACTTAAATATAGATCAAAAAATAATTTGAATAACTCTTAACCAAATTTTGGATAACTCTTGACAAAAAAAGTGTAATATAGGTAACTTTTGACTAAAAGTTGGATAACTCGTGATTAAAAATGTGTAATTTGGATAGGTCTTTGACCAAAATTTGGATAGAAATTTGGTCAAGAGTTATTAGATTATTTTTTTGCCCATATTGAGGTATCATGTGATAAGTTTATGATAACAAATCGTTAACAATCTGTACGTTGTCTGCTTAAGGGACTCGTGTAATAAGTTCTACTCTTCAATTACAAAAAATGCAATCAATTTAAAGGCTGAGGATCAATTTATGCAAATGGCGATGATCAGGAGAGAATTTATCCGTTCCTGATGAGTATATTACCCGGCAAAAAATTTCTGGATTTAACCTCAAGAGATAACTTAAGTGGTAGCATGGATGAGCTGTAAACTCAGACATCTTGCGTTCAATTCTTGGCAACAAGGATGAGTTGTAAACTCAGACATCGCGTTCGAATGTTGGCAACTTTTTAGGGTCAGGTTAAAAGGGATTTATCCCTAATGAATATCTTAGTATTGACGTGGATGACATGACTTTGACTGGACCGGAGAAGGAATTAATTGAGGTGCGCGTAAACTGAGCTAAACACTCCTGACCGTTGAACAACAAAATAAAAAAAAGTTTCTGAATTTCATCCCTTAGAGTTGTTTTTTCTGAAAATTGAAATCAAACCCATATCCAACCCATGTTTTTTCCTTTAATGAATTAATGATACTAAAAATTCTAGGGATATTTGCGGGCCGATACATTAATTAAGTTGCTATTTCAACGGAGCTTCATTCAAACTTCTTCATACACGGAATGCTCATGCAAGATTCAAGGGAATAACTTTGAAATTGATGCAATCATTCCATAAAAATGTGCAACTGAAATTATTTCTATGAAAAAAGGCAACTATTTAAATTTCAAGAGCAACTATTTTCTTATATTAAAATGTTATGATTTTCCTAAAAAGTTCTTATTTATTAACCCCAAAATCCCTAAAAAATTCAAAGACCTTATGAATTGAGTTCGTAAACAAAAGAGTGACATAATTAAGAAATAACGTGACATCAAAAAAAAATATTAAATAGTGAATTCACACATTAAAGAGTGACATAATTAAAAGGTAGTGTGACATAATTAAAAAAAATAGTGTGATATAAAAGAGTGATATAATTTTAAAAACAATATGACATCAAAAGGTGACATAATTTTAAAAATAGTCCGTCATAATTAAAAAATAGTGTGACATAAAAAAAAGTAATTTTAAAAATAGTGTGACATTAAATAGTGAATTCACACATTAACTCATAATCATACAATAACTAAAATAACGTGATATCAAAAAGTGAATCTACAAAACACACCCAAAATAAAAAAATGATACTAACTATCCATGGATGACAAAGCACTAATATGCCGTTGGTGACTTTCGAACCCATTTCTCTTGTTCTTTCTTTCTCTCTCTCAAAACGGATGGAAAGTTGCAGAAGATCCTTTGGTGAAGATATGGATTCCTCCTCTGTTCAGATGTCTCCAAAGAATTTATTACGAGTAGTATACATAATTATAAAAAGTGCCTCTTAATTTTACTGAAACAACGATTTAGCCTGGTTGTCTGTTCTATGAAGTTTGAACCCTTCGTTATTAAGAAAGACAAAAGAAATAGTTGTATACGGTGGCTTGCAGATGGGGGGGGGGGGGGGGGGTGGTAACGACAAGAGTATAGAGAAGATTGGGAATTCTTTCAAAATTAATAGAATCATTTCAAAATTTAAACAATTAATTATCCATTAATTTAGAAAATCACTCAGTCAATAAAATATAATCAAAAAAATAAAAAATGGCTAAATTATTACATAACATAAGTAAAAGGCGTTTATGTACTACTAAACTATGTAAATTTAAAAATACGTGCCTGGTCACCAAATATTTAGAAAAATGTATACTTAATGATTAAAATGTCTGGGCTAACTCGATTTATGTGTAAGAAAATTGTGCTAATTAATTAATTTTAACTTGTTAATGTCATGCCGAGGTGATGCCACTGCATAGATTTTTTAACTTTATTTTGACAAACCAAGACAATTGGACCAGCAATCACTAAAGCCCCAAAAGCTCAACACACAAAAAAATACTTACGGTTGTTTTAGTAACATTTTCGATTTTATATTTTTTTGTGATAAAAATTAAAAATATAAAAGATGTTATCATTTATATTTAAAAAATAATGAAAATAAAAATAAAAAACATGTTTGATATTAAAGTTGTTTTGATTAATTTTTTAATCCCAAATAAGTTGCTCCTCAAAATACAATTGAGAAGACCACCACCCAACCCCCAAAAACCCACCACCAACTCCACCCAAAACTCACCAACAAACCCACTGCAAACCTACGACCAACCACCCAACCCCTCCCAAAACCCACCAAATCCACTGAAAATCCACCACCAAACCACCCAAAATCCACCAAAACTCCTAAACCTCCTCGATCATTTTCCAATTGTGTGTGTGTGAGAGAGAGAGAGAGAGAGAGCTGAGTGTCATTTAGCAGCGACATACACAAGAGAGAGAGATAGAGAGGATTTGAGCTTTGATCTCTTCGTTTGGCATCGACATAGACCAGAGAAAAAAAGAGAGATGAAGAGACAGACAAAAGAGATAGATGAGGGGAGATAAGAGGGCTTTTATAGTTCCAACTAAAATTCACCTGTTTTGGTGTTAATGGGGTTCGATGGATGGGCCTCATTAAAAACCTCCCTTGGCGCGTGCGTGTTTTCATTTTTTGTTTTCTTTTTTTGAAAAACATCAAATTTTTTGCTTTCAAAGTTTGGGCTTATTTCCAAAACAAGGTAGGTGAAAAAAAAAACAAAAACAAAACACAAATGTGTTTTTATTTTATTTTTTTGACAAAAATTGAAAACAAAAACACAAAACTCCAAAAAATTAAACAATTATCAAACGCAACCTTAGGAACAAAAAACAATTTAAATGATAATTAATAATATCCTTCAAAGGGAACAGAGCATATGGTATACTATATCAGAATTAGAATCTCTTCTTAACAAAAAATTAAATATCTTGTAAAATTCTCATGTAATATTCAATATCTGTTTTCTCATATTTTTGTTTTTGTTCATTGCTATTTATTACAAGAGAATAATCAGGAAAATAAAGCACAAAAGAAAAAGGAAGGAGAGAGCCTAAGAAAAGGCAACTTCTCTTTTATCTTAATCCTCAGTATGGTACTCTGTGGGTGGATCAACTAATTTCTGAGGCAAAACAAGCTTACAATTTCTTCACATAGAGATTGACCCCATTCCCAGGCTCTATGACCAAATTCAAGGCCGGCGCGTGGATATAAGTAGGCGAAAGAGTGAAAGAGAAGTTGGAGAGGATGAAAGATAAGAGTATCTTGAGCTCCGCCATGGCCAAGTTCTGTCCGAGACACACCCGAGGGCCGACTCCAAATGGCATGTACAAGTGTGGAAGCTTGCAGGCACCTGTGATCCCATTTGCAAACCTCTCTGGGTTAAACTTGTAGGAATCGGGTCCCCAAATTTCAGGGTCAGTGTGCAGTGTCAACACAAAGGTCCAGAGGTTAACACCCTTAGGAACATTTATGTCACCAAATTTCATGTCCTTCAAGGCCTCTCTTGACACTACTGCTACCGGAGAATAAAGCCGTAATGATTCATGAATCACCATCGTCGTCTGCAAAACAAGGTCACAATGCAGAGTTTTAGTATTTTATAAACAACCAATCTCATTGCAATTAACCTTAAACATTCATGCTCAAATTCTGAAAAACTAAGGTGTTTGTTGTGGTGTTACAATGAATATATATCTATCTACCTGTTTCATCTTCCGCAACATGTCAGCATCTGGAGTTTGGCCTTTGCAAACTTCAAGAACCTCGGCACGAACGCGAGCTTGCCATTCTGGATGCGAAGCCAAAAGCATAAGCAACCATGTGGCGGAGACAGCGGTGGTCTCATAGCCAGCCAAGTAGATGTTTTTGCAGTTATCAACGATGAATCGGTCGAGTGCTTCTGGAGCCAGGTTTGTGTTTTTGGCACCTTCAAGAACCATTTGCAATAGGTCCTTCTCATACCCAGCCTCTTTCCTCTCTTTCACTACTTCCAAAACCAATCTGTGAATTTCCTTCTCGAGTGCCCATTGTTCCCTGTTGGTCTTAGTAGGAAGATATCTGCAGCATCCGATTGAATCAATTCATTTCATTAGAAATAGTGTTAATTAAACTAATTTGAATTGATCATATAAACCTTGAAAAAAAATAGGAGGAAATTAAGGAAGTACCTCATGCCAGGTATACCAGTAGACAAGACTCTCTTGGATGAAGCTTCTTGGAGAGCTCTGAGCTTATGGAAAATCTCTTCTCCCTTGGTGTAGTTGCTCCCGAAACAAGCTCTTGATATTACATCCCCAGAAAAACTCCTCAAATGTTGGTCGATTTTTATGTCGGCAATTCCACCCTGAGAATCAACTATACTTTTCCAGGAGTTGATCATGGTGATTGTAGACTCTGTAATCAAGTTCATCATCCCCTACAAACGATTCAAGGTAAACCAACATGATAATTATTATGTTGTGTCAAACAAAGCAAAGAGAGAAAGCAAACAGATTTCTTTAAGAACAAAAGCCACAATTTTTGTGGTAATTTTAAATCGTACCTTAACCTTGTCCATGTACAATTCAGGTGCTATGATTTTCCTTTGGTGTGCCCAATATGGTCCATTTGAGGTCAGAATGCCTTGGCCAAGCAAAGAACCACGCTCCTTGGCTTGATATGAAGGCTTCCCCAGGTCCAAAGATGTGCATGTGGTTATTTCTCTCACCATATCAGGTTGAGTCAATTCTAATATTAGTGTGTTACCCAGAGAAAACATGAATTTTTCGCCTGTATATACAACAAATGAGAGGTACAAGTTTACTCTCTTTTCCACTTCTCACGAACAATGCAACAAGGACAATGAATACATAAAAACAAATGAATAACAAAAGAAAGAAAATGAAAACTCAATGTTACATTATATTTTTCATAAGTTTCATTTGATTGAATTATCGGTGTGATTACCATATGATTCTGGCGCACGCCCCCGCCCCAAAGCAAAGAACTTAGATAATGAAAAATGACAGCGCTAACCCCAAGGTTAACCGGTAATAGAGACGATCTGTAAATTCAGACGTATTGCGTTCGAATCTTGTTAACTTTTTACGGTACTAATGGTTTAGTCACGGTATGGATGACATATCTTCAGACTAAAAGAGGAAATGAATCGAGATACATAAAAATTGTCCAAACATCCTGACCATTGGAAAAAAAAAAGAAAAAGACAGCCCGATTCCTATCAGGACAGATGGGTCTCCATTCTCTTCGGTTTCGGATTAAAAAGTCCTAACAAAATATTCACCCTTGGCGACTCTTGACTTATAGAAACAAGCTCAGTCCAAACTTTGCCAACCACCACAAACTCAGGTTTGTCCAATGAACATAGAGCGTCATTCGTGGATGAATTATACAAATAGCGGGTATAACACGCAAGTCGTGTCATGTGCTGTACACCATTAATAAAATATTATATATTTTTAATAAAAAATTATCATCTATCACTTTATCAAATTTTTTTTGATAAAGTCTAACTTGATGTGCAGGTGCAGGGTCATTCGATGTCTATACCTCACTGAAATTCTTTTCTCGTTCATCTATTTTTTAATTCCAGAACATCGGCAAGAAAATATAGTTTTCAATGAAACTGTATGAAGTACTGTAATCGAAAAGAAAATAGGAATAACATTTCTGAAAATCTTTTTACCCATTTATGACATAAAATAGGTAGTAAACACATGAAGAAATAAAGTTCCAGTTATATATGGAGGGACATATCATGTGTTATTTTTGTAAATTAATTAATAATTAATATGAATGATGAACTGAGAAGATGAATTAAAGGGAAAAAAAAAAATACCATATTGCTTTTGCCATTTCTCGAAGAAGGGAAAAAGAACATTGGCACAGTCGTGGTTCTCTGGAGCTCCACAGGTTGGTGGCTTTGGGGTTCTGGACTTCTTGATCTCCAAGATGTTTCCCAGTAAAATAGTCGGCGGTGGACCGGTTATCCCTTGCTTCCTCAACGCCGCTTGAAGCTTCTTTGGCTTCGCCACCAGTGCATTATACAGACGTATGAACAATCCCACTATTCCAACCACAGTAATGGACACTAACACCTTCAATACAACTTGGACCTCCATTGCCAATCTCCTCTCTCTCTCTCTCTCACACACACTTTCTCACACACACAGAAAACACACCAGAGAGAGAAAATGGGAACTTGGGATAGTGGATTGTTGGACTTCAATGTCCAGAGTCTCTGCAATATAGTGGAAGGGAGGGATAATATGGTCATTGAACAGGAAATATGGTAGGTAAGATGATATGACCGCATAGAAAGAATGGAATTTTGTAATGGAAGAACAGCGCCGTCAATGTGGAATGAGAGGAGGAGTTTGGTTTTTTATTTGTGAGAAAGGAGGAAGAAAAATAGGTCAACTAACAGCGGCTTTGTTGGTCTAAAGTCACATGCATTTTTTTTTTTAGTAAATTATACTTTATCCATTAAACTATTATCTTTATTTTATTTTACACATTCAACTATAAAATTTTTCACATTATATCCTAAAATATCAATTTTATTTTTAATCATTCTACTTTGTTTGAAGAAAAAATAAGAATTAGACTCACAAATAAAATGAAAGAATAATTATTCCTTAGAATCTGTACACCTATGATGAACTAGTCAGTGAATGTATTAATGAAGATTTGATTTTATATAATGATTTAAATCTCAAAGCCTAACTTGGTCTTACCTAAAAAAAAAAAACCCCAACTTGGTTCAATGATACTATCCGCTTTCTGAAGACTTTGGGCCTGTTTGGTTTGCGTTTCAAAAACAGGTATCCGAAAACAGTTTTTGAGAAGAGTTTTGAGAAAATGGTTTTGATATTTTTTGAGATAAAAAACTTGTTTGGTTAGATGATTTCAAAAACAGTTTTACAGAACAGAAAATAGTAAAACCTGTTTGGACAGCCTAAATATATGTTTGAACAGTAATTCAAACATTAATAAAAAAATATAAGAAAGTTATTTTTAGATTGATAATTTCATCAAAAAAAAAATTCAATAAACCAAACTTTAAAATATAATATATCTTATAATATAATATAATATATTATATTATAATATTCTATTATATATTATATATTATATAATATATAATATTTATATATATTATATTCTATTATATTATATAATATATTTACACATATATATATTATATTATATTATATAATTACACACACACACACACACACACACATATATATATATATATATTTATACATATATATATTTATACATTTATACATATATATATATATATACATATAATATATATATATATGTATAATATAATATATATATATTTATACATATAAATTGGTATATATATATATATTTATATATTTATTTATTTATTTATTTATTTATTTATTTATTTATTTATTCGTATATATAAATTCGTAGATAAATATATACATATATATACCAATTTATATATATATATATATATATATATATATATATTTATATACGAATTTATAAATATATATATATATATATATACGAATTTTAATAATATTATATAATATAATACTAATATATTATATAATAATATTATATAATAGAATAGAATATTATATATATATATATTAGGAGAGAGAGGAAGAAGTAAAAAAAAAAAATGAATGAAAAAATTTGCTGCTAAGGAGATTCGAAGGGCAGACCTCATTAAAGTCCAAAATTGTTCTCCTTGTTTTCAAAATTTTCAAAGAAAACTCCGAAAACAAGTTAAACTTGTTTTCTATTTCTTTGACTCAAATCTCATTTTTTCCGAAAATTTTGAGAACAAAAATGCTAAACAAACAGGATTTGGGTGTTTTTAAAATTTTGAGAACAAAAAACTGTTTTGCAGACGCAAACCAAACATGGCCTTTGTCTTCTTGAAGTAAAAGGTTGAAGTTCCACCCCCAAAAAAATAAAAAAGACAACTTCAGATAGAAAAAAAAAGTGTTAGGTGAATTTTGCTTGCCATCTTGATCCAAGTCCTTCCCTAAAAATTATTCTATTAAGACTAAAAAATATTCTAAATTCAAAAAAAAAAAAATGAGTACAATGTTCTTTTTTATAAAAAGGTAAAATTCAAGAGAAAATCTTATCAAAATAAAAATATAAAAAAAATTATATTCTACAAATATTACAAATCTAGCCATTATGCTAATAAATATTTAACTAAATAAAAGATCACTGACATTATTCAACATGATGATCTCATAGACCAGTTATGCAAAATATTGCTTAATGACACAAAAAAATCTTCTTTGTCTTGTGATGATGATGAATTCTTTGAAATAAATTCAACTACTGAATCAAGTAGTCAAAAGTGATATTAATCACAATTAATGTTCTTCATCTTGTCAAGCTCAACAAAGTTATTACAAAGTTATAGTTGACATGAATGGTTTAAAAATTAATGTTTTTTCAAAATCTCAATCTATGATTTTCGATTGAATAAATTAAATTACAGATCCAATAGCTAAAAAAAAGCTATTGAAAAATATTTGAAAACTTCTATAAAAATGAACAATTAGAGAGACAATTTAAAAAACATTCTCTAGTTAAACAATTTTCTTTATAAGAAGTTTTAAATCGTTTTGACTCTGAATCTTTTTCAAAAAAAGAAACCATAATTAATAATCTTAAATATGAGATCAATCAATTAAAATCTAAAATTAGAGATTTTAAAAGAATATTATCTTTTCTTGAGAATTCTGAACAATATCAAATTAAGATTCACAAAATTCGAAGAAAAAATATCAATATTTTTTCCTTCTTTAGCAAATTATATATCAAAAATAGTATGTTAAAATTATATTGATAATAAATCAAAAATATGTTGTCAAAACTATTGCACTTTTTGACACCGAAGCTAATATGAATTGTATTAAGGAAGGATTAATTCTATCCAATACTTTGAAAATGAGTAATGTTATTATAAGGACCGAATTTGAGGATCTAATAATGTGACTTCAATTTAACTATTGAATTAGTTGTGAGTTTATGACTTTAATACAATCTAATGGTTGTATTGAATTATGTCCCCGGATTAGATCCCTAAATTAGGACCAAATAGTTTTTTGCTTTGAAAAATGTGAGAAGTGGGGGTCAATTCTGTCCAAGTCTAAAACTTATTTGGTATTAATTATATCACTCGCTCAATTTTTAAGCATTTAAGTCCATTTTTATTTTTTTATTACTTAATTACCCTTACATGTTTTACTCCTAAAAATATGCTGCCACATTTCCCTCCTTTATCTTCTTCTTCCGCAAAATTCCCATATTTGTAACAACACTCCATCATCAAGTCCTCCACGAAAACACATTCTGTGAGGAATATATAGTATATATACATACATTCGTATATACATATGAGAGAAGAGGATAGAGAATTTGGGGGTACTGACTGAACTCGAGGTGGCCAACGGGAAGGGCAAAGGTGTTGTGGCCAATGGAAGATCACCGCCGCCCCAACATCACCCTCTTACCATTCAACAGAAACACTGCCACCCCCACTTTTGGCACCGGCGACGGCAACGGCGATGCAGACTTCGACATTGCCTTGTTCTCACCAATCATCAACATTCAGTTTTACACTATGCTGTTATGGTAACTAAACAGCTGTCACTCCTACTTATAGGATCCACCAAATCACCTATAAATTGACACAACCTCCTTTACTCTCTCACTTCAAACCCTAAGCGCTTGCTGCAAAATCTATTTCTTCGTAATTACAGAGCACAAGCCGAAGCAATGGCACAATTTAGCATCTTCAAGGCCTTGGTTATCTCCTTCATCGTCGCGGTTGTCACCGTATTTGCACAGGATAGTGGGATGGCACTAGCGGCGTCGCCAGACGCTGGAGCGACGTTTTCTCGGCCGATTTTCGGTGTCGTGATCGAGACTTCTCTCATTGTCCTGTTCTCTCTGTTTAGACATTAATGTATGTTCGTTACGAGAATTTATATTTGGAATGTTTAATTAGATGTTAATATTGAATGGGAAAATACTACATAACCTAAATGAGACCCAAAAATTAATACTCAAATGAATATCATCTCTTAGATGAGTGTGAAATGAGTGGATCCCACTGAAAAAATTAATGAAATTATTTTGAATATTTAGTGTTACTATTTTTTGTTTTGTATGTTAATATTGAATGTTTCTATTTTCTGAAATGTTAATATTGAATGTTAATATTTATTGTTTTGAATGTTATCATTGAATGCTATTCTTTAGAGAGAATTATATTCAAATTCTCTCAGATTTGTTACTTAATCACTCAAATTCTCTGATATTTGAAATATTATGCATATACCCTCTGAGGTTTGTACGTGTATAACACTTAGACCTCTGCCGTCTCTGTTAATATATTCATTAGTAAATTACATTTAGACCCCTGTAAATTACATCCAGATAGTATAATTGTATACTAATTATGACTTTTTAAGAAAAAAATAGCTTTTTATTTTTGATTTTATTTTAAAATTTAAAATATTTAATATTCTATCTTTGATTGGAGTATTTTTTAATCTAAATATAACATTTTAAACTTGAGGGGTCTAAGTATTATATGCCTACAAATTTCAGGGGATCTGGATGTAATTTACTAATAGATATCCTAACGGGCAGAAGTCTAAGTGTTGTGCACGTACAAACTTCAAGCGATCTGCATATAATATTTCAAATATCAAGGGATATGAGTGATTAAGTGACAAACCTTAGAATGTTTGAGTGTAATTCTCCCTATTATTTATTGTTTTGAATATTATGTTTTTGTTTTATTTTTTGAAATGTTAATATTGAATATTACTATTTTTTGTTTTGAATGTTATTATTTCTCTCATGTGTATATACTAGTTATTGTCAGTATTTGAAGACACTATGGGCCTGTTTGGTTTGCGTTTCAAAAACAGGTATCCGAAAACAGTTTTTGAGAAGAGTTTTGAGAAAATGGTTTTGATATTTTTTGAGATAAAAAACTTGTTTGGTTAGATGATTTCAAAAACAGTTTTACAGAACAGAAAATAGTAAAACCTGTTTGGACAGCCTAAATATATGTTTGAACAGTAATTCAAACATTAATAAAAAAATATAAGAAAGTTATTTTTAGATTGATAATTTCATAAAAAAAAAAATTCAATAAACCAAACTTTAAAATATAATATATCTTATAATATAATATAATATATTATATTATAATATTCTATTATATATTATATATTATATAATATATAATATTTATATATATTATATTCTATTATATTATATAATATATTTACACATATATATATTATATTACATTATATAATTACACACACACACACACACACACACACACACACACACACACACATATATATATATATATATATATATTTATACATTTATACATATATATATATACATATAATATATATATATATGTATAATATAATATATATATATATATTTATACATATAAATTGGTATATATATGTATATATATGTACATATATATGTAGATATATACCTATTTATACATATATATAATATATTAATACATATATAATATATATATAATATAATATATATATTTATACATATAAATTGGTATATATATGTATAAATATGTACATATATGTATGTATTTGGGTGTACATATATATATGTATATATATGTACATATATACCTATTTATACATATATATAATATATATATATACATTATGTATATATATATTATATATATGTATAATATAATATATATATTTATACATATATATAATATATAGATACATATATAATATATATTTATAAATTCTTATATATAAATTCGTAGATATATATATACATATATATACCAATTTATATATATATTTATACATACACACACACACACACACATATATATATATATATATATATATATATATATATTTATTTATTTATTAATTCGTATATATAAATTCGTAGATAAATATATACATATATATACCAATTTATATATATATATATATATATATATATATATATATATATATATATATATATATATATATATACGAATTTTAATAATATTATATAATATAATACTAATATATTATATAATAATATTATATAATATAATAGAATATTATATATATATATATATATATATATATATATTAGGAGAGAGAGGAAGAAGTAAAAAAAAAAATGAATGAAAAAATTTGCTGCTAAGGAGATTCGAAGGGCAGACCTCATTAAAGTCCAAAATTGTTCTCCTTGTTTTCAAAATTTTCAAAGAAAACTCCGAAAACAAGTTAAACTTGTTTTCTATTTCTTTGACTCAAATCTCATTTTTTCCGAAAATTTTGAGAACAAAAATGCTAAACAAACAGGATTTGGGTGTTTTTAAAATTTTGAGAACAAAAAACTGTTTTGCAGACGCAAACCAAACATGGCCTATGTTACTCATAAAATTTCAAAACACAACAATAGGATGTCTGAATAATATCAACATACATGTATAATATATATAATTAAACATTTATGTCACAAAAGTCACATTATAATCAGTAGTATCACTTATGTTTTTTTTATTGATAATTAGCTTTGGTTTTGAATTTTTTTTTGGAGGAGGGGGTTGGGTATGACAATATTGGTGATTAATGACGTTTGTATTGTAGCTTTTATTTATTTATTTTTAGTATGAATAATAGCTTGACAGTTTTATTATATTTATTCTTTTTATTTGCTTGGAAGTGGTCACGAAGATTAGCTTGGTTTTGAAATTTTTTTTTTTGTGCAATTGGTAGTACTTTTATTTTTTTTATTAGTGATTACCTTAGGCTTTGCATTTTTTTTGCCGGGGGGGGGGGGGGGGGGGGGGGTGGGGGATGGAGATATTGGTGATTAATGGGTGTTGTTTTCGATTGGACATTTGTTCTCATGTGGAGCAGTGGCTATGGAGAGAGAGAGAGAGAGAGAGCAATGACCATAATCAACGAAGCCATTATGAATCAGCAACTCCCAAGTAGTGGAAGAATTGCGACAATAATATTCTTTTAAATTTTCAAACAAGAACAGCATTGAGGCAGAACAAAGAAAATGACATACGTTTTTTACATTCCAAAATAGAGACCAAAACTTAAAACCCAAAATGGTATTCATCATTCCTCATGCAATACATACACAAAAAGAAAAAGAAAGCATAACAATCACACGAAAAAGTAAAAAAAATTGTGTCTATCAATTTCACATAGTTTTTGGATTAAAATACGTACATTGATATAATAAGATCCTTTATTTACAAAAACTAGGTCCTCACTTCACTTCATCAACCACCATATTGCACTTGTGACAAATAAAAGGAACATAAATTACCTTCTAATTTATAAAATCTCTACCAAAGATAAAAATACTTTAAATTTAGTTAGACCATTATAACAGCAATACCAACAAAAAATACAAACGAAAAAATACATACAGAGAACACCAAAAATTACATTCAAACCCATCAATGTAGCAACAAAGCCACCCACAAAACACAATTAAAATGCAACAAAGTGTTGCCATTGGGTTATAGAGGTTTTGTCTAACCTACTTATCTAGAAAATCTCGCTACAAAGAAAAAGCAAGAGGAGGCATTGGATGAGAGAGAGATAAGATGACTTGAATGGGGATGAGGAGAGAGAATTTGAATGAGAGAGATAGTGTGAATAGGAATGAGGAGATAAAAAGAGTGTAATAGAGTCCTATAGGAGTGTAGAGTCCACTGATGTGGGTAGAAAAAAAAATTTAGGCATTGGCAATAGAGATATATAATTACCTACTCTTCTTCTATGTAAGTTAATAACTATCAAAGTGGTGTTCACTTTACCCATTTAAAGTTTTATTATTAGTTGGTGATACCATGTCATCAATGCTTACATGATATCACTGTTATATTGAATATTCTCTCATGCATATGAAAGGGAGAGTGAGAGAGAAAGAGAGAAGGATACCTATATGAGAGAGCTTGAGAGATAGAGATGTGTGAGAGATAGGGGTCTAGAATTATATATGAGATGAAACTCTAAGTCCAATTCTTGGGCGAGAAAATAAATTTAGGGAGTAATTAGGATCAATAAGTTATGTGAGAGGGAAAGAGTGAGAGACGTCTTCAAAGAGTCCTGAAATGAGACATAAAGAGTGAGATATAGACGTCTGTGAGTTCTAGAATGAGAGGCCTCTAGAAATTTAAGAATTTTTAGTTTTCAAATTTATTTTAAGTATATGTAAATGTTGGGGGTATTTTGGACAAAAAAGATCAAAATGAATTTAAATCCAAATAAAGTTTTCAGTGAACTTTTAATCTAAAGAAAAATAGACCAACCCCCAAATTTCCCTATTATTTTCAAATGACCCGGCCCATAACCAAGCTTAGTTTTTTGTTTTGGAACAGACCAACCCTAGTTTATAATGTTATGTAAGGGATGATGGACTTGTGAGGCCTCTAAACATGCTTTGTTTGGAGGTCTCCTAAGCCCGCCATATGTTTTCAGATTAGTCATGAACAAGGAAATTGGATGATGTATACCACAAGTTTTATAAATGTCATCGCAATGGTGATTGAGTTGTGTTTTTTCATATTTTACCAGCTTAACACGTTATTTATATATGCTACTAACTTGATTTATGTGTTGTTAATCAGTTAATTTCAACACGCTAATATCATATCGAGGTGATATAACTGCATGGATTTTCTAACTTTATTCTGACAAACCAGGACGGTAGGACCAGCAATCACTAAGCCCCAAACGCAATACACAATGAAATACTTAGAAACACAAAACAATTTAAATGATAACTAATAATATCATTCAAAGCCTATGAAGCACGAATACTTCATTGAGGTCGGCGAATTCGTATCGAATATTGTATCAGATATGATATTCATCAGATACTCGAAAATATATATCGGATACACCTTCTACGTATCCGATAATAATTAAATATTAGGATACTTCAGGGATATTTTTGTATTCAAGTAACATATATAATTTTTGAGTTGAATTTTTAATATTTCCTTTTAAATTCACATATCATACAATACATTAATAAAAATTCATACTACGTCAAAGGCACATGAGTATTTTTTAAGTATTATCTACAATTACATGTCAAAAGAGTATAAAATAAATTCATAGTGATACGATATATATATTTTCTTGAAACTAAAAAAAATTACTAATTTTCCTTATTGTGTTAAAAAATTACCAAAATGTATAAGTATTAAGTTGGTTGAAAATAATAAAAATATTTTATTATAGCCGTATCTTGACCGTATCTGTATCCTATTTTTTAAGATTTTGTCGTATCGCCATATCCGTATCGTATTATACCTATATCCCGTATCTGTATCCGTAATTCATAGTTCAAAGGGAACAGAGGATATGGCATACAATATCACAATTAGAATCTCTTCTGAAGAAAAATTAAGTATCTTGAACAATTCTCATGTAATGCTCATTCAATAGAGTAATGTTATTTTCACCTAAAAATTTGACTTAATTTGTTGACATGTGGAATCATTGGATTAATACCAAATTTCAATGTTTGATAGAGTTTATAGTCAATTTAAAGGTCCCAGTGAATTAGGTAGTAAATTAGGTCCGTAGCATTTTTGTATTCAATATCTGTTTTCTCATATTTTTGTTCATTGATATTTATTACACGAGAATAATCAAGAAAATAAAGCACAAAATAAAAAGGAAAGGAGAGAGCTTAAGAAAAGGCAACTTCTGTTTCTATGTTGTTCCTCTCAGAGTATGGTACTCTATGGGTGGATCAACTAATTTCTGAGGCACAACAAGCTTACAATTTCTTCACATAGAGATTGACCCCATTCCCAGGCTCTATGACCAAATTCAAGGCCGGCGCGTGGATATAAGTAGGCGAAAGCGTGAAAGAGAAGTTGGACAGGATGAAAGATAAGAGTATCTTGAGCTCCGCCATGGCCAAGTTCTGTCCGAGACACACTCGAGGGCCGACTCCAAACGGCATGTACAAGTGTGGAAGCTTGCAGGCACCTGTGATCCCGTTTGCAAATCTCTCTGGGTTAAATTTGTAGGAATCGGGCCCCCAAATTTCAGGGTCTGTGTGCAGAGTCAACACAAAGGTCCAGAGGTTAACACCCTTGGGAACATTTATGTCACCAAATTTCATGTCCTTCAAGGCCTCTCTTGACACTACTGCCACTGGAGAATAAAGTCGTAATGATTCATGAATCACCATCGTCGTCTGCAAAACAAGGTCACAACGCAGAGTTTTAGTATTTTATAAACGACCAATCCCATTGCATTTATAATTAACCTTAAACATTCATGCTCAAATTCTGAAAAACTAAGGTGTTTGTTGTGGTGTTACAATGAATATATATCTATCTACCTGTTTCATCTTCCGCAACATGTCAGCATCTGGAGTTTGGCCTTTGCAAACTTCAAGAACCTCGGCACGAACGCGAGCTTGCCATTCTGGATGCGAAGCCAAAAGCATAAGCAACCATGTGGCGGAGACAGCGGTGGTCTCATAGCCAGCCAAGTAGATGTTTTTGCAGTTATCAACGATGAATCGGTCGAGTGCTTCTGGAGCCAGGTTTGTGTTTTTGGCACCTTCAAGAACCATTTGCAATAGGTCCTTCTCATACCCAACCTCTTTCCTCTCTTTCACTACTTCCAAAACCAATCTGTGAATTTCCTTCTCGAGTGTCCATTGTTCCCTGTTGGTCTTAGTAGGAAGATATCTGCAGCATCCGATTGAATCAATTCATTTCATTAGAAATAGTGTGTTAATTAAACTCATTTGAATTGATCATATAAACCTTGAAAAAAATTAGGAGGAAATTAAGGAAGTACCTCAGGCCAGGAATACCAGTAGACAAGACTCTCTTGGATGAAGCTTCTTGGAGAGCTCTGAGCTTATGGAAAATCTCTTCTCCCTTGGTGTAGTTGCTCCCGAAACAAGCTCTTGATATTACATCCCCAGAAAAACTCCTCAAATGTTGGTCGATTTTTATGTCGGCAATTCCACCCTGAGAATCAACTATACTTTTCCAGGAGTTGATCATGGTGATTGTAGACTCTGTAATCAAGTTCATCATCCCCTACAAACGATTCAGAGTAAACCAACATGATAATTATTATGTTGTGTCAAACAAAACAAAGAGAGAAAGCAAACAGATTTCTTTTAAGAACAAAATCCACAATTTTTGTGGTAATTTTAAATCGTACCTTAACCTTGTCCATGTACAATTCAGGTGCTATGATTTTCCTTTGGTGTGCCCAATATGGTCCATTTGAGGTCAGAATGCCTTGGCCAAGCAAAGAACCACGCTCCTTGGCTTGATATGAAGGCTTCCCCAGGTCCAAAGATGTGCATGTGGTTATTTCTCTCACCATATCAGGTTGAGTCAATTCTAATATTAGTGTGTTACCCAGAGAAAACATGAACTTTTCGCCTGTATATAAATCAAACAAGGACAATGAATACATAAAATCAAATGAATAACAAAAGAAAGAAAATTAAAACTCAATGTTACATTATTTTTCGTAAGTTTAATTTTATTTAATTATCAGAGTGATTACCATATAATTTTGTTGAATTATCGGTGTGAAAACTCTTCCCATTCGGATTAAAAAGTCCTAAACAAAATATTCAAACTTGGCGACTCGGACTTACAGTAACATTCTTATTCCAAACTTTGCCAGCCACCACAAACTCAGGTTTGTCCAATCAACATAGGCATCATTCGCGGAGGAATTATACAGTCAGCCGGTATTACAGGTGATGCGGAGGTATTATACAGTCAGCGCGTATAATACGCAAGTGTTATGCGGTGTACATACCCAATAAAATATTATATATTTTTAATACATAAATTATCATCTATCACTTTATCAAATTTGTTTTTGATAAAGTCTAACTTGATGTGCAGGGTCATACGATGTCTATAGTTTTCAATGAAACTGCATAAGTACTGCAATCGAAAAGAAAGTATTAGGAATAACATTTCTGAAATTTATTTTACCAATTTATCTCAAAAAATGGATAGTAAATGAAGAAATAAAGTTACAGTTATATATGGAGGGACATATCATGTGTTATTTTTGTAAATTAATTAATACTTAATATGAATGATGAACTGAGAAGATGAATATGCAAGAAAAAAAAAATACCATATTGCTTTTGCCATTTCTCGAAGAAGGGAAAAAGAACATTGGCACAGTCGTGGTTCTCTGGAGCTCCACACGTTGGTGGCTTTGGGGTTCTGGAATTCTTGATCTCCAAGATGTTTCCCAGTAAAATAGTCGGCGGCGGACCCGTTATCCCTTGCTTCCTCAACGCCGCTTGAAGCTTCTTTGGCTTCGCCACCAGTGCACTATACAGACGTATGAATAATCCCACTATGCCAACCACAGCAATGGACACTAACACCTTCAGTACAACTTGGACCTCCATTGCCAATGTCTCTCTCTCTCTCACTTTCTCACTTTCTCACACACACAGAACACACACCAGAGAGAAAATGGGATCTTAGGATAGTGGGTTGTTGGACTTCAATGTCCAGGGTCACTATAATATAGTGGAAGGGCGGGATAATATGGTCATTGAACAGGAAATATTGGACGTAAGATGATATGACCGCATAGAAAGAACGGAATTTTGTAATGGAAGTACAGCGCCGTCAATGTGGAATGAGAGGAGGAGTTTGGTTTTTTATTTGTGTAAAAAAAAAAAAAAAAAGGAACGAGGAAGAAAAATAGGTTCAACCAACAGCGGCGTTGTTGGTCTAAATCAATGAATTATCGCTGGTGCAGTATGACTTTTGTGAATTTCATTCAAAGTTGTTAGGCTTTTGTTGGTCTAAACCAACAGGCTGCTTGAATTTAGGTCTCACTCGATCTTCTTACCATTAGATGACAAAATTTATTTTTGATGGACATGGGTTGTTGTGGTGTGGTCTGTTTCCGTGGAGTAGCACATTTCATTCTATGTTACACTATTATCCTAGAGTAATGTTATTTAAATTTAATTTATTAATTGTTGTTGTTTTGATTATATTAATTTTTTTATTATTCTATCCATTTTATAAAGTATTTGACTGAATTTAACAACAGCTATTCAATATTCAGAAGATCCTTTACCCAAACTCGTACATATTTATGTGGGTTTTACTGTAACTGATTTGTCTGAAAATATCTATACCCAAATTTTTTCACAACGACGTGCATTTTATGTCATTGCTCGTAGAGCTACTTTAATTTGTCTAAACGTTATCCAAGTAAGTTCAAGTGCTTGAAGAACATATTTAATGAATAAACTTTTTTAATTAAACCAACAGATAAATACCAATTAATGGTGTTATTGACTATCCTTGGTGTTTTCTGATGTGAACTGCAAAACTACATTAATTGGTCTTACCTCTCTAGTCAATGGTCTTTATTCTAACTATTTCATTCTATGACCAGCAAACACTATCGGCTTTGTCACTCTTATCCCTTTTAGGGACATATTTTAATCTAGTTTAAGTTACGGTGATCAGCTGTTGAGTTTGAGAGAGTAGTTGACACAAGTCTAAACACTCTATAAGAAAAAAAAAAACACGATTGGCTATGGTTTGAGGATGGTTTTTGCAAATTTTTTTTTTTTTCTTATTTGAAGTGTTTTTTAAGTGCTTTTTAGATATTATTTGAAGTGTGTCTTTTGCTTTACACCTAGAATGGTTCAGAAATTAAGTGTAATATTTATACATTAAAATGTGTATACAAATTATTTTTACAAAATTATAATAAAAAATGATTTAATTTTTTGACAAAATTACTATTTTTTTCTTAAAAAAATATGTCAAAATGGGATATCAAAGGATACATTAGTATTTTATTTTTACAATTAGTGTTATTCCAATATCCATTTTATTAAAAATCACTTGTGGCGCAATATCTATTTTATTAAAAATGATTGGAATTACAATGAATAAGAATATAAATTGTGGTCACAATATACATAAACAAGATACTCTATGTAATTTATATCTTTCTTTCTCCCTTCCATGCTCCCCTACTTGACCATACACCGATGTCATCTTCTTCGTTTTCTATTTTTTTTTTATCATTAAATAAAACTAAAATAAAAAACCTAATTTTTTTTTAATAAATATTTATTTTAAGAAATTTAGAATCAGGTCAAAAAAAATTTATCCTTCATAAATATCTTAATCCCGATATCAATGACATATCTTTGATTAAATTAAGAAAAAAATTAATCAAGACGTATAAGTTGATCCGAACATGAAAGTCGGTTGAAATGGGTACAAAAATTTAGTGGGTGTCCAATCAATCATGTTTGTGATTAAAGTAGATGGGTGTAGTTACCTGCTTGAACGCGTATAAATGTCAAGATTGGCTAGCTCCCACAAGCATTGAATAATGAATATCATGATTGGCCTTCTTGGTTTGTCCATTCTCTGCCACGTGACAAGACCTCCATGATATACACGATTTACATCTCTCTTTTTTTCATAATAAAAAAATTATTATTTAAAAAATTAAAAATTAAATATATTAAAATAAATCTTACTCAACAAACGTCGTATAAAATTACGTATTTACTTTTTAAAAAATAAAAATAAAAAACAGCTTGTCAAATAAATTTTCTTCCATAAACTGTTTTCGAAAAAAAAAAAACAATTTTTAAGATGCAAACCAAACAGGGCCCTAATTTTTTTTTAAAATTAATTCAATAGTTGAGTGAACTAATAATTCAACAAATGAAAAAAAAAAAAAAAATTCTCAAATTCTCTTTCACAATCAAAGACCGAAACTTATGGTCTGTTTGTTTTGATGGAACATGGGGTGGATGGAAAATGGGGGAAGGAAAATGGGGTGGATGGAAAAACTTTCCATTGTTTGGTATGGAAAGAAAAGGTGATGGAAAGGAAAATTGGAGGGAGGGATTTTCCTTCCCTCCCACAATTTTTTTTCCCCCCAAAAATGGGCGGAAAATGAAAAGAAGCCAACAAAATTTGACCTTTGAATGATAATTTTACTTTTTTGCCCTTTGTTACCTTCTAATAAAACTCACTTCTCAGCACAGCAAACAAAACCCACTTGCTGTCAGTGGCGTTCTTCCACTTTGGGAGATATACTGACTTTTTTGCCCTTTGTTACCTTCTAAGGAGTCTTGAAGGATTATAGCATCAGGAGGTTTTTTTGTAATTTTTTCATTGTTTGATTCTTGTGTACTGTTGCTTCTTGTAATAATTGGTTTCAATCTATAAAATTTTTCTATTTAAAAAAAAAAAAAATTATTTTGGTAATTATATTTTTACTAACACACAAGAAACACACAAAATGACTTCATATATTTAAAGGGTAGAATTGTAAAATTGGGTATGTATGGTTTTCCTTTCCTTTTATTTTTCATCTAATACCAAACGATGGAAAATATATCCCTTCTATTTTCCATCCCTCCTACCAAACAAAAAGGAGGAAAAATAATTTTCTTTCCTTCATGGATGAAAAGTTTATTCCTTCCACTTTTCCTTCCTTCCTACTTTCCATCATTCGTACCAAACGGACCATTAGTGTTGGGTCAAAAGCACAACATTTGGACCAACCACTCCATTGCTGCACCTATTTTTTTATGTGTTTTTTCGCCTAACAACATTGAATATTATGGATGCTGGCCGGCCCGACTAATATAAAGTATTAGTTGGACACCAACGTGCCAGTGAAAGGAGTTGTCAACATTATTTATTACTTGGCGGGCCATAAATAATGTTTTCAATTTTAAATTTGTGCCAATAAATAATGTAAATTTTTTTATTTTATACTTTTAAATATTAGATTTTATACATTGTACATTGAATGTATTAAAAGTGTTATAATGTGACCCTTATATTAAATTCATTTACTTGTTCCGTCAACTTCAATGAGATAGTTTTTAGCGGAGTAAGCAACGGAAGTTAACAGAATGACACATTGCGATATTTTTAAAACATTGACGGTGCAATATGAAAAATCTAATTTTTGAGGATGCCAAACTAAAAATCTAAAATATTTTAAGGTACAAAGTGCGATTATCCCTTTTAATTCCCTCATATATTTGATAAGGTGCAATTTAAGCGGATGAACAAAAAAATACACTAAAATATTTAATACTTGAACAAATATTTATGATAATCGAGCAAGAAAATTCCATTCCAATCTCAATTGGGACAATAGGTAGGTTGAAATTTTAGATTTTTGTAATTGTATCCGAATTAATAATTTTAGGTTTAACTCGAATTTTATCTTGATTAACAAAACCCAATAATTATAGCCCAATTGAACTTGAATTTCAACTCAATAAGTTGTAAGACATGAAAAATTGAAAAGTACTTGAATTGAAGGATTTAGGTTGAAGTGGAGTTCATGTTTACTCAATTTGAGGGGTGGTTTCCCACACTTGCATGCAATAATACGCCAACTATTCAGCAGAGGAGTGGGAGGAATTGCTAAGAGAATTGTGGAGATCAAATGTTTGTCTTAGACCTAGTAAAAGGGGTGCAATTTAGGTGAGTCAACCCAAACGTAACCTAAGCTTAATTGAAATTTGGTGTTTGGGCAAAAATTTTCAATTCTCAAGTTAGGTTTGGGAAAACAAACAGAATTAACTAAAAATTAGGGCAGTGCTTAACTTGAGATTTTGAGTTTTCAAACCCCAATCTGAACTTATCCCGAATTCATAATTTAAGGCGATCTCAACTTCACCAATGTATTTCAACCCGATAATCATACTTGAACTTCGGTCTAAATAGAGTAATCCAAGAAAAATCTAATTAGGCACATATAGTGCGCACGTTGAAGGCTGGCTTCGTATTTAGTTCAAGATGATAATTTTATAACTTGGGTTGAGTTCAAATAGACCTCTTAAATAACCCAACTTGTCCAAGTGACATCTTTCCTGGTGACATTTGTTTCCACTATAAAGACAAAACATGAACTCCTAATCTTTTAGGGAGTAAATATTCAATGCAATAGTGATAACATGTATTATCACTATTAGGTGGTGTCACCATTCAATTAGAAAACTACAAGTGGGTAAAGTGATAATCCTAACTTGATTATTACAGTACATAGATATAAATTTGGTCCCGTGCTTGATTGGTTCCTAAATTATAGAGTTGAATATTCTTAAGCTTCATTACCTCTTGTAGTTTAGGATAAGTCTTCTAAAGGAATAATAAGCTATATAAAAGAATCAGTAAAAGATGGGATTTGAATGTGCTTGACTAAGAAATTTTCTATGTTTGCCATGAGGATTATTTCTTGTAGGGTCCTGTAAACTTACGTCAAGATTATCAGCATCCTTCGACAATTTTTTTTCATATATTGATCTTACATAGTGAATGAGGGATACCGATTTTTTCTATTACACTTCCACTTGATTTTAAAGGGTTATCTATTTGATCAGGCTGCAAGCAAACTTTGCTAGTGTGGGAATCAGTGTGAAAAAACACTACGGAGCAAGTCTCACAAGAGAGAAGCTCAACACAATCCAGTCCACTAAAAAAACGTCAAATTCTCACAAAGTCAAGAAACTTGAGATCTATTATTTATACTACTAATCAGCTGATTACAAGATAAGAACTAGATAAGCAACATCTAATCTACCAAGTGAACTCCTAAAGCAAATAAAATACTATCACAGAATAAACTGATGTACTAGATTTACTCCTAAAGCAAACGAAATACTACTAATGATAATCACATAAGTAGATAACTCCTTCAAACCGAGAACCACTCTAATAAATATTGCGCTCAAGGCAAAGATCACAGCTTCTTCACCAAAAGGTTTACTCCCTGTCCAGGCTCTATGACCAAATGTAGAGCTGGTGAGTGAACATATGTTGGAGAGAGAGAGAAAGAGAAGTTGGACAAAATGAGAGAGATCAGTATCTTTAGCTCAACTAAAGCCAAGTTCTGCCCAAGACACACCCTTGGTCCGACCCCAAATGGCATGTACACATGTGGAAGTTTGCATGCACCAGTGATCCCATTTGCAAATCTCTCTGGGTTAAACTTGTAGGAATCAGGTCCCCAAATTTCAGGGTCGGTGTGCAGTGTTGTCACCAAGGTCCAGAGATTCACACCCTTGGGGACATGAATGCCCCCGAATTTCATGTCCTTCAAGGCCTCCCTTGACACCACAGCTACAGGAGGATAAAGGCGCAATGACTCATTAATCGCCATTGTTAGCTGCAAATCATCAATTCAGATATACGGTTAGTAAGAAGGACTTATACATGTGCATTTTTGCAAGGGAAACCAGTTTCCAGTGTGTTTAAAAAACTTGGGCATAACAATTATCCTTATTAACCACGTCATAAACCCGATATGAAATTAAGGAATTTGGGGTTTCAAGGTCTCGATAGGAGTTCAAAAATGTCATATGACCTGTTTATAAACATAATAAGTGGATCAGGTCACTGTCAAATAATAATAATAATCTGGAAAATAGTCCAGATCATAAATTAATGGTTCACGGATTGTCCATGTCAACCCAAACATGATACCATCCATAAATAGGGTGGGTTAGTAGATATCTGACATAAATGATTCAATAGGCTAAATTCGTACTTGACTAACACTCGACACAAACTCGAAATATTATCACCCAAATCCAAACATGACACGACTTTATTGACACCTCTAATAACATTCTTAGTTAAATTTCTATTTTGCATATGATTGTCCATTTGTCCTATAATATATGCAAGTGTGATGCTAATAAATACAGTACTAAGAATACCTGTTTCATCTTACGAATCATATCAGTATTTGGAATGTGACCCCTACAAACTTCAATCACCTCGGCACGAATGCGATCTTGCCAATCTGGGTTTGAAGCCAATAGCATAAGCAACCATGTGGCTGAAACTGCAGTGGTCTCATACCCAGCCAAATAGATGTTTTTGCAATTATCAACAATGAATCGGTCAAGTGCGTCTTGGCTCAGATCACTATTTTTGGCACCTTCAAGAATCATTTGCAATAAGTCTCTCTCATAACCAGCTTCATTCCTCTCCTTCACTACCTTCAACACTAGTGTATGAATCTCCTTCTCCAATGCCCATGCTTCCTTATTTCTCTTAGTTGGAAGATGTCTGCAGCGAAATAATAAGTTAGTATAGTTCTCTGGTGGTGACCCATATGACCATATCTCACATCGCCCCGTAAAGTATGTATGATCTTGAAAGAATCTGGAGATATATGTTGTCTATCTTATGGGTGATTGACATAATCAAGTCATCATTATATTTGAACTTGTAGGAAAAGGGTACCTCATGCCGGGAATACCAGTAGCCAAAACTTTCTTGGATTCAGCTTCTTGGAGAGTTCTGAGCCTATGAAAAATCTCCTCTCCTTTAGAGTAATTACTTCCAAAACAAGCTCTTGAAATCACATCTCCAGAAAAGCTTCTCATGTGCTGGTCGATTTTTATGTCCGCGATTCCACCCTCTGCCTCAATCATACGGTTCCATGTGTCTAGCAACGTAATCGTAGAGTCGGTTATTATGTTTGTCATTCCCTACAAATGGTGCATATGATACTTGAAGTAAATATTCTGCATAATAAAGTTGGAAGCCTGGAACCCATTACTGGTTTCCTACAATATATAATTATAGTCGCGATCATGTTGTGTATTATACCTTAACCTTCTCCATGTATAGTTCGGGCGCAATTATTTTCCTTTGATGAGCCCAATAAGCCCCATTGGAGGTTAGAATGCCCTGGCCAAGCAAAGAACCGCGCTCTTTGGCTTGATATGATGGCTTCCCCAAGTCCAAGGATGTGCAGGTGGTTATCTATCTCACCATGTCAGGTTGGGTCACAAGCACTATCTGTGAGTTACCGAGAGAAAACAAGAACACTTCACCTGTACAATGCATACATTACGGAGGTGAAGGAAAATAAGAAATTATGTAATACTGGGCATAGGAATTAGGAAATTAAACTATGGAAGAAAGGAAATTAATTTGAAGCTGGGATTGGACTCGAATCCCACAGTGATAATTACATAGAAACTATAGACTTTGACAAGACCATGTTCAAAGATGTCTATAGGTAATTTCGAAACGACACATTAACACTATGAAATTAATAGATTAAAATTAACAAATTTTCATTACGAATGCAATAAATGGCTTATGTCAAATACAAATAACCCACTTTCAAAAAGACTCATTTAAGTATAGTAAGTTCAAGTTTTATATGAAACTGTATAGAACTAGGTTTTTTTTTTTTTTTATTTTAAACTTGGTTTTCTGAGCATGAAGATCAAGTCTATTTAATTTATGGAGGGACTATGCATGATAGGATCGGTTGAGAGAAAAAGAGGTTCTAGTGTTAAATTGCTAAAATTATACTACTCATACCCAACTCGACTTACTCTCAATATTAAGTATATCAAATAATGCAATCAAGGCCGATGAGATGGCTGAGAGTTCGAGACGAGAGGATAGTCGGCGTAAGTCTGAACAGTTTGTACTAAAAAAAAAAAACCGATGAGATTTACCGTATTGCTGCCTCCATTGATCCAGAAATGGAAGGAGAATAGCTCCACAATTGTGGGAAACGGGTGGTCCACCGGTTGCGGCATTGGCTGCTGCCTTTCTGGCCTTCTTGATTTCCAAGATATTCCCCAGCAGAAGAGTCGGCGGTGGGCCACTCAAACCCTGTTTCCTCAGCTCCGATATAAGCTTCCGCGGCTGCGCCACCAGTGCGTTATACAGACGCGCCACCAATCCCAATACACCAACCAAAGCAAGGGACATGAACACCTTAAACAGAATGTGGACGTCCATGGTCAGTGCTCTATGACCTCTACTTTTCTAAGACACTAAGTTTTTCTGTTGGGACTTGGCTTTTTGATTCTCCCAGCTGTTTATAACTTTATATAGTGAATGTTGCAGGATCATTGCGTCAGTCTAACCATTATTTTATTTTCTATGTTGGACCCGTGGGCAATATTTTACTTTCTATGTAGGACCAGTGGGCAAGAACTCAAAATTTTTTCAATCGATACTTGAGTTCGAGTCTCCACTGCTATGATAACTCGTTGAGACTAAAATTATTCTTCAACGCCCAAAACACGCAATGAAACATTAGCTTCGGCCCCGACATAGACGAGGTGAGATATCTTGTAGATAATTATGTGGTACTGAGGGTTAATGCTCCCTGGCGAATATGTGAAGTAACCTATCTGCATATCTATTTTTCTGTATCAAAAAAAGAAAAAAAAAAATATAATAGTGAGTGTGTAGTTCAAACAACTAAGAAACCTAGGGGCATGTTTCGATGGTAAAGGTTGGATTGGGTTGAATTCAATTTGATTAATGTTATTTGGATCTAAAACTTTAACCTCATTTATTGACGTGATTCGCTAAGACAACAAATAAGATCAAATTTTCAAGTCAAAATAACATTACTCATTGGATTTTGAAGCTAATTTTATCCAAATTAATACAATGATATTCGGTTAAAGGAGGATAATATCTTGGGAAAATTACCAATAAGTATTACTTTTCTCCCACAAACATCCATTAAGTCCTATCATTTTTGTTTTATATCAATGAAGTCCTAATCTTGATATTTTATCTCAATTAAGTCCTAATTTTATTATATTCCAATTTTGTCCTTAACTTTTAGTTACCAAAACTCTTTCATTCTTCTTATTGTGTATCAACTGTTATTTAATTCAATTTAATATTTTTTTGGGAGTGGATCAATTATCATCTATTTTTATATGAGTTAATTTACTAATTTTTTTCTATAAAAAGCGTTGAGTTTTTATTGAAGCTACAAACATATGGATGCTCAATTTTTGTTGAAGTATTAGTATTCACTTCAATTGCAATTCTAAAATCACAAAATACAAGAATTTTTATCGTGAAACTCTTGTTCATCGAGAATACACAGGGTCTTGTTGCATCTCATAATCACAATTCTAAAAATTTTTAGTAATTAGATTTTTCATAAAATTATCAAGTAGGCAATACATAATTTAAAACACAAGAAGTTGAGATATGTATGAATAAAAGACGACTAATATTATTGATGTCAATATTTGTCAAGCAATGGATAAAATTGAAGCAAAATATAGTCTTTATGAAATTTAGAACTTCATTCAGATAAAATATCAAGATTAGGATTTCATTGATATAAAATAAAAATGATAGGATTTAATGAATATTTATAAAAAAAATAAAATAATATTTATTTATAATTTTTCCTAATATCTTTATATTTCATCCACATGTGAGTATTCATTAAATGTGATAGATGTGTGGACGTCCATGGTCAGTGCTCTATGACTATGACCTCTATTTTTCTATCTCTAACTCTGATACACTAAGT
Organism: Ilex aquifolium; assembly: GCA_951799425.1. Lineage (NCBI taxonomy): Eukaryota > Viridiplantae > Streptophyta > Magnoliopsida > Aquifoliales > Aquifoliaceae > Ilex > Ilex aquifolium. The sequence continues at coordinate 5,888,083 of OX637394.1, forward strand.
TTTTCTGTTGGGACTTGGGCTTTTATGACTTTATATAGTGAATGTTGAAGGATCATTGCGTGGGTCTAACCATTATTTTACTTTCTATGCTGGACGAGTAGGTTGGACGAGTGGATAACAACTCGGATTTCATCCAACAACTCGGATTTCATCCACATGTGAGTATTAATTAAATGTAATGTGGTAGATGTGTGGACCATAAACGAAGGATTCAGATGTGTGAACCATAAAAGAAAGAATTTTAAAAGAAGGCCGTCCTTTTATGGTTCACACATCTAAATCCTTCTTTTGTGGTCCACACATGTATCACATTTAATAAATGGATAATATTATTTAAATTTAAAAATTTGACATAATTTAAAATTTTAATAATATGATTTTATTGGAAGGCTCACAGTCAATCCAAAAGTCATAGTAAATTAGATCTCAATAGCATTGCTCACCCGTAAAGTCGGACACGGCTAACTTGTTTATTTATTTTCATTGACACTAATCCGATAATAACATGTTATCAACATGAACATGGACCGATAATTTTTTATTTAAATTGACCTATTCTATGGGTTTAAATAGTATATAAAAAGAAAAAGGTCAGTTTCATTGATACCTCATAGATTTAAGTCATATTTCACTGACATCTTCTCTAGTTTTTGAAATATCACTGTATATCCTTGTGAATTTTTGTTTACTAATAGAATACATAATTTTATTAAATTACCCTTACTAAAACTTCTATTGTATGGCCAAGGGTAAATTTGGTAATTTATAAGAGAATAAACTATTACATCACACTATGAATAGTTTATGAAACGTGTATGTAAATTACATGAGTGTACAATAATATTTAAAAAATTAGAGAATGTGTCAATAAAATATAACTTAAATCTAGCGGGTGTCGGTCAAATTTACATAAAATAAAAATATAACAGCAATTAAGGCCGACAATGTCCTTACTTTATGGGACCCGACTACACCCATGTGTAGTGTAGTGAGTGAGTTGGGGACCAATTAAGGACGACAATGTCCTTACCCTATGTGACTACACCCCTGTGTTGGACAGTGAGTTGGGGACCAATTCAGGACGACAATGACTTGAATATGGTACAGTCAAAAAAAATTTAGTATGTACCTTCAAAATTTATTACTATAAAAAAAAAATTTATAATTTTTGTGGGTCATTTTATAATCAAAATATTTATTATTTTTGTGGTTAATTTATCACTTTTGTGGTATTTTTACCACTGTTGTGGATATTTTTACTACATTTGTGATAACCATTTTTATCACGTTTCTTAAGTACAAAAAAATTATCATTTTTGTGGGTGATTTACTATATTTGTGGTTATTTTTATAACATTTATAAATTTTTTACCACTATTGTGATAAATATTTTTACTATTTTTTTAAATACCACAATAATAGTATAATTACTCACAAATATGATAAAAAAAATACCACAATAGTGGTAAATCTCTGTACCGTACCGCAATTTTGAATTTCGGTGACTACACCCATGTGGTCACATAAGGTACTACACCAGGCCCCAACCCAACCTACTGCCTACTGCCCAGACCAACCAAACTCCCAACTAACGGCACCACCAACCAAACTCCATCTTCTTTCTATCAAAGTCCCACATCCCACCAACAACCCAAAAGATCATAACCCACCGCCCACTGCTACAACCTAAAAATCCTAACCCATAAGCCACTACCACCATCTCATCATAACTATACATAGAAACACCCAATTGCCACCACCAATCTAAAAAGGAAAATGTTATTTGATCTTATTTAATGATCTTTTTTAGAGATTTAATGATGTACAATCATTAGATTAATTATGAGTTGTATCTAACATTAGAATTTACAACTAATCTAATAGTTATATTGAAACCACATTACTAGGTTCTCAAATAAAGTCTATGTAGCATTACTCATCCAAAAATTCCAACCCACCACCCTCCAATTTCGCTGCCCCCAAAACTCATATCCGTAGATAACAACCCACTAAACTTCTCTTACCCGTTACTCACACAACATCAAACCCACCCACCAAAAACATTCCCTCTTGCATAAGCAATGGAATCAACGTCATCCAAGAACACCACTCCCACACCAGCAACCACCAGTAATCATCACTCTACAACCTTAACCCACCAAATTAACACCATCACAAATCGATAAGCAAAGCCAAGAGAGGAGAGTTGGGATGTTCATGTTTGTATGAGTGTTGTGTTATGTGCGTATGAGATAAATATTCATAAGGTTTGGTATGATATTTGTGTTTTTGTCAAATTGGTTGTCTGGTTTTTGTTAAAAGGTTATAATGGTTATTTTATAATTTTTCTTAGATCCGTTAGTTGACCGCTACTGATAGGGGTAACAATATTATTTTTCATACCCGAGGGGTATATTTGATTTAGTGACAAACCTTAAGGATTCAAGTGTAATTCTCCCTTTTAAATTTCAGTTCCCTACCTCTTACTTTTTCCAACGGTTTCCGAGAAAATTGTCATACATTCTCATTTCCCACATAATATCCACGAGGAAAAATGTTATACTTACCAAATTTTTTTATCAAATTTTTCATCTCAACTGATGTGGTACAATCTTCGTTATTGAATATTAATGAGACCTACTTATCTGATGGTGAAAAATTGTGCCATATTATTTGGAATGAAAATTTCTTATTTTTGTTATCATGTCTCGTCTCTTTCTCTCCTTCTCAACACAATAAAGTATCGAGGTTTCAATCCATGGGATAAACATGACTTTTTGATCTTACCGGTGAAACTTAACACAAAAAGTGGGGCAAAATTCATGGGCAATCAAAGCCCTATTATTTTGGGTTTCTAATCAACCAATAATCTGCCTAAATTTGGATGGACTAGCTAGGGTTTCGAGGACTTCATACGCAGTTCATCAGATAAGAGTTGATTTGTCTGATACTGTTGGACTTGAGTAATTGATTTGTAGAAATCAACTAATAGTGTTTTCTCTTAGTTAAATTTCGTTAAAGTTTAGTTAATATTATGTTCTAATTTTTTGTTGTAATAGGATCGGATCGGACTAGATTGTCGGATCGGATGTCCAATTGTAAAAAAATCGGATGTGGGCACCAATTTTTGAATCCGACGGATATACGGATCAGATTTTCTTAACGGATTCGGATTCAGAATACTATAGATCCGATCCGTTGACAGACCTAATATCAGCAATGCTGACGTGGTATCACTAATCAATAATAAAATACCAAGTGGATAAGGTGAACCCCACTTGGATAGTTATTTAATTACATAGAGTAAGAGTGGGTAGTTATTTGCTTACATAGAAGGTTGATTATTAATTTTAGTGGGGCTCATTTTTGCTTATTTGTTTTGATATTATTGGTAAGTGAAACCACGTCAGCATTGCCACGTAATATCACTGTTGTAATGAATATTTTCTCCTATTCCTCCGACTTGGCCTTTAATTTGGGGACGGTGACAGTGCAAAGAGTGTGGGTAGTTGGTCGTGTTAATAAAAGTGTCACAGTAGATCTTGTTCGGGTTATGCTTGTTATTGTTGTGGCGGGTTCGTATTTGATTTTTCGACATGATTATTTAATAGGTCATGTTCAAGTTAAGGGTTGTTCGATACAAATCCGAAATGATACGACCTAAACTCAACACGACACGACTTGATTGTCATCCCTATACGAAACCATAAAAACTATAGTAGAGGGGCTTCGTTGTAAAATTACCTATAAAACTTGTTGGTTGAAAATTGGTTCAATTTATCCCTCATGCTCCAGGAGTTAAAAATAGAGTAATGCTACTTGAATTTAAAATGTTGACTTAATTTGTTAACTTAATCAATCATTATAATTGATTTAATTGTGGGTTTCAATATTTATTAAGATCTACTATCTATTTAATAGTTGTGATTGATCAAATCAACAAATCATGTCAACATTTTAAATTCAAATAACATTTCTCTTAAAGATATCCACTCTAGAAGGGATGAATTGTCTAGTTCCTACTGTCCAATTTTTTCAAACGCAACATTTATCAAATCCAATTTTTTGGATGCAAATGAAAGATAGGTGGGCTCCAAGGACATTTTTAGCTAATCCCCCTCTCTAATCCTCTAAAATCCCGTGAAACTAGAAGAATAAACTTGAATCATTCAACTCTCCTTATTTATGGTTCATTCAAAAAAAAAAATCTCTTTATTTATGGAAGATTGAAATTAAATTGACAGATGACCAACAAAATAAAATAAAATTGACATAATTACTGGTAAACTATTCCCATGTACATCTCATATATATAATTAGCTTACCAAAGCCAATGGATTTATTCGAATGGTTGAGGAGTAGGGACGACAGTAGACTGAGAAAAAATGGATATTCGTTCAAATTCGTCCCGTTTAAACTGGAGATGGATCATACGTATTGGACGGTAGACATATACGAGGAATACCCGTATAAACTCATACGGGGATGGAGGTAGGGATGGACTAACATTTACCCCCTCCTTGCCCCCTCCCCTCCCCTCCCCCGCTAAACCTGTTGGTTTTTATATTATTTTTCCATCGTTCATAGAAACTCTTCATGCTTTATGTTTACTCTGTTTTTTTTTTTTTTTTTTTTGAGTGAAGTTTATCAAACTAGAATATGTTGAAACGTGCCTTGGTTGTGATATATAGAGTTAAATCTTTTAATTATGTTATGATATTCTATAATTATATTGGATTATTTAGAATTTTGGATTATTATGTTGGGCTTGGGTGGGGACGGGAGTGAAGGCAGGGGCGGGATGGGGGGCAAGAATTAGAATTTACCTGTGGACGGGGATGAGAATAAAAACTAGCTCCATTAACGAGGATGGACTGGAGATGAACAGAGTATTTTTAAGCAGGTATGGGAATGAAGACTATTCCCCCCACCCCTGCCCCAGTCCACTACCATCCCTATTGAGGAGTTGTCCTACCCAAGAATGACATGGGTCGAGTTTTACCATTATCAGATTTGCTACCTCACAAACAATTAACATACCAAAACACCCTTAAAAATATCATGAGATAACAAACAATTTTTTCTGCAGTTTAAAAAGTTGATGTTTAAGCCTCTTCTTTTTTTGGACAGTAAGATTAGTTTTACGTATTTGGATATTTTATTTATAGGGGATAGGAACTTATATCTTCAAAAATTTTCAAATTTAGATGTCTTGTGTTACACTAAGTGGCGGAGTCACATGGGACCAGAGTGGGCACTCCCCCACCCCCTCCTCCAATTTGGACCATCTTGGATGATGGCTCATAAAATTATTTAATACATTATATTTGATGGGCCAAGCCCAAGGGCCCAACTTATGTTATAAGTCCAAGGGCCCGACTCCAGGAGATCCAGCAAATCCAACCCAATATGATCAACCCGGTCAAGCTCATCAAGCTCAAGGAGCTAAATTAGCAGGAGCACACAAGGTCATCCAAGGACCCCTGGCGTCCAGACCATCCCAGGCGCCCATGCCATCACGTCAGGCGCCCAGACACTCTCAGGCGCCCAGGTCTCCTCTTCAGGCGGCTTGCCCTCCTCCTCAGGCGCCTAGGTCTCCTCCTCAGGCGCCCAGCCCTCCTCCTCGCCACCCTAGAGTAAGGGTCATCCTAGGAGCCTCACCTTCACCACCTTGAAAACAGTCAACCTTCACCTCATCATTTGACCGAGTCTCATGGAGAGCACCGCAACTGTCTTGCCCGTTGAGAAGAAGTCGCCAGCTCCACTACAATAGCTATTTAGTTACTATTAAGTCGCCCCAATCTGTGAGGGAACACTTGGGGGGCAAGACACTTGGTTGAGCATACCTCTCTCCTCTCACTCTCAGCTTGTAACTCTCTGCTCCTTGCACACTTGAGTTAATAAAAGACCCGACGACCCTAGCCATTCAGAAGTGGACGTAAATCACATTAACCGAACCACTATAATTCTTGTCTTATCTCTACTTTAATTACTGCATTTACTACTCACACTTGACAGGTGGTGTGCAAAGCCAATTTGTGCATCATCAATATTTGCCCCTCTTAAATTTTTGAAAATTTCAAATATAGTTCTACTCTTTTTTTTCCAATAAATTAAACTCTGTAAAATAAATGTTTTATTTTTGGATTGAGTAAATCCGATGTAATTATCATGATCTATTTGTATACCGACCAAAAAGTAATACTTCTCTTTATATAACACAATGGTCGCTACTTTTTAAGAATAATTTTTAGTTGTTATTTATCATTTTTTTGGAAATAATAGTCTATAATTACCTAATAAAACACGATTTGATACAAAAAAATAAAATGTGGTAAGTTAAAAATAATTTAAGCATTTCGAATATGCAATTTTTCTAGAAGATCGATAATGGTCTCAACTAGGTTTCGCAACTAAATACAAAATGATTTTATTACAGACTTGTGATTGTGCGAATTGATAGGACATTAGTGAGAAATTAATTTATATTTAATTAATATATAAAATTTTAGAGATTTTAAAGAACGTTGTATTTTTTGAAATATATAATTGCGTTTAAATGTACTAAAAAAAATATTTTGTGTATTTTTTTAAAATTTTTTATTTCGACTAAATAAAAATTAAATTTACTATTTTGACTAAATAAAAATTAAATTTACTATTTCATAGTAACTTTGTCTTGAGTCTTAATTTTTTGTCATTCTTGAACTTAATTATTTTGTATTAACTAGTGAATTATTTTTAGTTATATTATATATATATATATATATATATATATATATATATATATATATTCCTAACTCCGCCCTTGGTTACACCACTACTGTGTTTGGTACATGGAAATGCTTTTACATGAAAATCGAATGAAGGTGGGAATGAAATTAAATAGGAATTGAATGAAATGGAACATAATGTACATTACCTTTTCAATATTTCATAACAACTGCGATTAAGTGTTAGAATAAAATTTAAAATCTACTTAAATATTTGGATAATTCCTAGACTCAAATTTGACTTAACTCGGACTTGGACCCATGACCTAAACCTAGACTCAAACTCGATCTTTAGACCCTATAATCAGACCTAAATCCCATCCCAAACTTGGACCCAGACCTAGACCCGAACCTAGAATCAGACCTAAACCCTAACCCTAACTCGAATCCTGACCCCGGACTTAAACCCGAACCCAGACCCTGATCGGAGCCCTGTCTCGAGACCCAAACCTAAACCTCGAACCTTGACTCCAGACTTAGACACGGGCCAAACCCTGGACCTGGACCCAGACCCCACCACGAACCCTAAGCTCAACCCGACTTAAACTCAAAAACCTGACCTTGACCCCGAACCTGGACCTAATCTCGAGTGGAGGCTGTGTGGTGGCGATAGTACATTTACCCACTAATCACATATGCATTGATTACATGGGTTTATATATGGCCATTTGGACTCGAATTTCTAAAGTATCTTGTCCTTTTGTTCGACCATACAGTTTTCATTAAACTTTGTGAGAGCAAATAATTGTGCACGGTACTAATTGTCTTCATCACTTGCATAAACATTCAAAACACTTGGTCTAAGTCGACCATGAGAAACAGATACTTTGGAGTCAAGGTCCAAATGGACTGCTAAATTTACCTGGTGGCCTTGAACTAGAAAAAAAAATAGGGTTAACAATATTTTTGATCCTTAAAATATGTATATTTTGTCAATTTAGTTCTTATTTTATCAATTTTATTAATTTGGTCTTTAAAATATTCAATCCGTGTCATTTTTTTGACAGTATCACGTACTTAACACGTAATCATTCTGTCAAAAATTTAATAGTCCGCTTATGTAAAGACGAAAATGACACGAATTGAATACTTTAGAGATCAAATATATAAAATTGTTAAGCAAGAACTAAACATACAAAAAATATATATTTTATGAATCAAAAGTATTATTAAAGGAAATAATATGATGGAACTGCGTGTTGGACCATGTACTATCAGTCTTATATCATGACCACAAAACTTTGAATTTCTAAGGCCATCCAGAGGGATTCCATTATCTTCAATTATCATATGAATGTCATACTGATCAAAAACTTTCGGGGTCAAAAGTGGCTGCATTTAAATAGTTAATCTTGATGGGTCGTACTTTGACTAAGTGGGGTTGGCCACTATGCATTTGTATTTGGTTCAATTAAATATTAATAACGAACACTTGATATTCGTGGAAAGACTCCGCTCAGGTTAAAGTGCCATAGCAGGTGATTGAGATGGGAATTGACAAAAGACCCATAAAATAAAACAAGAGATGACAAGTATACAATCTTCAACTTGAAAAATATGAAGTTGAAGATTTTGGAATTCAAAGTTGCTATTATACGGTTATTTTTTTTTTTACTTAAGCAACTCAAGTTTTTGTTTTCAATAATATGCGATTTTATAACTCAAAGTGATAAGAGTGTCCACAAGTATTGTACATGTTTGAATCATCGCAACAACGAGGAGAGCCTGTATCAACCTGTTATTGAATCCTTGCAGTATTGGATGTTTGAATCACTTAATTTTTTTCAAATTTCATTATGTATGTCAACATATGTATCTATGTTATTTGAAGTTGTAAGACATGAAATGTACTTGAATTGAAAGATTTAGGTTAAAGTTGAGTTCTGTAAACTCAATGTGAGGGGTTTTCCATATTTGCATACAATAATGTGCCTACTGTTCAGAAGAAGAGGAGGATGGATTGCTAAGAGAATTGTGATAGATCAAATGTATGCCAAACTAGACTTGGTAATATGGGTGCAACTTGGGCGAGTCAACCCAAACGTAACAAATAACATTTGTTCGCCAGTAGATTAAAAGGACAACTTTCCTTGTGTAACTGGAACTGGAACGTTAACCAAGTCTCTTCAATGCAAACATGGAAACCAGAACATATATATCTTACTTTGTACATCATTCAGCTTGGTTCTTTTATTTATCATGTAACAAAGTATTGCGCTCAAGGCAAAGCTCACAGCTTCTTCACTAAAAGGTTCACTCCCTGTGCAGGTTCTATGACCAAATGTAGAGCTGGTGAGTGCACATATTTTGGAGAGAGAGAAAAAGAGAAGTTGGACAAAATGAGAGAGATCAGTATCTTTAGCTCAACTAAAGCCAAGTTCTGCCCAAGACACACCCTTGGTCCGACCCCAAATGGCATGTACAAATGTGGAAGTTTGCATGCACCAGTGATCCCATTTGCAAATCTCTCTGGGTTAAACTTGTAGGAATCAGGTCCCCAAATTTCAGGGTCGGTGTGCAGTGTTGTCACCAAGGTCCAGAGATTCACACCCTTGGGGACATGAATGCCCCCGAATTTCATGTCCTTCAAGGCCTCCCTTGACACCACAGCTACAGGAGGATAAAGGCGCAATGACTCATTAATCGCCATTGTTAGCTGCAAATCATCAATTCAAATATACGGTTAGTAAGAAGGACTTATACATGTGCATTTTTGCAAGGGAAACCAGTTTCCAGTGTGTGAAAAAAACTTGGGCATAACAATTATCATTATTAACCACGTCATAAACCCGATATGAAATTAGGGAATTTGGGGTTTCAAGGTCTCGATAGGAGTTCAAAAATGTCATATGACCTGTTTATAAACATAAACAGGTCACTGTCAAATAATAATAATAATCTGGAAAATAGTCTAGATCATAAATTAATGGTTCACGGATTGTGCATGTCAACCCAAACATGACACCATCGATAAATAGGGTGGGTTAATAGATATCTGACATAAATGATTCAATAGGCTAAATTCGTACTTGACTAACACTCGACACAAACTCGAAATATTATCACCCAAATCCAAACATGACACGACTTTATTAACACCTCTAATAACATTCTTAGTTAAATTTCTATTTTGCATATGATTGTCCATTTGTCCTATAATATATGCAAGTGTGATGCTAATAAATACAGTACTAAGAATACCTGTTTCATCTTACGAATCATATCAGTATTTGGAATTTGACCCCTACAAACTTCAATCACCTCGGCACGAATGCGATCTTGCCAATCTGGGTTTGAAGCCAATAGCATAAGCAACCATGTGGCTGAAACTGCAGTGGTCTCATACCCAGCCAAATAGATGTTTTTGCAATTATCAACAATGAATCGGTCAAGTGCGTCTTGGCTCAGATCACTATTTTTGGCACCTTCAAGAATCATTTGCAATAAGTCTCTCTCATAACCAGCTTCATTCCTCTCCTTCACTACCTTCAACACCAGTGTATGAATCTCCTTCTCCAATGCCCATGCTTCCGTATTTCTCTTAGTTGGAAGATGCCTGAACGAATTAATAAGTTAGTATACTTCCCTGGTGACCAATATGACCATATCTCACATCGCCCAGTAAAGTATGTATGACCATGAAAGAATCTGGAGATATATGTTGTCTATCTTATGTGTGATTGACATAATCAAGTCATCATTATATTTGAACTTGTAAGAAAAGGATACCTCATGCCGGGAATACCAGTAGCCAAAACTTTCTTGGATTCAGCTTCTTGGAGAGTTCTGAGCCTCTGAAAAATCTCCTCTCCTTTAGAGTAATTACTTCCAAAACAAGCTCTTGAAATCACATCTCCAGAAAAGCTTCTCATGTGCTGGTCGATTTTTATGTCCGCCATTCCACCCTCTGCCTCAATCATACGGTTCCATGTGTCTAGCAACGTAATCGTAGAGTCTGTTATTATGTTTGTCATTCCCTACAAGTGGTGCATATGATACTTGAAGTAAATATTCTGCATAATAAAGTTGGAAGGCTGGAACCCATTATTGGTGTCCTACAATATATACTTATAGTCGCGATCATGTTGTGTATTATACCTTAACCTTCTCCATGTATAGTTCGGGCGCAATTATTTTCCTTTGATGAGCCCAATAAGCCCCATTGGAGGTTATAATGCCATCGCCAAGCAAAGAACCGAGCTCTTTGGCTTGATATGATGGCTTCCCCAAGTCCAAGGATGTGCAGGTGGTTATCTCTCTCACCATGTCAGGTTGGGTCACAAGCACTATCTGTGAGTTACCAAGAGAAAACAAGAACACTTCACCTGTACAATGCATACATCACGTAGGTGAAGGAAAATAAGAAATTATGTAATACTGGGCATAGGAATTAGGAAATTAAACTATGGAAGAAAGAAAATTTGAAGCTGGGATTGGACTCGAATCCCACAGTCATAATTACTTAGAAATTATAGACTTTGATAAGACCATGTTCAAAGATGTCTACTAGTAATTTCGAGATGACAAATTAACACGATATGAAATTAATAGATTAAAATTAACAAATTTCAAATACAAATACAAAAAATGGAATTAGTGGCCTATGTCAAATACAAATAACTCACTTTCAAAAAGACTTATTTTAAGTGTCGTAAGTTCAAGTTTTGTATGAAACTTTATAGAATTAGGTGTTTTTTTTTTTTTTTTGTTTTAACTTAGTTTTCTCAGCATGAAGATCACGTCTATTTAATTTATGGAGGGACTATGCGTGATAAGATTGGTTAAGAGAAAAAGAGATTGTAGTGTTTGATTGCTATGATTATACTACCCATACACAACTGGCGATCAAGGCCGATGAGATGCATGTACCGTATTGCTGCCTCCATTGATCGAGAAATGGTAGGAGAATAGCTCCACAATTGTGGGAAACGGGTGGTCCACTGGTTGCAGCATTGGCTGCTGCCTTTCTGGCCTTCTTGATCTCCAAGATATTCCCCAACAGAAGAGTCGGCGGTGGCCCACTCAAACCCTGTTTCCTCAGCTCCGATCGAAGCTTCCGCGGCTGCGCCACCAGGGCGTTATACAGACGCGCCACCAATCCCAATACACCAACGAAAGAAAGGGATATGAACACCTTAAACAGGACCCCCATGGTATTTTTCTCTCTTTTTAAGTTTTTCGGTTGGGACTTGGCGTTTTGATTCTACAAACAGTTTATATATATATTGAATGTTGCAGCATCATTGCGTCAGTCTAACCATTATTTTACTTTTTAGGCATGTCCATCGTCGTAAGCTAAGGAGATTTAATTTCAATTTTCTATAAATAAAGATTTTTCTTTTCTAAATCTCTTTATTTATGGAAGATTAAATTGGCAAGATTTACTGGTAAACTATTCCAGTTAGGGGTGTAACTTGGGTCAGCTAACCCAAATTCAACCTGAGAAAAATAAGGTTTTGATTGAGGTTTTAAAAATTGGGTTCGGCCTGGACAGAAAAACACAAATCCGAATTGAATTCGAGTAGTACCCGAGTTGAGGCCTCGGGTTATCGAGTTCAACCCGATTTCTAATTCGGGCTCAATCCGAATATTAAATCGAGTTCAACCCGAATATTAAATTAAGCTCGACCCGAATTATAAATCGGACTCAACCCGAACATATTTAAAAATAAATATATCTATATAATAAAGTAGCTTACAATTTAAATCTCAAAAGATAAACAAAATGACTTTTGCTTTTCGCGGTTGAGATCGCTTTAAATTTTACTCTAAAGTTAATCTAACGGCTAATATTAACACCCTAAATTTAATAGGACAAATAGACCCTTAAGGGTGTGTTTGGAGTGATTTTTTAAAAATACTTCTGCAAATTATTTTTTATAAGTATTTAAAAAAAAAAATAGTGTTTAAAACCGCCTCCCCACTATCTCTACCGCCGCCGCCGCCACCGCCACCACTGCCACTGTTGCCGCCACCGCCACCGCCACCGCCATCGTCATCGTCATTGCCATCGCCGCCACCACCACCATCGCCGCCACCACAACCACCACCATCGTCGCCATCGCCATCGCCATCGCCATCGCCACCACCACCACCACCATCGCCACCACCACCACCACCACCGCCGCCGCCACCAACACCACTGCCACCGTCACCACTACCACCGCCGTCGCCGCCACCACCACCGCCACCGCCACCACCATTGTCGTCGTCGTCGCCGCCGCCGCCGCCGCAACCACCTTCGCCACCACCACCACCACCACCACCGTCGCCGCCATCGCCATCGTTGTCACCACCACCACCATCGCCACCACCGCCACCACCGCCACCACTACCGCCTCCACCAACACCACTGCCACCACCACCACCACCACCACCACCACCACTGCCGCCGTCGTCGCCACCACCACCATCACCACCACAGTCATTGTCACCCACCACAATCGATGCTTAAATTCATTTATCTCTCCTCTATGTTTGTGATTTGATTTTGGATATGAATACAAATATGTTTATTGGTTATCATTTTTTATTACTCTGTGCCTTCAGGCACAGGCAATAACTAGTAAATCAATATAACAATATATCTTACAAGTTAAAACATTAGGGTTCAGTCTTATATTAAATATTTGTCTATTATATCTTTATATTAAACATTGATTTTTATGTTTTAAATACTATGATTTTTATGTTAAACATTTGATTGAAGTTGTTAACTGTTACTTTAATAAGCTGATTTCAAGTTTGCATGAACCCAACCCAAATTATGTCTTTTTTTTTCTTTTTTGGGGGAGGATTTTATATTCCACGAGAGGACGTTAGATAACATGTGCACAAAATCATATAAAAATACTCAATCGATTCACCATGAGTGTAACAACAAACTATTCACGACTCTCTAAATCATATATATATATATATATATATATATATATATATATATTTTATTTTTATTTTTTTTTGGTCCATACATTTCTACATACAAGGATGGAGCCAAAAAATTTGCTCAGGATAGACACTTTAATTACGCATTCTAGTTTTTTTTTTTTTTCCTAATCAATCACGTTATATAATATATTTATATTTATTATATCACATTTGATACATGAAATTCATTTAACATAAAAAATGCCAAAAAAATAATGTATATTATATATGTACAAAAAATGACTAATTATCACCATCGTAAAAAATGGAATTAATTGTCATTTTTGTAATTAAAAAATATCAGTTATTCACTAACAATCCATTAAATTTATTCAATAAATGATATTCTAAACACACTAAGATATTAGCATAGTAAAACTACTAAACTAAAATTTAAGAGTTAAACATAGTAAACAAATTTAAAATCGATTGACACATAGGAAATACTATAATCAATACTCGAATAAAAATATAGACGATTTCTCGTAGAAAAAAAAAAGTTAAATGAAGGTCAATTGCAAGAACTTTCACTTGTAAAAATTCATAAATAATAAAATTAAGGTCATCTGGAGAAAGTTTAAATAAAATAAAAAATTGTCTCATTGTTCTATTTGCCTTTACAATACTGCTTAATATTATCTATATGACTCAATTATTGTAGAAAAATTTAAAACTTTGTATCATACCCAAAAAAAAACTAAGAATATATGATACACCATGATTAATTGACAACTCAATCGATTAAAAAATTGGATCGATACCAAATTTTAATAATTTGGGATCCATCCCAAGTTTTGGGGATCTATTCTAACTCAATTTCATTGAGTCGCAACTCGATCTATTTTAGTCGCAATTTAACGTGATTAAGTTATAATTTTTTGTACGATATTCAGATTTCAACAATATAGGCTAGAATTTTTTTTGTTTTAAGTGGGTTTGATTTTTTAATTATTGTGTAGATGATGGTGGGCCTAATATTTTTGTCTTTAATTTTAAATGGGCATAAATAATATATTTTATAAATATATAATATATATACCTAGGTAAAAAAACAAAAAAACAAAATTTGACCGGGGCAATTGCCCACCCTCGACCATGCATATCTCCACCCTTGTCTGCATATGCGCTTTGTGGCTCCTTTTTGGACTAAGTATTAGTTTAAGGGGTGAGGCAACATAATTCTCTAAGTATAAATATATACTTTTTTATTAATATTTTTATGTCAACTACTTAAGACAGAAAACACACGAAGGGTGTAGTTAGCTGTCCATACCCCATGACGCATGTTCAACTGTCATCCCCAGCCTCCAGGGGATATCAACTACCCCAAACCCCAAACCCCATACCCCATACCCCATACCAGGTGTTACACATCAACTGACCAAAAAAAGGTGGGAAATAAAAAACGTTTGGACGGTTCTTAGTCATAAAAAAAGACCAATTTTTCATATTTCAAAAAAATAAATAAATTTTGTGAGCATATTACAACACGTATAGTAAAGGATTACATGACATATCAAGAGTGTCAAAAACGACTTATCTAACGGCTACCAAATAACAATTCACTATTATTAGAGCATCTCTAACAGGCAACGACATGCTGATTGGACAAAAAGAAAATTGACATATCTCAATTGATTTTTCAGATTTTTTTAATTCAATATTTTATAGAATTGTTGAGTGTTTAATACAATAATAAATTTAAAGATAATATATTTAAAAATAAAGATGTAGTAAAATAAATTATATTGACATATCGGCTGAAGTACACTGAGGTAAAAGTATCAAATACTATATGTCAAATTATCCCATAAGTCCTCAAATTTAAATTTTGCATCTTAATTTTGACATCATTTAAAGACGCTCCTTTTATTTAGTAAGATAATGCTAGAAAATAAAAGAAAGAGAAAATTTTAAAATTTTACATGCGTTTGTTTAGCATAAAATAAAAAATGATAGAAAAAATAATTTTATCTTATGTTTAGATTTTCTCACATTTAACTAATTTTTTTTTTTTGCAAAAAATACAAGGAAAAGAAAGAAAGTTGTGTTCAATAACCTAACTTCTCATTTTACCCCTTATTTTTCTTAAAATATTCAATTAGTTATTAATTTTAAAAAAATGTGTACAAATTAGGCTAATCATATAATTTGGTCTAGAGATTAAGGTTCGAGTCGATCTTTGTTCGTGAATTAGGTTAGGAGTCAATTTTTTTAAAAATTTGAATAATAAAAAATATTTTTTTCTTCCTTAGACCGAGTTAAAATAATTAAGGATAATTTAGATCATTAGAAAAAATTTCTTATAACTTTCATTTTTTTAAAACAATGGAATGAGATTATTTTAAAATTTTCTTAGAAATTTTTCATGTTAACCAAATACATGCATGAAAATATATTTTCTTTCACTTTCTTTTCTTTCACTTCATTTTCTATCTCTTTCACTTTCTATTATCTTTTTCTTGCTAACCAAACGCACCTCCTAATTAATAAATCATAATTTCTATATTGTTTGATCAGGACGCACCCTGGTCAATATATTACATTTTTAGAATCCATAAGATTGGTCAACATCACCCCCCCCCCCCCCCAAAAAAAAAAAAAAAACAAAAGAACAAAAAAAAAAAAAAACCATTGTTGAACCTGCTATGGCTGAAGTCACACAAATGCCCTGCGGATGTTGAATGTCCTTTTCTTATAGAAAATCAATATTATTGTGACGTATTTTGCAGAAAAAAATAATTTTGGCTGAATAAGTCTTTATAGTTTAGTTGGTGGAGAGTTACACTTCAAGTAGCTGAAAGTTGGTCCAGTAGTTTCTGTTGTCTAACTGATTTCACAGCCTGCCATTCCTGAACTGAGAAAGGAATGGAATAAGGGCTGACCGATCTAGTATAAGCAAGTCTGTAGTTGGATGGGAGCTATTTGATTGCACGGGATTTTCCTTGACTAACTGACAGCTCAAGAAGGAACCCGGCCCGCCATTCCTGACATTAGGAAGGAATGGGATAAGGGCTGACCGATGTTGTTCCTAACTCATGAACTGTAAATCCAAACGATATAAATTTGAAACTTAACAATTTTTTAGGGTCAAGACATGAATAATTTGTTTCTCATAAATACCCTAATCTCAGTGTGGATAACTTACCTTTGATCAAACTGGAGAAGAAATTAATCGAAGTACGTACATGCTAGTCCGAACACCCCTCAACATTAAAAAAAAAAAAAAAAAAAGAGATAACCATGAGACCTCCTTTTGATTAGACTGGACAAAGTCGTAAAGACGGACTTCCAACATAATTCCAAGTGTTTCTTCATAATGAGATCAACTAGTTAGCTTGCTTTTCGATAACTCATTTTCTGATACTCATATGCAAATTTTAGACACACATACTTATTCGCTAAGCGCTTACATCGATCAAAATCAAGTTATATATGACCATTTGAATTCAAATTCTTAAAGTACGAGATTATTTCCTCTCTCTTTTATTCGACCATGCAAATTTCATTAAACTTTGTGAGCAAATACTTTCATAATATATTTAAAACACATAATCCAAGTTGGACCATTAGAGACACATATATACTTTGGAGTCAAAAGAGACTCATTTTTAAAGATCTAATGGTAATATTTTATCATATTTTAAATTTAGATTTGTCCTCATTTAAATTTGAATTTCTCTTTCTTTAAATTTTAATTTTTTCATTGAAAAGGTCTATACCAAATCAAATTATTCAAATTTGAGTAAGAGTTTGAATTTTCATTGAAGATGATCTTAACTAGGCTGAATTACAGTGATGATGTCAAATAATTAGATAAGGTCACATTTGAGCCATTTATAAGTCGAAAAACGATATTTACACCACCGTTTAGGCATTTCTCTACCGTTGTTGGAGGCGTTTTTATAATTCAAGATTAGTATAGCATCTCCAACTAACATGTCAATTGCTCTTTTAGTATCCACAAGATTGGTCAACATTGGTGAACCTTTATTTACCCAAAAAAAAAAGAAACCTACTATGGCTGAAGTCACACCATGCCCTGTAGATGTTGAATGTCCTTTTCTTGTAGAAAATCAATATTATTGTGACGTATTCCGCAGATTTTTTTTTTTTTTTTGGCTGAACAAGTCTTTATAGTTTAGTTGGTGTACAGTTATAGCTTAATCGGTAAGAGGAATAAGTAATAAATTTACTGAGTTCGAATATTAGTAACCCCTTAATGTTAGACTATAAATAATTTATCCCTAATGAATACCCTAGTTCTAACGTGAATAGTCTGTTTTTGACTGGAGCGGAGAAGAGACTAATCAAAGTGTACAAATACTAATCTAAAAACTCCAGACTATTGAACAAAAAAAAAAGTAAAAGAGATGACCATGAGACCTCCTGTTGATTAGACTAGACTAAGTCACAAAAGACACTTCCAATATAATTATTAGCATTTCTTTAGAATGACATCAACTAGCTAACTAGCTTTAACTTGCTTTTGAATAACTCATTTTCTGTAAGTCATAGTTGAAATGCAAATTTTAGATACACGTACTTATTCACTAAGCGTTTGCATCGATCAAAGTTGGGTTATATATGACTCTTTGAATTCAAATTCTTAAAGTACGAGATTATTTCCTCACTCTTTTATTCGACAGTGCAGTTTTTCATTAAATTTTATGAGCAAATACTTCCGAAATATATTCAAAACACATTAGAGACATATTATATATATACTTTGGAGTCAAGGAATGGTGTAGGGAGATTCAGTCATAGTTTTACTCCATTATATGCGTTAAAAATAACATTTCTTGGACCGTGCACTATCATGCAAGATCTTCAATTATATGAACCTCAGAGTGATCCAAAATTTTCGGGTCAAAAATGGCTGGATTTATATAACTAATCTTGGTAGTTCATACTTGGATTAAGTAAATAGAAAATGAGATATAGGAGAAAACTCTGAATTGATGCCGAACGAGTGGCAAAAATTTTGATATTTTATTTGAACGTGGTCAATCCCGTTCAGTTTTAGGGAATTCTTTAAGATTTTTATTTTATTTTTTAATTTAATTGATAAATTATTTTATTTTTATTTTTTGGTTTAGTTAGAATTTTATTTTATTTGTTTTCTTAATTTATTTAAGATTATAGTTTCCTAATTGTTTTAGAGTTTCTACTACTATTTAAAATCTTGTAATCCTTCAGGCAAATGAGTTTTGGTGAATTAATAATATTGAGAGAGTATTTTCTTCTTTTTTTCAGTTATTCTTGTATTATTAGGAATCAATAGATCAATTGAAACCTTTAGAACTAGTATTTTGTGGAAACAACAAGCCTATAGTAGGATTTTAAACTGGTATTTATGCGTAAATCAGCAGTATAGTTTCATTATCTCATTTCGTTCAATATATTCTTATTTTTACCCAACTTCCCTGCATCATGATTTGGGTTGGCCACCATGAATGTGTATTTGATGTAATGGTAAACTCTTTTGTGTAGTGATAAATTTAATTTGGTGTATATAATTAGTGTAACCATATCGTTATACTAAATAGTGGAACTCTTTAGTTTATATAAACAATTGAATGACAAATTAAGTTGATGTTGTAATTTCGTGTAATTGTTTAGTATAACTGTTTGGTTTATTAGAATACATGAGTAATTGTTTGATATATTATAGGGTAATTGTAATTAATTGGTATAACTTGTTGGTATAATTATGTTGTTGTAATGTTGATATAAGGAGAGAGAAAGAGTAACGGTGAGAAAAAATAAGAGGAGAGAGAATGACAAACAGAAAAAAAAAATAGGAGAGAGAGATAAAAAAATTAAATTAAATCTTTACACATTTGGAAAAAAAATTATCAATGTGTGTGTGTGAGAGAGAGGGAGAAAAAAAAAATAGGGAAGAGAGAGTAAGAGAGTAATGGAGAGAGAGAGAGTAATGGAGTAATAAATGACATTTTATTTTATTTTATTTAAAAAAATGTACTTA
This sequence comes from Ilex aquifolium, assembly GCA_951799425.1. Lineage (NCBI taxonomy): Eukaryota > Viridiplantae > Streptophyta > Magnoliopsida > Aquifoliales > Aquifoliaceae > Ilex > Ilex aquifolium. Next base: position 5,907,772 of record OX637394.1, read on the forward strand.
GAGCCAAAAAATTTTTTTAATGTAATTTAACTCAATTAAGTCTAAATTTTTATACCGACTTCCAAATTTTTCATTTTATAAAAATTTAAGTCCAATAAAAAATTAAAGTTAAATTTAAATTGAATAGTTTAGATCTATTTCTCCGGCTCATGAACCAAAAAAAATCATTAAATAAAAAAGTAACGTTCAAAGTGGATCGGAAGTTGTCAACTTTTTTTTTTTTGATAAAATAAAGTTGTCAAAAAAGGCTGGGTGACTCTACCTTCGTTTTTTCTTTTGATCTTGACCACACCTTTTTTGGCATTATTCTTTATTGGCTGTGTGTGGTTTTTAAGCTTGACTCTGCGTCTTTCAAGCTCGGGCTGTTTTGGCTTGGAGCATAACTACTACCGTGATCATTGGATTTTACGTGAAATTAAAAAATAACAACAAATTAGGTATTAATATTCTATACTTCATATATTTGGTATTTTATTGAATTTAAAGAAACTAAAATCATTAGGCGATGATAGTTTAAAAAAATATTGTCTTGATCTTGAGTGTTTCGTAGAACATGATGATTTTTCTAATATTGATGGTTTAGATTTGTTTTCAGAACTAAACGTTCTAAATGAAATTTTACCTATGGAAGAAAATACTACAATTGAAATATTAAATATATAAAACAATTAGATTCTTTTTTCCTAATACATGAATAGCTTACATAATATTATTTACAATTCTTATCACTATTACTTCTGCAGAACGAAATTTTTTGAAATTAAAATTAATAAAATCTTATCTAAGATCAACTGTGTCACAAAAAAGATTAAGTGGATTAAAAATACTATCAGTCAAAAAAGATATAGTAGCGAAATTTGAATATAAAAAGTTAATTAGTACATTTGCATCTCAAAAAACAAGAAGAATAAATTTTAAATTAAATATTTTTTTAAAAATAAAAAACCTATTTTTTAGTTGCCGCTTTAGACCAAAAAATGTCAAGGGCCGCCCCTGAGTATATGAGTAGGTCTGTCAAATTCCGACACGACACGATTAACCGACACGAATCTACACAAATTAAGAGGATTTGTTGAGTGAGACTTTAACGGATTCGGGTGGTGAACGAGTTGACCTGTCAGACACGTTTAATAAACAGGTTGTGTTCAGGTGAGTCATATTAACCCGTTTATCACCCATTTAAATAAAATTAATATAATAAAAAATTAATAATTATTTTAAAAAAATTATATAATATAAATATATTTTAACTATTAATTTAGATTTTGAATCCTACATAATAAAAATAATAATATAAATGAAGTTAAAAAAATTTGATTAGAAGCTTTAAAGAATTTTTCTGTTTGTCTTAAAATCTACATTGTACAAAGCTATCCCACATCGATTAGGAAGACAAAACACATGTTAGAAATTGCCTATAACAAAAAGGCAGCCGTTTGTTTTTACTCTCGCATTGGGTTTCACGTGAAGCATCATTTGGTGCTTTATACGGCTGGACTTAATAATAAGTTCTTTCTAATTGAGGTCAGCTGAAAATTTTGACTTGACTTCTGAAATTTATTTTGAGTGACGAATTATTGTTAAACGGATTAAATGAATTGTATTGTGTTATTTGTTTATTAAATAGTTTGTATTCATGTTAAAATTTTTCACTCATTTATTAAACGTGTCGTGTTTGAATTTATATGTTTTACATCTGTCACTCGTTTAATCCGATACGTAACTGTTTAACTCGATACATTTGACATTCCTATATATGAGTACCCAAAGTATATAATATCTTGAGCGTTAGAACAAAGGGTACAATAGGGGTGTACAAACATATCTTTTTCACAAATGCTTGCTAAAGTGACACCATAACTTATTTTTTGAGTTGTCCACAATCTTCTCGGATGTGGCTGATGCAATTGTTTTGAACATTGAGCACCAAACGTTAGTGTGAAAAAGACAGGATCACTTAAAAGTCGAGCTTTTCCTCAAACACATCCCCCTTGAAATCATTATTCCTCAACCCAGTTAATTTTAAATTTATTTTCCAAACTCAGTCTTTTTTTAAAAACGACATTCCAAATGACGCATTCTCATTTAAAAACGTCATTTGAAATGACGATTTTAACGTTAATAGGATTATGATAATTAAGCCATAAAACGTCATTTAAAGTGACGTATATAAACACGTCATTAAAAATGACGTTTTTAGCTTGCTATTTTATTAACGGTGTTAACGACGTTAGATGGTTGGGAAACTTGATAAAACATCATTTTAATTGGCGTGTTTAGATACGTCACTTTAAATGACGATTTAAACGTTAAGTCAGATCACTTTATAATTCACAAATCACAGGCTAGGTCAAAAATTTTCAAAAATTTCAACCACTCAGCTCTCTTCCTCCTCCAACGACATGACCTCTCCTCCTCCTCGACCACTCTCAGTCAGCCTCTTCTCCGACGAGCTCTAACCATTTCCAACGACGAAGACCATCGCAGCCTTGTGAAATCTAAGCTTAATCCACAGCTCCACCAGCGAGCACAACCTCCACCAGCGACTTCAACAAGGAGACTGAGCACAGTCTCAAGCATTGAGCACATCCCCCACCAGAGACTGAGCAGTGAGCACTATTAATTGACAGTGAGTCCATTCTCCATTCCAGCCTAAATCGATTTTGCCCATGCTAAGTTGATTTTGCCCTAAATCGATTCTCCATGCTCAGTCGATTTTACCATTGAGTCCATCCTCCATTCTCCATGCTCAGTCGATTTTGCCCATGCTCAGTTGATTTTGACATTGTTGTATGCCCCTAGAGTTTGGATAAGAGAGGAGTAAGCTTTTTATATTGAGAGTGGAGGGGTGAGGATCCTCTGCTTAGAGAATTAACAGTGTGTTGTATTGATTTTGATATAAAAATTAACGACGAAAGAGTCAAATCCGTGAGTGGAGACTGTGGATTGGGCATTTGGGGGTGGTTTATTTTTTTCGCTGATCTCGGGGGTGGTTTGGCTATCCTCAACTCCTCTCTAGTAATGGAAAAAGCTTATGATCAGAGCACCAATTGCCCAAAATCGATTTTTGCCCTAAATCGATCTAGAACACCAATTCTCCATACTGCCTATGCTGCCAATTTTATCTATTATAATTTTGTTTATTGTCAACATGCCATCGATTTTAACTTGGGGAATGGAAGTAACTGTAAAGTTTAGATTGGGTTTTTTCCATTGAGGTCAATTATGAATCTATTTTTGTGTTGATTTTGTTATTTCAATTTTGGGTGGACAATTCTCAATTTAGGTGTATTCTTTGCAATTTAGGAATTAAATATAAGTTTTAATGCCAGTTTGGATGTTTTTTTAATTAAGATTTTTTTTTTACTTAATTACAATGAATCTATGTTGGGTGTTGCTCGGTGCCAATAATACTATGCATGTAAGGTGTTAGATAAAATGTGATATTGTAATATATTGGGTTATGATGGGGCTTTGAGAGTGGTTGCTATGGATGGTGATGAGTGCTGAGATGTAGAACAATCTTTGGGTGCAATTTTTATACGTGTCTTGCGTATTGCAACTGTCTAAGATAAATTGTGGTGGACATTACTAACTTGGTAAATAGTGGTGAATTTTTTCTTTTGGTTCCACCACTTGAGTGGTGCAAACCCCAATCCATGTATATGCCCAGGATCAGAATTTTCATGATTTGTTTTTATAGGGTCAAGTAATGAGTTTGCATTATTTATGTTGGGTTTTGTGTTAGTTGTGTACTATTTGCAAACTGAGCTATAAGAGTGGCATGTTTGGATTAGGCTCTAAAGATTTAGATTATTGTAATCCCCTCTCTCTTCTTTAATTTATTTCCACTACAGTTAAACACTCCTGATGGATTGTATTGATTTATATACCCATTATAGATTCATTGAGTTAGAGTTGCTTTATTTTTTTTCTTCCTTTATTGAACATGTGAATTTGCAGAGCTGACATATGTTTGTTTTGTTTTTGTTCCTCATAACATGGAATTTGTTTATATTAACCCTAAAAAATTTGGCGCTTCAAAAAAGAAAAATTGTTGGTCAAGTTTCATTATTTATAAAAATAAATAGTCTGCTCATTCAAATTGATAAAGAACTATATTTCTTCGTCAATATGCTTTCCATTCTCTTCCCCCAAACCAGTCACGATGTTTAAGAATGATTGAGTGTAGTCTACTTTGCATAGTGTTGGAGTCCTAATACTTAAGGTATTAATTGACAGGAGCATATCGAAGATAAATTAGGAGGGACACAAAAGTTTCTATTGGAATTGGCGAGTAAAAATTTTCAAGTTTCAATTTTGGAGTAAAAATTTTCAACTTGAGTTGTTGAACCTCTATATGCAACACATTGTTAGCCAATCGTGATAGCACTTATAACTGATGTTGTAAAATCACTATTGCTCTAAATATTCACCTCTTCATACACTACGAACCTATCTTCATACAGTACCAACCTATCTTCTCGATAAATTCTACCAAGCTAAACTTATTTTGTGGACAAAAAAGTGTTTTAAATATGTATTTGTGTAGCACTTTGGTGATGTACAGATTTGTTGATGGGTGATTGAAAATTAGAACGGGCTACCCGATTTATTTACATTTGAAAGCATGAACAAGCAAAAGTTTCGACGAAAGCATGAACAAGCCCCATTGATTTTAATGTTTTGGTAGTGCATACACACTAACTTTTGATGTCTTTATTATAGAATTGTTAAGAATGGCTGGAAGACGTGTTTCTGTGATGGTTTATTGGGGTGGTACCATATTCAAGAACCATGATGTTTTACGATACGATAATGGTTATAAGCGTGTGATAAAGATTGCGCATGACACAACTTACTCGGCATTGGTAGATAAGTTGCATGATGTGACGGGGATAGATAGGAATAAATACAATCTCAAATTTATCTGTAGGTTTCCTACTGCATTGGGAACTAACATTTTTACATATATTCCAGTAGAAGTTGTTGACAATGATGGTGTGGAGGCAATGATGGATCTTGTATTTGACAATCAAGGTGTTAACAAAGTGGATTTGTATGTGAGCGAAGAGGTTAGGGCAGATGACATTGGTGGAAGTAATGAAGGTAGGCCTAATGGTGCTTCATACTCTTCCATGCTCAGCCAACAACCATATATCCTAGTGCTTGACCCTTCTACCCAGACACCGACTGCAGTTGCGTCCATACCGACACCAGCACCCACGCCGACACCGACTGTTGTTGCATCCACACCGACACCAGCAACTACATCTGAACAGCCTCCCGTATCAGATCCATTGTTAGATGAGGAGAGAGTGACACAGAATCCTATAGTTGTAGGTGTAGGCCGTGTGTGAGCCGGGCCACGGCTTAGAGGTGGACGAAAAGGTCGGGGACGGGGGCGAGGTCGTGCACGGCATGCACATCATCACGATGATGTCGGTGTGTCACAGGTGACACAAGCTGTACCACAGGATGCAAAGCAAGAGGTTTGCAGGCAGCCGAAGCGAAGTAGGTGACCATCTGCGTGTGGGACATGATGTTGATGTATTTGTTGGCTTTTTGTGTTCTACACTATACAAAGATTTTCATTTGTAAATAGATTGTCACATACATAATCATATTTTTTTTATAGTATTATTCAATCAAGTTGCCACATACATAATCAATATTGTACACAACACAACACTAACTTCAACATTACACGTACGTTACATTTTACATATAAATCTCAACCCAACAATAACATGATCTGGAGACAACAACACTAACATACAACTTCTTCACACAATAGTAAAATAATATTTCTACCCACAAACACTAACATAACACTTGTTCTCACAACACTACCATAACACTTGTCCACACAACACAACACTAACTTAACACTTGTCCAACCAATACCGACTAGACAGTTTACCACACAACACTAACATGACAGTTCACCACACAACACTAACATCATAGTTCTTCACACAACATGTTTCATGGGTCAACATCTTCGTCGAACATCTCGACATCAGAAATACATCCAACTTCTCCACTTAGAAGGAAACTCATACGTGCTTCTTCCATTAACCCTCCTTCAGCACGTTCTCGTGCGATGCGAATGAGGTTGTAACGATTAAGACGGATTGTCATGCGATTGTTCTCAGCTCGAAAATGATACAATGCTCGCTCCAGTTGTTGAGGTGTCTCAACTGGCATATGAATGACAATTTGTCTAGGCTTTCATAAATTGCAAGTTTGCATATCTCCAATAAGATTTTCTCGCTCCGTCAGACGATATTGCAATTCGGCCCTCATAGTTCTTATGGCCCTGCTAGAATAATGTAAACGATGACTCATTGGATAGAAGAACTCATCCTCTAAGGCCCAATGATAACTCATATTTTCATATATAGTTCTAACACTATAATTCATGTTGGAAATGAGTTTTCTTCACTTACTTGCTTAAAGACGGTGAATATATAGTGAATACACAAATCTCCCAACAACTTATCATATCAATACAAACACTGTCTTGAAGTGACAACTAACTGCTCTGTCATAATGCTAAAGAAGAAAAAGTGACTACTCGTGACTAATTAATGTCATGTGTTGAAGTGACTACACCATGAATGGATTTCAGCAGCCCATGTGGTGAAGTGACAAAACTCTGAATGAGTTTCAACATACAATGTGTTGAACTAACTTAACCTTGAATGAGTTTCTGCATACCATGTGTTGAAGTGACAACACACATTTGATAAGGGGAAAGTTTGAAATGACCTTACACTAGTCTGATGAATGAATATACCATATATGATCTCTGATCACTACACTGTTTCACTATTGACTGATGTGACCTGTCTAACACAGTAGGATTGAGACACAACTATTTAAACACCATTTTTCCATTGATATGGTATACACAACATTATGTCTACATCAAATTTATCTACGAGATTTAACAATCGCAGACGTGTAGGGGTTTGATTGCTACAAGAGTGGAACGATGATTACAAGAATGAGAGATTTATCGATCCAAAAGAGTATTATGCAGGAGTACGACGATAGTAGGTTTTTCGTGCTAAAGAATCAGAATAACTATTTTCACAACTAAGAAAACTTGACATACTAGTGTCTCGTAGACGGTCACTAACAATGCAACGCCGGAATAGAGAGGACTACAAATCAACAGTAAAACAAGTTCGAAGAGAGAATAATAGAATGCTGGTTCGTAGGTTTCGCTATTATATGCTCCAACAAGCAAAAGACATGATGAGAACTACACATGGACGAGAGTTGACACCAGTTGAGCAAAACAATATATTGTCTAATGCACAATACATGTCAGATGATTATATGTCTGATGAAGCTTAACAAAGTCTGCATTTGTTCATTCGTGAGATAGCAAGCCTGTCTAACCAGTGTAGTGTCAAGTCATGTCGATCATTTGTATTTGAATTGTTATGTATTTACTTTTTCATTGTGAACTCATTTCATTGTTTTGTCAGTGTAGTCAGTCTAGTGACAAGTCATGTCAGCCCTTTTGTCAGTCATGAGGTTTGTCAATACTTTATCAGTGTGGAGTCATATCATTATTTTATCAATGTGTAGTCAGTCTAGTGATAAGTTATGTCAGTCCTGCTTTATCAATGTAGTTAGTCTACTGACAAGTCAAGTCAGTCATTTTGTCATTCACGAGTTATGTCATTACTTTATCAATGTGGAGTCATATCATTACTTTACCTGTGCCAAGTCATGTTAGTCATACCTAGTAATTGTCCTATCAAATTTATAGATAATTGTATTTCGTGTCTATATATATATTTTTTTTTTAAACTGAAAAAGTAGATACGTAATCAAAATAAACTCCCAAATCAAAAACCATCCACGTATTAAGCCATGTTTCTCTCCCATATCATTTCTCTGTCCCTCCTTCCCTCTCTCTCTCTCTCTCTCTCTCTCTCTCTCTCTCTCTCTCTCTCTCTCTCTCTCACACACACACACACACACACTCTCTCTCTCTAAGCGAAAGCCAACCCAACCATGCTTCCAAACGCCAAAACAAAACCCACAACCCCGACCCTCAAACCATGACCGTCACTTGCCGAAGAAGGCGCCGGTGCCATTGCCAGTGCCAGAGAGTTAGACTGAGAATGTTTAGAAGATAACACCTCGACTTCTAGCTTCTGGCCCTTCTCACAATGCCCTTCAGCCCCACTGATGAAGAAGAATGGCCCTGAATGGGAAAGCTCAATATTTGTGTCTTCATCATGATACGCTTTGATTGGCTTGGCTTTCTTGCAAATTTTGTAGTCCTCCTCAGTTACTTGAAGAACAGAGTCAAACTTTCCATCGTACTTCAGAACGAGAGAATCGCCAATCCGGAACCGAGTTTTCTCAGCCCAATGGTTGAATTCATCAAAAGACGATGGGATTTTCCATGAGTTTTCTCTGCCACCAACCAGAATCTCTGTTGCTTCCGAGAAGGAGAACATCAAGAACACGAGAAAGATAAAAGAAAAATGACAGCTGAGGGAAGCCATCAACGCAGAAGAGAGGAGACGTTCGTGAACAAAAGACTCTGCAGAAGGAGATAGGAGCACACATAACATGTTGATGTTTATCAATGAAAGTGGAAAAATATATTGATTAAGTCTAAACCAAATATGTATTACAAACGAATTTATACTAGGGCAAAGCATAGTAATATAAATGACTAATCTACCCATAATGCTAATATACTAGATTGCTCTAACATCCCCCCTCAAACTCATGATGTGAGAGCATCCAACATCAAGAGTTTGCCAAGGAGAAAACGAAAGTGTAACCATCCTTATTAATTGTGTACATCATAACCCAAAATATGTCTAGGCACACATCTAAGATGCAACCCTGTTAAACCACTCAAGGTTCTTCATCACGCAATAAACAACAAAGTTCATCTTCACCCTACGAACGTCAACGCTCGACTGGCCGAGCAGCATGTGGTGTAGACGTAGTTCGTTCAATTGAATCCTACACAGATTCTACTAGTGTAACTTGGTATGGACAAAAGCGTGAGTTCTGTAATGAGCCCATCGACCCTTATCACTCATTCGGTCAAGTTAGACACGTATTTGTGGGGCTAGTGACTGACTCTCCGTCTCCGAGTATTCATATCGAACCCACGCCAAGATGGCGACAGTTATATGACAAACGTTGTGAGCTTGAAGTATACTGTCGTTGATATGGATTAATGGTACCGAAGGCACGTTCGGCTGATATATATAATCCACAAAACTCTACCAACCATAACGAGATCATAGCAAGACTTGAACGTGAAAATGATCAGATGCAACGTAGACTTGATCGTCTGCATACAATCGACCATGCAAAAATTGAGTATTTTGATCCTGATTATGCTAAGATTCAAATTTTGCAGGATCCGTTACTTGTTTCAGATACAGAACTTTCTAATATTTCGATTTAAGTGATGATGCGTCTGACACTTTTATTCCATCGAGTTTATGTGTACTCGGCAACCCTCTATGTTGTTTTCTACATTAACCAAAATATTGACAGAATGTATTTCTTACAGTGTCATGTAATAAAATTATTTTGTTTTAATGTATAAGTATCTTTTTCCATATTTTGAAGTTTTGCACACTATTGTAGGACAACTATAAATGTTCGATGAACTTATAACATAAAATTGGAATTCATAATTTTTTAACATATACAAAACAAATTTCTCAAAATTTTTTAAAAACGTTTTTAAAAACATCATTTAAAGTGACGTTTTCTGGGCAATTTTCTTTTAACCCCTGTTAAGTTTGCCGTTTCAAACCTAACGACGTTTTCGATAAAAAAATTCAATTTCAATTCGTCATTTTAAACGATGTTTTCATTGTGAAAACGTTATTTGGAATGACGTTTTAAAAAAAAAAAAAACTGGGTTTGGGAAATAAAGTTTTAGGGCCGACTGGGTTTGGGGAAAAGCTCCTCCAGATTGGGATGTTTTTATGACGTGGAAAGTGAGATTATAATATTGAGATTTTTTTTCATCAATTTAGTAAAGCATGGGTTAAATACATACTTTTTTATATAGAAGTGTGCTTTCAAAACACGCTTTTAAGTTTTTCTATTAAAAATATGTTTTTATATTGAAAAATATGAAATTAAATTATGCTTTTATGAATTTTATTTTCGATTAGAAAATAAGTTCAAAATTATTATGAAAAGGGAATTAAATTCTAAAATTTATTATTATTTTTTTTGTTTGATGAATCATGATGTGAGACATAAGGTGGAGTTATTAGCTTTTATGAAATTTATTACAAGTTGGTGGTTGGAAACAAAATGCTAAGAAAACGTCATTGTAAAAGCTAAGAAGACATTTTTAAAACGTCATTGTAAATAAAGGGGTTGAAAACGTCATTGTTACATAAAAGGGAGAAAACGTCATTTAGAATGATGTTTTATACCCCTTTATTTTTTTTAACGCATGTTAGCTGCCGTTTAAAAATTCATGTTAAAAAACGTCATTATGAATGACGTTTTCAATAAAAAAATTTCAACTTTAAATCGTCATTCCAAATGACGTTTTTGAAAAATAAATGAGTTTAGAAAATAAGTTCAAAACTGACTGGATTAAGGGGCTGGATTTGGGGAAAACCTCCTTAAAAGTCGAAGCTAAAGAAATACAAAGTAATTGATGGGGACCCCACGTAGGCACACTGAAGCTAAAGCTAAACCTTTTTTCATCCACTTATAACATGGTGGTGTGGGGCCTATGGAAAAAACATCACAATCTTTGGTGTCTGAAATTGTAATTTTCATTTTTTTAATATGCATATACAATACTGGTAACCAACGAGCTTTTAGCTCAACGGCACTTCTTATTTTATGAAGATTTTACCTTCTTGAAGTCAAGTGTTCAAGTCCCTCTTCCCCTTCCCCCCTCCCCCATCCAAAAAAAAAAAAAAACAATACCGGTAATCCACATGTGTTAGAGTGACTCTGAGACGAGCCATAAAATTATATTTTATTGGATTCAAGCTTTTTTCGTCACTCTCAAGTTTAAGCAATGCCTATGGTTGTGAGTGAATACAAAATAATTGATGGGGCACCACCTAGGCGCACTGAAACTAAAGCTAAACCTTTTTGCATCCACTTAAAAACATTGTGGGGCTAGGGGTGTTCATGGGCATGTTTATTCATGGGTCATGTTCAATAGGTTCGAAATTCGATAAACTTGATAATTTGTCTATTCGAGTCCAAATTCAAACTCAATATCCTTAAAAAGAGAGTTTGAGTTTACCTCCAAACCCATTATTCGACCCGAAGTCCGCCCAATAGCCAGCCCGAAAGAGGCTGTTAATCCCTCCAACTTAAGGAGTTGTTACTAGCAAAAAGGTTTACATTTGCTGAAGGCGCTGTTAAGCCCTCAAATTCAAATTGAATACCCTTATTCCGAATTCCGAAATAAGTCCTTCACATTTTCACCAATTCCGACCTACCTTCGGCCCAAGAGCCCGCCCGCCCACACAGTCCGTGCCACCCTTTCTTTGAAAAAAAATTATACTTTTAAACAATTAATTTTGAAACTTTAAAATAAGTCTCTTAATGTCGGAATTTGAAGTTTTAAAAATTTAGATACTATAAATAATGTATTATTTTTTTTCCATGTATTAAGCATACAAGTTTTAAAGATTAGAGTAATGCAAATGATAGATAAGTGAGTAGGTGTCAACCTAATTGAAATGTATTTATTCTATTAGATGCAGTTCATCTCCTAATCAAAAACAAAATTATTCATTATTTTATTTTTATCCATTTTGACTTTACTTTTGATTTTAAAATATAATTTACACAAATATTAAGTTACAAAAATATTCATTATTTTTAAATGAAGTTGTATATAAAAAAGTCCACGAGTAGGCCCGCCCAACAAGCCCGCCCAGAAGGCCCGCTCAATAGGCTCGCGAGTTGGGTTGCAGGTAGCCTACCCCTACCTGAAGCTCGGGCCGGCCTGCCCGATAATTCACTTGGGTTAGAGCTTGGGCCTACACTATCCAGACCCAACCCAAAAAAATTTCGCGGACCTAACCCGGCCTCGCCCATGGACTCCCCTATGTGGGCCCTATTCAAACTTCACACTCTTTGGTGTCTGAAACTATAATTTTCATTTTTCAACGTGCATATACAAAACGGATAGTCCACTGGTGTGAGATCGACTTTGAGACGTATCATAAACTCAAATTTTATTGGGTTTGAGTTTTCTTCATCACTCTCAAGCTTAAGCAATACCTATTGATGATGCACAAAAGTGAATTTATATACCAGCTGTCGAGTAATTAATTAACTAGTTATTGTCTGTGCATGAAGGCACAGAGTAATAAAAAAATGGTCAGCAATAAATATATTTATATTCACATCTAAAATCAAATCACAAATATAGAGGAGAGAGAAAAGAATTTAAGCACCGGTTATAGTGGGAGTAAGCGATGGTAATGGTGGCGGGTGGTAGTGGCGGTGGTGATGGTCGTGAGGGGTGATGGTTGGACAGTGGCGGTGGTGGTAGGGTAGAGGTGACGGTGGTGGTGGTGGTGATGATGGTGGTGGTGGGGGTAGTGGAGATGGTGGTGGTCGGGCGGTAGGGGTAGTGATGGTGGTGGGGTGGTGGCAGTAGTAACGGCGACGGTGGTGATAGTAGGGGGCAGTGATGATAGTGGTGGTTGTTATGGCAGAGGTAATAGTGGGGTGGCGGCGATGGTGATAGGACAGTGGCGGTGGTGGTAAGGTGGTGATTGGGTGGAGGTGACGATGGTGGTGGTGGGTGTAATAGGGATGGTGGTGGTCGGGCGACGATGGTGGTGGGGTGGCTACGGTGGTGATTGTAAGGGGTGGTATGGTGACGATATTGATGGTTGTGGTAAGGGACGGGGATGGTGGTAGTGGTGATGGTGGTGGTGAGGCGGTGGGTGGGGTGGTGACATTGGTGTTGGTGATGGGGTGGCGACGGTGGAGGTGGAGGTGGAGGTGGTAGTGGTAGTGGTAGTGGTAGTGGTGATGATGGTGGGGGGTAGTTTGGTGGTGGGGTGGGGTGGTGGTAATGGTAATGGTGGTGGGGTGTGGTGGTGGTAGTGGCGATGGTGGTGGGGAGATGGGGGTGATAGTGGTAGTGGTGGTGGTGTGGTGGTTCCAAACACTACTTTTTTTTTAAAAGTATTTATGATAAATTATAAGTATTAAAAACACTTTTAAAAAGTCACCGCAAATACACATTTATGTGTCTATTTTCCCTATTAAATTTGGAGTGTTAATATTAGCCGTCGGATTAACTTTAAAGTAAAATTGAAAGAAATTACAACCGCGAATAACAAAAGTCATTTTGTTTATCTTTTGAGATTTGAATTGTATTGTACTTTATTATATAGATAGTCGGGATCAAGTTGTGTATTGTACCTAGGGATGTCAGTGGACCGAAACGGGGGCGGGGGTGTAGTCTTCATCCCCATACCCGCTTAAAAAAACTCCGTCCATCCCCGGTCCACCCCCGTTAACGGGTATAGTTTTCATCCCCATCCCCGTCCCCGTCCCCGTCCCCGCTTCCCCCGTACCCGCCCAAGCCTAAGCCTAAGACCAAGCAAATATTTCTCACTTCTTCTCCTTCCATTGCTTGTAATCAACTACATGTAAATATATATATATATATATATATATATATATATTTATGTACCTATAATATAAATAATTTGGCCTCTATAATATGCATATGATGTAAAAATGCAAGCTCAACATAAAAGGGTTTGACTTGATATCTGGTGTTTCCCCTGGGTCCCATCCCCTTTTAATTTATGCTATAATCTTTAGGTTCATGTGAAATGGAATGAATATTAGGAGGGTCTCTAAGAGAAGGTATATTTGCTTGCCAGTGAAAAAAAATCCAGAAGCTAGTACATTCATTTTTGAACGAGAAACTAACTGCATTAAAAGGCTTGAAATTTAGAGAGAAAAAAAAAATACCTTCAATCAAAACCAACATAGCGTGAGGGATTAGAAGTTAGGGAAAACGAATTGATTCAACTATTATTTTCAATTAGAAATAATCCAAGAGCATGAGTCAACTAGGTATAGAAAAATTTATGAAGCCATTGGCTATTAATCTACATGCAACAAAATGCATTTTCTATATCACAGCCCAGCAAATTCCCAAAACATATGGAGACGCTTCCAAAGATCCCGTGGTCTAAAAGCCAAGTTCATAATATAATCAACATTAAATATGACATGAGAACCATTTTAAGCAGAGCAGAGGAAGAAGATGCATGTATAGTATGTGATAATCTGTATATAACAAGGACAGGCAAGGAAGAAACCAGGAAAGAGCTGACTCACCAAGTTCCTTATGTACTAGTTGTATGATTGTCCGCTACGTGTTTGCTTTATTATCGCACAGACAAAACCTGCATCGGATTCGGAGAGCACCTTAGTTTCTGTTCTAGTGCCGATGGGCCTGTTAAATATGGGAATGGATATCATAACCCATCTGGATAAATTTATAAATTTATATACACATGCTTTCATATCTGATACCAGATCTGAGAGAGTAAGATCTGATACCAGATCTAGAAATTTACAGTTATTTATTCTAATGTAAATAGCAAAAGTTTGACTTGCCTGAATGATTTTTGTTCTTTGGAAATCTAAATGATGCCACATTGAAGTAATACCGACTTATAGTCTGTAGAAACTTTGGAATCAGAATCGGGGTTTTGCAATGTAAATGCTCTAAGTCTTGATTAGGGAATGAAGACTTTGTTGAGATTCTCTCTCTCTAAATGATGCTCTACCAAGCTAGATCAATCGCCCTCTGGAACCAACTGTTGACTGCCTCATTCGCCTGCTTTTCTATCCTGATTCAACAATTTTCTTAACTCATTTGTTTAAGTTTCTAGAGCAATATGTTCAGAAAGAGAAAGATCTGATACCAGTCGGCGTTGAGCAGGAACATAATCGGTGTTGAGCAGGATCTGATACCAGTCGGCGTTGGAGGCGCAGTCGACGTTGAGCGGAGATGGAGGCGGGCCTGATAGAGATTAGAGGAGGAAGGTTAGGGCAGGGGCCTTAGGGCTTTAAGTTTTATCTGTATTTTTATTTATATATATATATAGTAAAAATTGGGGATGAGTCTCCCTAGATGGACTTGTTTGGAGATAAGTCCGATAAGAAAATTTATTTGGTTTTAAGTCCACTTTTCTTCAAGTTTACTATCTTACCCCTCCCTTTTGGAAAAGGCGTAACAGACGTTTGCCTTGACCATCTTCTACATAGACGGACAAAACCCCTTCAGCGACATACATTCCTGAATAATAGGCTTCAAATCCGGCAATAACCGTCCATGTAGTAGAGTCTCCTTCTCTGAAAACTAATAATCGGCATTACCCAAACCAGTTACATTCAAAATTCAAACCGGTTTCATTCTAGAGAGTAAATTTGTGTTTTTACTCTTGAAGATTATTGTGGACTCCATTGGCAACGTTCAGTGTTGTAATTCTCTTTATCCTCATTGTGATTGTGTCAATTTTCTTCGTAGTTATTGAGTGTCAGTGTAATTTTTCTCTTTCTTTCTCTCTCTTGCTAGGCACAAGAAAGGAAGGCAGCCCTGAGGAAGATCCCGGAACAAGTTATTTTGTCGGAGGTGCGGCGAATGGTTGAGGAGATGCAAGCTTTGAATAAAAAGTTAGAAGATACGATAAGTTTTATTTTTGTTACTGATTGTTCTGTGTGTATTGAATTTTAGAATATAGTGAATGAATCACATGATGGGTCATCTTAGACATGGATAGAAGTGAATGGGGAAGCTTGGATATAGCTGGAGTAGTTGCTTACCCGAGGGCAAAACGTGAGAGCTATACTACAATGGAATAGTGACAATCTAATCACGGTTGCTCCTCATGTTTATCTTTTTGAAATCTTTGTGGAGAATGAGTTCTCTTCATGAGAAGCTATTCATGAGGGGGCTTGGTTGGATTATATCAACTTATGCTACTTTTGTTGATTGGTCAGACACCATGTAAAATTTTTCTTCCACCTAGTAGTTTGTCTGTGCTTTCCAGTCCTCTAGAAGTTGGATGTTCACATTTTGGATCTCAGTGAATTTCCATTTCTCTTCCCATTCTTTTGAAAATTTCATAGAATCATGTGATTTTTTGCTACTTCTGCAACCCTTCATCTACATTGTGCACAAAGGCATGTCCTAACCTGAAATTGAACCCTAGTCCTCTCTTTGGGGATGGGAGGACATATTACAGTTGATTTCTCTGCATTCAAAACATCTTCACAAACTTTGAGATTCATAAAAAGATTTAAAGGTATGTAATTTTACACTATCTTGATGTTTATTTTAGGGTTTTAAAGAAACCTTTACATGATTTATCGTTCAAATTGTCTACTGGTTTTTTTTTGCATTCATAACCATAAAATTGAGAATTCCTTGTTACTATATTAAAGTGTTATGTTTTTTGATTTTGTTGTTTTGTCGTTGTGTAAGACATTCAAAATTCTTTGATTGTGTGTCTATGAAATATATCATGTTACTATGTGAGGACTTGAAAAATGTATCTCATAATGTCAATATCTTGATGTTCTTGATTGGTGTTGAGTATCCTAATTTAACTATTGACGGTGTGTTACTACTAGAAATTTTGTAAATATTCAATTTGTGGATCATATTTTCACTATAATCTTTCGAAAATTGATGTTACTATGAACACCATATAGCCTTGTAGTTTGTGAAAGTCGATGTGTTATTGAGCACAAAACTTTGGTGTTACTATGAAAGTTAAAAGTGTATGTTACATAATTTACGTTTAAAATGTTTGCAATTGGTAGTGAAACGTGAAAATTGGGGTTGAGTTTGTGTTACTATTTGGGTTTCTTAAAACAATCTCATTTTTATTCGTTGTGTTATTGTGTAAAGAACACGAGTACAAGTTACGGTGGACCGATACACTTTGATGCACCCTAATTTGTTTCCGAACTTTTGAGGGGGTTATTGTTTGCTTTAAAGTGTTGATTGGGAATGAGTCCTTTTTATTCAACAACTGACAATGATGTTCATGAACTAGTGTAATCATGATATCACAGGAGTACTCAACAATTTTAGTTACTTTAGGACAATGTTATGTATAGTGCAATCTTCAAACCATATAATTGTAACATACAGGCACACAAAATTGTGTTTGTCTGATGTTACTGAAGATGATGTTACTAAGATTTAGTTAAGAATTTAATGTTACTAATCTGATGTTACTATATTTACATCATGTAATTTGTTGGAACTGTTAATGTTAATTTTGCACAAATTTTTTTATAATTGGTTTATATCCATTACACTTGGTATCATGTTACTATATTTTGTTACCATATGTTGTGTGTTACTATTTTGTATCATGATACTATATGTTTGTGTAGGATATTGATATTACAACTGTTTAATATATTCATATTGATATTACAACGTCGTGCTACAGGTTGATGGCAATTACAGGAAATAAAAGAGAAATTGAAACCGGCACAACTTAATACTCTATAGATACATATGGTGACTACATTCATAAACCATAGGAATGCATGGACTGTTGAAGACTACAAGACAAGATCAAGATTGAAAAAAAGATACCAAAAAAATAAAAATTGGTGATGTTATAAAGTTATTCATTCTTTAGCTAATTGTAAGCTCGGTTAGAAGTTGGTTGTAATTGTCTACTAGTTGGTACTTGGTTTAAATGGAGTATTCAAACATGTAGAATTGTGGTTTGAATGTTACATCTTGATATTAAATCGATATGTTGATGTAGGTTTGGGAATTTGTTTGTAATGGAATGTTTGGAAAACAAAGGAAATTCTGTCCAATTTGTAAGTGCAACAGTAACTCAAACAGTAACATGTTAAAAAATGTTCCAACTAACATAACCATTCAATTTTAGAATGCTAAAATTGTGTTGTATGTGGAATTGATATGTTAAAATCCATTGTAATTATTCATTATCAAGTGAATTTGTAATATTGTTGCACGATTAGTTACTGTATATAATGATCATTAAATAGTAACATTGACAATAACATCATTAGTAACACAGGGTCTCACAATTGCTTCTATCACCTTCAAACCCTCTGCCAAACACAAAAGTCTGTTATTTAAAAGTATAACAAACTAAAATTGATTAAGAATTTGAATTTGAATTTGAATTGATAAGGAAAACTTGTTATCTGAATTAATTCGTCAATCAGGTTTTTATATATAGCTAGCAGAGTATATACATTTCATATATTCTTCATTTAATTATCAAGATTTTTAATGAAAAATGATTTCCATATATAACTCAAACTAAGGTTTCTATATATACTTTAAAGATCTAACCTATTGGACTTTCCATAATTTGACAAAACTAACACCGTTAGGGGTAATATTGAGATTTAAAAAAAAATAGACTTAAGTACCTACATATAAGTTTAAACACGGACTTAGACTCCGATAAGTTTTCTTGCTGGACTTATCTCCAAACAAGTCCACATAGGGGGACCGGCCTCCAAATTTCCCATATATATATATATTAGGGGGACCGGCCTCCAAATTTCCCATATATATATATATATATATATATATATATATATATATATATATATATATATATATATATATATATATATATATATATATATGTATTGACGGGTAATCGGGGACGGGGCGGAGGTAAGGGTAAGTCCATCCCCGCACGGGTTTATACGAGTATCTCCGTATACGTCCACCGTCCAATACGTATAGTCCATCCCCGGTCCAAACGGGACAGGTTTGGACGAATACTCATTTTTCCCCGGTCCACTGCCATCCCTAGCCACTGCCGACTCTTCTGCTGGGGAATTCTTGGAGATTAAGAAGGCCAGAAGGCAGCAGCCAAGGCTGCAACCAGTGGACCACCCGTTTCCCACAATTGTGGAGCTATTCTCCTTCCATTTCTCGATCAATGGAGGCAGAAATATGGTACATCTCATCGACCTTGATCGCATTTGATCAGGGGCGGAGTAGGATTGCATCTTAGTGGGGGGTAAAAATATGGGCAAGAAACTTAACCAACTAGTATTAAAAAAAATAAATCTTTTTCGGATCTCCATTAGTAAGGATCGAATTGAGTGTTATTTTTAAATGAATAATTCTTAAGGTAAAATATAAGAAAAATATTAAGATCTAAGACTTAACTACTATGTGAAAATCGAGAGATTAATACCAATCCAACATTAATAAAATCTGAACAAAATCAATAATTTTTTTCATAGTATATTTTCACTCCATCATATATGAAAGTGTTTGACAACACCATTGTTACAAATGTCAAGAATCATCTATAATTGGACAATTTTATGATGAAATTTCTCAACAATTTTCTTCTAATCTACTTGAGAAATTAATTTTTCCAAAAAAGGTATAAATGATTTTAGGTCAGCATTTTTTAATTTGCATTTAATTGTGTTATTGTGTTTCGAGCTATTAACTTAACAAAAAATATTTAGAGGCAACTATACAATTAATTCTTACAAAATAAAGTGTATTAAATAATAGAGGTAATGCCTTTTGTCCATATCTATGAGTTACGGTATTTTACATCAGTTTTATTCTATTAACATATATGTTTTAGTAGATTAGGGGAGCGAGTGGACCACTGATTTATCAAAAATAGAAACAAGTAGGGCGACTATACAAATTTCTAAAAATTTATGGGGACAATATATGAACTTTTGAATTTATGAGGGGCAACATTCTATAAAAAGACGAATGCCCCAACACCTGTAGCTTCGCCCCAGCATTTGATATAGATAATATTGAGAGTGACAACTAAATCCAAAGTGGGTTATTTGTATTTGTCATAAGCCACTAATTTAATTTTTCCATTCGAATTAAAAATTAGTTAACTTTAATCCATTAATTCTATATCATATTAATGTGTCAACTCGAAATTACATGTATACATCTTTAAACATGGTCTTATCAAAGTCTATAGTTTCTATGTAATTATCACTGTGAGATTTTGAGTCTAATCCTAACTTCAAATTTCTTTCCTTCCATAATTTAAACTTCCTAATTCCTACGTCCAGTATTGCATAATTACTTATTTTCCTTCACCCCTGTAATGTATGCACTGTACAGGTGAAGTGTTCTTGTTTTCTCTTGGTAACGCACAAATAATGTTTGTAACCCAACCCGACATGGTGAGAGAGATAACCACCTGCACATCCTTGGACTTGGGGAAGCCTTCATATCAAGCCAAACAGCTCTGTTCTTTGCTTGGCCAGGGCATTCTAACCTCCAATGGGGCTTATTGGGCTTATCAAAGGAAAATAATCGCGCCAGAACTATACATGGAGAAGGTTAAGGTACAAGTGGCCCACTCAAACTGTGACGCCCCAAAATCCGGGGTCCGTTGATTACCCATCAACCTGCGGAATACCCGTGGATACCGAGTAACTCGATATCGCTCCGTTATACCCCATTTATCGGGGTCCATAATTGAACAAAAATCGGGCAGAGTCTCCTTTGTACGGGGAGCTCTACCCAAAACTCAACCTGTGCAATATATATTCAAATGACCCATCCGAGGCCCAATATAAAGCAATGACCGCCCCGGGTCCATTTATAAGTAAACATTGGCCACACCGAGTCCAACTATCCATACCATTATCAAAACATTCAATGTTGTATCAAAAATAGTTCATAACAGTTCTATTACAATTCTTTTACATATACATGTCCAAAAAACATAGTTGTCACAAGTGTTTTACATTAACGCAAAATAAAGCCACATTCGGCTTTCTTCAAACATGTGGGTCCAAATTGGAGCCATCCGCCGATGTATTTCCCCCACCTGAAATGTTTTCCCGTATAGGGTGAGCAACGCCCAGTAGAGTAATTTCCTACAGAGGCTACTCCCCACCTACGTGCACATGCAATGTTCACATTCAACATTCCAAGTAAGAATATGCAACTCCATATTTGAAACTACCATGTCATGCTATGAAATGAGATGAAACTCACTCATGCAACTTTAACCCGAGTCCTCACCGACTCCCACAACACAATGCAATGCCAATGTGTAACGAATCCGTCAATTGACGAAAAATCCACTCAATGATCGTTTGAAATAAAAGTTGTTTTATTATAAAACCAAATCATTGATGGGTGTTACTCATTGAATGAGTACTTTATAAATCAAAATCTTGTGTCTTGTTGGGCAACGGATTTTGGTATCTCAACCACCGGTTCTGTAAACACCAGCACTTTTCTGGAATTTCACCGCCGGGAAGTGCCTGAACCACGTGACCGGGTTTTGCACCCGAGGGAGAGTCTAACTGTGAGATCCCAAATTTTTAGAAGTAGTTTAAGCATAATTATGGGGACAAATTGCAATTATGTGAAATTATTTATTAGATGGAATTTGGTGTATGAAAATAGTATTGGGTTGATTTTGAAATCACTTAAGAATTTGGGGGAGGCAAATAGAATTATTAAAGTGCATAAAATATCTTTATACAAGTGCAAGACTAAGGTGGTGAGTTATTTTATGTGGGTGTGTGTGTGTGTGTGTTTGACTAGGTGTGGAAAATGTGTGTGTGTACTTTAATATGTAGTAAAGTGAGTGTGTTTAATTCATAAACCAGTGTGTGTGTGTTCTTGATGTTGGAAACCGAGAGTGAGGGAGAATAAAAGAGAAGGAAGAAAAAAAAAAGATATGTGTGTCTTCTTGATGCCGAGAACAAGGAGGAAGAGAGGGAGGGAGAAAAATAAATCTTGGTGGTTGTTTTTAGTTCAAACCGAGAGGAAGAAGGATGAAACAGAAATCAGAGTTATCGAAGTCATTTGAGGTATGGGGTGGTATGCAATATGCTCTCTTTAAATCTCTTTGCAAAGAGTATTTCTTTGATTATCCTCTGATTTGTATTCCAACTTGTGCTATCGTTATTTTAGAATTTCGATTGAATATCGTTGAATATTTTGATCTCATTGATCGTGTTCTTGATCTCATTGATCGTGTTTTGCGAATACTGAGACGGGATCGTGACAGCCAATAGCCGATGCATCGCCAGCCAAGAGACCCGTGAGATCGGGTTGAGGTGGGATGATTGGTGAGGTGTCAGATCTGTGTTAAGATTCTGCATGACGTGTGATATTCAAATATGATATTTGTATATGTTGATTGAGATATTTTGTGATACTCGATTATTTGTTATTCAATGTCTTTGAGCATATTTTTCCTCGTCATATTGTATACTTCCCTGCTTTATTTAATATTTTCAGATTGATTTTAGAGAAAAGATCGGAACGAGATAATCGGAGTATTAAAGACGAGAAGAGGTCGATGTAATTGATGTTTTAATTGTATTGGCAAATTTATTTACGGTGACAGATTTATTTGTATTGAGAGATGATTTTGATAAATAAAATTTTATTGGGACAATTAGCGCTCTGTTATTTTTATTTGAGTGTTTTTATATCAATTAACGTCTCCGAAAAGAAGAGAAAAATCGGGGCGTTACACTAACCCTACTTGATATACCCGACACAAGTTTTTCTTTCTTTCATGCAACCATGTGAATCAGTCGGATTTTCAACCCAACTTTCCCGAGCCCACCCATCAATCACCAAGAATGGTATTTGATTAACCATGCATACACACACCCACACTCATGACTCATGCCCATGAATGTGATGTCAATTTCATGTCCATATTGCAATGCATGTCTAATGAACAATTTCTACATATCAATGTATACCATGGCAATTTATATCATATGTATATAATCACCATAATCCGTTACAAGGTCAGTATATTCAAGAGAATATATCAACACTTCATCAACATGTTATCACATAATACATGCTAATATCACATTTCATTCACAAGGCACAAACCCACATGATTATTACATAAACACTTCCATATATCAAATCAAGCCAAGACTTAATATATACCATTTCAAATAATAAAATAAAAATCAGAATATATGATTTTTACATTTCCAATTATCGAAACATCCTAGAAATCACAAACTAGCAATTTCTAACTACCAATTCGCACTAGAATTGATCCTACCAATTTCCATAACACCAACTATAATGGAAAAATGTTAGAAATGTCCAAAACAGCCCATATAAACCATATGGACACTTTAGGTTAGAAATAAACCCGCGTAGGAGGAAACCCTACCTCTTGGAGCGTAAAACAATCGGTAGAACCTCCAAGAACAAGATTTAAGCCCAAATCTTTGATTTCCCCAAAATTCCGTCTTTGGATCTTCGGTGAAATCAGCTCTTTTTGGTATGTACGCGTAGCCCTTGTCGCGTAGATGAACTTTGACTTCTGGACTGACGAATTCCGACGGACGGAACTCCCGGAATCGGAGCGGGAAGGTTAAAGAATTTTTTTTTTTCTTTGCTCTTGGGCGGCTGAAAAGGCTGAAGTTCAGCTGATATTTGTTCAAAAAGCTGATTTTTTTAGGATATTTATAGGCAAAAATGTGCGGTCCACATCACACCGCATATTTTCGACTTTCGGGTCCGTTTTTCGTCCCGAAACGATTCATTATACCTCGGATTAAGTTCAAATTAATTTTATTTGAATTTTAACTTAATTTTAGGGAAATTTTATAAAATCCATTATTGGGGACCTTTAAAATGAAATTCGCCACGCAGTCGTCTCGAACGACGTACAAAAATCCGACTATATCAGAATTCGACGAAATTTGACAGGGTGACTAGATTCCGCGATACGAATCCAACGGTGAACTCCGTTTCCTCATCCGAGGTCTAGAGCATGAGTATTTCAAATAAGCATTAGGATGACAAATGACCATTTTGCCCTTATTCACAAAAAATTCAAAATTTCTCGGGTTTTACACAAACCCTATTTCCTCAGCTCCGATCGAAGCTTCCGCGGCTGCGCCACCAGTACGTTATACAGATGCGCAACCAATCCCAATACACCAACCAAAGCAAGGGACATGAACACCTTAAACAGAATGCGGACCTCCATGGGCAGTGCTCTATGACCTCTATTTCTCTGTCTCTTACTCTCACACACCAAGTTTTTTTCTGATGGGACTTGGCTTTTTGAATCTCCACGCTGTTTATATAGAGTGTGTTTGGCCTGGCATGGAAGGATTGGGTTAGATTGGATATTAATCCCAATCTCATCCATCCCAATCCGAAGTAATCCCGGTTAAGTTGGATCAAATCAACACTATCCAATGCAATTAATGATTAAGTGGGGCTATTCAGACTCCTTAAATCTCTTTCTCCACACCATTTATTTCTCTTATTCAAATTATTAAGTTCACCCCATCTCTACCTACTTCATTAATGACTAAGTTCACTCTATTTATATCTATCCAATTAAACTATTAAACATATATTCAAAGAAACATAAACAAAAATAGTAATTAAAGTAAAATTTTAATATTTTGAGGTGATTTAGAATATTTCGAGGTATTTTGAGATATTTTTACATATTTTCATCAATTTTTTTTGAAATATTTTGAGGTGTTTTAAGATATTAGTATATTTCAACTAATATTTCAAAAATAAATTATTATTATTTTTTTTATGTTTCTAAAATATTTTCGTACTGAAATAATATACTGAAATGATCATTGCTTATATAGTAGGTTGAAAAAAAATTGGATGAATTTAGTTTTTAAATAGTGAACAAAGACTGTGTGAGTTTAGTAACCAGTGACGGCTCAAGGTAATTTGAGACCTACAGCAAAAATACTAAATGAGACTTTTTTATTTGTAGCATTAATTTTTTTAAAATTAATTTATTTAAAATTTTTTATGTTAGAGAGATAGAAGAAGAATGCGTTAGTAAAGATTTTAACTTTTGTTTTTGTCTTTTATGTTTTATTGGGGAGAGAGAGAGAGAGAGAGAAAGAGAAAGAGAGAGAGAGTTTTGATTTTAACTTTTGTTTTTGTCTTTTATGTTTTATCGGGGAGAGAGAGAGAGTTTTAATTTTAACTTTTGTTTATGATTTTTTAATTTTTTTTATCGGAGAGAGAGAAGGAGTGGGTAAATATAAATTGACTTTTGAATACTTTTTTATTTTTTTAACTTCTGATTTTTAAGATTTTAATGGTATGAATTAGATCATGGACCCAAATTATTACAATAAAAATTTCGGTCAAACTTAATTTTTTTGGTGCTTTTTTCAGAGCTTAAAATTTAATGGATTTAAATTTTTTTTGTGGACTAGTAATGCATTTAAAATTATGGGCCCTTCTAAAAATTTGGGGGATTTATTTTTTAAACTATTGGGCCGGCCTGTTTGTAACTAATGGAGTAAGTATAGATGTGATGAACTTACTAAATTAAAGTAAAAATATATATATATATATATAACCTATATATGGATATAAATAGATATGAGAAAAAAAATTTTAATGTTAGTTAAACTCCTAAAATTTAGGAGTTTTTAATTTTTAGTTTTACTTCACTTCTAAAAGGAATGGATAGTCTGGTAAAATTGACAAAAAAACGGATTTCATAACAAATAAATTTTCTTGGCAGACTTAAATCCAAATAAGTGGAGGACTGACCTCCAAAGTTTCCAAGAATTAAATGAGATGAAAAAAAGATTTAAGCCTTAGGAAAACGTGAGTCTATTCAATATTTTAAATCCTAGGAAAAATAGAATACTGAGTGTGTTGTTCAAACAACTAAGAAACGTTAGGGTAGGGGTGCAACTCGGGCGGGTTGGGCGGGTTAGACAGTCAACCCTAGCCCAACCCTAGGTATATAATCTTCAACCCTAACCCTAACCCTACCTCGGGTTGAGAAACTCAACCCGAGCCCAGCCCGAGTTTAATTCGGGCGGGCTCGGGTTGAATTCGGGTTCACTGCAAGAGAGACAGAGAGAGGGGGGAAATAATTACAAATTCATAAAACAATCCATATATTTCATTCATAACAGTGCACGATTATTGATCATCTGTTTTCACACCAAAAAACTAGTAATCTCAAAGTACAATCCCAGAAAACATAGAAATTAGACTCATAAAAATATTAAACTTAAAACATCACACTATCACACTAATTGAATTCGGGTTCGGGTTGAAATCGGGTTGCCGATGCCTCAACCCGAGCCCGGCCCAAATTGAATTCGGGTTGAAGTTTTTTGACCCAAACCCAACCCAAGTATTAAAAACCCTAGCCCAAGCCCTAATTTTTTCGGGTTGGGCTCGGGTTGAAATCGGGTTGCCCAACCCAAGTTGCACCCCTACGTTAGGGGCGTGTTTCGATGGCCAAGGTTGGATTGGGTTTTGAACCTAATTTTATCCAAATTAATACAATGAATTTCGGTTAAAGGAGGATAATATCTCCATATTTCATCCAATCATTCATTTGAATAGACAATATGTCAAGTGTGCGTTCATACATCTACCACATTTGATGAATGCTGACATTACCTTTGAATTACCTTTGATGAAGACTCATAAAATTATTTTATATATTATTGGTTCATTTGATAGACGTATTATACGTAGATTAAATATTGTATTGTATTATTATTTATTTAATTGGGTATAATATTTTATTTGATAGATAAATTTGATTCCGTATTAAATTCAAAAATATATATTAATCATATATTTTTAGTACCATAGATCCTGTATAATGGAAGTATTTTAATACCACCATGAGAGGTGGTATTATAGTTCATCTCAAATATTTTATTGTACATATTTACTATTATAACCCCACAATTGGTAAACCAAATTGTCATCAATGTAACAAACATTGATTGATGGTATTTTTGTTAAGTCAACATTAATACCATGAAATAATGTACTAACCAAACAATCAATTGGATTAAAAAAACTACTATCCAACGTTTATATTGTGTATTATCAAATACTAGATAAAATTACGTATTATTTTAACACCATATTTAATTTTGTCTTTTATCCATCTGTATTGTATTAAACTGTATTACTTTATCCAATTCATTCATTTTTAATACAGCAACCAAATGAGCCATATATTTATCCTTCCTAAATTTTTAAAAATTTCAATAATGACTCTACTCTTTTGCCAGTAAATTAAACCCTCTAAAATAAATATTTTATTTTTAGATTGAATAAATCAAATGTAACTATCCTTATCTATTTTACTTTTAGACATGTCCATCGCCTTAAGCTTAAGAGATTTAATTTCAATCTTCCATTAAAAAAAATCTCTTTATTTATGGAAGATTGAAATTTCAAATTGGCAGAATTTACTGGTAAACTGTTCCCGTAGCTCATATATATAATTAGCTTACCAAAGCCAATGGGTTTATCCGAGTAGTTGAGCAGTTGTCTAAACTAAGAATGATATGCAATCGAGTTTTTCTATTATTCACTTAGCCACTTTCTTGTGATGTTCTTGTGTAGTAAGTTGAATTTATCGCTAATTCTTAGAAGTGATTTTGTGGTTGAGTTTGATATTTGATAACTCAGATGTCTCATGTTCAATTCTTTCTCACATCTTTTTAGGGCTTGTTTGGATGAATTTATTTTTTGGGGGGGGGGGGGGGGGGGGGGGATTTCCAAGCCCTTCCAAATTCAAACTTCTCTTTATAAAGATGAGATTCAATTTTCAATCCGGTTCATACACATATTTGATATGCAACACATATACATATAGGACCCACGGATATATCATAATTATTAACAAATATTTGTCCTATAAATGATTATTTTACCCTTGATCAATCAAATTCATATCCATGTTAAGGTGTACAATTGTTTTTTGAATCCTTAACCCATCTTTCCAGACACACCTCTCCCCTAGGTTTGACGAAACCCATTATCATGGATTTAATCTTCGGGCTAGTTACGGGTCGAGTTTGGAAACGTGAGATTGAATTTTCAATTCAAATATAAGGTTTGGAGGTCCTTTGAACTATTTTCTCCAAACACATCTTACCAAGCTCCCCTCCCCCTACCCCTTACCAAACAACCCCTTAGGGCTAGTCAACCATGTCTCTTTTTAGGGACATTTTTTAACCCAACTCAAGTTACGGTAGTCAATCATTAAGCTCGAGAGAGTAATTGATCTAAACCTAAATACCTCATAAAAAAAAATGGTTTAATTTATTGTTATACATCACAAAAATAATTAATATACTAAAACACAATTAAAAATATTTGTTTTTTTGTGTGGACATATTTTCAAAAGTTGGTGTTAGGTATCATCACCCAAAACATAACATGTGCACAAAATCATATAAAGATACTCAAACGATTCACCACGAGTGTAACAAAAAACTGTTCACGACTCTCTAAATCACGTGTACTTTTTTATGAAAATTTTTTATCTCAACTACTTAGGGCTCTTTGATAAGGGGTATGGGGATTTGGTAAGATGGATTTGAGGAAAATAGTCCAAAGTTTCTCCAAATTTTATATTTGTATGAAAAATTCAGTCTCGAGTTTTCAAATCTAGCCCGTACCTGACTTGAAGATTAAACCCATGATAATGGACAGGAGGTGTCTATGGGCCGGGTTACCCACGAGTTCAGTTATCCGGTCAGAAAAAATAGGCCCGATAGTTGACCCGTCCGAGCCCAATATCCTTAAAAAAAGGGCTTCAGTTTGCCCTCAAACCCATTACCGACCCAATAGCCCGCACGCCAAGCTCAACCCACCCACATAGTCCGCCCACCCTTCATTTGAAAAAAAGTTATACTTTTTGATCATTAAATTTGAAACTTTAAAATAAGTCTCACAATATTGAAATTTGAAATTTTAAAAATTTAGATACTATAAATAATGTATTATTTTATTTTTCATATATTAAACATACAAGTTTTAAAAGGTAAAGTAATGCAAATGATAGATAAGTGAGTATGTGTCAACCTAATTGGGATGTATTCATTCCATTAGAAGTAGTTCATCCCCTAATTAAAAATAAAATTATTCATTATTTTATTTTATCTATTTTGACTCCATTTTTAGTTCAAAAATATAATTTACAGAAATATTAAGTTACATAAATATTCATTATTTTTAAATGATGTTGTAAATAAAAAAGCACGCGAGCAGGCCCTCCAGCAAGCCCGTCATAGGCCCGCGCAATAAACTCTCGGGTTGGACTGCGGATAGCCTATCTCTATCTGAAGCTCGGCCCGGCCCGCTCAATAACTCACTTGGGTAAAGGCTTGGGCCTATACTACCAGCTCGACCCAAAAAAATTTCGTGGGCCTAACCTGGCCCAGCCCATGGACACCCCTAATCAAGGGTTTCGTCAAACCAAAAGGGGGAGGTGGGTTTGGGAAGATGGGTAAAGGGTTAAAGATCCAAAAAATAATTGTACTCCTTAATATGAACATGAATTGAATTGATTAAGGGTAAAATAGTTATTTATAAGATAAATAGTTGTTAATAAATATAATATATTCGTGAGTCATACATGTGTATGTGTTGCATATCAAATATGGGTATGGACCAGATTGAATGTTGAATCTCATCTTTACATAGAGAGGTTTGGGTTTAGAAGGGTTAGGAGAAACCAATTCAAACTCCTCCCCAAAATTCATCCAAACAATTCATATCCATGTTAAGAAGTATAATTTTCTTTTGTATTTTTAACCCCTTAACTCATCTTCTCAAACTCACCACCTCCTTAGGTTTCGTTAAACCCAAGATTATAAGTTTAATTTTTAGGCCAACTACGGGCCGGATTTAAAAAACCAAGATTAAATTTTTAATTCAAACATAAA
The DNA here is from genome assembly GCA_951799425.1 of Ilex aquifolium. Lineage (NCBI taxonomy): Eukaryota > Viridiplantae > Streptophyta > Magnoliopsida > Aquifoliales > Aquifoliaceae > Ilex > Ilex aquifolium. The sequence goes on from OX637394.1 coordinate 5,937,559, forward strand.
ATTTAGAGATCCTTTAAATTATTTTCTCCAAATCTATTTTGCCAACCTCCTTATACTCTTTTACCAAACAGCCACTAAGGCCCTGTTTGGTATGTTTTTTGGAAGGGGTTTGAATTGGCTTGTTCAAATCCGGGTTTGATCCAAAGATGAGATTCAAAGATGAGATTCAATATTTAATGTTGTTCATACTCATGTTTGATATGCGCAGGGATATATGACTATTATGATAATATATTTGTATATAAATGACTATTGTATCCCTTAACCAATTTAATCCAAACATGAGTATGAATATATGAGGGGTATAAATATCATTAGAATGTGAAACCCCCAAACCCACATATGAAATCCACCCCCCATGGGTTTAATGAAACCCATGAACTTGGGTTTCATCGGGCCGAATTTCAAACCTTAGACTACATGTATAATTACCAAACATGAGTTTAAGGGAGTTTAGTCTCCGACCTATATTTCAAAACCCTCCAAACCCACATAGCAAACAATTCCTTAGAGTTAAGACAGATAACTACGCCCACGCCACCCCAGGTCTGACACATCAACTCCCCGAAAAAGGGGAGCGAAAAAACACTTTGTGAGCAAATACTTCCATAATATATTCAAAACACTTGGCCCAAGTCGAAAGCATCACAGATATTTTCAATACTGGGGACTGGGGACTGGGGAGAGAGATTCAGTCATAGTTTTACTTTATTATATACGTTAGAAATAACCCTTCTTAGACTGTGTACCAACGTGACCACAAAGCGTTGAATTTCTATGGCCATCTAGAAAGATTCCAAGACCTTCAATTATTTGAATGTTAGGCACTGTGAATTTAAATTTTATCAATTATTTTGATTAAATTATGAAGAATTTATTTCTCGTGAACACCCTAATTCTAGTGTATATCACTTGTTTTTGACTGGACTAGAGAAGAAATTAGTCGAAGTGTGCATAAATTGACCTAAACACCCTTGACCATTAAAATAAAAATTTTTTTTTATAGAAAACTCAAAATGATCCAAAATTTTCGGGTCAAAAGTGGCTGGACTTATATAATTAATCTTGATAACTCCTACTTAGATTAAGTAAATAGAAAATGGGATATAGACCACGTGTGTATTTGGTTCAAGTAAATATGACCACAATAGTGATTGGAATGGGAATTGATGAAAGACCCACATAAAATAAAAAAGGGAGAATTACATTTAGATCTCTGACATTTGAAATATTACGTAGACTATCTTGAAGTTTATAAGCATATAATACTTAGACCTTTTAAATTTAAAATGTTATACTTAGACCAAAAATACTCTAATCAAAAATAAAATATCAAATATTTTAAATTTTATAACCAAAATTCATGTTATTATATCACTTATTAAAATAAAATCAAAAAAAAATTTTAATTTTTTCTTAAAAAATCTTAATTAGTATACAATTATACTATTCATGTTATATTGTATCATTTATTGAAATAACACATTGTATTACTTCATTACTCCATCTCTCTCTATTACTCTCTTCCTTATTTTCTCTTTAACTCTATCTATTTATCCCCAATTTTTTTTTTCTCTCTCTCTCTTCTCTTATTTATAATTTTTTTTTCAAATATGTAAATATTTAATTTGAAATTTTCATCTCTCTCCTATCTTTTCTCTCTGTCACTCTCACTCTCTCTTCCCTTATTTTCTCGCATTACTCGTTTTCTCCTTATTCTCTCTCTCCTTATATCAACGTTATAACAATACAATTACATCAATCAGTTATAATTACTCTATAATATAACAAACAGTTACTTATGTGTTTAAATAAATCAAATAGTTATACCAAACAATTACACGAAATTACAATACCAACACAATTTGTCATTCAATTATTTACATAAATCAAAGAGTTATATCATTTAGTATCACGACATGGTTAAACCAATTATATACACCAAATTTGGTTTATCATTACACAAAAGAGTTTACCATTACACTAAATTTAGTATATATAATTGGTGTAATTATGTCGTGATACTAAATTGTGTAACTCTTTAATTTATGTAAACAACTGAATGACATATAGGGTCGGTGTCGTAATTTTGTGTAATTGTCTAATATAACTGTTTGGTTTATAAAGTATGCGAGTAATTGTTTGGTATATTATAGAACAATTGTAACTGATTAGTATAAGTTGATATAAAGACAGAATAAGGAGAGAGAGAGAAAGAGAGAGAGGGAGAGAGAGTAACAGTGAGAGAAAACCCACCCCCTCCTTGGTTTCGTCAAACTTATGATCATGGGTTTAATCTTTGTACCAGATATGGGTTAAATTTGAAAACTTGAGATTAAATTTTTAATTCAAACATGTAATTTAAGAATCTTTTAAATTATTTTATCCAAACTTATTTTGTCAGACCTCTCCATAATTCCTTGTCAAACAGTAAGAGATAAGACAGATAACACGTGACGAGTGTACTTAGCTGTTTATCCCACGTGACGCATCCCCTGGTTCTATTACCCAACCCCACGCCACCCCAGGTCTGACACATCAACCCCCCAAAAATGGCTGGCAAAAAAAACACTTTGTGAGCAAAACACTTGGCCCAAGTCGAAGCATTAAAGCATCAAAGACATGTGGAGTTAAGGACTGGAATACCTTATTCTGGCTTTTATTTTGCAAACTATTCACGAATCTCTAAATCATATGTGTACTTTTTTATTAAGATTTTTTATCTCAACTACTTAAGACAGATAACACATGAAAGGGTGCAGTTAGCTGTGGAGGACTGACCTCCAAAGTTTCCAAGAATTAAATGAGATGAAAAAAAGATTTAAGCCTTAGGAAACCGTGAGTCTATTCAATATTTTAAATCCTAGGAAAAATATAATACTGAGTGTGTTGTTCAAACAACTAAGAAACGTTAGGGGCGTGTTTCGATGGCCAAGGTTGGATTGGGTTTTGAACCTAATTTTATCCGAATTAATACAATGAATTTCGGTTAAAGGAGGATAATATCTTCATATTTCATCCAATCATTCATTTGAATAGACAATATGTCAAGTGTGCGTTCATACATCTACCACATTTGATGAATGCTGACATTACCTTTGAATTACCTTTGATGAAGACTCATAAAATTATTTTATATATTATTGGTTCATTTGATAGACGTATTATACGTAGATTAAATATTGTATTGTATTATTATTTATTTAATTGGGTATAATATTTTATTTGATAGATAAATTTGATTCCGTATTAAATTCAAAAATATATATTAATCATATATTTTTAGTACCATAGATCCTGTATTATGGAAGTATTTTAATACCACCATGAGAGGTGGTATTATAGTTCATCTCAAATATTTTATTGTACATATTTACTATTATAACCCCACAATTGGTAAACCAAATTGTCATCAATGTAACAAACATTGATTGATTGTATTTTTGTTAAGTCAACATTAATACCATGAAATAATGTACTAACCAAACAATCAATTGGATTAAAAAAACTATTATCCAACGTTTATATTGTGTATTATCAAATACTAGATAAAATTACGTATTATTTTAACACCATATTTAATTTTGTCTTTTATCCATCTGTATTGTATTAAACTGTATTACTTTATCCAATTCATTCATTTTTAATACAGCAACCAAATGAGCCATATATTTATCCTTCCTAGATTTTTAAAAATTTCAATAATGGCTCTACTCTTTTGCCAGTAAATTAAACCCTCTAAAATAAATATTTTATTTTTAGATTGAATAAATCAAATGTAACTATCCTTATCTATTTTACTTTTAGACATGTCCATCGCCTTAAGCTTAAGAGATTTAATTTCAATCTTCCATTAAAAAAAATCTCTTTATTTATGGAAGATTGAAATTTCAAATTGGCAGGATTTACTGGTAAACTGTTCCCGTAGCTCATATATATAATTAGCTTACCAAAGCCAATGGGTTTATCCGAGTAGTTGAGCAGTTGTCTAAACTAAGAATGATATGCAATCGAGTTTTTATATTATTCACTTAGCCACTTTCTTGTGATGTTCCTGTGCAGTAAGTTGAATTTATCGCTAATTCTTAGAAGTGATTTTGTGGTTGAATTTGATATTTGATAACTCAGATGTCTCATGTTCAATTCTTTTTCACATCTTTTTAGGGCTTGTTTGGATGAATTTATTTTTTTTTGGGGGGGGGGGTTTCCAAGCCCTTCCAAACTCAAACTTCTCTTTATAAAGATGAGATTCAATTCGGTCAATTTTGGGTGCTAGTTATTGCATGTGTCTGAAGGCACAAAATAATAAAAAATGGTAAACAATAAACATATTTGTATTCATATTCAAAATTAAATTACAAACATAGAGGAGAGATAAATGAATTTAAGTATTGGTCGCAGTGGAGGTGAGAGGTGGTGGTGGTAGGAGACGGTGATGGTTGTAGTGGGTGGCAATGACCGTGGTGGTGGTGGAGGTGGCGGCGACGACGGTGGTGGCGACGGCGATGACGATGGTGGTGGTGGTGGTGGCGACGACGACGACAGTGGCGGCGATGGTGATGACGATGGTGGTGGTGGTGGTGGCGGTGGCGGCGACGATGGCGGCGGCGGTGAAGGTGGTGGAGGCGATGACAGTGGCGACGGCTGCAGTGGTGGTGATGGCGGTGACGGCGGTGGTGGTGATGGTGGCGACGGTGGTGGCGATGGTGGTAGCGGCGACGGCGGCGGTGGTGGAGGTGGCGACGACGGCGGTGGAGGTGGAGGTGAAGGTGGCGGTGGCGGCGGCGACGGTGGTGGTAGAGGTGATGGTGGTGGCGGCAGTGGTGGTGGTGGCGGCGGTGGCGGTGGCGACGGCTGCAGTGGTGATGGTGGTGACGGCGATGGTGGTGGCGGCGACGGTGGTGGGGCGGCGACAATGGTGGTGGTAGCGGCGGCGGCGGCGGTGACGGTGGCAGTGGTGGTGGTGGCCGCAGCGATGGTGGTAGAGGTAGTGGTGGAGCGGTTTCAAACATTATTATTATTTTTAAAGTACTTATAAGAAATAATTTCTAGAAGTACTTTTAAAAAATAACTCCAAACACACCCTTATGAGCCTATTTTTCCTATTAAATTTAGGTTGTTAATATTAGTCGTTAGATTAACTTTAAAGTAAAATTTAAAGCGATTTCAACCGCGAATAGCAAAAGTCATTTTGTTTATCTTTTGAAATTTGAATTGTAAGTTACTTTATTATATAGATTTTAATTTTTTTAAAAAAAAGTTATAACTGCTCAAGAGAGGTCATGATCGATCACAGACAACGATCATTGACTATGAAAAATGTGGCATCGATCATAACATTCCATAATCGATCATGTCATTTGAAGTTGTAATTTACACCTCAAAAAAGTTATAACTTAACCTTCAAAAATTATAATTTTTAATACAGACACTACCAATGATTGAATATTTTATTTTTAGAATATGTAATGAAAATATGTACACTGTGTATATGTTTTAAATCTTTTGAGTTATGTTTTTGAAGGTAATTTTGTACATTTTTTATATATTCATCGACTCTAGATATTTATTGTTATCATTATGTGCACCGTTATCATTATGTGCACCCAAAGTTTAATTTTCAAGCTTTAATTGGATATGGATACTATCAATTTTGGGTTCAAATTTATGAGATTTTGATGCTTTATAATGTGTTTAGTTCTTTCACATTATGGTTTCAGTGGAGCTGGTTATGGTGGGTGGAGTTTCATGGGTCAAAGGTTGGGTTCCAAAACCTTTTCATTTAAGAGGTGTGTGTTTTTTGTCCTTCCGAGGTTGCTTGGTGTTTAGGTTTATCATGGTGATTTTGGGGAAGATAAATTTGAGTTGGTGCGAATGGATATGTACATAACAAGGGGCAGAGTTAACACAATTTAAAATTAGAGGGTTTGAGTTTTCCTAATCGGGTTGCGATCTCTAAGCATGATTTTCGGTCATCTATTATTTTTCTTTTCCTAGTGATTGAAGTGTCTCATAAGGTATAAGAGTGAGCTACATTTTACAATTATGTGAACAACAATTGAACTGAACGTTTCAAGTATATCCAGTATAAATCAAACCTACGAATTTGCATAATCAGGCACTTTATAACATTCATCAATGGATGCAAAGATTATTGATTGAAATGATATTATTGAAATTATACTCCTTTTATTGCCCAGAAGGAGGAGAGATCCTTAATTATTGATATCGAGAAAGCAAGAACGCTATGAGTGCTAGCTAATGTCGTCCCTTTGATTGCTTACTTTGCTATTCAAGAGGGATGAGACTTTGCGAGAGTTTTCAGATGAGTAAGAAGGGGTAGAAAATGTATTATTAGAGGATTATAAATAATACGACTCGACTTAATTAAGATCCCTTGCATCCCATTATGATTCAATACATCAACGATCACAACCAAATGTACCAAATTTTGATTATCCTTCACGACTACAGCGATGATCACACCAAATTATGACTACATGCTGTTTTGCAAGTTAAGTTGCATTGTACCACCCAAAAAAGAAGAAAGTAGGACTAAGAATATAATAAAATAAAAATAGTTAGGTGGAAGGTGTTATCAACCAGAAAGTTTGACAGCTATGCCCACTATTATATTAGTATAATACCTTCCATAATATAAACTTTTTTTTTTTTTTTGAAATTTGTAACAAATGTTGGGGGAAGAAAGTGGCCCCCGAACCCCACGACTGTGACAAATGACATTTTTATACTTGAGAAAGAATTTTTATATGATGACATCTTTATATGGCACCATTGGTTGCAGGTACACAGGAAACTTCCTGGAATTTGGGTTTGTGCGGAAATCTGAACAAAACAGGGGAAAAAGTACACAAAGCAATAACCACTCACAAAGACCAGTTCCCTAGACTTTTTATTTTTGGCAAATTACACTGAAATCTCCTATGGAGTTTGAAAACTTTAAGAGAAGCCCTCATAGTTTTTCATATTATACTAACACCCTCTATCAAATTTTGTCCCCATAAAGATGTATTTTAATTTATTTTTTTTTTTTTGGGGGGGGGGTTTCCAAGCCCTCATAGTTTTTCATATTATACTAACACCCTCTATCAAAAGGAGGATAATATCTTTACATTTCGTCCAATCATTCATTTGAATAGACAATATGTCAACTGTGCGTTCATACATCTACCACATTTGATGAATGCTGATATGACATTACCTTTGGACTACTTTGAATGAGGACCATAAAATTATTTAATACACTATATTAACCCTTCTTAAATTTTTGAAAATAACAATATATCTACTCTTTTGCAAGTAAATTAAAACCCTATAAAATAAATGTTTTATTTTTGCATTGAGTAAATCAGATATAATTATTTTGATCTATTTGTATACTGACCAAAAAACAATATTTCTTCGCTACTTTTTAATAATAATTTTTAGTTGTCATTTACCATTTTTTTTTTGGTGTTGTACATTTACCATTTTTTTAGTAAAACACAATTTAAGTTGGTTAAGAGTTATCCAAATTATTTTTTTACTCATATTTAAGTATTACGTAACAAGTTTATAATAAAAAATCGTTAGCAATCTGGACGTTGTTTGCTTGAGTGACCACATAGAAATATGTTCAATACTTCAAGAACTAAAATGATGCAATTGAAATATTATGAACCAAAATGAGATAAACTTCATATTTTTTGGACCTCCAGTGCAATTAACCTTAACATTTTTTTATCTCAACTATTTAACACAAATAACACATGAAGGGTGTAACTTTTTCATATTTCAAAAAAAAAAAAAGGGGTTGCGAGCATAATGCAGCACGTACAGTGGGGGACTAGATGACAGATTAAGTGTGTCAAAAACGACTTGATCAAAGCATTAATAAGGGTGAATTACAGTGACAATATCAAATAATTAGATAAGATCACATTCGAAAAAATGACACGTACACCACTTTTTAGGCATTTCGCCATCGTTGTTAGAAGTATTTTCATAATATTGCATATGTGTTTGAGTTTTCTAGTAATTCAAGATTATTAGGGTCTCCTATTTAGAGTCCGTTGTAATGACACAGTGTTTTCTTTCAACTCTAATTATCTTCATGTTCTTAGAATTGTATCATTAATTATTACAATAATCAATAAATTATAATTCTTATTGTTTGATCAGGATTTCATCTCTCACGCTTCCAAGCCTCAATGTTACATTTTTAGTGTCCATAAGAATTGTCAACATTGGTGAAACCTACTATGGCTGAAGTCACACCATCACATTCACGTCCTGCCGATGTTGAATATCCGTTTCGGTTAGATACCTAGAAAATCAATATTGTGACGTAAGTATTTTACAGAAAACAACATTTTTGGCTGAACAAGTCTTTATAGCTTAGTTGGTGCACAGTTACAGCTTCTCAAAGAGATGACCATCACCATGACCTCTTCTTGATTAGAGTGGACTAAGTCGAAAAGACGAACTTTCCAACATAATTCTCGGCGTTTCTTTTGGATGAAGTGTAGAATGGGATCAACTAGTTAGCTTTAACTTGTTTTTTAATAACTTAGCTGAAATACACTTTTTAGATACGTTACATTTACCCGCTAATCACATATGTATTGATTACGTCGGGTTATATATGGCCATTTGAACTTGAATTCCTAAAATACGAGATTATTTCTTGTCCTTTTGTTCGACCATGCAGTTTTCATTAACCTTTGTGAGAGCAAATAATTGTGCACACATGGTACTAATTGTCTTCGTCACTTGCATAAACATTCAAAACACTTGGTCTAAGTCGAACCATGAAAAATTGATACTTTGGAGTCAAAGTCCAAATGGGACTGCTAAATTTACCTGGTGGCCTTCAACTAGGAAAAAAAAAAAAATAGGTCTAATAGTATTTTTAATCCCTAAAGTATGAATTTTTTGTCAGTTTAGTACTCATTGTATCAATTTGGTCCCCAAAGTATTCAATCTGTGTCATTTTTTCATACAGTATCACATGTCCAACACGTGATCATTCCGTCAAAAATTTAACGGCCCGTCTATGTAAGGACTAAAATGATACGAATTGAATATTTTAGGAATCAAATTTATAAAATTGATACAATGATGACTAAACTGACAAAAAATGTAAACTTTAAGAACCAAAAGTGCTATTAACTCAAAAAAAATATGCAATTTATTGCTTAAGACATCACAACAAAGGAAAATGGGGCAGGCAGATTGAGTCGTAGTTTTACTCCTTTATTTACGTTAAAAATAAACATTTTGAAAAAAAAAGAACAGGATGGAACTGGGTGTTGGACCATGCACTATCAGTCTATATCATGACCACAAAGCTTTGAATTTCTAAGACCATCCATCCAGTGGGATTCCAAGATCTTCAATTATCATATGAATCTCAGACTGATCAAAAACTTTTGGGGCCAGAAGTGGCTGCATTTAAATAGTTAATCTTGATAGGTCGTACTTTGACCAAGTAAATACAACATATATAAGGTATCGAAAACAGGTCTGATTGGGGTTAGCCACCATGCATTTGTATTTGGTTTAGAGTAATGTTTTATATCCCAAATTTGTATCTCAAATGTGCATTCCAAATGAACGGAAATCATTGGATGAGTGGGTCCCACCAACTTTTTTAATTGGGACCCACTGATCCAACCATCCTTATTGATTTGGGATGGACATTTGGGATACAAATTTGAGATATATAGCATTGCTCTTTGATTTAACGAAATATTTGATAAAGAACACTTCCTATCTATGGAAAGGCCACGCTCGGGCCAAAATGCTATAGCAAGTGATTGAGATGGGAATTAACGAAAGACCCATAAAATAAAACAATAGATGACATGTATACAATCTTCAACTTGATGGAGATTAAGTTGGAAGATTTTGGAATTCAAAGGTTCTATTATACGTTTTTTTTTTTCACTTTAAGCAACCCAAGTTTTTGTTTATAATAATATGCGATTTTATATCTCAAAGTGACAAGAGTGTCCACAAGTATTGTACATGTTTGAATAATCGCAAAAACAGGGTGAGCCTGTATCGACTTGTTATTGAATCATTGCAGTATTGTGCATGTTTGAATCATTTAATTTTTTTTCCAAATTTTATTATATATGTTATTTGAAGTATACTTATCAAACATATATTTGATTTTGTTTAAAGTAAAACAAAAACGCAATAATATTATTGTTCACTCATAAAAACTTTATTTTAAAAATTATCAAATAGTCATACGCCAACTTTTTAATTCTAAATATAGCAGAATAGGAGTGTTGAATCTTTTATCTTTTTTTCGCAAAAGCTTATGCTTGCTAAAGTGACACCATAACTACTTATTTTATAAATTGTCCACAATCTTCTCGGATGTGAAAAAGACAGGATCATCACTTAAAGTCGAAACCAAAGAAATACGAAGTAACTGATGGGACACCACTTAGGCACATTGAAGCTAAAGCCAAACCTTTTTGCATCCACTTAAAATATGGTGGGTCTATGCAAACTTCGGGTGCAGCTCCTCCGCTGTTAAGAGAAAACAGCACCGTGTGCTGTTAGTCAAGAACGGCGCCGTTTTATTAAGTTTACACAATAAAATGTTTGTCTCAAAACAGACTCACCAAATACCAACCAAATGACATCGTTTTAATGGGTTTACACAGTGATTCCACAAAACAGACCTCTAAACATTAGACTGAAAAACAATTTACTTTTTTCTACTCTTCAACTTCTCTTCGTTTCTCACTCGCACTTAGTTTCTCATCTTCTTTGAGTGGCATCCTTGCAAAACCCCTAATCTGCACAGAAGCATCTTGACTATTTCCAAGCAGCCAAGGTCTACTCTTCTCGGTAGCAACAAGTATGGATTTTCATAGAAATCGAGCACGGGCATTCTTTTGGAAACACAATGTCTTGAATCGCAATTCATTGTGAGAATTGTTTTCCATCCCTTACTCAAACTCTTTGCCCCAACGTTGAATCAATTGATAGAAACACCGTAACTCACAAAAATTTCAGCAATGGCTTGCTCCGCTTCTTGAATCGCAAACTATTGAGAGAATTGCTTTGTCTAGGTGATGCTCAAATCAACTTTGATGTGCAGAATAAAATTGCTTATGCCGCCGCCGGAGTGCCAAATTAGGGGTGTTCAAATTTCCGATTAGCCACAATTTTCTATCATATCCGACCCTATTGAACTGCTAGCCGAAAAAATCGGGTAGGAATGCGGAATAACCATTAATTTTTGTATTTCTACCCTACCCGCATTAATTTATTTATTTATATTAAACTAAAAATCCTAATTCCCTAACCATATGGTTTAAACTTAAAATAATTGTTATTGTATTTGTGCAACAATTATGATGGATTGATGTTTATGTTTTCTTGTGTTTTATTGTAATTCTTGTTGTAATTGTTTTAGGTTTTAGTGTTATTGGTTTATTGTGTTGTTAAATTGGTGCATGTTATTTAATTGGATTTTTAAAATGATCCAAAAATTAATAACTACAAAAATGTTCACCCAATTTCCTACCCGATTAATGTGGCCAGAAGTCGAGTGGTAATACCACACTTGATTGGGTAGGGTAGGCCAAGAAAAAATTCTTCCGCAAAGTATCGGATAGAAAGACGAAAGACTATATTTCCTACCCGTAGGGTAGGGTGAACACCCCCATGCCAAATCAAGAAAAACTTCCATGGAATTTTACCGTGAGTCTTGCCAATGCCCGAGTCGATGTCCACATAAAGTCTTGAAGTTCAGAGAGAGTTGAGTCATACTCCTTAAATGGAGCCATTTGATAATTGATGGGACATTTTATGAGAGCAACAAACGCCGACACGTGTCCTCGGCACCATGGTACTCTCGATTGCTATGGTAACAACACGTGTCCTCGGCACCAAGATACCACTGGTTGTTTAGGATGGTGACATGTGTTCTCGGCACCAACGGAACCACAATATTCTCCAGCACCCCACATGCTTCTCGGGATAAAGAGAATCGACCATGTGTCTTCGGCACCAGGTCTCCCGTCTGACTCCATGACGACCTATCCATTCTCGGTCTTGGGGGTTCCTTGATAGGAGCACGTCGTCTCGGTCCTAGGGGATGCGCCGACGTCCTTCAATCTATTAAACTAAGTCAAGTAATGAGTCACTAGCCTGCCCTTTCCATCAAGTCAGAAAGGCAGGATAAACAGAGCTGGCAACCAATAGGGTATGGACACGTTGCGTTATGAACAGAGCCGTACATAGCTTTACAGAAAGGTCCCAACCACTATGCAGCTGTGCAGGGGATCATTTAATAAATTCCCAGAATGATGGGACGTCCTTGATGACTGATGGGGCCCGGAAAGGGGCGCATTAAGTGCCTCAGAGATCAGGCATTTAATGTATTTACATAGAAGCAAGAGCATTTATTGCTCGGGCGCCAGGGGAAGAGATCATTGATTGTTCGGGACGCCGAGCATTTAAGAACCGGCAATCATCCCTGCAAAAGAGAGAAAGCGCTTCCCCATGACTGGCACAGCCTACTACTCACTAGCCTGTGATGATTACCACCAACGAAGGTATAAATAGTCCTCTAAGGGACGAAACACAGGTACGCAAGATACAAACACAAAAAACTATACAGTGTCCTCCATATTCCCTCTCTCTAAAAGAACTGACTTAACCGTCGGAGGGGATGCGCCGGAGACACTCCGGCACCCTTCTAACCCTTCTTTTTTATCACAGGATACGCCGGAACATACCACCGTCCACTGGGCTTGAGCCAACTACTCCGGGATTGAGCCGTCCTAACTAACCAAGTTCTCTTTGGTTACATCACGCCAACCTCTTTGCCACGAGATCGTTGACACTCAAGGTAAACACGAGTTCACCTGTGCCCTATTTCTACTCATACATCTATTGTGCAAAAATTGGTACGCACAATAATTTTTCGAGAAATTGTTACATTTGAGAGCTGCCATTAACGTTAATGGTGCTCATTCATAGGCAACAAGAACAGGTGGTGCGTTGAGGACGAAGAAGTCGGTCTCGTCTTCGTCATCGCTGCTTCTTCTGAATCTCTTGCTCCTGTACACACGAACAAAGTAGAACCCACAAGCTTTCAATAGAGGTTTGAGAGAGAGAGGGGGGGCTTTAGAGAGAGATAGAGTAGGTAGGGGATGGTTTCGAGGTGTGAACAATGAAGAAGGCGAACCATAGAACAGTAATTTGGAGCTGTAATTGGGTCTGAGAGTTAGTTTTGTGAAGAAGAGAGAGAATTTCACCTTTTAATTTTTAATGAAAAATTTTTACCCAAAAAACTTATTCAAACAGTGGCGTTTCGAACTAACAGCAAACTGTGCCGTTTTTATGGAACAGCAGAGGAGCCGTGCCCGCAAACTTCACAATCTTTGGTGCTTGAACAGTAATTTTCATTTTTCAACATGCATATACAATACGGGTAGTCCACTGGTGTGGAATTGACTTTGAAACGTACGATAAATTCTTAAGTTTTCTTGATCACTCTCAAATTTAAGCAATACCTACGTTAGTCGGTGAATATACAAAGTAATTGATGGGACTCCACTTAGGCACACTGAAGCTCAGGAAGTTGTAAGACATGAAAAGTACTTGAATTAAAGATTTAGGTTAAAGTTTTGAGTTATGGTAAACTCAATGTGAGGGGTTTTCCATATTTTCATACAATAATGTGCCTACTGTTTAGAAGAAAAAGGAGGATGGATTGCTTATTAAAAGGACAACTTTCCTTGTGTAACTGGAACCAAATCTCTTTAATGCAAACATGGAAACCAGCACACATATATATCTTACTTTGCAAATCATTCAGCATGGTCCCTTTATTTATCATGGAACAAAGTATTGCACTCAAGGTAAAGATCACAGCTTCTTCACCAAAAGGTTCACTCCCTGTCCAGGCTCTATGACCAAATGGAGAGTTGGTGAGTGAACATATGTTGGAGAGAGAGAGAAAGAGAAGTTGGACAAAATGAGAGAGGTCAGTATCTTTATCTCAGCTAAAGCCAGTTTCTGTCCAAGACACACCCTTGGTCCGACACCAAATGGCATGTATAAGTGTGGAAGCTTGCATGCACCTGTGATCCCATTTGCAAACCTCTCTGGATTAAACTTGTAGGAATCAGGACCCCAATTTTCAGGGTCGGTGTGCAGTGCTGTCAACAAAGTCCAAATAATCACACCCTTGGGGACATGAATCCCCCCGAATTTCATGTCCTTCAAGGTCTCCCTTGACACCGCAGTGTTAGGAGGATAAAGGCGCATTGACTCATTAATCGCCATTGCTAGCTGCAAATCAATTCAAAATATACAGTTAGTAAGAAGGACTTATACATGTGCATTTTTGCTAGGGAAACCAGTGATCCCAGTGTGTGAAAAAACTTGGGCATGACAATTGTCCTTATTAACCACGTCATAAACCCGATATGAAATTAGGGAATTTGGGGTTTCAAGGTTGATAGGAGTTCAAAAATGCCATATGACCCGTTTATAAACATAATAAACAGACCAGCTCCCTGTCAAATACTGATAATCCAAAAATTAGTCTTGATCTTAAATTGATTCACGGATTGTGCATGTCAACACAAACACGACACCATCAATAAATAGGGTGGGTTAGTTGATATCTGATATAAATGATTCAATAGGCTAATTTATACTTGACTAATACTCGACACAAACTCAAAATATTATGACCTAAATCCAAACATGACACAACTTTATTGACACCTCTAATAACATTCTTAGTTAGCATTCTGTTTTGCATATAATTGTCCATTTGTCCTATATATGTAAGTCTGATGCTGATAAATACGGTACTCAGAATACCTGTTTCATCTTAGGAATCATATCAGCATTTGGAATTTGGCCCCTACAAACTTCAATCACCTCAGCACGAATGCGATCTTGCCACTCTGGGTTTGAAGCCAATAGCATAAGCAACCACGTGGCTGAAACTGCAGTGGTCGCATACCCAGCCAAATAGATGTTTTTGCAATTATCAACAATGAATCGGTCAAGTGCGTCTTGGCTCAGATCACTATTTTTGGCACCTTCAAGAATCATTTGCAATAAGTCTCTCTCATAACCAGCTTCATTCCTCTCCTTCACTACCTTCAACACCAGTGTATGAATCTCCTTCTCCAATGCCCATGCTTCCTTATTTCTCTTAGTTGGAAGATATCTGCAGCGAAATAATAAGTTAATATAGTTCCCTGGTGACCCATATCTCACATCGCCCCGTAAAGTATGCATGACCTTGAAAGAATCTGGAGATGTATGTTGTCTATCTTATGTGTGATTGACATAATTAAGTCATCATTATATTTGAACTTGTAGGAAAAGGGTACCTCATGCCGGGAATACCAGTAGCCAAAACTTTCTTGGATTCAGCTTCTTCGAGAGCTCTGATCCTACGAAAAATCTCCTCTCCTTTAGAGTAATTACTTCCAAAACAAGCTCTCGAAATCACATCTCCGGAAAAGCTTCTCATGTGTTGGTCGATTTTTATGTCCGCGATTCCACCCTCAACTTCAATGATACGATTCCATGAGTTTATCAACGTAATCGCAGAATCTGTTATTATGTTTGTCATTCCCTACAAGAGGTGCACATGATACTTGAAGTTAATATTCTGCATAATAAAGCTGGATGCTTGGAAGTTGGAACCCAATATTGGTTTCCTGTAATATATAATTACTAGTTATTATCCGTGCTTGAAGGCACAAAGTAATAAAAAAAATAGTCAATTATAAATATATTTATATTTACACCAAAAATTAAATCACAAACATAAAGGAAAGAGAAATGAATTGAAACACCGATTGTAGTGGGGGTGAGCGGTAGTAGTGGTGGTGGACAGTAGTGGTAATGGTGGGAGACGGTGATGGCTATGGTGAGTGGCGACGACCGTGATGGTGATGACAGCTGTAGGTGGCAATGGTGATGGTGGTGGTGGGTTTTGAGTGACGATGGTGGATTTTGGGTGACGATGGTGGTAGTGGCAGTCGTGGGTGAAGACGGCAGTGGTGGTGGGTATGGGTGGTGGTGGTGGTAAGTGTAGTGGGGGTGGGTGACAATGGGTGGTTGTAGAGGTGGGTGATGACGAGTGGTGGTAGGTGTGGTGGGGGTGGGTGACAGTGGCTGGTGGCGATGGTGGGCCAAGACGTGTGGTGGTGGGTTGTAGTAGTGGGTGACGATGGCAACAATGATGGTGGTAGATGCTGATGGTTGGTGACGATGGTAGTGGGATGATGATGATAATGGTAATAAATATAAGAATAAGATAACGATAGTGGTGAGTAGTGGCAGTGGATGACGGTGGTAGCAATTGGTGGTGGGTGGTGGTGGCAACGACAACGATGGGGATAAGCCGAGTCGAGGGGATAAGCCGAGTGTTCACTTGGCCCCTTTTCTGACCCTTTGGATTGTTTCATGTTCATTATACGGCAATCGCTATCTCAAACTATTGCAGAAAATCTTCCGTGTATAATTGTATTGTACTTTATTATATAGATAGTCGGGATCAAGTTGTGTATTGTACCTTAACCTTCTCCATGTATAGTTCTGGCGCGATTATTTTCCTTTGATGAGCCCAATAAGCCCCATTGGAGGTTAGAATGCCCTGGCCAAGCAAAGAACCGAGCTCTTTGGCTTGATATGAAGGCTTCCCCAAGTCCCAGGATGTGCAGGTGGTTATCTCTCTCGCCATGTCAGGTTGGGTCACAAGCAATATCGGTGAGTTACCAAGAGAAAACATGAACACTTCGCCTGTACAGTGTACATTACAGGAGTGAAAGAAAATTTGTAATTATGCAATACTGGGCATAGGAATTAGGAAATTAAACTATGGAAGAAAGAAAATTTGAATCTGGGATTGGACTCAAATCCCACAGTGATAATTACAAAGAAACTATGAACTTTGACAAGACTATGTTCAAAGATGTATACAGGTGATTTTGAAATGACACATTAATACGATATGAAATTAATAGATTAAAGTTAACAAATTTTCAATACGAATGCAATTAGTGGCTTATGTCAAATACAAATAACCCACTTTCAAAAAGACTCATTTAAATATTGTAAGTTCAAGCTTTGTATGAAACTTTATAGAATTAGGAATTTTTTTTTTTTTTTTTAAACTTGGTATTCTGAGCATGAAGATCAAGTCTATTTAATTTATGGAGGGACTATGCATGATAGGATTGGTTGAGAGAAAAAGAGGTTCTAGTGTTAAATTGCTAAAATTATACTACTCATACCCAACTCGACTTAGTTTTGACTCTCAATATTATGTATATCAAATAATGCGATCAAGGCCGATGAGATGGCTGAGAGTTCGAGACGAACAAATAGTCGACGCAAGTCTGGACAGTTTATAATCAAAAAAAAAAAGAAGCAGATGAGGTTTACCGTATTGCTGCCTCCATTGATCGAAAAATGGAAGGACACTAGCTCCACAATTGTGGGAAACGGGTGGTCCACCGGTTGCAGCATTGGCTGCTGCCTTTCTGGCCTTCTTGATTTCCAAGATATTCCCCAGCAGAAGAGTCGGCGGTGGGCCACTCAAACCCTGTTTCCTCAGCTCCGATCGAAGCTTCCCCGGCTGCGCCACCAGTGCGTTATACAGACGCGCCACCAATCCCAATACACCAACCAAAGCGAGGGACATGAACACCTTAAACAGAATGTGGACGTCCATTGTCAGTGCTCTATGACCTCTATGTTTCTATCTCTAACTCTGACACACTAAGTTTTTCTGTTGGGACTTGGCTTTTACAACTTCATATAGTGAATGTTGAAGGATCATTGCGTCAGTCTAACCATTATTTTACTTTCTGTGCTGGACGAGTAGGTAGGACGGGTAGGTTGGACGAGTAAGTAGGACGAGTAGATAACAACTCGGATAGGTTGGACGAGTAAGTAGGACGAGTAGCTAACAACTCGGATTTCATCCACAGGTGAGCATTCATTAAATGTGATAGATGTGTGTGATAGATGTGTGGACAGGATCATCCTTCATTTATGGTCCACACATCTGAATCGTTCCTTTATGGTTCACACATGTATTACATTTGATGAATGAATAATGTTATTTAAATCTAAAAATTTGACATAATTTAAAGACTTAATGATGTCGCTTCATTGTAATCAATATTTGATGAGACTCACAGTCAATCCAAAGGTCATCGTGAATTAAGTCAACAAATTAGATCAGTAAATTAGATCTCAATAACATTGCTCACTCGCAAAATTGAAATTGACACGGCTAACTTGTTTATTTACTATTATTGACACTAATCCGATAATAACATGTTATCAACATGAACATGGACCTATAATTTTTTATTTAAATTGACCTATTCAACTGATTTAAATAGTATATCTGTACTACTTTAAAATATCAGAATACTTGAAAAACATTTTTTTCCACCTTTACCCGCCAACAACACAATTATGTCACTCATGTCTTTTAGATTTAATAGCAGCCTAGCCCTAATCAACACCTCCATTCCTTCCCTGTTCCCACCCGTCCCTATGTCTCTCCCTATTCTTCAGCCGTTTCTCTTTCTCTCTCTCTCTCTCTCTCGCTTAAAACCCACATGTATTACTATTCCCAGCCATCAGTCCGCCTCTTTCTTTATACCAGTTCATTATCTTTGGATTGATCAACTCCCACATCCTCTTCCCTTTCTCTACTATTTTAGTCGCGCCTGTGAAATCATAGTAAAGCGATGGATGATTCATCAATGGCCAAAGCATTCTAGCGCCCCTCGAAAGTCAGGTACAACATATTATTCCATCAATTTTTACATATTGTTGTAAATATGAAGAACATTGATGAGTGCGCGAAAGTGCATTCTAAATACCCTATTATTGGATTAAAATGCTAAAATGTGAATAGAAATAATTAGATATAACTTATATTATTGAATTTAATATTTATTCACACTGAGATATATTTGAGCATGATTTTATAATATTTTAAATCTTAAATATTGCGTTATTAGTTGGTGAGAGATAATTCACAATTGGACTTTACACTTAATATTTTTGGGTATTATTGGACTTTTATATTTGTTTTTATTTTGATGGTAGCTCATCGAGTAAAAAGGCTGAAACTGATATAGCTTTCACGTGGGCCCAACACTCATAGTTTTTAATGGGCTTTAGAGCAACTCCAAGGGAGCTATCTAAACTAGCTAGCAAAAATATATTTTTTTATTACATTATCTACTTTAGCTAACTACTTTTTTAAATTCACTCCAACCACGCTATCTATTTTAGCTAACCACTTCAACTAACTTTAACTAACTATAATTATTAAAATCTAAAATACTATGTAGTATGTCATGTCATCACCATATTGATGACATCACGTGCTGACGTGTTACGCCACGTCATTAAAATTTTAAAATTTTAATTTTTTTAATAACAATCATATTAATAACGGTCACGTAATTCAAAATTTTAAAATTTGAATTTTTTAACGGTTATATTTGTAACGGTCATATTTTATGATATGTATAAATAGGATCTTCCATCTCTCATTGTCATACACCTCAAATCTATTTATTGTCATTGCACTCTTCTTTGTGTTTATGTTATGGCTCGCCATTCTGCAATGAAGATGATTATTGACGATTCTGACTCTGATGATGAATTGGAGATGATAACAATTTGTGCTATCAAAAGGAACAAACGCAATAGCGAGGAAAACTCTGGTGTACGTCGTGGTTCCATTCAAGGTCATTCATATCTGCTAACAGATTAACGAGTTCATCATCTCCAGCTTCTTTGCTCTTTGATTTTCGTAGTCGCGCTTTCTCAGCTTTCCTTCCAGGTGGCCTATCTAAAGATCCATAGGACCCACCGTCATCTCCTAATTTATGGAGTCCGCTGTAGAAGGCACGGAGCTGCCAGGAGTAGCATTATGTTTTGTTTTTTGCTTCTTTGCTTGAGAATCCTCCATCCATTTTGGTTGATACCTTAACTCATTCCAACAATGTTCAAACGGAAAAGAAGATTTATAGAGTTCCTTGTACAAGTTCTTGGCATCACGAATCTGAAAAAATTTACAACAAAACTCATTATCATGTCATTAAAAGTACACTATTTTGTAAGAAAATATTCCCTCATACCTTGTCTTTCTCTGTCAAACCACTTTGATTTAGTCTTTCTATCTGTGCAAAGCACCCACAAAATTTGTTGGTGGCTAGCTGAATTGCCGACCAACGATTCATCAAAGAATTTTGAGTACGACTAGGACATGACTTAGGTTTGTATTCGTGGAAGAACTCGCAAACCCTTTGCCAATATGTCTTTGATTTTTGTTCATTTCCTTGCACAGCATCCAAACTAATATTAAGCCACGCCGAGATTATCATAATGTCTTCCTCTGATGTAAAATTGCCACCTCGTTGTTTTTTTGTGGTGGATTCTACTTGAGGAGATATTGGTGCAGATTGACCTATAACCTCATCATCTAAATTTGTTCCATCATGCATGAGATTGGTGAAGTACGCATCATGTTGGAATGGATCCATGTGTAATGCCTCTAAGATGAAACAAGTAGCAAGGTTCCCCTCAACGTGTTGAATCAAGTATGGGCAGCTGGTGTTTTGCAAATATAAAGTCAAGGGGGCATGATTTTCCATGGCAACACATAGCATCCAAGATATAGTACACACTGTGTTTCTATAAAAATCAACATATTCTAGTTATTACGAGTATATTGCAGGCATCAATTTCCACTAATGATCAAAGATCCATGTTTACCCAAGTCTGCATTTTTATGGATCTCGCCTTCTGTGCAAATCTAGAATACTACTTTCCAGAGTAACCACGACTCAGTCTGCATTTTTATGACTATCAACACAGCAAAATATTTTTCTTATTGGGTTTATGAAAAAAAACTTCCAGCTTCCACACAACCAAAAGGAACCCATCCGAATATGCAACATACACTCTCAGAGTAATTGAACATAAATATCTAGTCATCACCCTATCTACAGCACAAAACACTGAACATCCACATCATCAAAACTTAACAAACTACTACAATCACAGCCAAAGTTGGATGTGTGTCTAGCCATGCATCGAGTGCATCTTACTAAAATAATTCACAAAATTAGAAAAAGATCACTAAACCAACTTCCACAGCTAGTTAGTTCAAAAGCTTCATTGTCATTCCAGTACTTACAAACAAACAAGCAATTAAATTCTTCCAATCAAAGATACATATGCATACATCCAAAATCTAACCAGCATTGCCCAATAAAATCAAAACATAGAAAAATCTGACAAATACCCAATCAATACCCATCAAACAAATACCCAAAAAATCTGACAAATACCCAATCAATACCAAATCAATACCCATCAAACAAATACCCGGAGATTTTTTGGAGACCTGAATGTATGTATGAAACCCATACATTCAGATCTCCAAAAAATCTGAATGTATGTCTGAAATAAGGTGGCGTCGGAAAGGAGTTGGTCTGCGGGGATTTCGGTATGAATCAGAATCCATTGTTGAAAGTGAAGATGAATACCTTGAAGTCGGTGGAGCCTTCGGTGGACTCGGTGGAGCTGTGCTGAATAACGATGAGCTGTGCTGAAGTCGGTGGAGCCTTCGGTGGACTCGGTGGAGTTGTGTTGATGAATATCGGTGGACTCGGTGGAGCTGTGCTGAACAAGAGGTCTCAAAATATCTAGCACACACCCATTCTGGAGCTGTGTCGATCTGCGATGAAGCTTGTCGAGAGAGAGAGAGAGAGAGAGAGAGAGAGAGAGAGAGAGAGAGGGGCAGCGAGGGAGAGGCGCTAGCTACGTCTACCGAGTGAAAATGGGCTTATCTATTTTAGATAGCCCAATAGCTAGTCCGTTGGAGCATTATTTTGGGAAGGGGTTATCTAAAATAGCTAAAGGGGTGGGTTTACATAGCCCCTTGGAGTTGCTCTTATCTTTCTCAAATTACACAAGATTTGAGATTTAGGAGCTGAAGTAAAAAGATTGGAATCAAGAGGGGATGAAAATGGTTTTTCTCAAAAAAAGGGATAGACTTTTGAAACTTCTTGCTTTTTTTTTCTTTGGGCTTGGACGGCTGGGAGACAAAAAGAAAGGGTTTGACTTTTAATTCTTCAAAAATTCTTTTTTGGTTGGGCGGTTGTTCTTTGGCTTGGGCGGCTGGAAGACGAAACAAGAGGAAAACGCAGAACAGTGAGTTGGAAAAAATACTTCGATGACCGCCAGTTTATTCTATTTTTTCAGGAGATTTTTATTGTTCATTATATTTATGGGTAACTAAATTCTCAGGTAAGGCGAGGGATGAACTTGCATAGTAGATGATATTTTATTTATTTTTAATTTATGCATTTGATTTCTAATTAGTAAAACTCTTTTGTTTTATCATTCTCAATTTATTGTTGAGGTTTTCTTCTCCGAATAGTCATAGAATTTATTCTGTTTATGGATTTAGTCAGGCTTTTTCTATTGAATGGATTAACTTTTTGATTATGTTTGGATCAATTATTTATCTATATTGATTTAATTCTTTGTTGTAATATCGCTTCCTGAGTATATTGTCGTCGTTGAATTTTCTCAATAGTAAAAATAATTTACATATTTTTAAAAGTGGTGAATGATTTTTCAATGGGTTACATTTGGTTTAATCTTGGTTTATAAATCTATATATTCCGATTGGGAATTGAGTTCCCAATTGAGTTAATCAACGAATTAAGAATAATTAAAATACCAGATTTGTGCAAGGGATTCCCGACGCTTTACTGCTTGTCAAATTTGAATACTTTTTCTGTTAGTCACTTTGTTTCACTTTAATTTACATTTAAAATTAATCTTTGTTCTCCAGTAATCATTTAATATTTTTTCTTTAGTTCATTTGTTCTTTCTACTATTCTTTTAATTTGTCTCCCGAAGAAATGGGTGAACATGAAGATCAACCCATTAGAACTCTTCATGATTATCTCCACCCTACACGCACAGCCACACCATCATGCATCATGTTTCCAGCTAATACTCGCCAACTGGATTTTAAAACAGGGATGATACAGTTACTCCCTAATTTTCATGGCTTGGAAAATGAAAATCCATATGTGCACATTAGGGAGTTTGAGGAAGTAGTTGCAACTTTTCATAATCAAATTGCACTTGATGATGTTGTGAGACTTAAGTTCTTTCCTTTCTCTTTGAAGGATAGAGCTAAGAGTTGGCTATACTCGTTGAGACCACGATCTATTGGGTCATGGAGTGAGATGACTCGGGTCTTCTTTAATAAATATTTCCCCCAACATAAGACCAACGCTTTAAAAAGGTAAATCTCCACTTTTGCACAAAAGGACAGTGAGACTTTGTATCAGTCTTGAGAGAGATTTAAAGAGTTGTTGAGTGTGTGTCCTCACCATGGGTATGAGAATTGGCGCTTAGTGAGCTATTTTTATGAGAGACTTACACCTAGAGAGCGTCAATTTGTGGAGATGATGTGTAATGGTGAGTTCTTACAAAAAGATCATGATGAGGCCATAGAATACCTTAATGAGCTTGCTGAAAAAGCTCATACTTGGACTGGACCTAATGCTACTGAAAGCACAAATAGGTCACGACCTACAGGAAACCCAAATGGTGGTGGAATTTACCATCTCAGGGAAGAGGGTAGCCTAAAGGCTAAGGTTGAGATGCTCACTAGGGAGCTAAATGTGTTAAAGATTAAGGACTTAAAGCCAACACACATGGCTAATCATGTAGAGTCTTTTGGACCATGTTTTGTGTGTGGCGGGGTAAATCACCTCGCCCAAGAATGTCTCACACTTGCTGAGATGAGAGGGATGTATGAGGAACAATGTAATTCCTTAGGTATGTACAAGAAGTCTTTTACACGTTACTTTGATACCTATAATCCGGGGTGGCGCAATCACCCCAATTTTAGCTGGAAGTCTGAAAATCAGCCGCCTGCACAACCCCCTAGATCATATCCTGCACCTTATATTGCACCTTCATCTTCTAGGAGTCCTTTAGAAGACACTTTACATGTTTTTATTGAGACACAGGGTAAGACTAACCAAAAGTTTGAATCTTTGATTATGCAGGTTGTTGAAGAAAACAAAGAGATAAAGAGTCAAATGTCCAAATTGATGAGCTCCTTGAGTGTGAATGAGCGAGGTAAGTTCCCTTCTCAAGCTCAGTCTACACCCCATGGTCAACACATGGCACAAGAGAATTTGAAGGATGTGAATGCCATTGTGACACGAAGTGGTGATTCATTACACATCCCAACAACAGACAAATCAGAGGATGTAGAAAAGGATCAAGATAATAGCGATGCCGAGCTGCCCAAGGAACTTGAGGTGACAAAGATTCTTGTTAAGGTACCATTCTCTCAAGCTTTAAAATCAAGAAAGCGAACTCTAGATCCTAACAATGAAATCTTAGAGAATCTAAGGCAGGTAAAAATCAATCTCCCTCTTTTGCATGTGATTAAACAAGTTCCTACTTATGCAAAGGTTCTCAAGGATTTGTGTACAGTTAAGAGGAAACACCATGTGAAGAAGACAGCGTTCCTGACAGAGAAGTTAGTGGTCTAACTTGTACAAGTACAAGGATCCCGGTTGTCCAACCACAGCATTGGAAATCATGAGTTTGGGCAAGCTTTGCTAGATTTAGGAGCTAGTGTGAATCTAATGCCATATTCTATTTATTTGCAGTTGGGGTTGGGAGAAATCAAACCAACCACTGTGGTATTGCAATTGGCTGACCGTTCAGTCAAAGTACCTCGGGGTGTGATAGAGGATGTTCTTAATTCAAATTGACAAATTTTATTATCATGTAATTTCCTAATCCTTGACACTAGCTCTGTTGTTGATACTACTTCTAGGTCTTTTCTTGTCACTGCTAATGCTCTTATTAATTGCAGGAACGGACTCATGAAGCTGTCTTTTGGAAACATGACTCTCGAGGTGAATATTTTCCATATTGCAAAACAGCCAGAAGATGATGACGAGAGTCATCAGACATACATGATTGACTCACTCATGGATAGGGGAGTTTCTATAGCTCATGATTTTGATCTCCTTGAGTATTTTCTTGTTCATTCTGAGTTTGATTCTATTAGTGATCCATCTGATGTAGTTGATATTTGTGCTCTTTTTGATAGGGCTCAAGACTATGGCACTCGGGCATGGCAACCGAAGTTTGAGGAGTTACCTGTGAAAAATAAATTTCTTCAAGTGTGGAAGCACCCAAAGTTGAATTGAAGCCTCTGCCTAAGGGTTTAAAGCATATTTTTCTTGGTCTAGGTGATACTTTTCCTGTTATTATTTCATCTGAATTGTCTAAGTCTCAAGGTGAGAAATTAATTCGGACCCTAAGTGAGCATAAGTCAGCCTTAGGTTGGAGCATTGCTGATATAAAAGGTGTTAGTCCCTTGGTCTGTTCTGATAAAATTAATTTGGAGGAAGGAACTAGCCCTCGTAGAGACCCCTAGCGTAGACTTAATCCCACTATGAAAGAAGTGGTGAAAATTGAAGTGTTGAAACTATTAGATGCGGGAATCATATATCCTATTGCTCATAGTAAATGGGTAAGTCCTACATAGGTTTCCTAAAAAGTCAGGTGTTATTGTGGTGAAGAATGACCTTGGAGAGTTAGTCCCTACAAAACTTGTGACTGGGTGGCAGATGTGCATTGATTACAGAAAATTGAATGCTGCCACCCGGAAAGACCATTTTCCTCTCCCTTTTATTGATCAAATTCTTGAGCGTGTGGCTGGTCATCCTTTCTATTGTTTCTTGGATGGTTATTCTGGTTATTATCAAATTGAAATTGCATTAGAAGACCAGGAAAAAACCACTTTCACTTGTCCTTTTTGTACTTATGCTTTTCGTAGAATGTCATTTGGATTGTGTAATGCACCTGCTACTTTTTAACGTTGCATGATGAGCATTTTTAGTGACATGGTTGAAAATTGCATGTAAATTTTTATGGATGACTTAACTGTTTTTTGATCTTCTTTTGATGCATGCTTATTGAATTTAGAGAGAGTGTTGACTTGTTGTGAGGAAAAGAAATTGGTTTTGAATTGGGAGAAATGCCACTTTATGGTACCTTTAGGTATTGTCTTAGGGCATATTATTTCTTCTAGGGGGATAAAGGTCAATCAATCTAAAATTGAATTAATCTCTACGTTGCCTACACCTAGAACAGTAAAGGATGTGAGATCCTTTCTTAGTCACGCGGGTTTTTATAGGAGGTTCATACATAATTTTTCCACCATATCTAGACCATTATGTGACCTCCTAGCTAAAGATGCCCCATTTGAGTGGACACAAGCTTATCAAGAGGCCTTTAAAACACTAATTGACAAGCTTATCTCAGCACCCATAATACAGCCACCTGATTGAACTCTATCTTTTGAGATCATGTGTGATGCTAGTGATTTTACTGTATGTGTTGTTCTTGCACAGCGAATGGAGGGGAACCCTTTTGTCATTTATTATGCTAGTAGAACTCTAAATAGTGCTCAGATGAATTACTCCACCACGAAAAAAGAGTTGCTAGTTGTAGTGTTTGCTTTGGATAAGTTTCGTACTTATTTAATTGGTTCTCCTATCATTATTTTCATAGATCATGCAGCCCTTAAGTACCTTCTTACAAAGAAGGATGCTAAGGCACGACTAATACGGTGGATTCTATTTTTGCAGGAATTTGACATCACTATCAAAGATAAGAAATGAGTGGAGAACGTAGTGGCTGACTATCTCTCGAGGCTCACATTTGAGGATACCTCTGACCACTTGCCAATCAGGGATAATTTTCCCGATGAGCATTTACTTTCTATTACTTCTCTACTATGGTTTGCTCATATTGTGAATTATTTGGCTGTAGGTGAGATACCGGTGGATTGGAGCGCTTAGGACAAGGGGAAGTTCATGACTGAGGTACGTAAATTCTATTGGGATGACCCTTTTCTTTTCAAATACTGTCCTGACCAAATTTTAAGGCGTTGCATCCATGATAAGGAGATTGCAAGCGTTTTGGAAGTTTGTCACTCCCAAGCTTGTGAGGGTCACTTTTCAATGAAGAAAACCACTGCAAAAATTCTGCAGTGTGGATTTTATTGGTCTACCTTGTTTAAGGATGCAAATATCTATTGTCGCTCATGTGAAAAGTGTCAAAAGTTAGGAGTTATGTCCCGTCGTAATATGATGCCCTTAAACCCAATTTTAGTGATTGAAATTTTTTATTGTTGGGGTATCGATTTTATGGGACCATTTCCTCCTTCTTTTGGATATCAATATATTATTGTGGCAGTAGATTATGTGTCAAAATGAGTAGAGGCAGCAATTTGCAGGAGCAATGATAATAAGACGGTAATTAAATTTCTCAAAGAGAATGTGTTATCTCGATTTGGTATACCACATGCTATCATTAGTGATCAGGGTACGCATTTTTGCAACTGTTCTTTTGAAGTTTTGATGGAAAAATATGGGGTGGTACATAAGATCTCTACTGCCTACCACCCTCAGACAAGTGGACAGATAGAACTTGCAAATAGGAAAATTAAGCAAATTTTAGAAAAAAACGGTCAACCCGGATCGCAAGGATTGGTCTTTGAGACTAGTTGATGCGTTTTGAGCCTACCGTATAGCTTTCAAAACTCCTTTAGGCATGTCACCTTATAGACTTATTTTTGGAAAGCCTTGTCACTTACCTGTGGAGCTCGAGCATCGAGCCTATTGGGCAATCAAACACTTCAATTTTGACATGGGAGAAGCAGGTAAGCTTAGAAAATTTCAGTTGATCGAGTTAGAGGAGTTGAAAAATAATGCCTATGAGAACTCTAAAATCTATAAGGCTAAAATGAAGCGTCTCATGATAAAAATATTTTGAGAAAAACGTTTAAGCCTAATGATCGAGTGTTTTTATATGATTCTAGACTCCATAAGCACCCCGAAAAACTTAGGTCTAGGTGGACCGGCCCTTTTGTAGTAAAGAATATTTTTGCACGTAGGACAGTGGAAATAAAGAATCCTAAGGATGGTCGGATCTTTAAAGTAAATGGTCAACGCCTTAAAATCTTAATTGATAGACAAGTTCTGAACGTGGAAGACATTCCACTTGAGGATCCGGTCTATCAACCTTGACCACACCATTCATGTATGTTTTTCTTTATTTGTTTTGTTTTATTTATTTATTTATATTTTATTTTCTTTTTATTTTCTTTTCCTTTTAGTTTGCTGTTGTTTTCTTTGTTTTTGTTTGCAGGTTAGTTTCATTTTGTCATTTCAGGTTACCATCTTTGGTGCTTAGCGAACTACCCACGTCACTCATCAGGTGTATTCTACCCTTTTTAGTTACTCCCCATTCAAATTTTATTCTTAAACATTGAGGACAATGTTTCATTTAAGTTGGGTGGTGGTGGTGCAAATTCAATGTTTAAAATGCTTGTTGGAACTCTGTGGCATATGTTCATGTGTCAAATGTTTTTAATTTTACATCACACGTGCATCCTTTTCACATGTGTACTTATTCTTATTCATAGTCATCTTCGTGAATTCTCCAAACCCACCATAATCATTTTGTAAAACCCGGGAAATTTTGAATTTTTTGTGAATAAGGGCAAAATGGTCATTTGCCATCCTAATGCTTATTTGAAATACTCATGCTCTAGACCTCGGATGAGGAAACGGAGTTTGCCGTTGGATTCGTATCGCGAAATCGAGTCACTCTGTCAAATTTCGTCGAATTCTGATATAGTCAGATTTTTGCACGTCGTTCGAGGCGACTGCGTGGCGAATGACATTTTAAAGGTCCCTAATAATGGATTTTATAAAATTTCCTTAAAATTAAGTTAAAGTTCAAATAAAATTAATTTGAACTTAATCCGAGGCACAATGAATCGTTTCGGGACGAAAAACGGACCCGAAAGTCGAAAATATGCGGTGCGATGTGGACCGCACATTTTTGCCTATAAATATCAACCTAAATCAGATATTTTACACATAATATCTCTGCAAAACAGTGCTGTACGTTTTTGGAGAGAGAAGAGAGAAAAAGTGGGTTTTCAGGTTTTCTTTCGCCGATTCCGGGAGTTCTGTCCGTCGGAATTCGTCAGTCCAGAAGTCAAAGTTTATCTACGGGACAAGGGCTACGCATACATACCAAAAAGAGCTGATTTCACCAAAGATCCAAAGACGGGATTTTGGGAAAATCAAATATTTGGACTTAAATCTTGTTCTTGGAGGTTCTACCGGTTGTTTTACGCTCCAAGAGGTAGGGTTCCCTCCTACCTTGGTTCATTTCTAACCTATGGTGTCATAAGTAATGGTTAGATGTATAGAGTTGTTATGACTTGTCTATAGTCATGGGAATCATGAAAGGAATATAGAAATGGCCTACATAAATTCCTTGTTAAATTTGGTCTAGGGAAGTTACTTGTGAAATTTTCTTGTAACTTGTTATTATGTGGGCAATTTGGGTGATACCATGATGATTGCCTTGATGGTGTTTGCTAAATGCCTATGTGTGGATAAAGTTTGTTATGACACAATGATGTATAGCATGCTTGGATATTGTAGTGAAGGAATTGTTGATATATGCATGTTTTGATATATTAACATTGTGACAAAATATGGTATTTATATGTTTGTAATATAAATTGCCATGGATATGTTGAAATTGTTCGTATGACACCCATTACATATTGAACATGTGATAAAATTTCTCATTGGGCATGATTGCATATTGAGCATGACATTGACATCACATTCATGGGCTTAGGCATGAGTGTGGGTGTGTATGCATGGTTAATCAAACACCATTCTTGGTGATTGATGGGTGGGCTCGGGAAAGTTGGGTTGAAAATCCGACTGAGTTGCATGGCTGCATGAAAGAAAAACTTGTGTCGGGTATAGCAAGAAGGGGTAGATCCCCCCCTCGGGTGCAAGACCTGGCGACTTGGTTATACACTCCCCTGTGGTGAAATTCCGGAAAAGTGTAGTATGGTGTACGGAACCGGCGGTATAAAATCCAAAATCCGTTGCCCAACAAGACACAAGATTTTGATTACATAAACACTCATTCAATGGGTGACATCCAACAATGATTTGATTTTGCAAATACATGTTTTCAATTCAAACGGTCATTGGATGTATTTTCCATCAGTTGATGGGGTTACTACACATTGACATTGCATTGTGTTATAGGAGTCGGTAAGGACTTGGGTTAAGATGCATGAGTGAGTCTCACTTCATTTCATGGCATGACATGGTAGCATTCTAACATTGAATGCATATTCTGGTATGGAATGGTTGTTAAATGTTGTTTGTTGCATGTACACATTTCATATGCATCTAAGGTGGGGAGTAGCCTTTGTAGGATATACTCTACTGGGCGTTGACTCACCCTATACGAGAACACATTTCAGGTGGGAGAAATACACCGGTGGATGGCTCCAATTCGGACCCTCATGTTTGAAGAAAGCCGAATGTGACTTTATTTTGTGTTAATGTAAAACACTTGTGAAACTTATGTCTTGGGCATGTAATCTTTTGCAAGTAATTGTAATAGAACTTATATGAATTATTGTTAAAACAACCTTGCATGTTTTGACATAGGTAGGGATAAATGGACCCGGTGTGGTCAATGTTTATAAGTATGGATAAATAGACCCGGTGTGGTCAATGTTTACTTATAAATGGACCCGGTGCGGTCATTACTTTATATTGGGCCTCGGATGGGTCATGTGAAAATATATTGCACAGGTTGAGTTTTGGGTAGAGCTCCCCGTACAAAGGAGACTCTGCCCGAATTTTGTTAAATTATGGACCCCGGTAAATGGGGCATAACGGAGCGATACCGAGTAACCCGGTATCCACGGGTATTCCGCGATTTGATGGAAAATCAATGGACCCCTGGGTTTTGGGGTGTCACACATTTTTTGCTGAAGCATTCACAGAACCCCTAATGCACTCATCCAAGCTTTGTGGTAAGATGGTGGTTTGACACATGTAGCTAGAGAACTCTTTTGCTTAAGTATTCATGTGAGTTTTGAAGAGGATTGAGAGCCTACAAATGCAACAAATTGTGATAAGCGTTCATAGATCTGTTGAACTAGGTACTTCTTTTGAGAATATCATTACATGGTTTGTAGTAAGATGGTGGATATACTTGGGATATGACAAAGGTCAACTTAGGATCAACGTTTGAGCCTTTCAAGCTAACCCTTTCCACCATAGACCCCTAATAGCCAATTTTGAGCCAATAAACACATGTAACTTTTTCTTTTCATATGCCTACATTATCCATACCTCTCCACATTTGAGTATAACATATACACTGATTTTCCCTACCCTTGTTACTTCCAAGTGTGTACTAGATGTGGAATTCTTTTTGAAAAAAAAAAAAAAAGAGAAAGAGAGAGAAAATGGAAGAACATGAGTTACAAGGTGTTCGAGTGAGTGAGCTTCAAAGGCAAAAATACCAAGGCTGGGTAGAAATAGAAAAATACCAGGGTGATATGATTGTTTATCAAATTGTTTCAAAAAAAAAAGAAGGAAAAAAAAAAGAGGTATTATTCGATGACTTGAAAGGTTGAAGAGTACATCAAGTGAGAAATGTGGTTTATTGAGAGATTCAACAAGATTCCCTTTGTATGTACATGGAATTTTTTGAATCCTTTTCATTTTTTTTGTAGCCTCAAACCTAAGTCACGTTACAACCTTTTGTGTTGACTGTTCTGATCCTAAGTAAGCTTTTGGGAAAGCGTGGTGGAAGTCTCATTTGTTAGTATACCTATCATAAGATCAATGTTTGTTTGTTGCTTGTACAAAATTGCCCAATTCCCCATGAGAGTGTGTGCACACCCATTGTCAACTCCATAGAGAGAATCTTCACACAAAACACTTTTATACCCGTGAGTTATGGAGTTGAACCTTTCGCTTGAGATGTTCTTGATGTTGCATGTGTCAGGGCTTCTGGTTAGATGGATATAGTTTAGAACACACACACACACTCTGTGGATTGCTTCAGGTGGATTGCTTGTGATAGGGTTATTGAGTTCCTAAGATTGCTTTGATATATGAATCTGGAAAGTGTGACTTGGTGGCCTTTGTGTGTGATTTTCTTTGGTTTCTTTCGTTGTTTCGGCATGAAAATTGTTAGGGACTAGCAATGAGTAAGTTGGGGGGTGTGATGAGTGCGCGAAAGTGCATTTTAAATACCCTATTATTGGATGAAAATGCTAAAATATGAATAAAAATAATTAGATATAACTTATATTATTGAATTTAATATCTATTCACACTGAGATATATTTGAGCATGATTTTATAATATTTTAAATCTTAAATATTGCATTATTGGTTGGTTAGAGATAATTCACAATTGGACTTTACACTTAATATTTTTGGGACTTTATTATTGAACTTTTATATTTGTTTTTATTTTGATGGCAGCCCATGGAATAAAAAGGCTGAAACTGATATAGCTTTCACATGAGCCCAGCACTCATAGTTTTTAGTGGGCTTTATCTTTCTCAAATTACACAAGATTTGGGCTTTAGGGGCTGAAATAAAAAGATTGGAATCAAGAGGGGATGAAAATGACTTTTCTCAAGAAAAGGGATAGACTTTTGAAACTTCTTGTTTTTTTTCTTTGGGCTTGGACGGCTAGGAGACAAAAAGAAAGGGTTTGACTTTTAATTCTTCACAAATTCTTTTTTGGTTGGGCGGCTGTTCTTTGGCTTGGGCGGCTGGAAGACGAAACAAGAGGAAAACGCAGAATAGGGAGTTGGAAAAAAAACTTCGATGACAGCCAGTTTATTCTAGTTTTTCAGGAGATTTTTATTGTCCATTATATTTAGAGCAATGCTATTGGGACCTAAAAATCTGACATAAAAATCTGACCTAATTCACTGTGACCTTTGGATTCACTGTAGACCCCATCAAACATTGGAACTTAGTGTTGATCCAATGATCCCTATGAAACCACATCATCATGTCAGATTTTTATGTTAAATTTTTAGGTCCAAATAGCATTACTCTTATATTTATAGGTAATTAAATTCTCAGGTAAGGCGAGTGATGAACTTGCACAGTAGATGATATTTTATTTATTTTTAATTTATGCATTTGATTTCTAATTAGTAAAACTCTTTTGTTTTATCATTCTCAATTTATTGTTGAGGTTTTCTTCTCCGAATAGTCATAGAATTTATTCTGTTTATGGATTTAGTCAGGTTTTTTCTATTGAATGGATTAACTTTTGATTATGTTTGGATCAATTATTTATCTATATTGATTTAATTCTTTGCTGCAATATCGCTTCCTGAGTATATTGTCGTCGTTGGATTTTCTCAATAGTGAAAATAATTTACTTATTTTTAAAAGTGGTGAATGACTTTTCAATCGGTTACATTTGGTTTAATCTTGGTTTATAAATCTATACCTTCCGATTGAGAATTTTGGGAATTGAGTTCCCAATTGAGTTAATCAATGAATTAAGAATAATTAAAATACCAGATTTGTGCAAGGGATTCCCGACGCTTTACTGTTTGTCAAATTTGAGTACTTTTTTCGTTAGTCACTTTGTTTCAGTTTAATTTACATTTAAAATTAATCTTTGTTCTCCAGTAATCATTTATTATTTTTTCTTTAGTTCTTTAGTTCTTTCTACTATTCTTTTAATTTGTCTCTCTGTGGAATCGACACCCCAAATCTGTGCTACAACTGCCGCATTATTCTTTGGGCGTAATCAAGCACTTTGTACTTTGGCGGCATTGATAATACTTGGGTGGTCTAATTAATGTTTGAACATACACTAGAGATTTTGAATGTTGTCTCTTCTCCATGGACCGATTTATTTGGTGTTTTGTATTTCAGAATGCTCGAAGGAGTCGGAGATGGAAAGTCTTTTGAGTTATTTTTATTTTCTAAAACAGAAAGCTGCAATACACCTCCTAACAAGATTGGTATGTGTATTTAATTTGTGTGATATCGGCCATATGTTTGGCAGTAGATTCACATTTCAACTTCATATGTTTTTCTTTTTTTGTTGTTTCTAACTCTGTTGTTCTTGCAAGGTGATATTGATAGTATCTGTTGATATATCATTTGTTTGGTGGCTTTTCATATTTTTTTGATAAGTGATCTTCGTACTTTTATATGTCTATATTTTTGTTAGAAAATGAATGAATTTTGCCTAAAATAACAGCCACTATCTGGTAAATGTTGATATGATGAGGTCGATTAGAAGTCCAATGATGGGATCAGCAAGTCATGTCCTCTGTGTTCTTTTGGTGTTTGAAACCTGGGTTGTATTGGTTTTGTTAAACCTGAGGCTAAGAATTGGCCTCTTATCCAGCTAGGTTGGTGATGTCATAAAAAGGACTCTGCCATCAATTACGTTCCCAAATTGAGATCTGACCACCAGTGCAACTCTTATATTACTCATCATATGCTTGGAAGAATCGCCACTAGGCCTTGGACAAACTGTTTCTCTACCACATTTAATGATTTAGAGAAGAAGTTATCCCTTTGCAAGTGGTTCCTGAGGTACTTAAGCAGCTCCATTTCTTTCTAGACTGAGACTGGTTATTATATTTGGTATTTTTTTTTAATTTTCTTTCATTGAACTTACATTATTTAATGTTTGTCTCATGTATTTTGCATTGATAGTTCTCAACTTATGCAGCTGGTTAGATTTTTAATTTTTAATAGTTCATTAGCTTTTCCTACACTCCATTAATGTAAAAACTTCGGGAAGCAGCTGAAGATCATGGTAAACATGGTTCCATGGGTTTAAATTTGACAAATAGCACTACATACTCGGAATTGACACTTGTTGTTCCGAGCTCTAATGTGATCATGCCAGTTGCTAGCAAACTGTTATTGTACTATATTATGGTATTTTTCCTATATGTTTCTGGTCTTATATCTTTTGAATCATGTTTTTTTTATTTCCATGTTGAAAACGATAGGTATGTAATCTTAACATAGTTCCATGTAATTTGACTACAGGACCTTTTGAAAATTATGAAGATCATGGTAGCAATATGAGGAATTTTATAGTGCCCTTCATATTAAAGAGGAATTGACCGTAGAAATCTATAAGTTGCAGTTGCATACCTACTTTTGCACTATGGAGGCATTGCATTCATCATAACTCTTAACTTGGGAACAAAAAACATTCGTGGGAAACTTTTGTTTCTCGCTCTGTAGAGATCTGAAAAGTGAGGATAAATTTGTCAGTTTTGCCGGTAGGGCACACTACATATGCATCATTTAAGCATAAGTCATGTTTACAAGCATAATTTGAGTATGTCATAGAAGAGAAACATGCTTAGAATATTAAAATACAGCTACTGTGTGAATTTGAGCCTAAACGGAAACAGTTCCCAAAATTGGACAAAAAGGGTATCCCGGGTGGCCTAGGTGGGACCGGCCAAACCCGGCCACTAGTGAAAATATATTTTTTTTAAAATTTTCATTTAAAATAATTTTAAGAACTTTGGTTAAAATTAAATGTCGAATTGAGGCGTTTCAGGACGAGTTGTAGTGTAACGGGGTCCCGGATTCATCAAGGGCAAAAGGGTCATTTTGCGCCTTTGCCCTCCACTATAAATACAGACATTTAGTGTAAAAAATAACACATTTTGGTCTGAAGAAGGGCAGTACACGTTTTTGGAAGGAAAAAGGAAGAAAACCCTAGGTTCTTCAAGCTTCAAGCCACCAAAACTCAATCTTAGGTCAAGATTCTTGCAAGACTTCCTTCTAAGAAGTTGTTCCTCTCAACAAGAGCTAGATTCTCACCGATCGGTTCGGCTATAAAGCGAACACAACTCTCTTGGTTTGAGAAAAACCATTCTAGGTATGATGTTTTACTAAGTTGGGAATAGATTTAAGTTTTCTTGTCTTTCCATGTGTAGATTGAATGATTTAGGTGTTTACTTGATGCTAGAAAATCATTTGGTTGGTAGTTGCTTTGAAAACTTAGAGTTAATGGCTTAAGTACTTTTGTGTTCTTTGAATTTCTTGATAATTTGTTGCTATGATTAAGGTGTATATTGCTTATGTGTTGAATTATCATATTCTACCTTATGTTTATGTAGAGAAACTCTTGTGGTTTGAGAGTTATGATTTATTCCATGAATTGGTAATTTGTGTATTTGTATTTCTTTGAGAAATTGTGAAAGTAATGAACATGAAATATGATCACATGTTTAATTCATTGAATTGTGCTTCACATTCATGTAGATAAAGTGTTATGAATTTAAAGTTATGATTTACTTTATAAAGGGGGCATATTTTAAGTTATACGCCAAGTGTTTGATGAAATGTTTCATAGAATTTACATTGAGAAAAATCATAGCATCTTGGCATACATGAGTCCTTGGAACATAGTGTGGGTTGAGCACTTGGTGCTATGTATTATGAGGGTGTAGATCCTGTGGTGAAAAACCCAAAATCTGGCCAATGACAGTACTCGCGGGCTGACGGGGGCGGACCGTAAAGCAAGACATGGGTGGCATAGAGTTGCATGGATGTGTCATGCATATTGACATTGCATAGCATTGAGGGATTACGGGGTTGTAGCATTTCAAAATGTACACTTGCACATGCCACGCCTTAAATTTGTTCCTAGCATTAGTATTTTGTCATACCAGCGGTTGAGCTGACCCATTCGTGGGATATCATATTACAGATGAGACTCCCGGTACTTGAGACTTGAGTAAGTCTTAAAGGAAGGAGAGAAAAGGGGCTTGAATGGATATTTGGCCCTTGAGGCATATTTTGTATGTATGGGCATAAGCCCAAATGACTTGTATTTCAATTTGGAAAAGTAATAGATTATAGACCTTGAGTCATTTTAAAGTGTAAGGGTGTAAACCCAATTGATATGTTGGATGTCTTTTTTTAATGAGTATCATATGTGTATATTGGGGCAATTAGATGTGTATGTTGAGAACAAGGGATGTATGTTTAATTTACATGGATTGTGGCCACCGAGTGAGGGTGGGTTGTGATATATTTATGCATATGAAAATTGTGAATATTAGGTGGGAAAAAGGCTTGGAAAACAAAGGAGGTTATGTCGAAATTTTATGAAAAAATTAAAAAAACTTGTTAAGTGTGTAAAACACCTTTTATATAGGTGGGAATGATGTCAAAAGGGGGGTTTTAGAAACCTTGAAGAAATAAGCTAAAAATAGAAGAAAAGTGGCTTGAAAAACTTTGGGAAAACGTGGGAAATGAATGAGAAATCAATTTATCCAACCTAATGACCTTTCATTTACTTTTCTTCTTCTTTTTCACTCACTCCCCGGGTTTTTGGAAATTCGGGGCGTGACACGCTCCATCTATCAAATGATGAGCATTTTATGGGCTAAAGAACTTAATTTTTACCCCTACCAGCATTCCTTATTAGTTGACAAGAAAACTTTTTTTTTCCCCCTTCTTTTGATTCCATTTTACTTCTGTGCGAGCAGGATTTGTTTTGCCTCTGTTTAATGGCTTTACATATGTTAAGGAGCAGGATATTGCTACTATTTTGGTTATAAACCTGGAGCATGGCAAGGTTTAAATTGTCGTACTGCAAACTTCTATAAAGCTATGAATATTTTTGAACTCATATTTTTGTATGTTATAGTTTTCTTGAATTTTGTGGCTTAATACATTTACTTTATGAGAGGATGGGTGCCTTTTTGGTTTTAAATTAGTTTCATCCAATGTTTTGCATACCCATAACTTATAGTGGGTTATGAGAATTTGTTGCTAAAATTCATATTCCTTTGTTGTTAAGGATGCTATAGTTCGCCAAATAATGTTCATATTAATTCTTATGATTCCCCCATATTATGCTTCCACATCTAATCTGCCTTGATTTTCGTGCGATTAAATCCATAATTCATTTTTTGGAATACCTTGAGTTCTTGCAGAACTGCTCTATGTTTTTTGTTTCCATACCAGTATTGTGCAGAAATTAGCCGCATAAACAATTCTTTTTTCAGGAAAATTATTGATGCTTCCCTAAAAATTTTTGAGGGCCAAAGTAGCAGGCTTCTACACCTGGCTTCCAAATCTGTAAAGGTGATCATGGGATTTGCCAATTTTTTCTTGGTGTAGATTATGGGACAAAATCAACATTAGATTAGCTACAAATAAGACAGCTTGCAATAAGCTATTCATATGGTCAGTGTAGTTGTTGCATTCTTCGATTTTGAGTCACATGTGAGCCTCAAATATTTTCTATAGAAGGATGTAGGATCAAAATTTTCTGTCTTATAGGGGCTGCCCTAATGTATGGATATGAAAGATTTTTTTTAACCCAAAGCTCTAATGGTTGTATTTCAATGTCAACTTTTGCTTGCATTTTTATGTTATTTGTTACAAAGCTATTTCATATCATGGAACTATGCATTTCTATTTTTCTTTTCTTGTTGCTGTGGATATATTTTTGTTTGTTCTTTCTAAGTTGACATCTAAAAGGTATATAATTATAGAAGTTCGGATTGGAGTTGATCATCTCTCTAGGTTTTCACTTTTCACAGATGAACCATTTTGAGTATATCCATGACAAAAATTCTTGCCAGTTTATTCTAATTTAATTTCTTTTGAATACATCTAACAACTAGAGTTGCCCTGGTATCATGGTAATAACATTTCAATAAGTTTTAGTAGAGCTTTCTTTAACAGCAAGCACCGTTTCCCTATTGAAGTGCTTCATATGCAGAGTCATAGTAGTTGCTATTGATGTGAGTAAGCTTCAAAAACTTCCAAGTGAAGTTGAATAACCCATTGCTTGGACTCTTTGGTAAGTAGGATACTTATTTTCGTTAAGTCAATCAGCTCCTTCTTGTGTTTTACTTAATATTAAATTGATTACCTAATTATTGATAAATCAATAATTAGCATGTAATTGTCGGTGTCACTTCAGAACCCACTTCATCAAAACTGTAAACCTGCACCACGTCTCTCTCTCTCTCTCTCTCCACTGTTTTTGGCTTGATCAACTCCCAAATCTCTCTCTACTATGGCAGTGGTGACGAACCTTTGATGTCGACTCTGACCCTCACGCACTGTTGATGCATCCGATCGCTTAAAATTCAGGTAAAACTTATACTTTCAAAAAAAATTGTACGCTTGGTTGATTGTACATCCAATCTTATTTTATGTTCTCAACTTAGTCAAACTGAACATTGTTTTTCATATTCTAAAAACAATGAACTTTCTACGGTATTAGGTTTATTTGGGTATAATGTAGTTCGATTTTTGATTATTATGGTGTCATATATTAGATTCTTTTGTGTTGAATTTTGGTGACATAAGACAATTTCTACTGGATATTTTATAATCTGATGATGATCAATGTATGTGTTCCATTTTTTCACATTTTGTACCATAAGTTTTCACCATTGTTATCAATTCTCTTTAGTATGCTTTCATGGTGGTCGAGTAATTTTGGAGACAAATTGTCAGTATTTCAATCTCGACATACAATTCATATATAGCCCCAACATATTTTCCTTTATTTGTTGCCGCTTATTTGAGTTTGTTTAATTCTTGTTGATTTTGAAAATGTTCATATTAGAG
Organism: Ilex aquifolium; assembly: GCA_951799425.1. Lineage (NCBI taxonomy): Eukaryota > Viridiplantae > Streptophyta > Magnoliopsida > Aquifoliales > Aquifoliaceae > Ilex > Ilex aquifolium. The sequence goes on from OX637394.1 coordinate 5,977,202, forward strand.
CCATTCATTTTATCACTTGCTTATTTTATTATCCATATTGTTTTTTTTTTTGGTTCATTTGTATAAATAAGATGTATGAATGTTGCTTGGATCTTATGGGTTGTGAATTCAATAATGGTTCGAGGTATTTATAGGTTTAGGTTCACCACATGAAATGGTTTCAACTTGTTAGTGGAAAAATGGATTTATATTTGTTAATTTTTTAGGATAAACATGTATGTCTCAGTTTGATATTCAAAATTAACCACTTTTTCCATGTGAATCACTTGGTTTTTTTTTTTTTTTTGGCGTCTCTTGATTTGCGGCTATGAAGCATGGATATAAATGCGGGTATGATATGACAAAATCTAAAAAAAATAGGATACGAATACAACTAGGATATGCCTATAGTAAAATATATATGAAATATATTTTATTATTATTTATCGTCTTATTAATTATATACGTTGGTTAATTTTTTAACATAATAAGAAAGTTGGCTCATATAAATCAAGTTGTTTTCGGTAGTTCAGTTGTATTAGCTTGTTGTAAGGCTAAAGCTTAGAGAATATCTTCTTTCTTTTTTAGTTTCATCAAGGTATATTCACAAAGTGAAGCGACTATAATCAAAGGAATCAAAATTAATATTTATTTAGTTGGTTTGTTTAGAAGTATTTGTTGCTAAAATTATAACGTAATAGATTCCTTTTATAATTTATACTCTTTTGACATGTAATAGTAGGCAATACTTAAAAAACACTCATGCATCTTCTAGTGTCTTCAAAGTAGTATGAATTTTTGTTGATGTATTTTATGTTATGTGATTTCGAAAGGAGATGTTAAAGATTTAATTCAAAAACTATATATGTTGCTCGAATACAAAAGTATTCATGAAGTATCCAAATATTTTATTATTATCAGATACATAAGAGGTGTATTCGATACTATCCTTGAGTATCCATGTTTCATAGACTAGCGGTATAATGGATAGTCAGAGAAAAAACAAAGTATCTGCCAAAGATGGAAAACAGAGGGAAAAAAAGGGTTTTGCTGGGAAAAAACAGAGGCATCGCAGGACATATGGCTGAAGGGGATGCAGCTCCATTGGCTTTGAAGGTTGATTTTCCTGCGTTATTGAGATAAATTATTCTTTGCATTTAGTATTTGATGTACTGAATTTCTTATCAATAAATAAAAAATAAAAAAATTGGGCATTGATATGTGATTTATGAAAGCAGATTTTTCGGTTGTTGTTTTATGCTTCATTTTGGTTCTACTTTGTATTTTTGGTGAGGTTATTGTTCCTTTATAGCCAAAAAAGATAGCTTGGGAAAATAATTGATCCTATAGTCAATATCTGATTTTATACAACTTAATTGACAAAAATTCCAATATGCATCTTGTATTGTGCTTGATTATGGATGGTGTGCTCGTGCATGATCATGTTTTGAAACACATCATTTGAATTTTATTTTTCTTTCTTCTTTTTTGTTTTGGTTTTGTAGACCCAGTTTAGTTGTTGAGAATATCAAACTAAAAGTAACTATATGAAATATTGGTCCTTATGCCCTGTGATGGAGAGAAGTGGCAACGCTCCATAAAACTTGGCAAGGATGCTTTTGCATGGAAATTGATGATGCATAAATCGGTATTGCGTAAAATTAACAGTCAAAAATATGAACATGTGCAGTCAATGAGCAATAAACAGATAATTAATGGCAATGCAATGAATAACAGCAAACACAAAAATTTATAGTGGTTCGGTCCGGTTAACCTACTCCACTCTCGGGAACGGTAGGGGTGGCCGGTTGTGTTTTATTGATGAATGATGTCACCGGGAGAGTAACTCCAGGAGTATTACAGTGCTGAGAGAGAGAGAAAGAGAGAGAGATGGGTGTGTGTGTTCTCAAGGTAATGTCAATGTGTAGATGTCCCTCCTTGTGGAGAGAGCTTACATTATATAGGTTCACTAAGGCGGTGAGGCGAGAACGTGAGGAAGGGGGTTTCTATCATTTTGGTAAGTACAACTTTAGTAGGATTAAATCTTTGTATCCCGATATTCTTTCCCTCGTGCTCCTATTTCGCTGGAGGATGATCCTGAGTTGGATTGGGCTTGATCCTGAGCCTCGGCTTCGAGTTGGAATAATTCTAACGGTACTGGGGAAGGCTGAGGAGGAGAAAGCGGAGGACGAAGAAGAGCTGGGGAGCCAGACCATGGGCAGCGCCCCCTTGTCCTGGGTGCTAGCCTCTTGACTCATTTGGGTGCTGGTCCCTTCTTGGTGCTTTGGACTTCCTCCTTTGGGTTGACCCAGTTCTGATTAGGCTCTTCTTTGGGCTTCCTCGGTTTAAATTGGGCCTAGCCTAGTTAATTTCGGGCTCATCATTTGCCCCCCGTGCCCCAAGCCTCTGACTTTCAGCTAGAAGAAGGGATTTAGGGCATGTGCTTCGTCTTCATTTGGACTCGCTGAAACTTTCGATATCGAATTTTTTTTTTTTTTGCACTGCTTCTTCGTGTATAAATAGAGGTCACTGTTCTCACCTTCCTCATTCTTTTCTCATTCCTCATTTTTTTGGAGGTTTTTCTCAAAGGCTATCTCTCCAAGCTTCTTTAGGAAGCTTTTCAACAAGCTTCTCCTAGAAGCTTCATCAAGGCTTCTTTAAGAAGCCAATCCTCCCTTATTTAAGGGCTCCTTCAAGGCTACTGTTCATCACCTCTTCTCACTGTTCAACACCATTTCTCACTATTCAACACCATATTTCACTATTTAACACCATTTTTCGATTCCTCTCTGCTCATCACCATTTTTCACTTAGTCTTTTCCTCTTCTAGCCCAAATCAACGCTATGGAGACGAGGAGTTCAAAGTATCATAGAGAGGAGCAAGGAGGAGGTGGCGCCCAAGGGGCCTGCCCAAGCGACGCCCAAGGGGTTGCCATGGGCGACGCCCAAGGGGCCTACCAAGGTGGCACCCAAGGGGCAGGTTTTGATGGCAGTTGTGGCTTCGGCGAGAAACAGGTGGGAGAGCTCTCAGGCGGCGCCAAGGGTGCTTCAGGCGGCGCCCAAGTGGGCAGCCATAATGAGGGGGTGCCTTGCCTTTCTTGGGCGCTGGGCTCACTGGGTCAGGTGGAGCTGGTTTGGGCGGTGCCCATTGCGTGGATGCAATAGCAGGCGATCTTCGTGAGGTCCCTACAAGAGGCGAGAGGCCCTTTTGGAATTCTTGGCGCTCGATTAGGTATAAGCAAGGAGGCTTCAGTCAACCCTTTCAGTGTATCAGGAAGGACCCAAGGTGTTGGTGAGCAGCGAAGAGGGTCTTCAAAAGAGCAAAGAGGGTCCTCAAAAGAGATAGGGGGCGTCTGTCAGGGGCTGGGCGGTGCCCCAGGCTCCCCAGGCGACACCCCAGGCGTGGTTCAGCCTTCCCTTCGTGAGGCCAGGAAGTGATCGGTCAGCGATCTGGATGGTATGAGATCTCGAGGTATGTTTCCAGTATTCTTTTTTACTCTCGGTTGGCATAATTATCTTCTTTAGCAATGGCCTGAACTTGCTTCTGCGGGTATTCACTCAGGTGAGAAGGAGACTGCTGGGGACCCCGACATAGGTCCAGGTGCTGAGGGAGGCAATGTTTCCAAGGTAGCTTCTATACTTAGCTCTTTTGACTATGATGAAGATATTACTGCCATAGTTGCCTGGTATCGCATTCCGCCTTCTGTGATGTGCCTTCGTGCCGAGGCCGACGAGTTGGCATGCTGTGACTCTTTGGACGAGATTGTTGTTTACGAGGGCATGTTGGAGGCAAACATGAGATTTTCGATACCAAGGCCCGTATGCCATGTGTTGGGGCACCTGTCCCTGGTTCCTTGGAGGTTGGCACCGAATGGATGGAGGGCGTTGCTGGGATTCTTTGCATTATGGCCGCTGGTACATGGTGCTGATGTTCCTCCTCCATTCGAGGAATTCTTGGCCACCTATGTTCTTTTGGAGAATCCCGCTCCTCACCAAGGGTGGTACCGTTTCACCCCGAGGTCGGGCAAGTTCATCACCGGGCTTACTTCGAATCTTCACAAGTGGAAGAGAAAGTTCTTCTTTGTCGGAGGCGAGTGGGCCACTGAATCCGATCTAGACTTGGTTCCCTCGAGATGGGATACTGTTTCTAAGGTTAAGCAGGGTAAGGATTTTTCTTTTTAACTTCATTCCAGTTGTCACGTATCTGTCTTTACAATGTAATTGGCTTTCTTTCAGATCCACCAATTTTATCAGTGGGGCAAGAGAGGACGCTGCAGACGGCTCGTGATTACCCGTTCAAAGAGTTTGCCGAGATCATGGAGGCGTCTGGTCATCCGAAAGTCCTTCCGAAGCCAAGGAAGAAAGGTACCTCCATTGATAGATCGATAGTGGATGAGGTCCTTGTTTCTAGGGCGGTATCTTCTCCTCCTCCTCCTCCTCCTAAGCAGGCGAAGTCTAATGCCCCCAGTTCTTCTCAGCCAGGATCCATCGGTCAGGCTGGTCTCGTGGAGGCAGAACTTGGTTATGCTTCTCCCCCCTCTTTGATTGATGTCTCCTCACCCCCCCCAGAGATGGTTCTAGCACTGCTGCGGGGGCTGAGGCTCCGACGTCGTGTCCTACCGGGGCGGAGGGTCCATCAAGTTATTCCCCATCAGGTGGTGCCCCAGCGTCTATGCTGCGAGACGTGAGGCTGGCCAGGGAGAGACTGTGTGATTTCGTGACCGGCACGGAAGCACAAGAGGTTGCCTCTCGAGGTCCAGAGGGCGTAATTAATGTTGCAGTGGAGGGTCTTGCTTTGGTATGCCCTGCACCTCCTACTTTGCACTTAGCTTCTTTGTAATGTTTTGGCTTAGTTCCTGACTTTCTTTGTACCTTATCTTCGAATGCCTATAGGTGGCTGCTGTCTTGTCCTACTTGTTTAATAACACCCTGAAGATAGGGGATGTAGTCATTGGCCAGGCAAAGGAGAGGCAGGCGCATGAGGTTGCTGAGGTGCAGCTTAGGCTTGAGCGACAGGCACGAGAGGGTGCCGCGGAGCTTGCACGGCAGGCACGAGAGGATGCCGCAAAGCAACTGAGGTTCGAGCGGCAGGCACGAGAGGATGTCGCTGAGGAGTTGAGGGTAGCGCACGAGAGAGCTGCTCAACTTGAGGCTGACCTTCATGTAGCACTTGAGAGAGCTACCAAGGCGGAGGCTCACTCTGTGGAGATGGAGAGGCTGAGGGATGCTGCTGAGAGGGCCAGGGCTGGTGCCTTCATTGACGGCTACGATGAGCTCAGGAGGAAGGTTACAACAGCATTCCCTTTCAATGACTTTTCTGGTTTTCAGCCTTATGAGGCCCCTGAGACTGACGAGGAGGAGGCAAGCGATGGGAGCGGAGACAGTGAGTGTCGGTAGTGGCCTATCTCTTTTTTGTATTTTTTGTTGATAGATATTTTATCTTTTTGTAAAAGTTTCACGAACTTGAATGAAATACAACTTTTTTTGAGAGAATATTGCGAAATTTTATTCCATAATTCAAAGTAAATATTTAAAAGAAATTGATCATAAATAATCTAAATAGTGACCACCAACTTGTAACTCACTACCCCCAGCTACTGGTAGTATTTCTTTAGATGCTCTGCGTCCATGGATGGGCTAGGACTTTCCCTTCAAAATTCTGGATTCTATAGGTGCCCGGCCTTGCTACCTCCGTGACCGTGTAGGGTCCTTCCCAGTTGGGTCCTAGTTTTCCTTCCCGGGAGTCTTTGGAGGACAGGATGACCTTTTTGAGGACTAGGTCTCCGGGTAAGAATGAATGAGGCTTCACCCTCGAGTTATAGTACTTGGTCATGCAACGCTTGTACTCTACATTCCTGAGCATGACTATCTCCCTCTCCTCCTCTACCAAGTCGAGGTTGATGCAGAGACCTTCTTCATTACGAGTAGGATCATGGTGTTGGACTCGGAGGGAGTGTACCCCGATTTCAACGGGTATCATTGCCTCTGTCCTGTAGGCTAGAGAGAAAGGGGTCTCACCCGTAGGACTTCTTGGTGTCATCCGATAGGCCCATAGTACTCCTGGAAGTTCGTCTACCCACTTCCCTTTTGCAGTCTCCAATCTGGCTTTCAAGTTACGGAGTATGGTCCTAACTGTGACCTCTGCTTGCCCGTTCGCCTATGGATGGGCAGGGCTGGAGTAGGGCTGCTTGATCTGAAGGTCTGCACAGAAACTGTTGAGGTGTTTGTTGTCAAACTGCTTGGCGTTGTCACTTACAATGGCGTATGGTATCCCAAAGCGGTAGACTAGACTCCTCTATATAAAATCCTTTATCTTCTGGTATATGATTCTAGCTAAGGCTTCAGCTTCTGCCCACTTAGTGAAGTAGTCGATGGCTATGACTAAAAATTTGCATTGGCCTCGACTCACAGAGAGGGGACCCAGGATGTTGATCCCCCACATGGAGAAAGTTCATGGGCTCTAGATGGTGGTGAGCTCTTCGGATGGTTGTCTGGGTACGGTTGTAAAGCGCTGGCACTTGTCACATCTCTTGAAAAAGTCTCGAACGTCTCGGATCATGGTGGGCCAATAGTATCCCTATCTAACTGCTTTATGGGCCAATGCACGCCCTCCCGAATGATTCCCACATATCCCCTCATGGATTTCCCTCGTGGCGTAACCAGCTTCTTCGGGGGTGAGACAATGAAGTAGTGGGAGAGAATGGCTTTTCTTGTAGAGGGTGTTCTGTAGTATGACATACCTGGACGCTCTCATTCTCAACCTTCTGGCTTCCACTGGGCTGTCTGGGAGAGTGCCCTCCTCTAAGTAAGCTCGGATAGAAGTCATCCAGTTGGACTCCGAGGATGCACAGTGGACCTTGTCCTTCTCTAGCTTGGTGGTACTAGGCTCGAATTGATGACCTGTCAGCACTGGGCCCATGAGTATGTTGGCAGAGGCAAACTTGGCGAGGGCGTTTGCCATAGCGTTCTCTTTTCGAGGCACATGGTGTATCTCGAAGCAGACAAACTTCGTGAGTAGAGCTTGGACCACCGAGAGGTACTCTTGCATCCTTTCCTCCTTTACTTCGAAATGCCCCCTCACCTAGTTGACTATGAGTTATGAGTCACTGTAGGCTGTCAGGTTGAGGGCCTCCATCTCCAATGCCAGTTTCAAGCCTGATATGAGGGCCTCAGACTCAGCCTGATTATTTGATGTGGCAAAGTGGAGGGAGACAACGTACTTCAATGGAGTGCCATAAGGACTGATCAACACTAGTCCACCTCCGCCGCCCTCATTGGTGGAGGACCCATCTACGGAGAGTTTCCAACATGGTGTAGCAGGTGATGGAGGCGACACTTGGGGATAGGAGTGAGTGGAATGTGGTGTGGGTAGTGTGGGCAACGCCCTAGACAGACTGGGCGGCGCCCCAAGCCAGGTGGGCGGCGCCCTTGGCAAAATGGGCGGCGCCCTTGGCAAAATGGGCGGCACCTGGGGCCAGGTGGGTGGCGCCCAGGGCTGCCCAGTCTGCGGGGCTGCTTCTGGTTCCTTCTCCGGGTCGTGCAGTTCTCCTTGGGCAGTGTCTGGATTGGTCTCATGGTGGGTGGAATCAAAATGTACTGAGCATGTGGGCGCAGGGGCGCCTGGTGCTTCCTCCTCAGACTCCTGCGGTGGGGTAGACTCGGCGATGATGTCTGCAAGTGCCTGTGCTTTGATGGCAGCCCTCGGCTGGTACTGCACATCGAATTCGCTCAACTCCACAGCCCACTTGAGCAGTCTGCCAGAGACATCAGGCTTCTCCAAAATTCTTTTGAGTGGTTGATCTGTGACAACCACAATGATATGGCTCTGAAAGTAGTGGCGTAGGCGTCTGGCTGTAGTGACAAGGGCGAGAGCCAATTTTTCAAGCTCCGAGTACCTCACCTCTGCTCCTCGATAGGCTCTGCTTACATAATATACGAGCTTCTGGATGCCTTCATCCTCTCTGATGAGGACAGAGCTTATGGCGGAGGGTGAGGAGGAGAGGTAAAGGTAGAGAGTCTCTCCTGGTACAGCATGGGAGAGAAGTTGTGGTTTGGCGAGGTAGGCCTTGAGCTTGTGGAAGGCCTCCTCTGCATCTGGGCTCCACTGGAAAGACCTGCGGAGGATTTTAAAAAAGGGTAGGCATTTATCTACAGACTTAGAGACAAACCTGTTGAGGGCCGCTATTCTCCCATTAAGGCGCTGAACTTCCTTTGTTGAAACGGGGGACCTCATCTCTGAGACGGCTCTGATTTTGTCTAGGTTAGCCTCAATACCCCTTTTATGGACCATAAAGCCTAAGAACTTCCCTGAGCTGATGCCGAAGGCGCATTTTTCAGGGTTCAACTTCATCTTGTAGGCTCTCAACACGTCAAAGATCTCCTGCAGGTGTGTTACATGATCTGCCGCTGCTGCACTTTCACCAACATGTCGTCTACATAGATTTCCATCGTCTTTCCTATCTGGGCCTCGAACATCCTATTGATGAGGCGCTGATATGTGGCTCCGGCGTTCTTGAGCCCGAAAGGCATTACCCTGTAACATTAAGTACCTTTTCAGGGTGATGAATGAGGTTTTCTCCTGGTCTGGAGGGAACATACTGATTTAATTGTACCCGGAGTAGGCGTCCAGAAAACTCAGGAGCTCATGTCCAGCAGTGGTGTCAATGAGGAGGTCGATGCGTGGAAGAGGATAGCTGTCCTTGGGACAGGCTTTGTTGAGCTCCGTGAAGTCCACGCAGAGGCGCCACTTCCCATTGGCTTTCATTACCATCACCATATTGGATAGCCAGTCTGGGTAGGCTACCTCCCTCACTGATCCATTCGTCAGCAGCTTGTCTACCTCCTCCTCCATGGCTTGCCCCCTTTCAATACTTACACTCCTCAACTTCTAGCGGATAGGCTTGTATCTGGGATCAACATTGAGTCGGTGGGAGGCTACTCCGGGGTCAATGCCCTCCAAATCTTCGTGGGACCTGGCGAAGACGTCTGTGTTCCGCCTGAGGAAGTCTATCAAGGCAGATGCCTACTTCTAGGAGAGTGAGGAGCCTAGGTAGACCTTCCTCTCTGGAAGGCTGTCATCTAGCATTATTGGGTGGAGCTCCTCTGCTGGTTCACCCCTCTCCAAGGTACTTTCGTCTCTCGGGTCAAAGACTTCGACTTGGAGAGTCTCGTGTGGTCTCCTGGCCCTCATAGAGGCCACATAGCACTCTCTAGCTGAGACTTGATCTCCTCTGATTTCCCCAATCCCATTGGAGGTTGGGAAGCGAAGGAGAAGGTGATAGGTTGACGGTACTGCCCTTAGGGCATTGAGGGCATGACGTCCAAGTATTATGTTGTAAGCAGAAGGACAATCAAGTACAAGAAAGTTTATCATGATAGTAGAGCTCCTTGGTGCAGTCCCTGCTGTGACAGGTAGGGTGATAGATCCCAAGGGATGGACTCTCTCTCCTGAGAAGCCAACCAAAGGAGTCCTAACTGGCTGTAATCTCTCTCTACCGAGGTGAAGATTGTCGTAAGCTGTTGCAAATAGGATGTCGGCTGAGCTTCCGCTGTCGACTAGGATCCTCCTGACCTGGTAGTTGGCCACCATCAAGGTCAAAACTAGAGGGTCATCATGTGGGACCTGGACCCCCACAAGGTCTTTGTCTGAGAAGGTGATGACCTCCTCCTCCCCATGTTGGGGTGTCTTCATCGGGCAGGAGTCATGTGACTCTACCTATCTGGCTCTTCGGGTGTGCGCCTTCCTGGTAGAGTTGGAGTCACCTCCTCCTCCTAACCCTCATGCGATGGTCTGAATCTCACCGAGGGACTGCTGGCTCTCGCTTCCTCATGTGGTGGAGCTGGCCCTCGACCAGCAACATATTGCCTCAGCTAGCCTCGCTGAATAAGCTCCTCAATCTGCTTCTTCAACTAGAAGCAGTCATCTGTGTTGTGGTCGTGGTCGCGGTGGAAACCACAGTACTTGTTGGGATTCCGGCGCTTGGGGTTAGACTTCATCTTTCCGAGCCAACGGATGGCGGGGTCATCCTGTATCTGGAACAGGATGTGCTCCACCGAGGCGCTGAGTGGTGTGAAAGGTTGTCGGTCTCTCGGAGGTAGTGGACCGAGACGGTCCTTCACATACACTCTATCGACTTTCTTCCTCTTATTCTCGGTCTCCCTCCTATCTTCACTGGTTTCTTTCCTCTTCTCCCCTCCTCGGGAGGACTCACCCCGGCGGGCCTTGGTGACGTCCTCAGCATTCATGTATTTTTGTGCCCTGGACAGCAGCTCGGGCATGTTGGATGGCGGCTTCTTGAGTACAGAGAACATGAAACTAGAGGTGCGGAGTCCAACGATAAAAGCAGCCAAGGCCACCTTATCATCTGGCTCCTCAACCTGGAGAACCTCCTCGTTGAAGTGGGTAAGGTAGTCTCTGAGGCTTTCATCCCTGTCCTGCTTGATGATGAGCAGATGGGTTACTGGTTTCTGATGTCGGCACCCTCCAATGAAGTGGGAGACGAAGGCCCTACTGAGCTCTGCGAAAGAGCGGATGGAGGAGGGCTTTATCTTAGAGAACCACTGGCGAGCAGACCCCTTCAAGGTGGTAGGGACAGCTCTACACATGATCTCCTCAGGCACGTTGTGGAGTTGCATGAGGGATTTATATGTGTAAAGATGGTCGAGGGGGTCTTTGGTGCCATCGAAGATCTCGATGGTGGACATCTTAAACTTCGAGGGCAAAGGATAATTGACAATATCATCAACAAAAGGCGTATCGATACGTCTTACCAGGTAGTCCACAGTTTCAAGCGCCTGTGCCTAGATGGCGTTGAGGGCATCACCGAGTTGGTTTTGCACCTCTCTAATCTTTTCGACCCACTAGTTGGGGACATCCTCAGTCAGGTGATGGTATTGGCTTTCATGGTCTCCGTATTGACTTTCTCCTTCATCCTCTTGCGCAGGGGGAACACGTGAGCTTCCTGCGCGCTGAGGAGGGACTGCTGGGCGAAGGGCACCCTGACGTGGTCCTGGGGCATTCTAGCGAGGGTCCCCATGGTGAGGGGCTGTCTGACGCCCAGAAGGGACATGCAGTGGCTCTCCTGTTGGAGGGAGTGGGACTCCTCCCATGGGGTGAGGGGCGACGCCCCCTTGGGCGAGCATCAGCTGGATGATCTGCTGGTTTTGGTTCACCAGCAGTTGCATGGTTTTGAGGAGCTGTTGTCCAACAACGGGGGTCGCCGTAGCAGACGGCTCCGATGGTGCGAAGGGAGGCGGAACCTCTTCCCAGTGGGCCGGGTTGTTGTCTCCCGACTGTTGGCTCATTGATCTGGTTGTGATTAACATGGATTAAGAGAGTAGGAAAACTAGTCGTTTCCCACGGACAGCGCCAAACTGATGATGCACAAATCGATATTGCGCAAAATCAACAGTCAAGAATATGAACGGGTGCAGTCAATGAGCAATAAACAGATAATTAATGGCAATGCAATGAATAACAGTGAACACAAAGATTTATAGTGGTTCGGTCCGGTTGACCTACTCCACTCTCGAGAACGGCAGCGATGGCCAGTGGTGTTTTATTCATGAATGATGTCACCAGGAGAGTAACTTCGAGAGTATTACAGTGCTTCGAGAGAGAGAGAGAGAAAGATGGGTGTGTGTGTTCTCAAGGTAATGCCAATGTGTAGATGTCCCTCATTGTGGAGAGAGCTTACATTATATAAGTTCACTAAGGTGGAGAGGCGGTGACGTGAGGAAGGGGGGTTTCTATCATTTTGGTAAGTACAACTTTAGTAGGATTAAATCTTCGTATCCTGATATTCTTTCCCTCGTGCTCCTATTCCGCCAGAGGATGATCCTGAGTTGGATTGGGCTTGATCCTGAGCCTGGGCTTCGAGTTAGAATAATTCTAATGGTACTGGCACTACAAGAAAAAAAGGTTTTTACAGCAGTAAAGTGCTGTCATAAAAGGTCTATTTGCCGTCACAAATACTTTTTGTGACGGCATTGTGGCGGCATTGCCTCGCTATAATAAGTGTGGTCTCAAAAGGTTTTTATGGCAGCATTGGTCTGTTTCAAATAATATTTACGACAGGAAGACCCTGTCGTAAATAAGTTGTCACAAAAAATTCGACACTTTTGTTTTTATCACGACTATAAAAGTGTTGCCTCAAATACCACATTTGGCTGTCGTAAAAAATAAAAGATTTTGTTATGGCGGTCAATATACTGTAGCAAAAAGTATGAAATTTTTTCTACGTTAAATGAAATATATTTACGACGGCAACGATACCGCCACAAAAAAAAAAAAAACAATTTTTTTTTAATTATTATGGACCGTTGATAACCAATGTTATATACCCTGTGCATATGTACACTTCCATCACAAGAATTTATAAGTGCACATCCGTACAATTTTTTTTTTTTGGAGGGGGAGGTAAGGGGGAAAGGGGGCTTGAACCCTTAATCTCAAGAAGACAAAGTCTTCACAAGGTAAGAAGTACCATTGGACCAAAGACCCATTGGTATTCATACAACTACCTAATTCAATATATAGATAAATACAAAAGTAAATATGATCAATATTTCCAAAAATATAGCAATATTTTCATATTAAAAAAAACAATCACATGAGTTAAACAAAATATAAAATATGCACTTTCACAAAACATAACGATCCATGAGTACAAGAAATTAGTGCAAAAAGTTGAACATCCTTCCCGAACCATCTACTCTCTCAGTGACATCTGAAAAAAATATAAAATTATTGTTATTATACTGAAATGATATTTATATACATATATACAATAAAGAAGTAAAAGAAGTTAGAATATACATCAATTAGGGCCACACAATATTTCTCTCAACGGCTTGTCCAATTATATAAATGGTATATAAACGAGTCATATCATATACATTTGTTCTAATTGGTTTCATCAATACTTGATTCGTTTATAATCGTATCGTGTCGGGTCCACTCGTTTACTAAACATATGGCTTAAGGAAAACTCAAACTCACTAATTTTACATCGTGTTAACGGGTCGTGTCATATTTTGACACACCAAGTTTTGATTTAAAAAATTGACTTTGTAGAGTTTATTTTTTTTTTCTTTGAACTAGAAATTGTCTTTTGATGTAAAATTACGTAATTTTATAAAATATTACTTATAACATGAAAAATAGTTGTGGCCAATAAAATTTTTTTTTAGAGTTTTTCTTCTGTAAACTATAAACTGTTTTTTAATCTAAAACAACATTTTAATGTTTTATGAAATATTATATACGACGGAAAAAATAGCTGTCATAAATATAAAAAATTCTTATGAGTTTATGAAATATTATTTGCTGCAGGAAAAACGGTTGTCTCAAATACAAAAATTTCTTTTGAGTTTATGACACTATTTACGGCAGGAAAAATAAATACTACAAATATTAATACAAACACGCTTTTTGTGACGACAAATACAGCCGCCACAAAAAATTGTCTCAAACACTCCTTTTGTGACGGCAAACAAAGCCGCCGTAAAAAAATTGCCACAAAAGACCCTTATTCTTGTAGTGTGGGGAAGGCTGAGGAGGAGAAAGCGGAGGACGAAGAAGAGCTGGGGAGCCAGGCCATGGGCGGCGCCCCTTGGGAGGCCTATGGGCGGCGCCCTATTGAAGTCCCTTGGGCGGCACCCTCTTAAGGGCTTTGGGCAGCGCCCCCTTGTCCTGGGTGCTAGCCTTTTGACTCATTTGGGTGCTGGTCCCTTCTTGGTACTTCGGACTTCCTCCTTTGGGTTGACCCAGTTTTGATTAGGCTCTTCTTTGGGCTTCCTCGGTTTAAATTGGGCCTAGCCTAATTAATTTCGGGCTCATCAGAAATCTTTAGGGCAATCAAGTGAATCCTCCTTCATTTTCTGAACTTCAACTCAAATGGATCCATGCAATGCTAATTTTTTACTACACCAGGGATGGAATTCGCTTTGTTGGTCCGATCCTTGGCCTTCCTCTCCCATCTGAGGAGCCCATTCAAGTAATGAATGGATTTTTTTTCCTCTAATTATTATATATTGTATATTTTGGTTTTATTACTTAGACTTTGATTCATTGTTTTTTTGTATCTCGTGGGAGCTAAGTTCTATTTTAATAGGAGAAAGTACAGCTTGTTAGTTTTTAGAGTTTGGATGGTAAGACTGTATTCTTTGAATGATAGGTAATTGTAGAATTAAACTTGGATGGACTTTCATTCTCAGTTGGACATTTACTCTCTCTCTCTCTCTCTCTGTGTACATTTATATTGGATATGGTAAATTTTCTTAGCTATGTCATTGATAATTTTTCAAAGGAACAATAATTATTATTTTTTATTTTCTTAACCTTAACTTTTATTTTGGCTATAGCATATTTTATGACAACTTAAATAATTGCATTTCAATCATTCTCTTCTCTATCAACTGGTCTTATAGAAAAATTGCTAACAGTGTTTATCAAGTCTAACACTTTAATTTGTAAATGGTCCACGTGTAACGCACGTGCATACCAACTAGTAAAAAGAAAAGGATAAATTTCATTATTTCAAAAGTTGGTGTTAGCCTGTTAGGTATTGATGGTGTTATTTCACGTGAATGAGCATTGACATGAGGTTCAATTGTATGGGATAGATCTGAGCTACAAGGCTCGTGAATTGGTAGATGAATGATATGATTAACCGAGACGTGGTGCGTGCAAAATAGTAGAAATATTGTGGTTCACCGGCTGATGAGCTCGGCTAGTCCACTTCCAATGCAGGCTCTTGCTCCTTTCTCTTTATTGATCACTCCGGAATGTTTACAGAGAATTTCTTGTGTAACTAGGGCTCTCTCTCAGTACAATTTTTGGGTCGCCCCCTTTCAATGGAGGCGTTACCTGGTTTTTATAGGGCTGTTCCCTATTCTCTAAGACTTCGCCGAGATCCTTGCCTGTCATTCGTATGATTCTCCTAGATTTCAGGAGGGGATCTTGATTAGTTGAGAGTTATCCGCCTTGATTCTAGTTTTCCACTCCTCTGGGGGTGCTGACTGTTATCCAGCTATCCCCTAATTACTCTTGCTATTATCCTTTCCGGGGTAGAGTTTTAACTCTGGTTTTCTGAACTCTGTGTGTCTAGCCCGACCTCTCGATCTGACCTCTTCTCCTGAGCTCATGTCTGGAGCTTATTTTAGGTATCAACAGTTGCCCCCCCAGCCTTTGGTCCAAGCGAGCTTGGGTAAGGGCTGAGCTTTTTTTTTTTTTTTTTTTACCGGGCTAGGCCAGCACGTGGCTGGTCCTAACTTGTACGTGGGAGTTGCTTTGTGACGATTTTCTGTAACATGGCCTCCTCGATTCCCGTGCTCGTTACAGCCCACGCCTTTCAAGTTATAAATGCCCAAACGGCTGTCAGTCCCCCCTTTTTCTTCTGTTCAACTTCCCTCTTCGTACCTCTTCTTTCGATTCCTTGGCTTCCTGCTCAAAATCGAGTGTCCTCGGTTCGATTCAAAGATTCTCATTGCCCTTCTCCTGTGATTTCTCCCTGGGTTGCGGCTCGTTGTTCATCTTAAGCTAGGTATGTTTCTTGCCCTTCTTCACCTCTTTTCTCGTTCTGGATCCCTCGAGTTCGAGGTGGTTGTTGTACTTTTGGGCTTTTCGGTTCTTTTATTTCTGGAATCGGGACTATTGCTTGTCCCCTCTTCCCCTCTTCGTGGACTGGTGTTCTATTGTGAGAATCCTCGGCGTTGGGAGCTATTGTGCTGATCCTAGGGTTATTAGGGAGAGCTTAATTAGCATTCCCCCTCTCTACCGCTCTTTCAATTTGCCCTTCTCTTGTCCTATCATGTATGTTTCCTCTGGAGCCACCCCTTCCTCTGTTTCCCTCCTAGGCGGTAAATCTGCCAATGAGGATACTGACCTAGGAGATGTAGGTGTTGAAATCGACAACTTCCCAGGCGTAGATTCTATTGATGCGGGGGTAAATGTTGGGGAACCTCCCTCAACATCCGCTTTTGTGCCCCCTAGGCCTAGTAAAGGTAAGGGCAAAGTGAGCGAGGTGGGAATCCCTTCTGCGGGCATAGGAGCTGCCTTTAGTTATGCAGAGCGCGTGGGCGCTAGTGAGGTCGATCCCTCTTTCCTGAAGGCTCTCGGGGCCCGTTACGGGTTTCCTCCTGGAGTTCGACCCTGGAGCCCTGATGCATCTACCTCATATGTCACCCAAGTTCATAAGAAGGTATGTTTCTTTGTGGTCGCCTTTGAGAACGGCCTTCACTTTCCAATGCATCCCTTCATTAAGGGCGTTTTGCAACACTTTAACGTTTGTCCTGCCCAACTATCTCCTAACTTCTGGGGTGTGCTAGTAGGTCTCCTTGTTTACTTTAAGACCCATAAGCTTGGAGTGCCCACTGTTCCTATACTTATGGAGCTTTTTAACGTTAAACACAACTCTTTTGAGGGCTTTTTATATATTTCGAAACGGGCGTCAGCCAAGTTGATCATATCCGACCTCCCGAGCTCCCACAAGGGCTGAAAAAAGTATTACTTCTTTGTGGGAGGCACTTAATGGGAGTACAACCCTACAGATAGGACAGACTCCCTCCCAATTCCTAAAGCGTGGTCTGCCCCAGATAACATGGGTAAGTTCTCAGTCGAGCTGCCTGAGATCAGATTTTTTATTTGCCCCCTCCCCTGACTTCATTCTGCCTTCATCACTCCTCAGGTAAGCGCTTTAAGCTTAGTGCTGAAGATGATCAGGTGCTGCTGAAGTTGGAGAAGTGCAAGCCAAAGAGATATTCTGAACTCATCCAGCCCTGGGTTCTGGTGGATCAAGGGCTGAGCCCCCCCGCGGTGACGATAGCCATCCCACTTTCGACTGTTAGCGTTGAAGGAGTGGAAGGTGGTGTCCACTTGGTTGACTTTATTGCCTTTAATTCCATCTCTTTCTTCTTTTTCTTCTCTTTTTTTTTTTTTAAACTCGCCCAGTTTAGTTCTTCCAGGTTCTTCCATAATGAAGCCCACCTCTGAGGAACTCCAGGCCAAGATCGATCAGTTAGCGAAGAGTGGGAAAGGTAGCAAACGGAAAGCTGTGGTCGACTCTGGAAGTAGCCCTGTTACTCGGGCTAAGATTCAAAAGTTGGGGGTGCCCTCTTCTTTTCCAGCTTCGACTTCAACAAAGTAGGTTCAACCGTTGATCACCCCACAAGTCGTTGAGGCCTGCCTCCCCTCAGGGGTTCAGCCTGCTTCAGGGCGAACTCATGAGCCAGGCGAGGCTTCTCCTTCCTCGTCTGAGGTCAAGAAAGCCTTGAGGTTGGTCCCCGACCTTCAACCTGGTACTTTCTCTTATAGTCCTTCTGGGAAGATTATCGAATTCTTTCCGAAGAAACCTGGGTGTGATGAAGAAAAGCACCCCAAGGTGGAGGAGAGTGAGGACTCCTTTTTTGAGAACAGGGAGCTTGCTGCTGGGGTCATTTCTTCTGTTCTTACTGATTTTGACGTTCAAAAGGCTTCTTCTATGCCTCTTGAGGAGACCATCAGCTCAGCTCTTCAGGGAACTGCTGTCGTAAGTTTTTGCATTCTCGTACATCCATTTAACCTTACATCATAACCTTATGCTTACCTTTTCTTGTTTTCTCTCCTGTCCCCAGCTGGCTCTCCACGTAAAGGGTTTGGTGAGCAGGATCCAATCCTCGGAGAGTTGGTCTCAAAGAGAAATTGGAGAACCAGACTTCTTCCCTTCAGGGCTTACAAGCGGCAAAAGATAATGCTGAAGAAAGAGAAAGGAAAGCCAGGGATGAGCTAAGAATGGCCAGGGAAGAGCTGAAACTTAAATCTGAGGCCTGGGCTAAGGCCAGTTAAGAAGCCTTTGAAGCCCAGAGCTCTTTGAATAGCATAAAGAAGGACTACCTCGCTGTGACTGAGGCAAATGCTGCACTCTGCTCCGAGCTCGAGGTGCAGAAAACTCTTGTCAAGGAAAAAGATGATGTTATTGCTGAGTTGAGGGATGACGTCACCACCCAGTGGGCCACAGGATGGCTAGCCTTCAAACGCCGAGCTGCGAAGACCTATCCAGACCTTGACTTCACCTTTACTATTCCCACCGAGGAGGAGCTGGAGGAGACTGATACAGATGGTGAGGGGGACAGCTCGGCCCCTCCAGACTTTACCTCAGAAGGTGTTGAGATGTCCATCCCTCCTGCTGAGACCTCTGAAGCCCTTTCTACTGGGACAGGCTCTGTTATTGTAATTCCCGAGCTCCCAGCTATAACTTCTGATGTTTCTGCCATTGTACCGTTCTCGGCTGACCTTGTGAATGAGGCCCTTGCTCAGAATTCATCATCAATAAGAGCAGAGGTCCGTGTAGCTGGCACCCCTGGAAGTTCTCCTCTTCTGCCTGCTACCGAAGGCTCATCTGCTGAGTTGCAGAATCCTTCACTTACACCTTCCTTAGACACTTAGAGCTCTCTTCATGTTCATGTGACTCTAATTTCATGTTTAATGTACTTTGACCCCGTACTCTGAAATACAAACTTTGAAAAACAATTTATGTTCTGAACTTTTGCTTCGAAATGTGATGTGACTTCTGGTTTGAAACATAATTATGCTTTCATTTGCTTTATGTTCCCCTTGCCCCCATTACTTTGAGAAGTACTTCAGTTCTTCTTAAAGCAAAATCATTGACTTTGTGAGCTGCAGGGCTCTTTTTATGGATTAAAGAACTCATCATGAGCTGTAGGGCTCTTTTCCTGAATTAAGGAACTCATTGTGAGCTACATGGCTCTATTCCTGAATTAACGAATTGGTCGTGAGCTACAGGGCTCTTTTTATGAACCAAAGAACTCATCATGAGCTGCAGGGCTCTTTTCATAAATTAAGGAATTGGTCGTGAGCTACAGGGTTCTTTTTATGAATTAAAGAACTCATCATGAGCTGCAGGGCTCTTTTCATAAATTAAGGAATTGGTCATGAGCTACAGGGCTCTTTTTATGAATTAAAGAACTCATCATGAGCTGCAGAGCTCTTTTCCTGAATTAAGGAACTCATTGTGAACTACAGGGCTCTATTCCTGAATTAACGAATTGGTCGTGAGCAACAGGGCTCTTTTTATGAACCAAAGAACTCATCATGAGCTGCAGGGCTCTTTTCATAAATTAAGGAATTGGTCGTGAGCTACAGGGCTCTTTTCCTGAATTAATGAATTCATCATCAGTTGCAGGGCTCTTTTTAGCTTCTTCATGGAAACAGGCAGACATGAATCAAAAACTTGGTTACTTTATTGGAAAAAATCTCATTACAAGGGAAACTTACTGAAAAAAATTTCTTAAGGTGTTCTGCGTTCCAAGAATGAGGCAGGACTTTTCCTTCTTCTGTTTGCAGCTTATAGTTTCCAGGCCTAATTATTTTTGAGATGATGTAGGGGCCCTCCCAATTGGGTCCCAATTTGCCATGAGTGGGATCCTTTCTTGCGGGCGAAAGTTTTCTAAGTACCAAATCTCCTACCTTGAGGCTCCTCTGCTTGACCTTCCTATCGTAGTACCTTGCGGTCTTCCTCTGATATCTCTGAATGTTCTGCAGTGATCTTTCTCTTTTCTCTTCTAAGAGATCAAGATTTAATAGAAGGGATTCATCGTTATGCCCGGGCTCAGCAAACTCAGTTCTGGGGGAGGGGTGTCCTATCTCCACTAGTGACACTGCTTCAGTCCCGAAAGCCAAAGCAAACGGTGTTTCCTGAGTTACCACTCTGGAGGTCGTCCTGTAGGCCTATAAGACCTCTGGAAGATATTCTACCCATTTCCCTTTCAGCAATTCGAGTTTGGTCTTCAAGGCCGCTTTAATTGTCCTGATAGTAACCTCAACTTGCCCATTGGATTGCGGATGAGCTGGGGCAGAAAAATAGTTCTTTATCCCGAGTTCTGTGCAGAACTTTTTGAACTTAGAATTGTCAAATTGCTTTCCGTTGTTAGAGACAAATGCCCTAGGTACTCCAAATCTACAGATTATTGACTTCCAAGTGAAGTTTTGAATATTTTGCTCCGTGATTGTTGCCAGTGGCTCTGCCTCCGCCCACTTAGTGAAATAATCCACTCCGACGATGACGAACTTACACTGCCCTGTGCCGGTGGGTAGAGGGCCAAGAATGTCCAATCCCCACTGTTGAAAGGGCCAGGGACTTACCACCGAGGTTAGGAGCTCTGGCGGGCAATGTGAGACGTTGACATGCATCTGGAAAACCTTACACCTTCTAACCAGATTGGTGGTATCCCTCAGCATAGTAGGCCAGTAATATCCTTGCCTCAAAGCCTTCCCTGCCAGTGCTCTAGCTCCAATATGGTTGCCACATATTCCCTCATGAATTTCTCTTAATATGTAATCAGCGTCCTCCTCTCCCATACATCTTAGAAGAGGCATCGAAAAATCACATTTGTACAAGTTCCCTTGCAAAATGGAAAACCTAGTTAATCCGGCTTTTAGCTTTGCAGCTTCTTTGGGATCCTCTGGCAAAGTCCCGTTTTGTAGAAACCCTATGACAGGGTCCATCCAGCTCGTTGGGGTCTGTACTGGTAGTACTTCTTCATTCTCAATGCACACAGATGGTTGTGCCAAGTGTTCTACTGGAACCAATCTTTCTAAATTTTCTTGCGAAGCCGTTGCCAGCCTTGCTAGGGCGTCTGCTCGTGAATTTTCAGATCTTGGGACATGTCTGACCTCAACTTGCACAAACTTCTTGATCAGTTCCTGCACCTTTCTGAGGTAAAGGGTCATTTTCTCACTCCTGGCCTCATAAGATTCTTCTATCTGTTTTACAACGAGCTGGGAGTCACTGCAGACCTCTAGCTGTTCTGCCTCCATTGAGTGTGCAAGAGTGAGATCGGCAATGACAGTTTCGTACTCCACCTCGTTGTTTGAAGCCTTGAACCCGAACCTAAGGGCGTATTCGACATCTACTCCATCCGGGGAGGTCAGAATCAAGCCTGCACCACTCCCATGGGCATTGGCTGCTCCATCCACTGAAAGTCTCCAAATGGGGAGGTCAGGCACTAGCCGGGTCACCTTCGTAGGCGCTGTTGTTTTAAATTCTGCGATGAAATCTGCCAATATTTGTCCTTTGATGGCTGCTCTTGGCTTGTACCTGATATCAAACTCACTGAGTTCAATGGCCCATTTGACCAGCCTTCCCGAAGACTCTGGCCTATGTAGCACCTGCTTCATTGGCTGATCTGTTGGAACCTCGATAGTGTGAGCCTGAAAGTATGGTCTAAGCCTCATCGCCATTGTGACCAGAGCTAAAACAAGTTTTTCCATATTCGGGTACCTCTCTTCTGCCCCCTAAGAGCTCTGCTGCAATAGTATACTGGTTGCTGAGCTCTTTCGCGCTCTCTCACAAGCGCTACGCTCGACGAGTAATCTGAGACCGCTAGATATAAAGTAAGCACCTCACCTTCCCTGGGGCTTACCAGGATGGGGGGAGAGCTCAGATACTCCTTTAGTGACTTAAATGCCTCTTCACATTGAGCATCCCATTCGAACACTTTCCTCAAGATTCGAAAGAAAGGCTGGCATTTATCACTCGATCGGGACACAAAACGACTTAGGGCAGCTATTCTTCCCGTCAGACGTTGGATCTCTCTGGTATTTGATGGCGGCTGCATGTCCAGTACTGCTTTTACCTTTTCTAGATTAGCCTCAATTCCTCTGCTGTTGACTATGAAACCCATGAATTTTCCTGCTGATACTCCAAAAGCACATTTAACGGGATTGAGTTTCATCTTGTACTCCTTGAGGACCTCGAATGATTCTGCTAGGTGCTGGATGTGAAGTTTTGCTTTGACAGACTTTACCAGCATGTCGTCAATGTAAACTTTCATGGACGTCCCAATCTACTTTTGGAACATCCGATTCATCAGGCGTTGATATGTGGCTCCTGCATTCTTCAACCCAAAAGGCATGACCTGGTAACAGTATGTTCCTTGTTCAGTGACAAAGGAGGTCCTTTCTTAGTCGTTAAGGTCCATTCTGATATGATTGTAGCCTAAGAAGGCGTCCATGAAGCTCAGGAGCTCGTGGCCAGCTGTGGCATCCACTATTAGGTCAATCCGAGGTAGAGGAAAACTATCTTTGGGACAAGCTCGATTGAGGTCTGTGAAATCAATGCAGAGTCACCATTTTCCATTGGTCTTCTTGACGAGGACCACATTTGCTAACCAAAGAGGGTAATCCACTTTCCTAATGGCTTTGGCACGGAGGAGCTTGCTGACCTCCTCATTGATTATCTTTTGCCGCTCTTGGGCGAAGCTTCTTCGCCTTTGTTTGACAGGTTTGCTAGCGGGATTCACGTTCAGTTTGTGCGTGATAACCAAGGGGTCTATACCTTCTATGTCTTCCTGTTTCCAGGCAAACACTTTCATGTTTCTCTTCAGGAATTGAATAAGGAGGTCCTTGACTTCTTTGCTTAGCTTGGTTCCGATGTAAACAAGGTGCTCTGGCTCGTCATCGAGCTGAACAGGCTCCGGCTCTTCCGATGGGGTTGGTCTGGTGTCCAACTCATCCCTCATGTCGAGCTCGTCCAGCTGGATATTTTTAACTTCCTTTTGCTTCACAGAGGCCATGTAGCATTCCCTAGCCACGCGCTGATCTCCTCGGACCATTCCAACTCCGTTCTCAGTGGAAAATTTCATAACCAGATGATAGACAGAAGGGACAGCTCTTATTGCATTGATGGAAGGCCTCCCGAGCAGCATATTGTATGCAGAGGGAGCGTCAACCACCAGAAATCTCACTGTTGTGGTGGCTTGACAGGGGGGTCTCCCATAGTAAGCACGAGCTGAATTGATCCTAGGGGTAACACCCTCTCCCCTGAGAATCCCAACAGATGTGCACTCACCGATTCCAGCTTCTCCCTTCCGATGTCCATTTTATCAAATGCTGACACAAAGATGAGGTCTGCAGAGCTGCCATTGTCAATTAGAACTCGATGAACAGTTTTGTTTACTACTACAACCCTTACCACCAAAGGGTCGTCATGGGGGAGTTGACAGCCTTCCAAGTCTGAATCTGAGAAGGTGATAGCTGTGTCTAGGCGTGGGGCCTTGGACACAGTATATACCTCGTGAGCCTCCTCGGCTCTGACTCTTCGTAGGTGAGCTTTCCTGGCTGAGCTGGATTCTCCTCCTCATGCGAATCCCTCAGAGATGACTCTGATTTCCCCTAGTGGTTGTTGGTGTGGTGTTGGTGCCTGTTGCTGAGGTGGTGGGGGTGGAAGAGCTCGATTTTGATTATCTCGGGCCACGAAGTAACGCAACTGCCCTCGTTGAATCAGAAATTCTATTTCCTTTCTTAGCTGGATACAATCGTTGGTATGATGGCCATGATCTCGGTGGTAATTACAGTACTTGGTCGGGTCTCTCTTTGCTGGGTCTGCCTTCATTCGGGGAGGCCATCTTAGGAACTTCTCGTTCTGCACCTCGCATAGGATTTGAGACACCGAGGCGGTCAGGGGAGTGAGCTGTCGAGGTGCATACCTCGGTTGCAACTCTGGATGTGGAGGGCCTAGTCGATCCCTAACATTGCCCCTTCTTTTTGGGGACCGTTCCCTGTCTCTCCTTGGAGACCTATCCTGTTCTCTTTCTTTCCTGGGACTTCGGTCCCTTTTCTTCTCCTCTCTACTTTTCTCCTTTCGTGATGATGACGAGCTCCCTACCTTAGAGAGGAGCGCTTCCTCACCGTTTATATACTTCTCTGCTTTGGCCAACACCTCGACCATGCTTGCCTGGGGGTTCTTTGATATTGAGAACATCAAATCCTTTGATTGTACTCCAAGTCCTGCAATGAAAGCAGTGATGGTGAATTTCTCGTCTGGGACATCTACTTTCAATGATTCTGCATTGAACCTCTGGACATAGGACCGAAGGTTCTCATCAGATCTTTGTTTTACGTTTAACAGGTGATAACTCGGTTTTCTGTAGGTCCGCGCTCCTATGAAGTGAGATACAAAAGAGATTGAAAGTTCCTTGAAGGAGGAGATCGAGGCCGGGGGGAGCCTATTAAACCAGGCCAGGGCCGATCCTTTCAACGTGATAGCGAAGGCTTTGCAACGTACAGGGTCCTGGTACCCGTGCAGCTCCATCTGATTTTTGTAAGTATTGAGGTGGTACATAGGGTCTTTTGTTCCATCAAAGGCTTCCACCTGCGGCATTCTGAATTTCGGTGGAAGGGGGAAGTGCAATATCCCTGTGGTGAATGGGGATTCAGTCTGTTGTACTAGCGCGTCCATTGTGACCGGAACCTTACTCTTTACAGTCTCCTTCATGTGGCTGAGCTCTTGCTGGATGCCCCTGAAGCGCTGCTCCCAATACTGGTTTTTTCCTTCCTGCTGATAGGGGAGGAAATCATCCCTCTCTCCTCCATTGTTTTGGCTTTGCACCTCTTCATTGTGGCCATTCCTAGGGGGCAGATGGGCATCCTGCCCCATGGTCTGGCTATTTTCCCTTCCTTCATTGACCTCCCGGAGGGGATTGAGGTGTTGTTGTTCCCTGCGATGGGGGTTATTCTGGCCTTCTTGGGCCGGTCGTGCCTCCTACGGTCGCTGCAGGAGCTTCATGAGCTCCTCGTTCTGCTATAGCAAGCGTTGATTGACTAGACGAAGAGCTTCCAACTCATTGTTGGTGGGGAGATTCCCCATGGGAGGGTTGACCTCTGGGACATCCTGAGGTTGTCTACTGTTGGTGGTTTCTTGTTGGTTCTGCATTTGTGGTAAGTTTGCTTGACTTCTACTCATGTTGCGTGTTGAGACCATCAGTCATTGAAAGATCAGCGTATTTGTAACAGGAACTGTCGTTCCCATAGACGGCGCCAAACTGATGGTGTTATTTCACGTGAATGAGCATTGACATGAGGTTCAATTGTATGTGATAGATCTGAGCTACAAGGCTCGTGAATTGGTGGATGAATGATATGATTAACCGAGACGTGGTGCGTGCAAAATAGTAGAAATATTGTGGTTCACCGGCTGATGAGCTCGGCTAGTCCACTTCCAATGGAGGCTCTTGCTCCTTTCTCTTTATTGATCACTCCGGAATGTTTACAGAGAATTTCTTGTGTAACTAGGGCTCTCTCTCAGTACAATTTTTGGGTCGCCCCCTTTCAATGGAGGCGTTACCTGGTTTTTATAGGGCTGTTCCCTATTCTCTAAGACTTCGCCGAAATCCTTGCCTGTCATTCGTATGATTCTCCTAGATTTCAGGAGGGGATCTTGATTAGTTGAGAGTTATCCGCCTTGATTCTAGTTTTCCACTCCTCTGGGGGTGCTGACTGTTATCCAGCTATCCCCTAATTACTCTTGCTATTATCCTTTCCGGGGTAGAGTTTTAACTCTGGTTTTCTGAACTCTGTGTGTCTAGCCCGACCTCTCGATCTGACCTCTTCTCCTGAGCTCATGTCTGGAGTTTATTTTAGGTATCAACAGGTATCATCAAACAAAACATAACGTGCACACAATCATATAAAGATACTCAAACGATTCACGAGTCTCTAAATCATGTGTACTTTTTTATTAAGATTTTTTTATCTCAACTACTTCACGAATCTTTCATGTGTAGTTAGGTGTCCATCCCACGTGACGCATCCCCTGGTTATTTAACCTACCCCCACCCCAGGTGTGACACCCCAACTACCCAAAAAAGGGAGGGAAAAAAAACATTTCGATGGTTCTTAGTCATAAAAAAAGACCGATTTTTCATATTTCAAAAAAAAATTGTGAGTATAATGCAGCACGGTGACCAGTCGTTCAACTCGGTGGTTGTTGACCTAAAATTCCAACCATCT
Organism: Ilex aquifolium; assembly: GCA_951799425.1. Taxonomy (NCBI): domain Eukaryota; kingdom Viridiplantae; phylum Streptophyta; class Magnoliopsida; order Aquifoliales; family Aquifoliaceae; genus Ilex; species Ilex aquifolium. The sequence goes on from OX637394.1 coordinate 6,002,967, forward strand.
AGTTGTGGGTTCAAGGGCTGGTAGAGAGAGACCAGTCGTTCAACTCAAGAGAGTAATTACACCCTAAAAAATATTTGTTTTTTTTTTTGTACATAGTTTCAAAAGTTGGTGTTAGGTATTTGGGTTTTTTTTTTTTTGAGGATTTTAGTATTCCACGAGAGGACGTTAGATAACGTGCACAATCATATAAGGTGGTGTTTGGATCACCATAGGAGGATTGGATTGGATAGGATTTGAATCCGAACCCAATCCAACCCAATGCAATGTGGTCCGGATTGGAGGATTATAAAGTTTGGATTCAAATACTATCCCATGTTTGAATATGTTTTATTTGGTTTGTGGGCCCCGTTCATATGTGAAGATAAAACATACTTAAATGACCATTTCACCCTTGTGTAAAAAATATTATCCAATCATATACCATGTTTGGAATGGAATGAAAAAAAAAAGTCCAATCCATTAGTATTGTCTTATTTACGAAAAAAAAATATGAATCAATAAATTACGCATTTTTACAAAATATTGCAATAAATATTTTGTTCATTTATTTAATTTAATTTAATTTGTACAATACACTTTTAATCACAAAAATCATATGCATCATGAAAAAAAAAATTCAACAAAAAAACAATACACAAAATCGATACAAGTCATGGGTAAGTCGTTATTTGTTTCTTTCTTTAAAATCCGAAGTTGTGTGTTTAAAAATAAAAGTTAATTGTATTTTTTCAATAAATAGCTAAATTAATCCAAACCATATTAAATTTTTTCAATGATCCAAATGCAAGTTATTTTCCATGATTTTTAGGGCATTTTAATATTATTGTCTGAATTAATAGCACAAATCAAGTAAATTTAAAATATGTTGCTATACTTAAAATGTTAATTTAATTAAGAGTTCATATATAAGGAAACAAATGGATGAGCATAAAATTTTTAAGATCTTAAAAATTTAAGATTTAATGAGACCCAACACTACAGAACAATTGTGATATTTTAATGAGAGCCAAACTATTTCATTCAAAGTTGGCTTAGACCGAATATTTTCACACACTTACTCTCAAATCAAGTGCTTGCATGCTACATTTTGTCAATTGATAGAGAATTTATAACAGTAGCAATTAAGTTCAAAAGTATAAGGGAGTTATGTGTCTAATTTCAAAATAATGGGGGTCAGGTGCAAAAAACCTGAATCACTAGGGTATAAACTGAATTTTAATTTATTGCTCATCTTCCCTGGGTTTAATTCGGCTTCACCATCACGCAGAGAGAAACCGACAGAGATAGAGAGAGAGAAGCATATGGAACTTGAACACATCTCCTTCAATTATTTCAGCAAAAACTCCATTCCCAGCCATTGCTAAAGACCCAAAACTTATTTCCCCTCCCCTCACTCTTGTGAGTCTACTCTTGGACAGAGAAAGTAGAAAAATGGTGGTGGGAAACTGGTTTGAGAGAGTGATGGACTGGAGTGAAACGTGTGGTTCTGGTGGTGGGTTGGCTTGTGTATAAAATGTAGAGTGAAAGGTGGCTTGGTAGAAGACGAATATTCAGCCTTGGTAAACCTGTGATTCATATGGGAAACGAGAGGAAAATCAGACAAATCAAAACCAAAGAGGGAGAGACAAGAACAGAGAAGGTTGTAAGTACACTGTTTAAGGGTGTTTATGTAATTTAACCATGTATCCCCTTCACTAGATTTTGAATCCCTCCATTCACATGGGTTGAGATAATCCTGCCTGTGAAGGATTATCCACTCTGCAAGACAACGACGATTTTTTGAATCCCACCAAGGACCTCATTCCACTTTGTTCAACCAAACCAGGAATAAATGGGTCCATTCACTATTTTAGTCCAATCTCACCTATAATCCTCCCTAATCCTTTGATTCAAACACCACCTAAAGATATACTAAAACGATTCACCATGAGTATAACTGATGGTGTAAATCTACGCGAATGAGCTTCGGAACATGATTATTTTGTATGAACGATCTGTGTGGAGCTAGGAATAGTATTTGAGCTATAAGGCTCGAATCTAGTAATGCTAATTGACGTTTCGGGGAAAGGAAGAAATGGGCAATAACACAAACGGGGTTATAGTGGTTCACCGGCCTGAGCTCGGCTAGTCCACTCTGCAATGGAGTCTCTGGCTCCTCTCTTTCTTATTGATCAAGTTGAACGTATTACAGTGGAAAAATGGGAATTTGGGATTAGCCCCTTTTGTGGCTCTCCCCCCCCCCCCTTTTTATAGCCTCTTGCTTACCTCTAATCCGAATTTGCTTCCGATAATGAAGGGATCTTCTTTCATCTCTCCCTCTCCAATCCCGGAGTTACCTCAAATCCAAATGGCCGGCTTTTGTGGTTTCCATCTCGAGATCTTTGCCTTCTTCCGTGGAATTCCCCTTAGTTTTAGGAGAGGATCTTGGTTGGTTACGGGTTTTACGCCTTGGTTCCAGCTTGATTCCTTTTATGATGGTATCTGCTGTCATCTTGCTGTCCTCTTGCCATCCCTTATTTCGTGTCTCCAGCTGGGAGCTCTAGTACCGGCTGGATGAGCTCAGACCATGGCTGGATGAGCTCAGCGTATATTACCTGAGCTCCCGAGCTGAGCTCACTTTCTGAGCTCGTGTCAGGAGTTTATTTTAGGTATCATCAGTTGCCCCCCAGCTCTTGCTCTAAGTTAGCTTAGGTAAGGGCTGAACTGTTTCTCAATCCGAGCTAGATCTGCACGTGGTCTCCCTTGGCTTCTCACGTGGCTGAAGATTTTTGACGGTTTGCAGCAATCATGACTCTCCTCGATTCCCGAGCACATCTCAGCCCACGTCTTTCAAGCTTTAAATACCCAAAATGGCTACCTGAACCGTTTCTTTACACTATTCATCTTCTCCTCTGTTTCTCCGAATTCCTTGCCTCTGCGAATTCTTGAGTCCCAGTCTTGAAGCTCTCTGATTCTTGTCCAAAATCGGCCTTTCTGTGTTTGATTCGAAGGCTTCGCAGTGCTTCCCCTCTTGATTCGGTTCTGGATTTGTTGTTTGCTGCTCTTCCCCATCTAGGTACGCTTTCCCTATCCTCTTTTCGACTTTTCCAACTCTGGACCCTTTGAGTTCTAGGTGGTTGCTGTGTTTTTGGGCCCATAGGTTCTTCTACTTCTGGTCCCGTGATTGTTGCCTGTCTCCCCTTCCCCATTTCGTGGATTGGAGTTCCATCATGCACATACTCGCTGTTGGGAGTTACTGTGCTGACCCTAGGGTTATTAGGGAAAGTTTGAGTAGTGTTCCTCCTCTCTACCGTTCCTTTAATCTTCCCTTTTCTTGCCCAAATATGTCTGTTTCTTCTGGTGCTACTCGTTCCTCTGTTTCCCTACTAGGGGATCGATCTGAGGACACCGATTTGGGGGACGTTGGCGATGAGATTGATAACTTTCCTGGTGTGGAGATTGTAGAAGCCGAGGTTGGCACCGAGGAACCTCCCTCTACCTCTTCTCCCATGCCCCCCAGACCTGATAAAGGCAAGGTTAAGGTGAGTGGAGTCGGGGTTGAAGAAAAAACCTCATATTTGGGGTTTGCCTTCAGGCATGCCGAGTCTGTGGGCTACAGTAGAGAGGTCCCTGGGCTAATGAGAGCTTATAAAGTTCGATACGATTTTCCTCCTGGGGTTGAACCCTGGTGCCCAGATAGATCCATCTACTATGTAGAACAAGTACGCAATAGGGTCTGCTTCTTTCTTGCCGCCTTTGAGAACGGTCTTCGCTTTCCTCTACATCCCTTTATCAAGGCTGTTCTGCAACATTTTAATGTATGCCCTTCCCAGATTTCTCCCAACTTCTATGGCGTCATGGTTGGTCTTCTAGTCATCTTTAAGAAGCATAAACTCGGGGTTCCTAGCATTTCTTTGCTTATGGAGCTCTTCAACGTCAAACTGACCTCCGCCGAAGGTTTTCTGTATATTTCCAAGCGAACTAAGGCTAGGAAAATTATTACTGACCTCCCATCTTCTCACAAGGCGTGGAAAAAACATTTCTTTTATATTGGGAGTACCAATTGGGAGTACAATCTTGCTGATAAAATAGATACTCTTGGTATCCCTACGGCTTGGACACAACCAGAAAACTTGCGTGAGTCTTCACTTGAGTCGACTGAGCTCTGATCTGGAACTTATAGGCCTCTTGCCTTTCTCTTACTTGCACACTTTCTTCTTTTCAGGTGGTCGTCCTGAGCTCAGCCCTGAAGATAAGAAAGTGCTAGCGAAGTTGGGGAAGATCAAGCCAAAGAGGTACGCCGACCTGATTGAGTCTCGAAATTTGGTGGAGCTAGGTCTGAGTCCTCCTTTGGTGACCCTAGCAATTCCATTATCTGTTTTAGGGGCTGAAGAAGGTAATTTCATTGTCACTTTCTTTCTCTTCCTCTTTTGTTATATTTCCTTCTCTTCTTTTTCTCCTTACATCTCCTTGTTCCATTCAGACCTTCCAGGTCCTTCTACCATGAAGTCTACTCCAGGAGAGCTTCAGGCTAAGGTTGAGGAACTGATGAAAGGTGGCAAATCTGGCAAGCGCAAGGCCCGGGTCAGCTCTGGGAGTGGTCCAAACACCCGGGCTAAAATCCCTAGATTGGAGGTGCCTTCACCCCCCTCTGCTACTAAAGAATCGGTTCCCATCAAGGCACCACCTTCCTCATCCGGCACCCCTCAAATTGCAGTTACCTCTTCTCCTCTAGTGGCCCATCCTGGGTTGGTGTCTGCTCAAGTGGGAGATCAGGCTTCCCCTTCCTCCTCTGAGGTTGAGAAAGCTTTGGGAGTGATCCCTGATCTCCAACCCAGAAAGTTCTCATACACTGCTTCAGGGAAGATGGCTGAGAAAGAGAGAAAATCTGAGGAAGAAGAAGAGGATTCTTTTTTCGACAACATGGATCTTGCTGCAAGAGCTCTTTCTTCTATTTTTTCTGAGTCTGATGTCCTGAAGGCTGCTTCTATGCCCCTTGAGGAGTCCATCTCTTCAGCTCTTCAGGGAGCAGCTGCTGTAAGTGCTAGCACTTTCCCCCCTTTACTTGTTTTTATTTCGTGGTCTGACGCAATTTGCTGAACTTTCTTTATATTCTCAGGCTGCCCTCCATGCGAAAGGTCTGCTGCACCGGGTTCGGTCTCAAGAGAGCTCTTTTAAGGTTCTGAAGACGTATAAGGTCAAGGTTTCTGAATTATCCCTTGAGAACGAGGACCTCAGGGCCCAGGTGGAGAGCCTCAAAGAGCAAACGACGAAGCAAGCCTCCGACCTCAAACATACATTAACTGTCAAGGTCAGAGCTGAGGAAGGGGAAAAGAAAGCTCGAGATGAGCTAAGGTTAGTTAAGGAGGACCTGCAGCTTAAGGTTGAGGCGTGGTCCAAGGCTAGCCAGGAGGCTTTTGACGCCAAGAAAGAGCTCAGCCAGGCCAATCAAGATTATCTCGCCCTCAACGAGGCAAACGGCAAGCTCTGCGAGGAGCTCGGGGAGCAGAAAGATTTGGTCAAACAGAGGGATAATGAGATTGCCGAGCTAAGAGATGAGGCCACCACTTTGTGGGCTACTGGATGGCTTGCCTTTAGGCGTAAGGCTATCAAAGCTTTCCCAGACCTTGACTTCAACTTCCCTATCCCCACCGAGGAAGAAATGGAAGAGTCTGGCTCTGATAATGAGGAGGATGTCTCGGTCCCACCAGCTGCGGCCTTGAGTCAAGACATACCTGCCTCTGGGACCTCTGGAGCTCTTATCGTGCTTCCTGAGCCCCCAACTGCGACTCCTGAGCTCCCTACTGCAGATCCTGCTGTTCCTGTTACTACACCGTTTTCAGCTGACTTAGTGACTGAGGCTCTTGCTCAGGATCCGGACTCAACGGAAGCAAGGGCCCAAGGCATTTCTGGAAGCTCTTCCCTTGCATCTGTTGCTGAGGGCTCATCTACCGAGCTGCGAGATCCTTCAATTACTCCCCCTCCAGAAACTTAGGATTTTTTAGCTGTAATCTCTTTGTAAAATTTTTTTGAGATGCAACTTTGCCTTGGGTTAGGACTTTGTGTTACTTTGCAATCTTCATCTATTTTTCCTTTGCTGGCTTAGCACATATATACATTTGAATTTCGATTTCGAACTGCACACTTACTTGTTTTGCTTTATATACTCCCCTTCCCCTTTTGCTTTGAGGGGTGTTGTGCACTTCTTGAAGCAAAATTACTAGATTTGAAGAGTATAGAAGACTTGGTGTTGAGCTCGGTATTTGGTATCTCAGGGATCCCTTCCCTTTTCTCCTTCATTCTGAGCCACACAGCTTGATATTGTGAACTGGCGAGTTCCTTCTGAGCTACATGGCTCGAGTTAGGAATTCTTACTGAGCTATATAACTCTTTTTGTGAACTTAAAAGCTCTTTATGAGCTTCATGGCTCTTTTAATAGACCCTTTCTGAAATAAATAACAAATTTCATTGCTTTATTTTTCTGAACTTTCTTCTGTGTTTTCTTTCTCTTGTACTTCCCTTACCCCCCTTGCTTTGAGAAGTGCTTCAGCCCTTCTTCGAGCAAGACTACGGACTTCATGAGCTGCTAAGTTTTTTTGATGAACTGAGGAGCCCATCAGGAACTTTTTCCATTCTGATGTGAGCAGGGCTCTTGGAACTGCAGGTCTCAAAGACTTGCTATATAGGTGCTCTGTTTTTGACAGGGCTGAGCTCAAACATGAAGAATATTCTACTTGGGTGGGGTTAGAATTTTCTTCGGTCGTTTTGAGTGCAATAGGAGGGTTAATCTTGCGCTGATTCCTTTTCCCGCCTTTTTCCCAACCGTTTTCCATAACCGTAACCACCTTTATTAATTAAGAAACCAAAAAAGGCAGCCGACTCCCTTTCGCGTGGCTCTTGGTTTCCTAAATACTTACAACCTTCTTTAAGTCTCCTATCTTCTGCTAAGTTTCTTTCCTCTCTTGCGAAAAAATATTCCTGAGTTTCTTATTGATTCTTCGTGGTTACCCTCTGTTTTCTTCGTAAGCTTTAATGGTTGTCCCTACTTCTTCTCTGTTCCAGGAACGGACTTCCTTCGGGATCGAATGGAAGTGGCATTGCCGCTATTTGACCCCATCGAACCTGAATCCTTCTGATTTGGAAATCATCAAAAAAAGTTTTTTTCCTGATCTTGACTTACCTTTGCGAATCCCTACTCCCGACGAGCCCTGCAACTACCTTCCTCGAGGGGAAGTCTGCTTTTTTGAAGGTGCCATGGACATGGGACTTCGCCTTCCCATTCATCCGGCTATAGGGCGAGTTCTTGCCTACTATGGCCTATGCCCTTCTCGCCTTTCCCCCCGAGGATGGGCCGCTATGGTGAGCTTCTTCCTGTTCTGGCGCCTACATGGCGTTGGCAGGTTCCCCTATGTCTCCGAGTTTTTGTACTTCTTCGAGATAGAAGAAGACGATGCCCCCTGCTTCAGCTTCTTCCGTTGGAGGAATTTTAAATTACGTCCTTTGGTTCTAGGCTTTCCCTCCAATCCTGAAGGATGGTCTAAACGTTTCTTTTTTGCTTCTGGGGAGTCTTGGTGGTCTACTGAGGATTCCACGGTCCTAGAAGAGCTTTTCTCGTATTGGTAGGTTCGAGCTGAGCTCTTTTGAGTATGTATTTTTCTTGAAGGTATATTCTTATTACATTCTTGTTGCTCAGGTCCACCTGATTTGGATGTGCCAGAGAAGGTGACCATTGACGAGATGCTACTGGTGGAGCCTAGGACTTACTCTGAGTTGATGACAAGTGCAAACCTCTACTTGCTTGGGGCCGAGGCTACTGAGTATGAGTTTTCCTTCGTTCCCTACTCTTCCTGGACTTCTTTCTCTGATTCTGACGAGGAAGATGATTCCGATGAGGAAGGGGACGCTGGTGCGAGCTCAAAGAGGCGTAGGAGGGAAGGCTCTTTCTCCCCTGGTTCTCTGTCCACTATTTTCCTCTCCCCAGCAGGTCAGAAGCTTCTTGACTCACTTTATAAGGCTGAGCAAGAAAGGGACAAGCTGAAGAAGGAGAATGCTAGCCTGAAGGAAGAAGTTGCTGAGCTGAAGTCTCAGCTTAGAAGGGACTAGGACCTCTATCCCCTTGTATTTCCTTTCTTTTCTTGAACGATGCCAAATTATGGCTCTCTTTATACTTTTCTTGAACGTTTGTATTTTTGGACACTCTGAATACCAGATCTTTCATTTTTGAATCTTTATGAACTGAGGAGCTCATCCCGAATTCTGTAAACTTGTTTCAGCACACTCTTTGTGTTCAGGACACGAACGTAGATGGAAAATAGAAGATCATGTTTGTACTGACCTTAGTCCATGACTGGTTCCACAGGTCGGACCACGAATATTGATGGAAAACAGAAGATCATGTTTGCACTGACCTTAATTCCTAACTGATTTCGTAAGTGGCCCTCCTTCTAGCGCCAGGGGTCTTCGAGTGCGTAGGCTGTGCACAAGGACTACTAGTCGTGGGGGAAAGACTGTTGGTGTCTCCAAGAAGAGACCAGCTTTGAATTTTTATAAGCTTAGAAGCGTGTCGTTTATGTATGAGTTGAAGAGCTCATCTTGAACTTTATAAGCTGAGAAGCTTACCGCTTATTTACGAGCTGAAGAGCTCATCTTGTGTTTTATAAGCTGAGAAGCTTATCGCTTATTTACGAGCTGAAGAGCTCATCTTGTGTTTTATAAGCTTAGAAGCTTATCGTTTGTTTATGAGCTGAAGAGCTCATCTTGTACTTTATAAGCTTAGAAGCTTATCGTTTGTTTATGAGCTGAAGAGCTCATCTTGTACTTTATAAGCTTAGAAGCTTATCGTTTGTTTATGAGCTGAAGATCTCATCTTGTATTTTATAAGCTGGGAAGCTTATCGTTTGTTTATGAGCTAAAGAGCTCATCTTGTTATTTATAAGCTTAGAAGCTTATCGTTTGCTGTAGAGCTTGTTGCACATTCCTTTACTTTGGAAGCCATATAAGGGTGAATAAAAGACTTGTTTATCCTTAAAAAACAAGCTCTATTACAGGTAACACTTACTGAAAGAATTTCTTAATGTGTTCGGCATTCCAAGAGTGAGGTAGGACCTTCCCCTCCTCTGTTTGCAGCTCGTAGTTCCCTGGTCTGATTACCCTTGACACGATATAGGGCCCCTCCCAATTGGGTCCCAACTTCCCATGCGTGGGATCCTTCTTTGCAAGCAGAAGTCTCCTAAGTACCAGGTCTCCAGCCTTGAAACTTCTGCGCCTTACCCTCCTGTCGTAGTATCTTGCAGTTCTTCTTTGGTAAATTTGGACACGATGTAGAGCTCTGTCTCTCTTCTCATCCAAGAGATCGAGGTTTAATAGGAGAGATTCATCGTTGTGTTCGGCATCTGCAAATTCTACCCTTGGTGATTGGAGCCCCACCTCAACAGGGGCCACTGCCTTGGTTCCAAAGACCAAAGCAAAGGGGGTTTCCTGAGTTGCAGATCTGACGGTGGTCCTGTAGGCCCACAATACTTCAGGGATGTATTCCACCCACTTGCCTTTTAGATTTTCTAGTTTGGTCTTCAGAGCTGTCTTTATGGTTCTGATTGTGACTGCTTCAACTTTAAAAGTGTAAACCCAAGCGCAGGTTGAGCAAAGTAATATAATCTCGGAAGTCCGAGGTCGATCCCACGAGGAATTGTAACAAGGAACAATCACACAAACAACAAAAGTAATTTGAACGGAAAAGGATTTGTTTGGAAAGTTGTTGATTGGAGAAAAGTGATTTTTTGGTAATTAAAACAGTAATAAATAAAATACTAGAGCATCAGGTACTCCCTCTCAACTTCATACAATAATAGTTAAAGACTCAAAGCTTGACTTGAAAGAGGAATTAAATGTCAGTTAATCCGATTAACAAAGCAAGTGATAAATCCAAAGGTTATAATCAAAAGACTACCAGAAACCTGAATAATCATTCAATCATATTATTTTATGAAATAATGTTAATCCTTCCAGCATGGAATAACCAGTGATTTATACGCAGGGAAAATCAAGCAATCGATGTACGTGGCACAACAACTCAAGAGTTTATACAGCATAAACACTTTGCGAAAAGATTAGGGATTAAATTAACATAATAACATAAATCTTTAAGTACAAGAGCCAATAACAATACCGTATTCCGTTGAGAGGTTTTCCCCTAGCCCTAGCTTAGCCTTCTAGCCAGACATGGTAAAGGATGCAGAAAAATAGACTAAAAACCAAGAGGATCCCCCTTTTCAAAGTCCTAGGTTCGTATTTATAAATTACATTCCCAAGAGATTGCATCCCACTAGGATTCTAAATTCGGCAGCAGAAGCTTGACACGCGTCCGGACGCAACTTCCAGAATGGTCCTTCCTCCGTTTATCAACTTTCTGCCAATTGCGTCCGGACGCGTATACTTCCTCCGTCCAGACGCATACTCCAGTGTGATCTGTCCCGAGCTATGCTTCCTTTCTTCTCATAACTTCACTCCAATTTTGCACTATTAACCTGCAAAGCAACACAACTCATCTTTTATTCACATAGCCTTAATCCTCAATTAAATCAACATAAACATCACACTTTCACAATAAAATGATCAATATTACCTCTGACAAATGTAAATATTAGACCTGAATCACACCCCCCCCCCCCCACTTAGACCTTGCTAGTCCCTAGTAAGGCAAGCAAATAAACATATAATACTAACTATAAACAAAACAAAACCACTCTCATAGGATTCACGATTGCATTTAGCATATGCAACAAGCCTTTAAACCCCTAGGTTTCCCCTAGTGGACGAGTATAGTCTCGTGAGGGTTTCCAGAGATGATACCCACAAACATCACCTTGTGCTCAAACATCTGAATAACAATTTTATAATATAATATAAGTTGCTACCACAATATTGAAATTTTAAGACACAAACTTCTCATTAGCACATGCAAAACAACACATAAAACTATGCGGTATATAAATGTATGCACTTATCATATTCTCATATAAACTCGTGTGTAGTGTGAATTAACTGTACCAAGTCAGTAATTTATCCGATAATCACCTCTACAACTATCAACTATTCGTCTCAATGCCAGATCTCACTAGATAATTCACTCGTGACTAATTCTCTCAGATTATAGTAGTTATACACTCAAGTATCACATGTGAGTGGAGGATATTTAAATCAACACAAAATAATGCTCACATGTTCCATTAAGAAGAACGTAATCCAAAAGAAAAGGATTTGACATAATCTCATAAAAGGAAATCAACACACCATAAGTAAATACTCACCCTTCTCTTCCTTATTCACACAAGTCATGCATCAAACAATACACTCTTGAGATCAAATAGGTCTTTATTTAAGGTTGTAATGGGGCCTTGGGATTAGGGTTTTGAAACGAAGGATATTCAGGAATTCAAAAGATCATCCCGAGAGAACATGTACATTACACAACCGAACTTCTTTCCATAGCCTTTCACTCTCCCTCCTTCAGAAGCACAATTTACATCTCTTGCTCATATTTTTTTTTTTTCACAGCTAGACATATTGTTTTCTTTTTTTTTTTTTTTTTCTTAAGACATCCAATGCAAATATTCACAAGTATGTAAAACTTCTTTTTTCTTTTCTTTTCTTAACCAACATCTCCCAAATTACATAAACAATAAAAGTCCAATCTCAGGATAACCAAGGGTAAAAGATATTATTATTATTATTATTTTTTTTTATTGGCTTGGTTATTATATGTTGGGTATACGAAATAAAATTTTGCTTTAAAGGCTCAATCATGGCTCCTAGGGATTATAATATTCAAAGAATAAAGTTTAGGCTCAAATAATGACAAAGATGGCCTAAAATCATATCTCAAGAGCTATTGATAACACACTTCTCATGCAATTAATTCGAAGTCAAGCAATCATTCACAATATGGGTGTTAACCAAAACAAAAATAATGAGACTATTGAAGGAGGTTAGCAGAAATGAAATATTTATTGAGTAAATGTAAATAACCCTCCAAGAAAGATTGGAACAAAACTCACTAGGGTTTTTATGCATCTCCACTATATGTTTCAAGTTCTCAAAGTACAATACCTAACAAATTTCCAACTTGGTAGAGTTTGAAGTGCACAAATTGTGAGTTTTTATAAGAACATGATATGAGATACAAAGATATAGAATAAAGTTCTATGTGATGCTTAAACAGTTGCAAATTTAAAGTTGAGCAAATTATTTCAACTATGTGCTATCAACTTATTCATAACAATGTTATTTAGATATTTGATAATACACCAAACAAAATATGCATTTTATATAATAATGAGAATTTGAGTACAATGCATATTCAAAAGATAAAAGAAATCAAGCCTAACAAAAACTACCCAAAATAGGCTTTGATTTCTACAGATAACTGGAAAAGAAAATAAAAGAAACGATTTTTCTAAAAACACCGGGAGATAGAAGAAATCATCCTAAGATGAGGGGCCTGCCTGATCCTGAGAACTCTGCCCTAGCCCCCTCATCTGCGCCCTCATCTCTCTCATCTCCCTTCTCATCTCTCTCTGCCCTCTCAATAGCTCCAACAAAATCTGCCGGTCAGTCCTGGGATCAGTGTCCTCATCCACTGGTATGTCAAAATCTTCATCGAAGTTGAAGAGCTGATCCCAATCCTCTACCGTTATATCACCCTCAGCTGCAGCCTCCCCCTGCTGGCTCCTCATCCCCACTGGCCTCGCCACACTCCGACTTTTTAAAAGAGAACCGGAGTTGAGTGCAACAACCTTCTTTGCCTTCTCCATCGTGGCGTCAATCACCACCCCCGCCTTTTCACAGAAGGCGGTAGCCAGACCGGGAAATGGGAGAGATGGTTTTTTTAGGGTCAACAATGGCCCTACGCATCTCTGAGAAAATAAGGGAGGGGAGGTCTATAGTCTTGCCAGTGCCTATGGCATACAGAAGTCGGGCTCGGTCAGGGTATATGTGATTATTCCTCAGCAAAGGAAAAATGTTGGAGACTGAAATCAGATTGAGAATCTTGTACTTATTGGTCAAGTCTCCCTGCTGAAGGAATTTCACTCCGTCAGTCCACACAAAATCTTGATTACCCATTAACTCCCTACCCACCTCATCACCACCAAAATTCTGGGGGTATTCAGGGATAGCCACCCGGGCTTGAGTCATTCCAGTTAGTTGGGCAATGGCTGAGGCATCTATACTGATGTGCTTACCTCGGACATAGGTGGTCAGCTGACCATTCCCGAGGTCATCAGCATTGCTGTAGAACTCCCTTGCCAGGATGGGAATGCAAGGCCAATCTCTACCCATAAACTCGGCCCACCCTCTAGATGTGATGATCTCTTGGATTCCTAATCGAGAGAAATCCTTGAGTTCAATCTTCCTCTCACAGACAAAGGGTTTGGAGGCGTAGTGTTTCTCGAATCTTACCCGCTCCTCTAGTATTTGGAAACGTAGCGGGTCAAATGTGGTGTCCTCCTCTTCTTGGGTGCTTGATCGGGCTCTCTTTGAGGAGGAGGCTCTTGGTGGTGCCATAGTTGTTAAAATAGAGAAGAGAGAAGTGGAATGGGTGGGAGTTGTTTGAAATTTGGTTTAGAAACGTGCAAAACAAGTTAACTGAGGTCCCTATTTATAGATTCGCAAATGCGTCCGGACGCATTGGGTGTTTCCGTCCGGACGCGGTTCAACTACCGGCATTAATAAGCTTTGAATGATACGCGTCCGGACGCGTGGTGAGGTTCCGTCCGGACGCGTACTCTGAATTTGAAACGGTTAGCTTTCCCATCCGGACGCATGACAAATCACCTTCCGGACGCGTGTTCCAGTAAGTTCAGCCTATTCTTCCCCGTCCGGACGCAAACTCCAGAAGATTTTATACTATAATTCATGCGTCCGGACGCGAGTTCCAGTGAATTGATTCCTTTATACTTAGACAAATTTTCACTTTTCTTCAGCTCTTTCTCTCCCAAGTGGTTCCCTTCTACTTCTAAAAATTTCTAAGGCTAAAAATGCACACAAAACTATATTATTATTATTATTATTTTTTTAGATAGATAGATACATGCACATACAGGCACACTGAATTGGCCAATCAAAAAAATCAAACATGTATGCTTCACCCCCCCACTCAAAAGTTTGCATTGTCCTCAATGTAACAACATGCAATGTAATATTAAATAAGGGTTACAGAGACATACCAGATGCTCGGATAATGTGCTCATGTATCTGTGAAAAAAAAAATAAACAAAAACAAAAGAACAACACTTATATACATAACTGTACAGAAAATGGTTAGCGATGGATCATTCATAGTGGGGATCCACCAATTCGATGGATTCCACTTCCACAATACCCTCCTCCAAGAATGGTTTCAATCTTTGCCCATTAACCTTAAACATGTTCCCATTACTTGGGTTTTCAATCTCCACTGTTCCATATGGGAATACTTCCTTGACAACGTACGGACCACTCCATCTAGTCCGAAGCTTTCCCTTAAAGATGTGAAGCCTAGAATTATAAAGAAGAACTTTCTGTGCAGGTGTAAAGGTTTTACGCACAATATTCTTATCATGAAACACCTTCATGCGTTCTTTACTGATTCTAGAGTTCTCATATGCCTCATTCCGGATCTCATCAAGCTCATTTAGCTGTAATTTCCGTGCGGTGCCAGCTTGGTCAAAACTAAAGTTGAACATTTTAATGGCCCAATATGCTTTATGTTCTACTTCCACAGGCAAGTGACAAGCTTTTCCATAAATCAATCTATACGGAGACATACCAATCGGGGATTTATATGCAGCTCGGTATGCCCATAATGCATCAATTAGTCGTAACGACCAATCTTTACGATCTGGGTTCACCATTTTTTCCAAAATGTAAGAAATTTCCCGATTGGCAAGCTCTACTTGACCACTTGTCTGTGGGTGATAGGGAGTTGCAACTTTATGTGTTACACCATATTTTTTCATCAAATTCTCAAAAGGCCTATTACAGAAATGCAATCCCCCATCACTGATAATGGCTCGAGGTATACCAAATCTGGACAAAATATTTTCCTTTAAAAATTTCAAAACAACTTTATGATCATTTGTCCGACATGGTATAGCTTCAACCCACTTAGAGACATAATCTATTCCCACTAAAATGTACATATACCCGAAAGATGGGGGGAAAGGACCCATAAAATCTATTCCCCAGCAGTCAAAAATTTCTATGATCAAAATCGGGTTTAGGGGCATCATGTTCCTACGGGTCAATCCCCCCAGTTTTTGACATCGCTCACACACTTTACAAAAATTATGAGCATCCTTAAAAATTGTAGGCCAATAAAAACCGCACTGCAAAACTTTTGCAGTGGTCTTTTTCATAGAAAAATGGCCTCCACAAGCTCCCGAATGACAAAACGATAGAAGGCTACTTACCTCATCATCAGGTACACATCTCCGGATAATCTGATCTGGGCAATATTTGAAAAGGTATGGGTCATCCCAGAAGAAACTCTTTACTTCGACTAAAAATTTTCTCTTATCCAAAGCAGTCCAAGCCAGTGGCATGTTACCTGTAACAAGAAAATTCACAATGTCAGCAAACCATTGTAACGAGGAAACTGCCAATAACTGTTCATCCAGGAAAGTATCTTTAATCGGCATTGTCTCAAAGGGCACATCACTCACAAGTCTAGACAAATGGTCAGCCACTACATTTTCTACTCCTTTTTTATCCTTAATAGTAATATCAAATTCTTGGAGTAGTAGGATCCACCTCAACAGTCTCGGTTTTGCATCTTTTTTAGTTAATAAGTATTTGAAAGCTGCATGGTCTGTGAAGATGACAATGGGGAAACCTACTAAGTATGACCTGAATTTGTCTAATGCAAATACTACAGCCAGTAATTCTTTTTCTGTGGTAGAATAGTTCATCTGCGCACTATTTAACGTTCTACTGGCATAGTAGATGACATGAGGCTTTTTGTCATTCCTTTGTCCTAAAACTGCCCCTACAGCATAGTCACTGGCATCACACATGATTTCGAAAGGACTACTCCAATCTGGGGGTTGCATGATTGGAGCAGTGACAAGCATGCCCTTTAACTTATCAAAAGCTTCTTGGCATGCATTATCCCACTCAAAAGGTGTGTCTTTCCCTAGGAGATTACAGAGTGGTCTAGATATGGAACTAAAATCCTTTATAAATCTCCTATAAAAACCAGCATGACCCAAGAAAGATCTAACATCCTTAAGGGCTTTCGGACTAGGTAAATTAGCAATTAATTCAATTTTGGCCTTATCTACCTGAATTCCCTCAGAAGAGACAATGTGACCAAGAACAATTCCCTTTCTAACCATGAAGTGGCATTTTTCCCAGTTAAGTACAAGGTTCTTTTCTTCACATCTTACAAGTACCTTCTCCAGATTAGCTAAGCAGTCATTATAGGAATCACCAAAAATAGTAAAATCATCCATAAAGACTTCAAGAAAACGCTCAACCATATCACTGAAAATACTAAGCATACACCTTTGAAAAGTCGCAGGTGCATTGCATAGTCCAAAAGGCATCCTTCTATAAGCAAAGGTGCCAAAAGGGCAAGTAAATGTGGTTTTCTCTTGGTCTTCTAGGGCAATTTCAATCTGGTTATATCCCGAATAACCATCTAAAAAACAATAGTACAAGTGTGAAGCTACCCTTTCTAAAATTTGATCCATAAAAGGCAAAGGGAAGTGATCTTTTCTAGTAACAGCATTAAGTCTCCTGTAGTCTATGCACATTCTCCAACCAGTAACTGTCCTAGTTGGCATAAATTCATTATTCTCATTAGCAACTACAGTGACTCCAGATTTCTTAGGAACTACCTGTGTGGGGCTTACCCATTTGCTGTCTGCAATAGGGTAGATAATTCCTACATCTAACAGTTTCAACACCTCTTTTTTCACAACTTCTTTCATATGTGGATTTAGCCTACGTTGCATCTCCCTAGATGTTTTAGCATTATCCTCCAAATAAATCTTGTGGGTGCAAACCAAAGGGCTAATTCCTTTTATATCAGCTAAAGTCCAACCAATTGCATTCTTATGTTCCTTAAGAAGGTGTAACAACATACCTTCCTCTGCTGAATTCAATTGAGAAGAAATTATTACCGGATAAGTTTCATCATCTCCTAAAAATGCATACTTCAAATCTACCGGTAGTTGCTTGAGGTCTAGCTTGGGAGCTTTATCCTTGGATGGTATTGGTGGATCAGTTCTTGATGGGAGCTCCTCAAATCTCTGTCTCAACTCTCCCATTTCAAGTACCTGCAAAGAGTTTAACATATCAGTTGAAACAGAAATTTCAGAATTCTTTTCATCTATCTCTAACTCAGAATATTGTTCAAGCAAACATGCTTCAAGTGGATCAAACAAGGAAGAATCATATACTTTGCTTGGAACAATAGATTCAATCATGTTAACTTCATGTACATCTTCATCAACATTCCCAGGTTGTTTGCATACATCAAAAATGTTGAGCTCTAATGTCATATTCCCAAAAGTCAATTTCATCACACCATTCCTGCAATTAATTAGAGCATTTGAAGTTGCTAGGAATGGTCTGCCTAAAATGACGGGAATTTGAGCACTAGTACTTAATACAGGTTGAGTGTCCAAAATTATGAAATCCACGGGAAAATAAAATTTATCAACCTGTACTAAAACATCCTCCACCATACCCCTCGGTATCTTCACTGATCGGTCAGCTAATTGAAGTGTAACCGAAGTGGGTTTTAACTCCCCCAACCCTAATTGTTCATATACTGAATAAGGGAGCAAATTCACACTAGCTCCTAAATCCAGTAATGCTTGCTCAATTTTGTGGTTGCCTATAACACAAGAAATAGTAGGACAACCTGGGTCTTTATACTTTGGTGGAGTTCTGTGCTGTATAATGGATGATACTTGCTCAGTCAAAAATGCCTTCTTTTGCACATTTAGCTTCCTTTTAACAGTGCATAACTCTTTCAAAAATTTTGCATAAGAAGGTATTTGTTTAATAGCATCCAACAAGGGAATATTGATTTTCACTTGTTTAAAAATCTCTAACATATCATTATGCACAATAGGCTTAGTAGAAGTCAGCAATCTCTGTGGGAATGGTGCAGGTGGAACATACTTTTCAGACTTATTGATTTCAGACAGGCTAATCTTATCATCACTATCTGTGGGTTGAGAAATCTTTTCAGAATCTTGAGTTTCCAAAGGGATGGTTTTATTAATTTCTTTCCCGCTGCGGAGAGTAGTGATAGACTTTACGTGCTCTTGGACAGTCTCAGAAGTGCAAATCTCATTCACAACAAATTTACCCTGTGGGTTCGGTTGTGGTTGTGCTGGAAGCCTACCTTTTTCCTGATGGCAAGGGTCAATGGTCAATTTAGTGATTGCACTCCTCATATCCTCAATAGCCTGAGTTGTTTGTCTATTGTATGTTTGCTGACTCTGCATGAATTGTGACAACACCTCCTCAATGTCTCTTTTCGGGCGTGGAATGTAAGGTGCAACATTTGAAGAGTTTTGTTGGGGTGGTTGTGATGCATGATTGTCATTCCTCCAACTAAAATTTGGATGATTCTTCCACCCCGGATTGTATGTGTTCGAGTAGGGATTATTGTAAGGCTTTGAAAAAGTGTTTGCAGCATTTGCTTGGTCATACACTTCTTTTAACGCAGGTAATGTTGGACACTCCGTCACAGGATGTCCAGGGAATTCACAGACACCACATATCTCCTCAACCTGAACTGTGTCAACCTGGTTAACCTTTTTGTACTCCATAGCCTCTACCCGTCTTGTTAAGGTGGCAACCGTAGCTCCTAAGTCATCATCTTCCCTCAACTGGTATTTACCCCCACTAGATGATGGTGATTGTGCATTTCTACCTTTAGGATGATCGTGGGATGTAGTATCCCATGATTGTGCATTCTCAGACAACTGGTCTAGATAATCATATGCTTCATCTGGTTCCTTATTCATGAAATCACCATTACACATCATTTCAACAAATTGACGCAGCTGTGGTCCTAGACCCTCATAGAAGAAGCTTATCACTCGCCAGCTCTCATAACCATGATGTGGGCAAGATGCAAGAAGGTCTTTAAATCTTTCCCAACTTTGATAAAAATTTTCAGACTCTTTTTGGGAAAAATTCATTATTTGTCTTTTCAAAGAATTTGTACGATGTGTGGGAAAAAACTTTTTCAAAAATTCTTTTTGCATCTCAGGCCATGTGCCTATGGTCCTAGATCTCAATGAATACAACCAGGTCTTAGCCTTTTCCTTTAACGAGAAAGGAAACAACTTTAATCTAATTGTATTTACTGAAACATTTTGGTCATGGAATGTAGCACACACATCCTCAAATTCTCTAATGTGTAGGTATGGATTTTCTGACTCTAGACCAAGGAATTTTGGAAGCAACTGAATCATGCCAGGTTTAAAAGCAAAATTGGTGGCATTTAATGGAAAAACAATGCATGATGGTGCAGTTTGACGTGCAGGCTGTAAATAATCACGCAGAGTCCTACCCATATTAGCATTATCCACCTCATTCTCATCATGATTACTTACTCTATCAACATGATCCTCCCGTTCGGGAAGATCATTCTGCCTCTGGTCATTAAGATTAGCAGCCATTGTGTGCAAGAAGTGATTCGACACAGATAAATCAAATAAATTTCCAAACAGAGTATCTGAATCTTCTCTTGTTAAACGTCCACTTAAATCACGATGCCAAAAGCTCATAAAACAAATAAATAACCTAAATAAATTCTAAATTTAACTAACAAGAAAAATAACTAAAATAAATAAACTAAAAATTAGAACGAAGTTACCGGATTTCCGAAGACTCGCAAATACCGCAAACCTCAATGATGTAATAGCTCCTTGTCTTTCAAATCCCCGGCAACGGCGCCAAAAACTTGCTTCAACTTTAAAAGTGTAAACCCAAGCGCAGGTTGAGCAAAGTAATATAATCTCGGAAGTCCGAGGTCGATCCCACAAGGAATTGTAACAAGGAACAATCACACAAACAACAAAAGTAATTTGAACGGAAAAGGATTTGTTTGGAAAGTTGTTGATTGGAGAAAAGTGATTTTTTGGTAATTAAAACAGCAATAAATAAAATACTAGAGCATCAGGTACTCCCTCTCAACTTCATACAATAATAGTTAAAGACTCAAAGCTTGACTTGAAAGAGGAATTAAATGTCAGTTAATCCGATTAACAAAGCAAGTGATAAATCCAAAGGTTATAATCAAAAGACTACCAGAAACTTGAATAATCATTCAATCATATTATTTTATGAAATAATGTTAATCCTTCCAGCATGGAATAACCAGTGATTTATACGCAGGGAAAATCAAGCAATCGATGTACGTGGCACAACAACTCAAGAGTTTATACAGCATAAACACTTTGCTAAAAGATTAGGGATTAAATTAACATAATAACAAATCTTTAAGTACAAGAGTCAATAACAATACCGTATTCCGTTGAGAGGTTTTCCCCTAGCCCTAGCTTAGCCTTCTAGCCAGACATGGTAAAGGATGCAGAAAAATAGACTAAAAACCAAGAGGATCCCCCTTTTCAAAGTCCTAGGTTCGTATTTATAAATTACATTCCCAAGAGATTGCATCCCACTAGGATTCTAAATTCGGCAGCAGAAGCTTGACACGCGTCCGGACGCAACTTCCAGAATGGTCCTTCCTCCGTTTATCAACTTTCTGCCAATCGCGTCCGGACGCGTATACTTCCTCCGTCCGGACGCATACTCCAGTGTGATCTGTCCCGAGCTATGCTTCCTTTCTTCTCATAACTTCACTCCAATTTTGCACTATTAACCTGCAAAACAACACAACTCATCTTTTATTCACATAGCCTTAATCCTCAATTAAATCAACATAAACATCACACTTTCACAATAAAATGATCAATATTACCTCTGACAAATGTAAATATTAGACCTGAATCAGTGACCTCTGCTTGCCCATTGGATTGAGGATGTGCAGGAGCTGAGAAATAGTTCTTTATCCCAAGCTCGGCACAAAAGCTTTTAAATTTTGAGTTGTCAAACTGCTTTCCATTGTCAGACACGACCGCTCTGGGAACCCCAAACCTGCAAACTATCGATTTCCAAACGAAGTTTTGGACTTTTTGCTCAGTGATTGTTGCCAAAGGTTCGACCTCTGCCCATTTAGTGAAGTAATCCACCCCTATGATAGCAAACTTGCATTGCCCCACACCGGTGGGAAGGGGTCCGAGAATGTCCAAACCCCACTGCTGAAAAGGCCATGGGCTTATCACCGAGGTTAACAGCTCGGGAGGACAGTGGGAAACATTGGCATGCTCATGGCAAATCTTGCATTTTTTTACTAAATCGGTGGCATCTTTGAGCATGGTTGGCCAATAATATCCTTGTCTCAGTACTTTTTCTGCCAAGGCCCGAGCTCCTATGTGATTGCCACATATCCCTTCATGTACTTCTATGAGTATATAGTTGGCATCTTCATCTCCCACGCACTTAAGGAGAGGCGTTGAGAATCCTTGTTTGTACAGATTTCCTTGCAGCAAGGAAAATCTGGCTGACCTGATCCTCAGCTTGGATGCCTCCTTGGCATCGCTTGGCAGAGTCCCACTCTGCAGGTACCCTATGATGGGGTCCATCGAGCTCGGCTGAGCTTCGATTGATAGTATGTCCTCTTCTTCGATACTTACTGAAGGCTCTGGAAGGTGCTCCACTGGTATTAGCCTATCCAAATCTTCTTGTGAGGCCGTTGCTAACCTTGCCAATGCATCTGCTCGTGCATTCTCTGCTCTGTCTGACCTTAACCTGCACAAACTTCTTTATCAGTTCTTGTACCTTTCTGAGGTAAAGGGCCATTTTTTCGCCTCTCGCTTCGTAGGATTCCTCTATCTGCCTTACTACCAGTTGAGAGTCACTGCAGATCTCCAGCTGCTCTACTTCCATAGAATAAGCAAGATTGAGCCCCGCGATGACAGCTTCATATTCTGCCTCGTTATTTGAAGCCTTGAACCCAAATCTAAGGGCATACTTGACATCTATTCCTTCTGGAGAGGTTAGGATCATTCCTGCACCGCTCCCCTGAGCATTGGCAGCCCCATCTACTGAAAGCCTCCATATGGGGAGGTCTGGTACTAAATCTGTGGTTTCCAAAGGCGCTGCTGTTGTGAACTCTGCGATGAAATCCGCCAAAATTTGCCCTTTGATGGCAGTTCTTGGCTTATATTTGATATCAAACTCACTGGGCTCTATGGCCCATTTAACCAACCTTCCCGAGGACTCTGGCTTATGTAGCACTTGCTTCATCGGCTGGTCTGTTGGAACCTCGATAGTATGAGCCTGGAAATAGGGCCTCAGTCTTCTGGCTGTTGTAACCAACGCTAGAACGAGTTTTTCCATCTTTGGATATCTCTCCTCTGCCCCCCTCAGAGCTCTGCTACAGTAATAGACTGGTTGCTGAGCTCTGTCTCGCTCCCTAACCAGCGCTGCGCTTGTTGAAAAATCTGAAACTGCTAGGTAGAGAGTAAGGACTTCCCCTTCTAAAGGGCTTACCAAAACAGGAGGAGAGCTCATATAATTTTTCAGGGCTTCGAATGCTTCTTCACACTTGGTATCCCACTGGAATGCCTTCTTCAAGATCTGAAAGAATGGCTGGCATTTATCGCTTGACCTAGACACAAAACGGCTCAGGGCAGCTATCCTGCCTGTCAAGCGTTGAACCTCCTTTGTGTTGGATGGTGATTGCATTTCCACCATTGCCCTAACCTTCTCTGGGTTAGCTTCAATCCCTCGGTTGCTAACTATGAAACCCAGAAACTTTCCGGCTGAGACACCGAATGCACACTTTGCAGGGTTGAGCTTCATCTTGTATTCCTTTAGAATCTGGAATGATTCAGCCAGGTGCTCGATGTGGAGCTCTGCCTTCAGTGATTTTACTAGCATATCGTCGATGTAGACCTCCATAGATGCACCTATCTGCTTTTGGAACATCCTATTCACCAACCGCTAGTAAGTGGCTCTAGCGTTTTTCAATCCAAAAGGCATGACCTGATAACAGTATGTTCCTTGTTCCATTACAAAAGAGGTTTTTTCTTGGTCGCTGGGATCCATCCTGATCTGGTTGTAACCTGAGAAAGCGTCCATGAAGCTAAGTAGCTCGTGCCCGGCTGTGGTGTCCACTATTAAGTCGATCCGAGGTAAGGGAAAGCTGTCCTTAGGGCATGCTCGGTTGAGGTCAGTAAAGTCGATGCACAGTCGCCATTTACCGTTGGTCTTTTTGACAAGAACCACATTTGCCAACCAGGTTGGGTAGTCAACTTCCCTGATGGCTTTGGCATGGAGGAGTTTGCCGACCTCCTCATTTATTGCCCTTTGTCTTTCTGCAGCAAAACTCCTTCTCTTCTGCTTGACGGGTTTGCAAGTTGGGTTCACACTTAGCTTATGGGTAATAACCGAAGAGTCAATACCCTCCATATCTTCTTGCTTCCAAGCAAACACTCCTATATTCTCCTTCAGGAACTAGATGAGGAGACCTTTGAGCTCATTGTTCAGTCTGGAACCCACATAGACGAGGTGTTCTGGCTCCCCATCAAGCTGAATTGGTTCCAGTTCTTCTGAGGGCATTGGTCTTGTTTCCATTTCATCTTTCATGTCGAGTTCATCCAATTGGATGTTCTCAACCTCCTTCCTTTTTACAGAAGTCATGTAGCATTCTCTTGCTACACGCTGGTCTCCTCTGACTATTCCGATTCCATTTTCTGTAGGAAATTTTACGACCAAGTGATAGGCAACGGGATTGCTTTCATAGAATTAAGGGATGGCCTTCCAAGCAAGATGTTGTATGCAGAGGATGCATCGACCACTAGAAATTTTACGGTTGTGGTGGCTTGGCAAGGCGGGTCCCCTAGGGTGAGCACGAGTTGGATCGAACCCAGGGGGAGCACCCTTTCCCCGGAGAATCCCAGCAAGTGAGTGTTTACAGGTTCAAGTCTCTCCCTTCCTATGTCCATCTTGTCGAATGCAGGTGCGAAAATGATATTTGCCGAGCTCCCGTTATCAATTAGAACCCGATGAACGGTTCTATTAGCCACCACAGCTCGTACCACTAACGGATCATCATGAGGGTACTGGCATCCCTCCAAATCAGCATCTGAAAAAGTGATAGCGGTATCTAAACGTGGTGCTTTGGATACAGCGTGTACTTCGAGAGCTTCTTCGGCTCTGATCCATCGGAGGTGTTCTTTCCTGGCTGAGTTGGATTCTCCGCCTCCCGCGAATCCTCCAGATATTACTCTAATCTCACCCAGAGGCTGCTGATGTGGTGCAGGTGCCTGCTATTGGGGTGGTGGAGGCGGAAGAGCTCGGTTCTGGTTGTCATGGGCTACGAAGCGACGTAACTGACCTCGCTGGATCAGGAACTCGATTTCCTTCTTTAATTGAATGCAGTCATCAGTGTGGTGACCATGATCTCTGTGGTAATCGCAGTACTTCGTGGGGTCTCTCTTGGACGGATCTGCCTTCATCCGAGGTGGCCATCTTAGGAACTTCTCGTTTTGGACCTCATATAGGACTTGTGACACAGCGGCAGTGAGTGGGGTGAATCGCTGAGGTCCGTATCTGGGCTGTAGTTCAGGCTGCATGGGGCCCAGGCGATCTCTGACATTTCCTCTTCTCTTTGGCGAGCGGTCCCTGTCCCTTCTTGGAGACCTCTCTCGCCCTTTTTCCTTCCTGGGACTCCGGTCCCTTCTCTTTTCTTCTTTTTCCTTCTCCTTTCGTGAGGATGTACTCCCTACTTTGGAAAGGAGTGCCTCTTCACCATTTATATACTTCTCTGCCTTGGCTAACACCTCAGCCATACTTGCCTTTGGGTTCTTCGATATGGAGAACATTAGATCCTTTGATTGCACTCCCAACCCTGCAATAAAGGCAGTTATGGCGAATTTTTCGTCTGGAACGTCTACTTTTAGTGTCCGAGTTGAACCTTTGGACATAAGACCTCAAGTTTTCTTGGGGCCCCTGTTTCACATTCAGTAGGTGGTAGCTCGGCTTTCTGTATATTCTGGCTCCTATAAAGTGAGATACGAAAGCTATGGAGAGCTCTTTAAAGGATAAGATCAAGGCCGGTGGGAGCCTGTGAAACCAAGCTAGGGCGGAGCCTTTCAATGTGATAGCAAAAGCTCTGCAACGTACAGGATCCTGGTATTCATGCAGCTCCATCTGGTTCTTGTAAGTGTTGAGATGGTCTACGGGATCTTTCATTCCGTCAAAGACCTTTATTTGCGGCATCCTGAACTTTGGTGGGAGAGGAAAGTGTAGCACTCCAGTGGTGAATGGGGACTCGGTTTGCTGCACTAGGACATCCATTGTAACCAGAGCCTTGCTCTTTACAGCCTCCTTCATGTGGCTGAGCTCTTGCTGGATGTCTTTGAAGCGTTGCTCCCAATGCTGTTCTCTTCTGTCTTGCGGGTAAGGGAAAAAATCGTCTCTCTCACCCCCATCGTTCTGACTTTGTACTTCATCGTTGTGGCCATTTCTAGGGGGTAGGTAAGGAGCATGCCCCCTGGTCTGGCTGCTCTCTCCTCCTTCGTTGACCTCTCTAAGGGGGTCCCAGTGTCGTTGTTCCCTATGAGGGGGATTATTCTGGCCTTCTTGGGCCGGTCGTGCCTCCTGTGGGCGTTGTATGAGCTTTGATAGCTCTACATTTTCCCTTAGCAAGCGTTGGTTGACGAGGCGAAGGGCCTCCATTTCGTTATGAATGGGGGGATTAGTCTCTTGGATGTTCTCGGGTTGTCTGCCGTTGGTGACTTCCTGCTGATCTTGCATTTTGTGGTAGGTTTGTTTGACTTCTGCTCATATTTCGAGTTGTTACCATCAGTCACTGAGAGATCAGCTTATTTGTAAATAGGAACAGTCGTTCCCACAGACGGCGCCAAACTGATGGTGTAAATCTACGCGAATGAGCTTCGGAACAGGATTATTTTGTATGAACGATCTGTGTGGAGCTTGGAATAGTATCTGAGCTATAAGGCTCGAATCTAGTAATGCTAATTGACGTTTCGGGGAAAGGAAGAAATGGGCAATAACACAAACGGAGTTATAGTGGTTCACCGGCCTGAGCTCAGCTAGTCCACTCTGCAATGGAGTCTCTGGCTCCTCTCTTTCTTATTGATCAAGTTGAACGTATTACAGTGGAAAAATGGGAATTTGGGATTAGCCCCTTTTGTGGCTCTCCCCCCCCCCCCCTTTTTTATAGCCTCTTGCTTACCTCTAATCCGAATTTGCTTCCTATAATGAAGGGATCTTCTTTCATCTCTCCCTCTCCAATCCCGGAGTTACCTCAAATCCAAATGGCCGGCTTTTGTGGTTTCCATCTCGAGATCTTTGCCTTCTTCCGTGGAATTCCCCTTAGTTTTAGGAGAGGATCTTGGTTGGTTACGGGTTTTACACCTTGGTTCCAGCTTGATTCCTTTTATGATGGTATCTTCTGTCATCTTGTTGTCCTCTTGCCATCCCTTATTTCGTGTCTCCAGCTGGGAGCTCTAGTACCGGCTGGATGAGCTCAGACCATGGCTGGATGAGCTCAGCGTATATTACCTGAGCTCCCGAGCTGAGCTCACTTTCTGAGCTCGTGTCTGGAGTTTATTTTAGGTATCATCAATAACAAAAAACTATTCACGACTCTCTAAATCACGTGTATACTTTTTTATGAAGTTTTTTTTATCTCAACTACTTAAGAGTTAAGACAGATAACACATGAAGGGTGTAGTTAGTTGTCCATCCCACGTGACGCATCCCCCGGTTATATTAACCTACCCCCACTCCCCTCACCCAGGGCCGGCCCAACAGCATATTTAAAAATTTTTGGGTTTTAGGCTCCATTTTAAAAGAAAGCCCCCAATTTTAAATACAATAAATAACTCACGTAAAAAAAGTTTTATAAAAATATAAGTTCAATCAATCATTTAGGCCCATAGCCCAATCCAAATATTAAATATCTAAAAAAAATTAACAATAATAAAAAAAAAAAAAAAACCTGAACTCAAAAGTTACATCAAATTAAAAAAAATCAGAAACTCAAATCATTACCCTTACTTTTAACATTCTCTATCGGTAAACCAGCACAAAAAACAATCATTTTTTTCTTTCTCTCTCTCATTTAACTAAAACCAAAAACACTATTCTTTTCTCTCTCTCTCTCTCTCTCTCTCTCTCTCTCAGTGTTCTCAACTCCTAGGATCTTAACACAGATCTGATACCTCACCAATCATCCACCTCAACCCAATTTCACGGGTCTCTTGGCTGGCGATACATCTGTTATTGGCTGTCACGATCTCGTCTCAATATCCGCAGAACACGATCAATGAGATCAAAATATTCAACGATATTCAATCAAAATTCTAAAATAACGATAGCACAAGTTGGAATACAAATCAGATGATAGTCAAAAAAATTGGAGAGTCTACGGTACCGCCTGGTCAAACAGCGGTACCGTACCGGAAAAAAAAAGTGTGGCTGTAAATTTTTTGTCATTAAATATTACTCACTAAAGATGTAACTTTGCCAATAAATGTAATAACATTACCTTAAAGGGTTGTAACTTACCTCAAATACTTGTAATCTCAGCCGCCGTTTTTTTGTGGTACTTTTACTTTTACTACTTGTAACTTAACCTTAAATACTTGTAACCTAACCTTAAATGTAGTAATTTTACCATAAATAGTTATAACATCAATTTCAAAGATAGTAATTTTACTTTTAATTGTTGTAACCTTACCTAAAGAGTTTGTATCTCACCTTTAAATGTGATAATTTTATCTCAAGAGTAATAACTTTGTCTTTACAAGTAGTAATATTACATTTAATAGTCATGATCGATCATGATTAATTAAGATCGATCCCAATGCCAATTTTTTTTTTTTTTTTTGCGATTCCACTCAATTAGGATCGATCATGATTAATTAAGATCAATCCCAATTTTTTTTTTTGCAATTCCGCTCAATAGGATCGATCATGATTAATTAAAATCGATCCCAATGCCAATTTTTTTTTTTTTTTTTTTGCGATTCCACTCAAATTAGGATCGATCAGGACTATATGAGATCGAACTTTTTTTTTTTTTTTTTTTTTGAACTGGTCCCGATCCTATATTTAGTTACATTAAATTGACATGTAATTTTATGAAATTAATTTTAAATATTTTCCAACTAACACTTAATTCATAAAAAATAACATTAAATTGACCTTCAATTGTATAAATTAACATTCAAAATTATAAATTTAAAATTCATAAAATTAACATTAATTCATAAAATGTTAATTAATTTTATGAAATTACATGTCAATTTAATGTAACTAAATATAGGATCAGGACCAGTTCAGAAAAAAAAAAAAAAAAAAAGTTCGGCTAGTCGTGATCGATCCTATTTAATTGGAACCACCAGAAATTTAGTTTGGTCCCAATTTTTGGACCATCAAATGCAAAAAGTTCGATCTCATTAGTCATGATCGATCCTAATTTGAGTGGAATCGCAAAAAAAAAAAAAAAATTGGGCATTGGGATCGATCTTAATTAATCATGATCGATCATGACTATTAAATGTAATGTTACTACTTACAAAGACAGTTATTTCTCTTGAGATAAAGTTATCACATTTAAAGGTGAGGTATAAACTCTTTATGTAAGGTTACAACAATTAAAAGTAAAATTACTATTTTTGAAAGTGAGGTTATAACTATTTATGGTAAAATTACTACATTTAATATTAGGTTACAAGTAGTAAAGGTAAAAGTACCACAAAAAAACGACGGCTGAGGTTACAAGTATTTGAGGTGAGTTATAACCCTTTAAGGTAATGTTATTATATTTATAGGCAAAGTTACACATTTAGTGAGTAATATTTAATGACAAAAAATTTACAGCCACACATTTGAGTAATATTAAATGCCAAAAAATTTACAGCCACACTTTTTTTTCGGTACGGTACCTCTGTTTGACCAGGCGGTACCGTAGACTCTCCAAAAAATACTCTTTGCAAAGATATTTAAGAAGAGCATATTGCATACCACCCTGTACCTCAAAATCATTATTTGAATTCGATAACTCAACTTTTTGTTTCATTCTTCTTACTTTCGGTTAGTTCTCTGCTTCCCATTTTCCTCTTCTTTGTTTCGGCCAAACAACTCTCTCTCTTTGTCTCTCTCTCTCTTTATCTTTCAAGACCTCATCCACTTTCCTTTGTTTTTTACTATCTTTATATACTATGAAGGTGGGACATCTTCTACCAAATTAGTTGGCAAGTATTGAAACAAATCTTTCTCAAGACTTTTTCTACAAAACTGCAATATTTCCTAAGACTTTTCTACAAGATTGCCCACAATCACAGACCATGCGTATCCCCACCAATTTCTGCAATTGCTGGCTGCATAGTCTTATTTTTTTGACTAATGTATTCAATGCTAACTGCAATTCCTTTGTTTTATATATTTATTTATTATTTCTCTCTCTTTCTTTTTCTTTACCTTGTTTTGTTTCTTTTCTTTTTTTCAAAGTCTTCACGTGGGTGAAGACGAAAACAACATAAAAGTTAAAATATTTATACTTTGCTCCCCTTTGTTTCACTTAATATATATATATATATATATATATATATATATATATATATATATATATATATATATATCAACCACAAAACTTAAATATTCCTTATACTTTCATATCAAAACTCCTAATATTTTATACTTAAACTACTTCTAAAAATTTGGGATCTCACACAATGATGGTGAGATTGTTCACCAGATCTGCACAAAACCACAATGAGAAATTGAATATAACAATAATATTGTAGTAATTAATTAGCATTATTGGTTGATGCTTAAGAAAATATTGCTTACCAGTCTTGGCCATCAGGTCTCCCAACCCGGGGACTAAACCTATGGTTTGACAGGTGAGCCATAAATCTCCACAGAAATCAAATCTTGAAGCTCTCTAAAACAAGAAAGATAGAAACCCAACTCAAATTTGTCTGCAAAATGAAGAATACCCAAGATATTATGTCAAAAAACCTTGTCGATACCTTTGCCAATAGATCAGATTCACTGCAACTCAATCACTGGATAACTTCAGTATAGTATCATATGTGCATATTCATAATCAGAATGTATGCAGCCAATACAAAAAGAATCAAAGAGGGGTTCCTTGGAGCGTGATGAAACAGAATGTGCGTAGAAAAAAGAAATCAATAAGGAAGATAAAGCCTTAACAAATCAATGATAGACCTAATGGTCTTAAACAGATCGAATAGAAAACTAACCTTGACTCACGGGATCCATAACAATGATTCTTGATAGATATATGCAACGAAAATCTCCACAGAAGAATACCAAGGATACCGAATATAATCACGAACTTGATTCCCAGTAGATTGCAGATAGGTTTTTCCAGAGAGTGAGAGATATTGTAAGTGTGAATAAGATATGGGGTCTCTCAGGTAATTTATATCCCCCTCACTGGTAACCAACTGCCTCACGTTAAAATAATCAGTAATCGTTCCCTCCCATCAAGGTAACTGTCAGGAAACTGACTATTTATTAAACATGTTTCCTTGTACCTAGGACACCACTTTCACAAGGAAACTACCCACTAACCTAACCAACATATGTTAGATCCCAAAACCCAAGTATGTACCTTGTTAATTAAGGTCCACATGTGAGTCCCATTAAATAGGTTCCAACCAGGGGCGGAGCCAGGAATTTAAACATGGGGGGGCACTAACTATAATTTTAATACGTAAAATTTCATTGACAAAAGGGCCAAAAACCGATACATGGGGTGCAAAAACAAAAAAAAAAATCTATAAAATAAGGTTCTAATTAAACCCCTGTACAAAAAATGAGACTAACTATAGTCTTTTACAATTGACCACGACGTGATTTCATATTTTGAAAGCGTTGTATGATAACATCATTATCAATACAATCAAAAATGTCCTTCTCTATGTATACAATCAAGTTATTTGTCATCCATTGATCGCCCATTCGATTACGCAATCGATTCTTCACAATCTTCATAGCCGAAAATGCTCTCTCTACTATGGCAGTCGCAACTGGCAAGATCAATGCCAATGTCACAAGGAAGTAGACCAATGGATATACCACGTGTTTTTTCGTCTCAACCATTTTCTGAGCAAGATCTCCAATCCCTAACAAATTTGAAAACTCAATACTAGAGCGCATATCAATAATATAATTATCCAGCTGATCAGAAAGTATCATGAGCTCTAGTGAAGAAAATTCTTTTGGATAAAATTGGGCAAGACGAACCAATTTCTCTTTGTCAAAAGCTAAGAAGGAATCAGAAGGACTCAAACATGTCACACAAAGAAGTAAATTAGTGTTTGACTCGGTAAAACGACTATTTAGCTCTTGAAGTTGCATATCTATGACGGTATAAAATAACTCAACTTGATAGCGATGCAAATTTGTCTTTTCTTGAGTACGTCTTGACCTCCCTCGAGCTTTAAAGATATCGTCCATCTTTGGAACAACTATCTCATGTTTTTCACAAAAAGAAGTGTTATATCTTTAGTTTCTTGATTTAGGCCTCGCCCACTTGAAAGCTCTCCATTATCGAGTAACTCAATAACTTTAGTCGCTTGTTTCTCCCTAAGAATATCTCGCCGTTTACATGAGGCTCCCACAACATTCACAATATTAGCAACCAAGTTGAAAAGAGTCGCGATTTGAATATGATTCTTTGCAACGGCCACAAGAGCTCCTTTGTTGATATGTCACGTGATTCATCAATAAGAACAGAAAAAAGTGCATCACCAAGGCGGGTCACAATAGCATTACACGTTTCAACAGAAGCTGCAGTTACAATGTCTTTTTGAATTTCAGGCGAAGTCAACTTGAGATTCTCAGGAGCATTTTTCAACACAACAGCTTTAATATCCTCATTGTGATCCGCAAGAAATCTAAGTAGCTCAAGGAAGTTTCCTTGATTACTTGAATTCTCAGATTCATTGTGACCACGAAATGCAAGCCCTTGCCTTAGAAGAAATCGAATACAGTCAATGGATGCATTCAACCGGGTTTTGTACTCACTTCGAGCTTGGTCTGACTGTTTAAAGAAAATTGCTTCAATACTTTGCTTTGGATTTAATAAATCTTGACATTTTCTCCAAGCTTGGTTATGAGAACTATTAACGCCTCCAACATGCATTTGGAACTTCTCTATTCTCTTCCAATTTGAAAAGCCCGAGCTAACAAAGGTTTCGCCACCCAATTGTTCTCCCATATCTGATTTAAAAAGATAACAGCACAAGCAAAATGCTGCATCTTTTGCTACACTATACTCTAGCCAGTTACCAAACTGAGAAAACCAAGCTTTGTTAAACCGTCGTAGTTTAACACCAACTTCTTTTTGTGGAAAATTATGGTTGCGGGGTTGACAAGGACCCTTTTGTAGATAAGCTCTACGAATTTGGTCTCGATCATTGGGATTATAATCCATAATCTGAGGCCGTAGTCCGGGATCTGATGGAAGATCCCCCAAATTAATATCTACATGACTTTTCTTTGAAGAATCACCACCTCTATTTGGAGGAGGTGATAATTCTAACTCAGACTTTCTCTTGAAGTATTTCTCCATGACTGTTTCAAAAAATTATTCAAGAAAATGGGTTTATACATACACTTTTACAATTAATTAAACAAACTATTTTGTCAATTAAACAAAGTGTCCAATTCATAATTTTAATAAATTCAAGCAATATCATTCAAAGTATTAAAAATAGGTACGGATTGAGAGTTACCAAAAAATATTTTTCACTGTCGACTCAATAACCGCAACTCAAGGTCTGAGCTACTGTGCACGTGTATGTGTTGAGAGAGAGAGAGAGAGAGAGAGAGAGAGAGAGAGAGAGAGTATGTTTACTTTGTATCGGTGATTCGGTGCTCGATCGGTGGTGGCCTGCACTCCAGCTGTGTTGATGCAAGAAACCAAACAATATGGGGTCGGTGGTGGTCCTACGGTGAGAAGCAAAATAACTTTACTCTTTGTCTTTGAGTGTTTGTTCTTCTCGGGCAAGTGAGAGTGAGTGAGTCAGAGAGTTTATGTTGAAATGGTGGCCCAAAAACTTTTATTTGTAAATGGCTGGGCCAAAAACTTTGTTTTTTTATAAGTGGCCCAAAAGTTTTGTTTTTAATGTGAGACCAAAATTTTTTTTTTTAATGTTGGGCCAAAAATTTTATTTTTTTAATGTTGAGCCAGAAGTTTTTGTAATAGGTTTGGGCTCTAATTTTTTTGTTTTAATTGGACTTAATTTTTTAATTCTTTTGGGTAAATAATGTGGACCTAATATAAATGAGGGGGGCACACATAATATATTATATAAATATATAATACATAAACCTAACTAAAAAATTTTTTTTTTTTTTTGAGGGGGGGGCACTTGCCCACCCTGGCCCAGCCTTCCCTCCGCCCTTGGTTCCAACATTCTCCCACTTGGACCGAATTGACAAGGAAGTTGAAAAATAATAATAATAGTAATACTTATATTTTGAAAATAAGCAAATACTTGGGTTTGGTAAAGTTATGTGCACTCTTTATCAAATTATCCTAACATAAGTAAGCTTAACTTTATTCTTGATTACTTGAGCCTAGTAATATGAACCATGGCGGATATACACCAATAAATAGCATACATCCTTCCATGATCACAATATTACCAAACCCTCATAAACAAGACTTTAGGCTAATTTTCTTTACGAATGGATTTCCCATAAAATCCATTTGTTGGTCAAAAATTTTCTACTAAGCACATATTCGTACCACAAAAAATATAATAAGCAGAATAACATAATAATGTGATACAATAAACTGATAGTGTCTCCAAATGTGCACATATAGTACATCAAGCAATAACATTGTTCACTAGACCCATATAATCTACATGATCTTTGTACAATCCTGGAGCTATAGCTTTGGTCATAGGGTCTGCCACCATAAGCACAGTGCTGATGTACTTAACTGACACCTTATTTTCATCACATTTCTCCTTTATGACAAGGTATTTAATATCCATGTGCTTGTTACCATTAGATACCTTGCCATTATTTATTGAGGAAACGGCTCATGCATTATCACAAAACATCCTTATAGGCCTCGAAATAGAATCAACAACCTTAAGCCCAATGATAAAATTCTTCAACCAAATTGTATGTGTAATCGCCTCATAGCATGCAACTAACTCGGCTTCCATAGTAGAAACTGCTATCACTTTCTATTTAGTATTTCTCCAAGAGACTACACCATTAGCAAGCAAAAATATATATCCTGATGTTGATCGCTTGCTATCTGGACATCCTGCAAAATCGAAATATGTATATCCGACAACCTCTAGAGAATCAGATCTGCTATATGTAAGCATATAATCTTGTGTTCCTTGCAGATATCTAAGCACCTTCTTTGTAGCTCTCTAGTGATCCAAACCTGGGTCACTCTGTAATATGCCCAATACACCAACTACAAATGCAATGTCGGGTCTGGTGCAAATTTGGACATACATTAAAGTCACAACCAATGATGCATAAGGATATGCTCTCATCTGCTCCCTTTCAAGTTCATTTCTCGGAGATTGAGACTTACTTAATCTGTCACCTTTAGACATAGGTACAGGGCTTGGTTTGGAGTTTTCCATACCATATCTCTCGAACATTTTCTTAATGTAGGTCCTTTGAGATAGATAAAGTTTTCCTCTAGATCTATCCCTGTGAACCTCTATGCCTATGACATACGAAGCCTCACCTATATCTTTCATTTCAAAATGACTGGAGAGAAAATGTTTAGTCTCAATAAGCAATGCCAAATCACTACTAGCAAGCAAAATATCGTCTACATATAGGACTAGAAAAATGAATCGACTCCCACTGATCTTAAGGTATATACAACTATTAACAACATTTTCTACGCAACCAAATGAAGAAATCACATCGTTGAACTTAAGATACCATTGACGGGAAGACTGCTTAAGTTCATATATAGACTTATTTAGTTTGCAAACCATATTACTCTATCCCTCTGAA
The DNA here is from genome assembly GCA_951799425.1 of Ilex aquifolium. Classification (NCBI taxonomy): domain Eukaryota; kingdom Viridiplantae; phylum Streptophyta; class Magnoliopsida; order Aquifoliales; family Aquifoliaceae; genus Ilex; species Ilex aquifolium. The sequence goes on from OX637394.1 coordinate 6,038,097, forward strand.
ACAAAACCCTCAGGTTGTTTCATGTATACCTCTTCTTCCAAATCTCCATTGAGAAAAGTTGTTCTCACATCTATCTGGTGAAGGTCCAAGTCAAAATGAGCCACCATTGCCATAATTATCCTCAAAGTGTCTTTCTTAGAAGCAGGTGAAAAAATCTCATTGTAATCAATGCCTTCTTTTTTAGTGAACCCCTTGGCAACAAGTCTGGTCTTATATCGTTCTACCTTTCCTTTACAGTCTCTTTTGGTCTTATAAACCCATTTACAGCTGACTGATGTGGAACCATGAGGTAGTTCAACTAAATTCCAAACATTGTTTTTATCCATTGAGTTCAACTCTTCCTTCATGGCATCATACCAGTTTGAGGAATTCAAACTATTCATGGCTTGTGAGAAAGTAGTTGGATCATCCCACTTTCCAATATTAAAATCGGACTCCTGAAGGTACACAATATAATCTGATGGAATTGCAGATTTCTTAACCCTTGATGACCTCCTTAAAGTTTCTTCTTGTCCCGCTATACGTGAAGGTGAAGCAAGATTCTCAGTGACAGTAAGTTCAATTACAGATGGTACATTAATAGTTGACTCATCCTCCATCAAATTATTATGAATAATGGGATGAGGAATCATTACCAACTAATCTGAACTTTGCATAGAAATTGGATGTTCCTCAAAAATAATATTTTGAGGTTGTATACTCCCACTGACTTAGTCATTTTCAAGAAATTTTGCATTCCGTGTCTCTACTATCCGTAGAGAATGATCAGGACAATAAAATTTGTATCCCTTGGACTTCTCTGGATAACCAATGAAATAACCACTTATGGTTCTAGGGTCTAACTTTTTCTCTTGTGGGTTATACACCCAAGCCTCAGCTTGACAACCCCAGATGTGTATATGTGCTAAATTGGGTTTTCTACCTGTCCATAACTCAAAAGGTGTTTTAGGGACAGCCTTAGTAGGAACCCTGTTTAGAATGTACATAGCGGTTTTCAAGGCATCACCCCAAAAAAGAGACTGGGAGAGTGGAGTAACTAATCATACTCCTAACCATATCCATTAGTGTTTGATTCCGCCTTTCTGCTACTCCATTTTGATCAGGAATACCTGACATGGTATATTGTGCCACTAAACCTTATTCCTGAAGAAATCGAGCAAATGGACCTAAGTGTTGTCTGGATTCAATGTACCTACCATAATACTCACCACCCCTATTCGACCTCACGGTTTTGATCTTTTTGTCAAGCTGTAGCTCTACCTCTGTTTTGAAAATCTTGAAAACATCTAAGGCTTGGTCCTTATAAAACAAGAGTTACAGACAACTGTATCGTGAAAAATCGTCTATGAAAGTGATGAAATATTTATGGCTTGTAAAACATGGGGGCGTGAATGGTCCACAAATATCTGTATGTATGATATCCAACACATTCAAGCTTCTTATGACACCTTTATTGAACTTGTTAGTCTGTTTACCCTTAATATAGTCTATACAAGTGTCAAAATCTGTGAATTCAAGGCTTGGTAAGATCCCATCATTTACCAATCCCTTGATTCTCCTTATGGAGATGTGTCCTAATCTCCTATGCCATAAAATGGAAGAATTTTCATTCAAAATGCCACGTTTTAATCCACAATGTTCTTTATCATGCAGGGATAGCAAAGATATTGCAAAAGATGAATCTAGAGATAATTTAAATAGACCGTCTTCTAAAATACCATTACCAACCACAACATCATTCAAAAACAAACTAACAGATGAAAGTCCAAACATAACATGATAATCAAAAGAAACAAGTCTAGATACTGCTAAAAGGTTTCTAAAAAAGCCAGGAACATAGAAAGTGTCATGCAAATATATGATGTGGCCAGTCTTTAGAACAAGTCTGAACATCCCAACAGCTTCCACACGTGACCGCATCTTATTTCCCACAACGATGCATCATTCACTTTCCGTTGGGGCCCTTTTGTTCAGCAATTCCTACATGGTATTACATATGTGGACAGTTGCACCAGAGTCAATCCACCATTTGTTATGAGGTACATTTACGAAATTTGATTCATAACACACTAAAGAAAGAAATGTACCTTTCTTCTCGAGCCATTTCTTATACTTGATGCAGTCTTTCTTTGCATGTCATTTTTTCTTGCAGAAGAAACATTTGAAGTCCTTTTTGCCTGCCAATTTGGTTGACACCTTCATGTTCTTTTTCTTAATTGGAACATGGTAGCTGCTACTACCTGCTTCCACTTGTCCTTTCCCTTTATGAGAGGTCAAATGGACACTTTCTTGCCACTTTTGCTTCAGTCTCTGTTCTTCATCAACACACATGGTCAAAAGTTGATTCATAGACCATTTATCCTTATATGTGTTGTAAGAGATCTTAAATGGAGCATACTCCGAAGGTAGAGTATTAAGGACAAAGTGGACAAGAAATGTCTCAGACATGTCAACTTCCAGTGATTTGAGTTGGGTAGAGATGTCACGTAATTCCATAATGTGCTCGCGTATGTCACTGTGACCATTATACTTCAAAGAAGCAAACTTTGATATCAGGGTGCTAGCAAGTGCCTTTTCAGAGCTCACAAATTGCTCCTCAACTACAGTTATAAACTCTTTAGCAGTTTTGGAATTCGGAATGAAGCCTCTGATTTTCCTTGAGATATGACTTTGCATGAGTAGGAGACTGAGGCGGTTAGACCTCTCTCACTTCTCATGCAACCTTTTCTCCTCAGGCGTACTGAATTCCGTAGGGATAGGTGGCCTATCCTCACGAAGCGCCGTGTCAATCTCCATACACCCCAAAGTAAAGATAATTCTATCTTTCCATTCCGAGAAATTTGAACCATTAAGCAATGGGATATGAGATGCAGATTGAGACATAAGACTAGGAAGTAAAGTTGCAAAATAAAACATTACATGCTTACAATTAATATGCATGCTAATAATCACGCTTAAACTTTATCCAAATTACTAACTCACATTAGCAATTTTAGTGATAAATCACTTTATACAACATTATAATGATTTACCTAACGATGAAACTAACGGCATAAAGCATCATAGAAAAGTAGAATTCAAGACCTTTGGGTAACAAGAATTCAACTTAGCCACAATGCCTCAAACCATTCTTTCACCCCACCAATCACTTATGATATAATAGCTTCCCTTTGGGGTAAAGCCATTATTTAATATGGTGCAAGTGTTCAATGTCATGGATAAACACAAAAATTTTTTATTGATAAATTTTCTTATATTTTAAAATTATGGTATGCTTTGGCTCGTCACCATAAAATTAAAATAAATATAATTTTATAAAACATAAGTTTCCATACACAAGATGCTTTGGCTCGTCATTATGTATAGAATACTCCGAATCATGACATATGAACAAATAATTTTTCCATATGAATTCAATAATTAAAAATTAATTTATTTTGGTCAAAATTAGATTCGAATAAATTTTATGACCAAAATATTACAAACTGATTATGAACAACATCATGAATTAGGATAAATCTATTCATAAATAACATAATTCGCATTAATTTCAGTGTACATAATGCATAGAAATTAGAACTATTCTATAAAATTATGCTGACTTTTCAAAGTCTACAATCAAGGCATTAAACATGCTTTGACCACGTGAAATAGTATTAACACTACTTGAGGCGGCGCAGGCTATGGTACCGCCTGGTCAAAATGCGGTACGGTACTGAATATGTCCTGGGAGCCGTTGATGTTCTGGTCATTAGTGCAGAACCATTGATCTGATGATTTAATTTTTTTATTTTTTTTTTGGTCAGCATGTGTTGTAAACCTATAACTTGCTCAGCCGGTGAGTAAAAGGATAATTAAGATCGATCTTACAAACACATGATCGATCTAAAATTTTTTTTTTTTCCTTATGTTACAACTTTACTGGGGTAGCGTCTTGCCTACGGGGGGGGAATGGGGAATTGGGATCCATTATACACAATAAAGATCGATCCTTAAAAAAGGATAATTAAGATGGATCATACAAGAACATGATCGATCTTAAAAAAAATTTTTCCTGTACATATGTTACAACCTTACTGGGGGAGCGGGTTGCCTAGGGGGGAATGTGGAATTGGGATCGATCATGAAAAAAAAAAGAACGATTGTAAAAGGATATACAGTGCATGTTGAGATAAAAATAATGAATACTATGATCGATCTTAAATAAGTACGATCGATCTTAGGTCCGTGTTCTATTTAAATTATGTATGATCGATCTTATGATTGAATGTTATGGACATTAAAAGTTAGGTTACAATTTTGTAGGAAAGATTACAAGTTTGATTAGTAGGTTTACAGGTGATGTGAAATAAGTTATCCATTAATTGGCAAGGTTATGTATAATAGAGGGAAGGTTATTACAAATAATGGTAAAATTACTCCAATCAGTGGGAAAGAGGTAATTGTTATGGGTGAGATTATAACATTTTGATGAAATGTTACTACACATTGATGTAAGGTTACAAATGCTACAGGGAAGATGACAATATTAAAAATAAAGTTATCACCTACTTAGGCTAAGTTACCCATTTAAAGGTAAGTGTATCCACTATTGAGGGCGGGTTACAATGCATAAAGGTTAAATTATGGCTGTCAGTGGCAAAGAGATAACCTTTAGGGGTGAGGTTATAACATGGAGAGGTAAGGTTACAACTTAAATAGGTAGGATTACAATTTTAATAATAAGATTACCACCTATTGAGGTAAAGTTACCAATAGAAAGAAAAGTAAGTTTATCGACAAAAAAGGAACACTTACAATGGATAAAGGTAAAATTACTCGTGTAGGTGGGAAAGATGTAATCGTTATAGGTGAGGTTATAACAAATTGTTGTCAGGTTACTACATGGAGAGGTAATGTTGTAATATTTAGGGGTGAAATTAAAACATTTTGTAGTAAGGTTACAACAAGTTGATGTAAGGGTACTACATGTTGAGGTAAGGTTAGTACCGTTTGGGGTAGGATTACCAGTCGTAAGAATATGCTTAACACCTATAGTGGTAAAGTTACCCTTTAAAATAAAGAAAAGGTTAGTAGAAGAACTGGCAAATACGATCGATCATAAATTTACATGATCGAGCGAAATTTTTTTTTTCCCATACTTGTGTTACAACCTTACTTGGGGGGGGGGGGGGGGGGTCTTTCATAGGGGGGAATGGGGAATTGGGATCGATCATAATAATAAAGATCGATCGTAACAGGATATACATTGCATTGGTGATATCAAATAAGGAAGCGTATGATCGATCTTATTTATTTACAAGCGATCTTATTTAATAACGATCGATCTTATAGTACCCACATGATTTGCTACTCCTGTAGAGGGAAATGTGGACCCCAGCATGATGGACAAAAAATAATTAAATAATTGTTTTCCCTCCCACTTTGAATGTATCCCGCCCAGATGATCCCGCCAACAGCACTATTACCTTCGTCACTACGCTATACTCCCCCACCAAATCCTTCCAAAAGCAGGGCGACGACTGTAAACGATGCCGGAGCAGTCCATTGTTGTTGTTAGTCGCGTTTGACGGTAGTTTGATACATTATAATCGTGTATGTGCATTCGATTGAAGCAATATCCATGTAAGTACCGATAATTTTTTTCTGTTATGCTGTGTAACATTGGGACATATTCAAGTTGTAATAGAAGACATATTATACTCAGGGTAAAGAAGATGTACATCGAATGTAAAAGGGATGCAAATAAAATACATCGGCCATCAGCCGCCTGGATTTATTACTGGTGAGTCACTTGGTATTTGGCATAATGATTGACGTGGATGTAGGTTAAAAATGTAGATTAAATCTTTAACATTTGCTTCCATATGCAGCAAAGAGAATTTAAAGAGAAAAGAAGGTGGTGAAGAAGCGAAAACAAAAAATCAGGTATGTATATTTAACGTGTTAGTCTTTGTAATTTGGCGAAGTCATGTTTATCAAGTGTAATGGAAGTAATTTCAGGCAATGAAAGATTGTGCTCTGCAATGGCGTAAGATGACTGATGTTGACAAAGGAAAATACATAGATTTGGCGAATTCATCAAAGTTGGAATACGAGCGTTTGAAAGGAAAGATGAAGAACCGCAATGGGGTAATTTGAATTTTGTTTGGAAAGGCATATATATGTGCACTTATACATAGAAAACAGTACATAATATGTATATGTATTTTTCTGATATTATGAAGGTGAAGCTGGGCACAAGATGTTCACCAAGCATGGTCATCAAGATAATAGAAAAGTTAAGTGACGAACAACGACGTGGCGTTGAAGAAATTGGTTTGGGTGGAGTGTTAAAGCTTAAATGTAAACAAATAAAGAGAGATTTGTGTGCATGGTTAGTGGAGTGCTTTGATCTGGAAGGCTGTGCACTGAATGTGTATGGAAAATCGTTGAAGTTCTCTCTTGTAGATGTTGAGTTGATAATGGGACTGAGAAATGAAGGGGCAGATGTTGAGAGGAGCGGGGCCCCTGATAGAATAATTGATTTATGTGAATCGTTGGTCAAGGGACTCAAGGTTATTCCTTTGAAAGTTCTAGAGGGTAGATTATTTGAAATGAAGGATAATTCTGTTGAGTTCAAGCGTATATTTGTTTTATTTGTACTTGGTTATTTATTGCTTCCCACAATGAGGACCACGGTTAGCACATATTCCGTCCACTCGATAATAGAGGTTGGAGGTTTAGGCAAGAAGAATTGGGTGAAGCTTGTGTATGATGGCGTTATTACAGGAGTGCAGAAGTACAAGCTGAATAATCAGCACAATATCAGTGGGTGCATACTTGTCCTAATGGTAAGGTTAATTGTTTACTACACATTTGCATTCTAGTATTAATAGCATAAATGGTCATGAAAAAAAAGTTCACCACATTCACCATTTTTTATGTGAAGCTGTTTTTCCTTGAGCGGGTGACACCATATGGAGTTGTGGATGTTCCATACATGGGTCGAACCCTTCCCCGAATTGCTGCATGGGGTGATAAAGAAATTAATGACCATATGATTCTTTTAAAGAAGTCAGGCTGGCTACAATATATGGGGGTATCATTTTTTTTCATTTATGCAAATATCTTGTAATACATAATAAATAATTGTATGAAATGTTCATTATAGGTTCCATTATCAGATACCAAGCATGGTTTATCAAACACACATGTGAAAGAAATATCGATAATTCAAGCTTCTCAAATGAATAGCGATGAAAGATTTACAGTAAGTGTTGTTCATAATTTACCACAATACAAATTTAATTTTTTATGTGTGAAATGATATGTAAATGATTGACACAGGCCATTGAAAAAAAACTTTGTAATGTCGACGCCGTTGTGGGCAAAATGCAATCAAACTTAACTGAAATGATTGGAGAATTCAGTTCATTGATTTCGACTCTGAAAAAAATGATGGAAACCACACCAGGAGATAGTTCCAATTCTGACGGCATACCACAAGGTCACACTAATGAGACCGATGTGAAGGATGGTAATGGCAGGAGTAATGGATTGAATGCGTGGGCCATGCATGGATCTAAAAATCATAATCATATTGCAACACCGTTTTCTGCTGTGAAGTTGGTTGAAAGTATACAGGCGACAGATTGTAACAAACTTGATTCAAATGCACTTGCATTGTTTCAACCCACAGATATTGATTATCCTCAATCGATATCATACTCCTGTACACAGAAGTCAGGAATGGCAAAGATTGTTCGTAGAGGTTCTAAAAGAAAACCAAGTAAATGGTTGAAGTCACCCTATGTACTTCCGAAGGTATGATAGTTGTTATATTTTTTAATTTAACATGTATACTTTCTTATTGTTCTCCGTATTTCATGTATAGCATCGTCGGTTGAATAAGAATGTAAAGAAAGAAGGACAGTTGGCAGCGTCCATTGATGCCATTAGTAATTGGTTGAAGTCACCATATGAAGTAGCCGAGGTAGGTTGTCAATTGTTCACGCTAATTAAAATCACCATCAAATGTCATTTACATTATTGACATAGTTATTCTAATAGACTAGTCGATCGCAGATCAATGTTGCGGACAAAGGTGTGAATGATGAAGTGAATAATGATTTAAGCAGAAAAGTGCATTGTTAGGGATCATAGCAGTTCAACGGACGCGTTTTTTAAGGTAACTGGTCATGTTATAATTACATATCATGTCACACAAACCCATTAATGTAGTTAAGTCAAATGTACCTAAAATAATAATTGTTTTTGTAGTTACTTGATGGAAGGAAGAATGACATTGAACCTATACTGCATACAGAGAGTGCAATTGAGAAAAGATTAAAGTTTGTCCAAAATGAAAGCACCAGTGTTGCAGAGATTCATAAGGTTGGTATGTAGTGGTATTGTATTATAGATACCCATGGATTATTATTGCATATTAAAAGTTTATTCCGTTAACCAGATTTCAGATTCGAGTGCGTGTCTACCACCAGTAATCGTGGATTATCCAGATATTGACGAAATTACTACCGTTGATACGGCATCAATACTGTCATACATTTTTTATGCTTCTTTAGATTTGAGGTATAAAACTGTCATACACATATACACGTTTGAAATTTTTTTTCATATATAATACCATAATATAATTGTGTTGCCGGACAGTGAGGTCTTGGTTAAATTCAATCACGAGTTCGCAACCAGAAAGGCAATGATGAGTTTATGCCCTTTTCAATGGATTTGTGCTAAGGTGAGTTACATCGAATATTCATGTTTTTAGATTAATAAATATGGTAAATAACTCTTAATTGAAATGTCTGTATTCGTATATTGGTTGTAAAGATAATAAATCTTGCTGCATACATTACTATCCAAGGGAGGAAGACGAATCCGTTAAATCTGAAGAGTAGATGCTTTCTGCCCACATACTTTTCGGTAATGCATCCAACCCTTGTGAACGGCATTATCGTGATTTTCAATGCATCAACCATAAATTGACTTTTGTTAGGACTAATATTTGTGAATATATTCAGCAACAAGCAATTGGAAGAGTATCGTGCAATCCAGGTGTACAATGCACAAATGATTCATTTCTTAACCTGTTTGATTACATAAACAAATTTGAAGATTGTGACAAGGTTCTTCATATATATCTTACTTTCGTATACATACATATATATTTATATATATATATATATATATATCATTTGCTTTAATCACCATGGAGTTTTCATTTACTGTCATTGGCTCATTGAATTTTTAATGCAGATTTTTATTCCCATGAACGACAACAATCTACATTGGTACTTATGCATGATCGATGTAGTTGAGCGTGAAGTTGTATTGCTTGACTCTATGCCATTAACGGACAGCAACCGTCGAGTACTCAACGTGAAGAAGGTGGTTGCGTATCTTGATTCTTTACTTCAGTGTATTGATTGTTTGTACAAGCCAATTCTCCACACATTCCCGTTGATAGAAGCCGGATGGGCTCCAAGACAAGATAATGGACACGACTGTGGTATGTTTGTTATTAAATTCATGGAGGAACCTTTGTTAGGTCTTGGCTGGATGGTAAAGGTAATACAACAGATGGACACCTACGTTGCACTTATTTCACCAATTTTCGTATTTCATACACTAACAATCGTATTGGTGTCAGGATGATTCGAATGATATGCATCGGAAGCTAGCTGTTCAACTGGTCACCCACATTGAAAACAGATTGAGAAACCAAGTTGTTTGCAATGCACGTATGCGATTTGGTAATGGTGGAAAAATTATGTCATATGCTTGATTTAGTCATTTAGATCAAGCATTTCTCTGTTGCAAACTTATGTTTTTTGGATTTTGTAATTGCAGCATATGTTATATTGGATATATATATATATATATATCCAGTATAAACACCTGCAGTATATACATATATATGTACATACAGCAATATATGGATTTGGCTATATTAAACTCACATGTTTACTCAACGTTTGTCGTTAGCCATATGAACTACATGAACAAAAAGTGCATTTCCATTCCACGTTTTCCAGCACACAGCAAAACCCAACACAGTTTCTATTACACCATCTTGACCCAACATAGTATATATTCAACCCAACACTTTTTCCATTCTACATGAACATTACTTTTTGGTATTCACAACACCCCCACTTAATCTAGTACACCATCTTGACCCACTGCTATGACCCATTCGCAAGCCAGTATGCAATAAAAATTATCCATGATAAAAAAAGTGCAACCTTTAACTTTCTGGCCAGCTTTGTGGCTCTTTCTTCTTGTGTCTGATGCCTTTTCAGTGATCGCAATAATCCTGGAATTACATGTTTTGCTCGATCGCACATTGGAGGATCATATCATTGGAAATAATTGCACCCACCTGCCTCCTGCATGTACATACTTTTGGTTAAAATTATGATGTATTTCCAAAAAAACCTAAAATTTAAAAAAATATTACAAATTATTATTTTTGAAGAATATAAGTATCTTACCCCATATCTCTCACAACCAATAAACCTCCTACCTGGATTTGAATCTGTCCATGATGTCCTCAATATTCCCATTCTCCTACAGTTGCATTGTTGAAAGTCCATAGTCCTATAAGCTTATACCAGAGGGGTGTAAAGTGAAATTTTTGACCCTTTCACTTGAGTGTTACTATCTGTGTAGTCTCTCCCTGCGTAGTCACTTATATAAGAAGCATCTTCCTGTTGGCGGGAACATTTCCCTCCACTTTTGTGGGCTGCATAGGCTGGTGAAATGTCCAAACTCACCTTCTCTCTTTTTTTATTGCGATCACTCTGAAAAAATCTCCCTTCAGATTTGACAAGCAACCCATCAACATGGACATGTTATGCTTCAAATGTACAACTTACAAATTGTTTGGTTAATATTTTTAGTCATTAAATATTACTCATATAATTTTGATAATTTGGCAAGGTAACATGTATGTTGTAAAAATAAATTTTTTTCCTAAAATCAGTACATTTAATATATTTATTTTATTAAATAGTGGATTGTCAAATTATAAATAGGTAATAATTTAATAAGTGACGCATTGGCCCTTTCCAACTTCATTTAATTGCCTGAGAGAGTTAGACCCTAACTCTGGGGAAAAAAAAGTTTATATTACCATAGCCGTAAAAGAAAATTATTAATTATGCATAACAACAAAAATCATGAATCTTTTTTGTAACAAATAGAAATGTTTCTGAGCTCAATTCACTCCATGCTCCATTCAGTATCAAAGCAAAGCAGAGCAACATTGAAGAGCAGGCCAGCAATCAGACCCGCAAACAATCCATCCAAACCAGAAGATGATCAGACAGCCCCCCATATCAGTGCAGACAGACCCTCAATAATAAACAAGCCCAAAGCATTCCATTGCAGCGAAGAATGATCCAAGACTGCATCGCCGGACTCATAAAAAAAATAACCCCTTCACCTGTCTGTCACCACCCTCCACCCTCCAAATCACAGCATACATAAACAGAGCATTTCCCAATCAGTCTGGCATAGCAGATATAACAACTAACAGCTAAGTAGGACATCACCCAACCCATAACAATATTATTGTTAGTCCATCCAGTAAAGCCAACAGAGCAGTCAATAAAATTGGTAACATCTTCATTATCCAAGGGAATCTTCACACGCCTATGTGATCGAAGGAATGGGACACCACGTGGTGTAACCAATTGGTGATTATGTTCCAACACGAATTCCTTGACAACCCATTGTTCAGACCCACTGTCAAACTTGACACGAAAAGATGTGTTACATCCCACCCTTGTTAAGCCTCTTGGTTCCCGGATGCGGTCACTGCGGTCAAGGTGTTTGGCTGATCGATAACCTTCTCTTGAACAAACCCAACGTCTTAACACAGGAATTTTATTTTTGTTACACCTCAAGTCATCCTTCCGAACACTAAATCCCACAAATTTTGCATAATTGTTATAAAACTCTCCAGCCGCATCATGTGTGGTGAACGTCATTTGCATTACCTCACCCACTGTCAACCCATCCAGATGAATTTCCTCGACACTATTATCAGAAATTGATTGATCATTTTCCATATGATTCTCGTAATCATCATCTGTTACGGCAACATTAAGATCTACTTGTACACCTTTACCTTTGTCATTCATCGTACCCGCCATTATTCCAGCTATATAATTACAAAAATAGGTGTAGTTATAATATGTTTGCCAAATTTTGATATAATTTTTAGCCGACAATGTAGAAGACCTGTTCATTGACTCAATACAAAATTGCATATATTATAAGCAATATATTACTTCTATATTTTCGTAATACACAAACTATTGCATATATACCACAAAATCATAGTACCCACATTACTGATGATGCTTTCATACCTGATTTAAACGTTGTATAGTTGTAGAGAGATCAATGTACTAAATGACGCATCTTTCCTGCACTTCTACTGTTTTGAAGAAAATGGGTGTGTTGAGTTCTTTACGAAATTTGTGGATGGTCTTTACATAAAATGATACATACAGTACTTGGTAGTTGGGATATGTATTGGTTAATTGAATGAAGTAAGTTAATGACAATTAAGATACTTCAGTTGGGTTGGGCGGGTCATAAGATTAGGATCCTCCATATGTGGGTTAACACATTCGGGTTAAAAAATATCAATGTCTTATTCCTGTAAATCGACTCCATTCCCGCCCACCCACTCCCACTGGAAATTTTCATTTTTCTCACTCCCCCCCCCCCCCCGCCTTTCTATATTCTCTCTATCTATCTGGTAACCATTCTCTCTCTATACACCACCGGCTTGTTCAGGTCTCTCTCCCCTACCACCATGCAACCCATTCCGGCAACGGTGATCTGCCATCACGACGGCCCCACACCACTATCTCAACCACCACCCCTTTATCCTCGCCCCCCACCACCACGCCAACCCACTTCGGAAACGCCAGGAGTCGTTCACAGGTATATCTCTGTCGATCTATTACTCTCCACAATCTGACATCACCACAGGCCCACACCACTAACACAGGAATCACCTAGGCATCCTCTCCCCCCACCACCACGCAAACATCGCGCAATTTAGGGTCTGGTCTTAGTTGGACCTAAACCCAGATTTGGAAATTTAGATCTCGGCCAGGGCTTCTCAGGTATTTTAGGTGTGTTACAACATACTTTACATAATTGAAACTGGGTTCTGAAATAAGTTTGCAACTGGCTGTTTTGGGTTCGTTTTGTTCGAGGATAAAATATGTTTTTTGATTAATTTTTGTTGGTTTGTTTATACATTAATTTTTGGAAGGCAATTTCAATTCCCCCTGTTGAATTTATGTTGCTTTGTGGAATTTCGACATCTAAATTATTTTTTTATAATTTCAACCATGTTTATATGTGTCTTGGTTCAGTTATTTAATTCATTTCCTTGCTGCAATAGTTGGGGGTCAATATGGTGAGGATTTATACTGTTTTTGGTTTGTATGGGGAATAATATAGGTTTGTCATTCGGGTAGTTTGCGCGCGTGTATTACATATTCCGTTGCATTTGTGTTTATGTGAAATAGGTATGCTTTATTTTTTGTGATCAGTTAGATAACAGTGTTATCTAACTAATTATTGGTGCCGTAAGTTGATGTATTTGTAATGGGTTTGTGTTCAAATCTAATTACCTACTTTATAGGTGGAATTAAGTTAACACATCACTTAGTTTGCAATATAACTATAAATTTTGAGAATCTCACTCATAGGATAACATAGTACCTACATTAGTAGTTTCATTGAATCAATAATACACTAAGTTGTAGCACTTGAATAAGAAGTAATTCAACAGTCAAATAAAAAACATACCACAGTCGTTAATCTAAGACAAAGAAAATATGTAGCATAATTATATAAAATTCTAACAAATGCCCTACCTCGACTAGAAGTGCATTTTATTTTATTTGGCAGAGTTATTGGAACTTCTTGAAGAAAGACACGAAGAGAAAAGTTTGGGAAATTTTATTTTATTTTGCATTTTATTTCAAAAAAAGTACTGTTGTTTTACAAGATCACCCAAGTTTCATCGTTACTAAATATCATAGTTGAATGGAAATTATTGTTCCTAATTCCCGAAACCCTTTTATACCTCTTTTTGAAATATTAAGTAAGAGAGGCATGTTTTAAAAATGGATCACTCCTACAAAAGTTAAAAACCATGACCAATTTAATTGTTTTTATAAGAAAAGGAGTGTCATTCCATATATAATATGCTAGTCCAATGAGTTTTTTCTCAAGTTCCGATGCCATTTATATTTCTATAGCCATGACACTTGTCATAAGATAAATAAACTTCATGTTTGTTTGATCAGATTTGTCTGAGTTTGTCATACACTCTTTCTTTATATTATAACTCAATTCTATATACATTTATTTCACCATATTTGGGGAAGGAAAATTTCTACACATAACAAGTAAGCAAGCATGAGTGAATTGTGGTACGGTTTCATCAGTGAGATAGTACAAAAGGGCTTTTTAGCGGAGCAAAAAAGATAGAGATTTTGTCCAATGACATATTTGTACCTTAGCAACAAGCTATGTTGTCGAGGGTGGTGTATGGTGATGGGATACATTTACTTATCCAATTAGTACTGTTTGATGTTTTGTTAATGGATGGGATTGGCACATACATACACTATCAACAGATAATGCAGAAGAATGAGATGCATTTGTTGAAAACAATTTTTTCAAGGTATTTTTAAGCATTGAATGATTGGTAGAATGTTGATGCACTTTAGTTTTAAATGCCTCCTAAAATTGCCTAGTGGTTGTGTTGTTATATTGATTTAGTAGCTTGGAACGCATGTCAACAAACTTATCATATTGGTACCAACATGTTTCTGCGCATTCCAGTTCTATGTATGTTAAGAATTTGACTAATATGTGGACTCTCATATGAGATTATTTTTATGAGTTATCTCTATCCTTACATTGATTTTAAAAATGAATCTGAGTTTGTTAAATTAAAAAAAAAAATAACCACATTTAATTTGAATGCATATCAGTTAATTGTTCTTAAAGTTATAGTGTATGTTCGTCTTTCGGTTGCGCGAATTTTTTTTTTTTTTTAATTCACAATCATTCCTCCACATGTTAATACCAGTTGTGTTAAATGCGGAAAAATATACAACAGTAATCTTACCAATCGTGTCTGTTTTATGTAGATAATATATATATATATATATATATATATATATATATATATATATATATATATATATATACATATATTATATGGGACTTTGATTACGATGAAGAGGAAGTCTACTGTTGACGTTGGTACAAAAATGACTGAGAAGATGCAAGCCGCTGCAGCTTCACATGGTGCCAATTCTGCTGTGACTGCGAATAAGACACGACGGGTATGTACTATGAACATATATATATTTCTTCATTTTTCAACAATGAACTATATCCATAACTTATAAGATTTGTTAATATTTGTTTGCTGCATTACATGTATATTCAGATATTAATGGGTACACGGTGTTCGCCAGCAAGTGTCATACAAGTTGCACATGGGTTGATTGATGCTCCAAAACGTGCAGTGAAGTCAATGGGTTTAGAAGGGTTGACGTGCATGAAATGCACTGTGGTTAGGAGGAGCTTATGCGAGTGGTTGGTAAAAAAATTTGATCCAACTACGTCTATGTTACATGTACATGGTAAATCAATTAAGTTCTCCTCGGAGGATGTGTATTACATACTGGGGTTGTCAAACACAGGCATTGAGTGTGATACTGCAGGTGGTATGGACCAATTGGAGGAAGTTCAACATTCAATTTTTAATGGACAGAGGGAACTGTCATTGAATACTTTGTTTGGGAAACTGAAAGAATTGAAGGACGATTCTTTTACTTTTAGACGACTATTTGTTCTATTCATAATAGGCCGGCTTCTTTCCCCAACCATGAAAATGACAATTAATAGTGCTTACGCCAGGCCCCTTGTGGATGTAAATGCTTTATCTTCTATAAACTGGAGCAAATTTGTGTATGATGGTATAATTGAAGGCATACAAAATTTCAAGGCAAAATCTAGGCGTAATATTTGTGGTTGTATCATTGTCCTACAGGTATTGCGTTATCTTGTTATGTAATCATTAAATAAACTGCTTTCTTATTCATGACAGTGTTATTCATTAACTGAACTATATCCATTTGCAGATTTTTTATTTTGAGCGTGTGACACCAGTGGGAGCATCATACATTTCATTTCTGTCACGGGCATTCCCTCGTATGTCAGTTTGGGGGGACAAAGAAATAGGCCAGCGCATGACTGCATTGAAAAAATTGGGTGGATACAAAAAGAAAGGAGTAACTTTTGAAATATATTATACTCTTTAATTTGTTTGGTTATTGTTAATTATTTCATTATGTAATATATTCTTTATATATAGTATGGTTTTAACTAATATTTGGATTATCATAGCTAATGGTTACAGTTGAAGATTCACTGATAGATCCTGACCAATATGATGGGCCCAAGGAGAGGAGAACCTGTGATCATTCAGTAAGTGTTCTTGTCACTATTTGATGCATTACGGTGAGGACACCATGCGTCTCGTACGCGCATCTCATGCATGTTAGCTTTATGTAGGATATATACGGATGTAGAACAATACAAACTTTATTTATTAATCTTGTCCATGAATGCCACTTCACTGTGTTATGTAGGATATGGAGAAAAGATTGTCTACGGTTGAGGTTGCATTGGCTGAATTTCGTACAGACCATGAAACATTGTCTGCAAAGTTCACAGTTGAAGTAACTGCAATTAAACGGATGCTGGAAATGCTTTCTGAACAGGTGTGTAATATTGGGAGAGAACCCCCTGCAAACGAGTATGTCCAAGTGAGTACACTATATTACTGTGTTATCCTTTTACCATAGTACTTCTGTGTCCTGCTTTGCATAATTTTTTTGATTTAGAATGTGACACAGACGTATTCGATGACAATGAAACCGAGGTCCGGGATGACAGCAACAATGAGGTTATTTTACACACAACTTTAAACCAATCAAATTTTTTAGTGCAAATGCACCTAAAATCGCAGACATGCAAATTTCAGGATGTTGATGGGTTGGTTCCCGATATTACTGATTTTAGTGATGACGTACGCAATGCAATATTGAACTACATTTTTCATGAGGGACTTGATGCAGAGTATGTCACAATTACTACCATATGTGCATTTGTTATTAATTTCCATTTGTTATGCAAACCATACCTTACATGTTGTAATTTGACAGTGAGACGCTTGTTGAGTTTGAAAAATTTCATGCGACAAGAATGACAATGAATTCATTGGCACCTACACAATGGTTGCCGAGCGAGGTGAGTTATATAAATAGATTCCCAATTATGTTTAGCCACTTTTGACTTAATTGGCGATTGATTAAATGTATGCAATTATAAATATTTATATTTCTGTACACAGTTAATCAATGTCGCTGCATGCATTATGCCAGCAACAGAAATGGGGAAGAACGACACACCGAAGGCCAGGTGGTATATTCCGACTTGGTTTGCGGTAATACTCCACAATAAAATTTTAGGTTTAATGTGCTTTTCGTCAATCAATATGGTCATATTTTGTTGTAATATTAAATATGAACTTACATATTTATAATTTCACGTGCATGAAATGTAGCAAACAGTCATTCAGTATACATCTGAGGGGAGAACTAGTGAGCAAATGCAAAAAAAAGTCATTAGATTGTGTGGACGATACATCGACGACATCACCATGTGTGACAAGGTATCACTGCATGCAGCATGACAACAGATTATGCATTAGAAAATCTTAAGCTATGAAACTATGTACGTCACCCTTCTGTACTGACTGTTATTAATTTTATGTAGATATATGTCCCCATAAACGATGGCAACAAACATTGGTTCTTATGCGTTGTGGACATACAACAGGAAGAAGTCCTGCTACTGGATACTCTTCCAAGTCCAAGAATGAATCATGCACGACGTAAGCAAGTGGATGATGTGGTATGTGTGATATACTTTGAAATGCAAAATATGATCCATCCAACTCATTAGAGGGTGGATATGGCAATTGTAACTAATTGCATTGTATGACTTAGTAGGTTGCAGCCTTGAGTGAACTTATTTGCCACTTTAACAAACATTTTGAAAGAGTAATCAGTACATGGCCCGTGATTGAACCAACTTGGACACCCAAACAGGTGAATGGATATGATTGTGGAGTTGAAGTTGTCAATATGCTCCATCAACCTCGTTTGGGGCAAGCTATAATGAAGGTGAATGGAAAAATAATGTTACTTTTTCTTGCTCGATTTTCAGTTTTGTACATGTTATCACACTTCAAATTGGATGCAGGCATCGTCGTCAAATGTTAGAAAGGAGCTGGCAATAAAGTTGGTTACCCATCCACAAAATAGAAAGCGAGATGAAATAATTGGCAACTTATTGAAGCTCAGGGACATAAGCTGGCAGTAAAGCTGCTTGAATCTTTAGAGTTTGCATACAGTGTGTATACATACGGCAAGATGGAATGAACACCTGGTCCTTAACACCAATTAGGATTAACCAACTCAGGCAAATGCAAGAAAAATGATCTGATGGTATGTTCTGAACAAAATATAAGTACATTGTATTAACTAATTTTTTGGGGATACAAGTGGATGATCAATTTGGTTACGACAGAGAACAAACAAATGCATTGCGTAATGTTGGCATATGATTAACCATCAAAAGTGTTATTTTATTATATTTAATGATTGGTTAATTGCATATTATTTGTGATTAAATGTGTTAAATTCCTTGATTTTCTAGTTTGATATTTTTCTAGCTGTTTGGTTTATTTTGCAGGTAAATTGATTGATTTAAAGTAATAATGGATAATGCAAGTGAAGCAATCACTAGAGGAAGAATAATAACTGATAAGGATTGAAGAGTCAAGATTGAGATAGGAAGACTTGAAGATAAATCAGCATTTTAATCCTTATAAGAGTCCAAGTTAGAAGAAAACTCATTTAAAGTTGGATTAGGAAAGTTTCCTAGAAGATAAGGATTTGACACGTCTTCAGTATTTCGGTTATAACTTTTGACTCTGATATCGGATTTACCCGATTTTTGTGGGGTTGGAAAGAAGACTTCAAGGGCTACAGAAGTGTATTTCACGAAAATTTCGTGATTCAACCTCTAAATATGCGAAATCTAAGCTCGAAATCTGGACAGATTATGTACCCGCGGACTCCAAGATTTATGCACGGGATTTAACCTTACAAGACATCTTTTTGGGAAAGGAATTCCTTTCAATCTGTACTTAGGATTTATTTTATTATAAATAGAGGCTCTCATCTATTGAGAGAAAAGAATTAGATTAGGATTTATTTTATTTATTCTTTTCTCCATCTTTTTACCATGTCTGGCTAGAAGGCTAAGCTAGGGCTAGAGGAAAACCTCTCGACGGAGTACGGTATTTTTATTGACTCTTGTACTTAAGGATTTATGTTATTGTGTTAATTTAATCCCTAATCTTTTAGCAAAGTGTTTATGCTGTATAAACTCCTGAGTTGTTGTGCCACGTACATCGATTGCTTGATTTTCCCTGCGTGTAAATCACTGGTTATTCCACGCTGGAAGGATTAACATTATTTCATAAAATAATATGATTGAATGATTATTCAGGTTCCTGGTAGTCTTTTGATTATAACCTTTGGATTTATCACTTGATTTGTTAATCGGATTAACTGACATTTAATTCCTGTTTCAAGTCAAGCTTTGAGTCTTTAACTATTATTGTATGAAGTTGAGAGAGAGTACCTGATGCTCTAGTATTTATTTTATTACTGTTTTAATTACAAAAATCACTTTTCTCCAATCAACAACTTTCCAAACAAATCTTTTTCATTTCAAATTACTTTTATTGTTCGTGTGATTGTTTCTTGTTTTCATAATTTCCTGTGGTTCGACCTCGGATTCCCGAGAAATTTATTACTTCGCACAACCTGCACTTGGGTGATCAATTCTAAAGTTGTAGCAGCATACATACAAGTCAAGTAAGAGATTTTTTTGTGCAACAAGCAGGAGGTTATCACAATGTTGGATTTACCATGAAAGATTTGTACAATGTTGTTGCGACAGAACGTCGATCACAATTTCAAGATGGTGACGCGGAGGGGGCGTTAAACTACTTTAGTGGAAAAATAGAAGCAGACCCTATGTTCTATTTCAACTACATTGTGCATGGAGATAATTCACTTAATTGTTTGTTCTGGGCAGACTCATTCTCACAGCTTGACTATGCATGCTTCGGCGATGTCTTGGTCTTTGATACCACATACCGAACTAATGCCTATAAGAAACCTTTTGTTATACTTGCAGGTGTCAACAACCATAACGCAACATCAATTTTTGGGTGCGCCTTGCTCTCAGATGAGACTGTTGCGACATACATGTGGGTATTGCAGACTTTTCTTCATGCAATGGATGGTAAGCTGCCTATTTCAGTTGTCACCGATGGTGATAAGGCCATGGCAGGAGTAATAGAGCAAGTGTTCCCCGATGCAACACACAGATTATGCAGGTGGCATTTGACAAGAAATGTGTTGTCGAATATTAGTGCTGAAAATTTTGTTCAACATTTTAAACATTGTATGTGTGGACGCTTTAGTCCGGAAGAATTTGAGAATCAATGGAAAGCACTGGTGGATTCATTTGGATTGGGGAATAATAAGTGGATTTCAGAAGTTTATTCCAAACGGTCAAAGTGGGCTGAAGCATATTTAAGAGGTAAATTCTTTGCGGGCATAAAAAGTACACAGCGATGTGAGGGTATGAACTCATACTTCAATCGTTTTTTGAAGACCCGTCTCCGACTCTTTGAGTTTGTGCGGCAATACGATCGTGCTTTGGGAAGAATCAGGGAGAATGAAGCAAATGATGACCATGATACCCAACACACATCCCCGGTGACAACCACACAATTGCGCTGTCTTGAAGAGCATGCAGCATCCATATATACAAGGAAATTGTTCTTCAAAGTGCGCAATAAGTTGAAGTCCGAATCCATGTTCTTTGTCGTCCAAAAGATTGACAACGGGATCCATTGGAGTTACTACTTGTCTCAGTACTCACAACCAGAATCAACATGGAATGTCATATGTTCTCCTGATTTTTTTAGTATGAAGTGCAACTGCTTGAAAATGGAATCTGTTGGTATTCCTTGTTGTCACATCATAACAGTACTAAAATTTGAGCACATTAAACGGTTCCCTCCATGTCTCATTATGAAGCACTGGACTATTTCTGCAAAGGGAGATTTAGGAAATGAGGATGTGCTGACAACAACACTGTAACCATTTCGACACGGTATGCTGGACTAATGGCCATGTGTAGTCGTATGTGTTACTATGCTTCGCATGGTTACAAATCAACTCAGGACCTAAGAAGTAAATTGCATGGATTAACCTCTCAGCTGAAGACCAATCATGAATCCCTTGGTAAAGCAGAGGAACCCTCTTCACAACACCACAGTAGGACTACTGAGTTAAATAAGTTTGGGGTAGCTGATCCACAAATTGTTACAACAAAGGGACATCCAGGCCATACACGAAATAATAATCCATTTAGGTCCCGAAGATGTAGCAAGTGCAGGGCAACCGGTCATAATATTCGTAAATGTCCTTTGTTGACTACCCAAACTACGGATCCATATGAGGACATGCCCTTTTCACAAGCATGTGGATCCCAGCAACCATTGCCAACTCAGGAACCTTATGCCCCTTTCGCACATGTACGTACACATGGGTGGAGTTCAATAACACCTTTATGACACAAACTTCCCCTTCTATTTGCTTATTTATAAGTTATCAAGAAATGCACCTTTTAACTGACCATTCTTTTTGATACATTCAATGTTCAGGATGGCTTTAATGACTTTCACTCAAGTGGTAATGGACAGTTCTTCACTCTACTTTAAGGGTTGTGCAGGTGAGCATTTTCATATCGCTGCGAAAGTTGCAATATACACGTTATGTACATTGAGTCTAACATTCATACAAAATTTCCATCAGCTATAACCACCACTTTTGCACAAGTTTTTATTGTATAAAACTCATTTTTTTACAACTTTTATGTACACATATCAGGTGTGACAAGTTTCAAGTATGCAACTCATTTTTGACAACCTTCTACAATTGCTATATCCCAAACACGATCCAGTTGGGCTTCAGCTACAGCTATATTACTAATCTCATTTACATGTATGTCCTCTCCACGCTTGCCTATCCAACTTATCAGTATTTTGCTGCTTTCTTCTTAAACTGTATGTTGCTTTGTTGTTGAACTATGTGCAGTTGGTAGTTTGGTTTTGGGAAGTATATGGAATTTTTGGGGGTAAACAAAGCTAGCTGAGATGGAGGAACTACTGCTCTATACAAGGGTCATTGCTTTGTTGTATTACTCTTGTCAGTGGAATGAGGTAACCTTATAGCAGTTATAATCTTTAGGGCTGAGGTTATAACATTTTGATGAAAGGTTACTACATGTTGATGTCAGGTTACTACAATTTTTATTAAGGTTACTACATTTTGATGTTAAGATACAACAGAATATGTTGCTGGAAATAATTAATTTTTAAAAACTAATATTAATATCACCATACAACAAAATATTTCATACCATTGCCAAAAGATTATGTTCAACAGAATTGATTACATTTTATAGGTTACAAGGTCGCCACTTCTAATATGGCCCAAAAGATTTAGAAGCATATACACATTTCCATTCATATGAATTTCTTCCACACATAACCCATCAACATTTCTTTCCATACTCTTTCAATTCCTTGTAAAGTCCATCAATCTTACTCTCCAGCTTTTCCAAAGATCCCTTCATGCGTTCTTCAACGGCATGTAACTGTGTGGCCAAACAATTTTGCCCAGTTACTATTTGCTCCAGCTTTTCTCCAATAGTATTCATGTTGAATGGACTAGCACTTGAACCCTCGCCCTCTGTCACAGTAATGCCCTCAGTTTGGGAGTAAGACACCTGTGACACAGTCTTGGCACAATTTATAGGCCCAGCATGACCAGCACTTTTTTTCATAGTACCCTCATTTATCATACCCATGGCAGCAGTATACGATTCGCCAGCTTCAATCACAACCCCATAAAACTTCACAATATTTGTAATCAAAATAGGAAATGGTAGACTTCGCCTGCTATCCTGCACCTCATAGGCATTCACAATCAGCTGGAATATGTAATGGGGAAGGTCAATGCATGCCCCTTTACCAATCGCATATAGAAGTTGAGCTCTATCATATCCAAGTTCAGCTGTATGTCCTTTGGGATCAATGTTACAAGCAACTATTATGTTTAACATCCTATAAGGCAAACGAAGGTCTTTCTGATATATTTTACTGTTCTCGTCCACCCATTCGATAGCAACATCACAAATTGTCTCAATAACCGTTTCCATGCTAAGGACTTCCTCTTTGCTTTTGTAAGGAAATACAATGGTATTCTCAGTGATAACAGGCCTGGGAACTTTCAACATTTTTGAAATAAAATCTGGGGAAACTTCTATTTCTTTACCCCTAACTACAGACTTCAAAGTCTGCCCAACCTTATCAAACTCATGTAAATTTGCATAAAACAATCTAACTACGTTGTTATATGCCTTATCATCCTTCTTCACATCAAAGATGTTCTCCCAATTACGACCTCCAAAAAACTTTGGACACTCGGTATTAACTAACTCACCAAGTGCAACGCCTCGTTCCACTAACAATGGCCGATGACAAAAACAGGTTTCAAACAATGTTTTTGTTTCTTCGTTCAAGAAACCTTTCGAAATCTTACCTGTTTCACCACCATTTTTCTTCTGGCCAGTAACGACTTCCTTACTCTTGCCATTCACTGCCTTCCTCTTCTTTGTCGCTCCGGCTGTTCCTCCGGCCATGACGATCTACATCTTCTTTGATGGAATGTACAGAGCACCCATTTTACAATCGAATCGATTTGGGGGATGGGGGGATGTACTGTCCTTAACTAGTTCAAGCAAAGGGGGTTAGGGTTTGGGAGAACTCAGTAATTTGGGGGGAAATACACTTGCAATGGCTGCCGATAGCCCTTACGGTAAAAAATGACAACAATAACCACCATCTAATTACTATGCCCCTCCCAGAGTTGAGGTGTTTTTTGTAATTTCATATTTTTTATTAGAATCAAATTTAAGGTTTTTTTTTTTTTGGGCAATTTCAGTTGATCAATCTTAATTGTTTGCATCGATTACAATCTTTAAAATAAGGGTTCATATTTGTAATTTTTTTTTAACTCAATTATCATATCATATTTTTTTGTGAACAATCTACTATTATTTGATCGATCACAATACATTCAGTCTCTTATCCATCACAATTTATTTGTTCAATCACAAAACTTTCAATCAAATTTAGCATATTTTTATTGAACAATTTCTATTGCTCAATCATAATTTTTATGGATTGATTACAATACTTAAAATTAAAATAAAGGGTTAATATTTCGACTTTTTTTGCAATTAATTTAGCATATTTTTTTTATCGATCATCCATTATTAGATCAATCACAAAACATTTTGTCTCTTATTCATCACAATTTACTTGCTCCATCACAAAACATTCAAATCGAATTTAAGGTATTTTTTATTCAACAATTTCTGTTCATCAATCATAATTTTATGTATCGCTCACACTCCTTAAAATAATGGTTAAAATTTCGATTTTTTTTGTAAGTAAATTATCATTTTTTTTTTCTCATCCATCTCCCATTATTACATCGATAAAAAATTATTTAGTCTCTTATCCGTCACAATTTACTTGTTCAATCACAAAACGTTCAATCGAATATTGCATATTTTTATTGAACAATTTCTGTTAATCAATCGTAATTTTATGGATTTATTACAATCCTTAAAATTAAATTAAA
Source organism: Ilex aquifolium (assembly GCA_951799425.1). Taxonomy (NCBI): domain Eukaryota; kingdom Viridiplantae; phylum Streptophyta; class Magnoliopsida; order Aquifoliales; family Aquifoliaceae; genus Ilex; species Ilex aquifolium. Next base: position 6,063,083 of record OX637394.1, read on the forward strand.
GTTTTAATATTTCAAATTTTTTTGCAAGTAAATTATCATATTTTTTTGATCGATCATCCATTATTAGATCGATCACAACACATTTTACTCTCTTATTCATCACAATTTACTTGCTCCATCATAAAACATTCAAATCAAATTTAAGATATTTTTTATTCAACAATTTATGATGATCAATAATAATTTTTTGGATCGCTCACAAGCCTTAAAATAATAGTTAATATTTCGAATTTTTTTTTAAGTAAATTTTCATATTTTTTCCTGATCGATCTCCCATTATTACATTGATCAAACAACATTCAGTCTCTTATCCATCACAATTTACTTGTTCGATCACAAAAAATTTACTCTTTCTCAAATCGAATCTTTTTACAAATTTGATCGAACTTACCTATTCTGATCGATCGTAATTACACTGCTCCACTCAATTATACCTACTATTCCCAAAGAAGCCCCACCTTCATCCATCATGTTGCAACTCTTTTTAACATATCGATCGATCATGTTATACTATGATCGATCATTACTCTGTTTGGACCGCGCAACTACTGAAATCGAACATATTTACAAATGCCTTTAAAAAAAAAAAAAAAAATCTTTACAACTGTGATTCATCTTAATTATACCGATCGATCGTAACAACGGTTTCCCAGAAGGCCACCCAACTTCACCCATTTTTGTTGTAACCCATATGAACTTTCGATCGATCATTGATTACCATGATCGATCTTAAACCACTTTGAAACTTGCATGTTACCCTTTTAGCCGGTTGCCCCCTTCTGCTCTACTTTTTCCAATGTTTTTTTCCTCTGACAACACACAAACAGCTTTCGGTACCGTATCGCATTTTGACTAAGCGGTACCGAAGCCTTGGCCACTTGAGGCTCACATGAGTTCAGCCCACACACTGGAACGATGCCATCAAGAATTTTCATGCTTTGTCTTTACTGGTATGATGTCATTCAAGACAAAGATGCATTCAAGGCACAATAAAATAAAATAAAAACGTCAAGCACTACAGTGAAATTTTGGTAACAAAATTTCACCGAAACATAGCATCACACGGAAACGTCAAGCACCACTTGGCAGATTATACCGAAACATACTATCACAGGTAAAATTTCACTCTCGTAGATTCGATTATACGAATAAAAAATAAATTCTAAGAATCAAATTTCATGACCTGCTCTGATACCAATTGATAGACCTAATAGTCTTAAACAGATCAAATAGAAAACTAACTTTGACTCACGGAATCCATAACAATGATTCTTGATAAATATATGCAACGAAAATCTCCACGAGAAGAATACCAAGGATACCGAATATAATCACGAACTTGATTCCCAGTAGATTGCAGATATGTTTTTCCAGAGAGTGAGAAATACTGTAAGCGTGAATAAGAGATGAGGTCTCTCAGGTAATTTATATCCCCTTCATTGGTAACCAACTACCTCACGTTAAAATAATCAATAACCGTTCCCTCCCATCAAGATAACTGTCAGGAAACTGACTATTTATTAAACATGTTTCCTTATACCTAGGACACCATTTTCACAAGGAAATTACCCACTAACCTAACTAACATATGTTAGGTATTTTAATTAGGAAATCCTTATCCCAAAACCCAAGTATGTACCTTGTTAATTAAGGTCCATATGTGGGTCCCATTAAATAGGTTCCAACAATCAAATCTCAGATATTTGCACTATAATAGACCAAATGGATCATTGTCAATTTGCAAGAGAAAAAAAAAAAGGAAAAGACAAACTACCAACATATGAATAGAAATAATACATGCATTTTGAAGAGGACCTGACAAGGCTGGAAAACGGGGAAATCGCAAGAATCAGGCAATGTCGCTGTAAGAGCAAGATCTTTACCAAAAAAATAAAAGCAGGAATAACCAAGGCTGTCTTCGACTACTCGGGAACGATCGTTGGATTTTCCACTCTTAATAGTGAAAGTAAGTTTCAAATGCTAATTGGTGGAATATCTGTTGTAACTTGTAAGAATCCGTAGGGTCTGAAAATTAAACGCTTTGTATGCCATTTGAGTTGAAGGGCAAAATTGGATTTAAGGTATGAATTAAGGGCAACATAGGAAAATAAAAGTTTTTCATCTTTACACACTTTTTGATGAAGTATAGATATAGGTATAAATTATATGTTTGTTTGAGTTTTCTAGTTATTCAAGATTATTAGGGTCTCCTATTTATAGTTAATTGTAATAACATTATGTATTCATTCAATTTTAATTACCGTGATATTCGTAGAATTCTATCATTATTATTGCGATAATCAATAAATCATAATTTTTATATTGTTTGATCAGGATTTCATATCTCGGACACGCTTGCCAATATATTACATTTTTAGTATCCATAAGAATTGTCAACATTGGTGAACCTGCTATGGCTGAAGTCGCACCTATGCCCTGTCGATGTTCAGTAGCTTATTTTTTATTACTCATACTTGAAATATAAATTTTAGATGCACATACTTAGTCACTAAGTACGAGATTATTACATGACCATTTGAATTCAAAATTTTGAAGTATGAGATTATTTTCTCTCTTTTATTCGACCATGCAGTTTTCATTAAACTTTGTGAGCATATACTTCCATAATATATTTAAAACAATTGATCCAAGTCGAACCATCAGAGACATATATACTTTGGTGTCAAGGACTGGGGAACGGACATTCAGTCATAGTTTTACTCCATTATATGCGTTAAAAATAACATTTCTTAGACCGTACACCATCATGACCACAAAGCGTTGAATTTCTATGGCTATCTAGAAAGATTCCAAGACTTTCTTGAATTTCACGTATTCTGAGTTTGAATTTTGACAATTTTTTATGCTAAATTATTAGAAATTTATCCCTCATGAATGTCTAGTTCCGACGTGGATGACTTACTTTTGACCGGACTAAGGAATAAATTAATCGAGGTGTACCTAAACTGATCTGAATACTCTTAACCTTTAAACCAAAAAAAAAAAATTATATGAATCTCAGAGTGATCCAAAATTTTCTGGTCAACAGCGATTTATATAATTAATCATGATAGCTCGTGCTTGGATTAAGTAAATAGAAAATGAGATATAGGAGAAAGCTCTCATTAGTGTTGGCCGCCATGCATGTGTATTTGGTTCAACTAACAATGAACGAGTGATTGGGATGGGAATTGATGAAAGACCCACACAAAAAAAAAATGGCATGTGATGAAGCTCAAGAGTCCAACTCATGTTATAAAGCCCGGTCTGAGTTTATAGCCCAACTCCAAGAGATTCAACAAGTCCAGCCCAATGTGGTCAACCTGGTCAAGCTCATCAGGCTCAAGGAGCTACATCAGTAGGGGAGCATGGAAGGGTCATCCAAGAGCCTCTCCTAGCCACCTTGGAGTAAGGGTCATCCAAGAGTCTCTTCCTAGCCACCTTGGAGTAAAGGTCATCCAAGAGTCTCCTCCTCGTCACCTTGGAGTAAGAGTCATCCCAAGAGTCTTATCCTCGTTGCTTGGAGAGAGTTACCTTCCCTCATCCTTTGACCAAGTCCTTTGGAGTGCAACATAACTCTCTTACCCGTTGAGGAGAGGAAAAGACGTCAAACCATGTAAACTACTATTAAAGTCGCCTTGGAATCCGTTACGACCGTTGGATCAGCTATTTAATTAATATTCATTACGAGGCGACTACTATAAAATGTAAGCCCCACCAATACTTGGGGGGCATCAGACTTATTGGAGATAATTCTTTCTCCCTCTCTCAAAGCTTGTAACCATTTGCTCTCTCTCCACACCAGAGTTAATAAAATATCCGGCGAACCTAGCCATTCAAAGTGGACGTAGGTCATGTTGACCGAACCACTATAAACCTTGTCTTCTCTTTTTCTACTTATTTTACTGCATTTTATACTATTTATTTGACCGTGGTGTGCAAACCAATTTGTGCATCATCAGTTTGGTGTCGTCTGTGGGAACGACAAAATTCTCACTTCTAAACACTTTCTCTGTTGAATCTATCGCGATCACCACCAGATCGATGAATCACCCTGAAGACAATCCAGCATGAGAGGAGGAAATTGCTCCTCCCCCACCTGCCAATCCAGTCCCAAATGCACAGCAGATGCTGGACACAATGCAGCAGTTTGTAGTCCAGAACCAACAGATTCTGCAACTGATGCTAGGACAACAGAGAGAAGTGCAGTCTGGACCTCAAGACAGAGGAGCCCCACGCCCTGGACATCAAGGGGCTCCCCACCTAGGCGCTCCCCATCTGGGCGCCCCACCTCTAGGAGCTCCCTTGGACGCCCCACACAGGGGGGCCCACCAAGAAGGACCTCTACCTCCTCCAGCTCCTGTTCCCCATGGTAGAGACCCTCACTTCCAAGAGGAGGAGGGTGAAAACCAAAGCATGGGGCATGGGAGCCATTTTCATGATAATTCCAGAGGACCTCCTCCCAATCACTTGGATGAAAAAATTAAGGAGGTACAAAATCAATTGGGTGACGTCTTCAACGCTATGAAGGCACGGGGACCCGAGACAGTGGACTATCTCGTAAATCGAACCGACACACCTTTCAAACCTGACGTGGCGAATTACCCACTTCCTCAGAAATTCAAGATGTCATCCGTCGAGACCTTTGACGGTACGAAAGATCCACTGGACCATCTCGAAACTTTTAAGACCTTGATGCAACTGCACAACGTCCCCGGCGAAATCATGGGTAGAGCGTTCCCAATCACCTTGAAGGGATCTGCTCGACAATGGTTCTCCAAGCTCTCCCCAACCTCCATTGGCTCATTTGCTGAGCTGAGCAGGTCCTTCGTATCACACTTTATTGGAGGACGCCGCCACCAGAAGCCTACCACCCACCTGCTCAGCATAAAGCAGGACCGAGATGAGAGCTTAAGGAGTTACCTCACTCGTTTTAACGAGGAGGTCCTTCAGGTCGAGGAGCCCGATGAAAAGGTCAGCATGACCGCCTTCCTAGGACGCCTCCGGTCATCAAGCTTCCTTTTCTCAATGATGAAGCGCCCACCAAAGAGCATGCCAGAACTATTGGCAAAAGCTCAAAAATATATGAATGCTAAGAAAATCAACAAGTCTAGGCAAGGTGAATCATCTCACGGATCGCCAAAAACTTGACCTGTCTCTGCACTGTTCTCAAACAGGCAGCCTATCTCCAGCTTAGCGGCTCTCTCGCGGGTCGCTAAAAACTTGGCCTCTGCACTGCTCTCAAGCAGGCAGCCTATATCTCCAGCTTAGCAGGCTCTCTCGCGGGACGCGTCTCTGCACTGCTCTCAAGCAGGCAGCCTATCTCCAACTTAGCGGCTCTCTCACGGATCGCCAAAAAAGCTTGGTCTATCTCTGCTCTGCTCTCAAGCAGACAGCCTATCCCCAGCTTAGCGGCCCCCTCGCGGGTCGCCAAAAAAAGCTTGGACTAACTCTATCTTTGCTCTTACGCAAGCAGTCTGTCTCTCTCTCTCTCCAGGTAAACATGTTAATATTTTAATATTAGAATAACATTATTTTTGCAATCTCTAGGCACACTCTTGAAACTCAGGTCATCCACAACCTGCGGGACTACATTAGGTTGAATGTCAACAATCGGGCCTCATATCTCCATAGCTCTGCGCCCATACTCTATAGGACTGTGCCCAAGCTCCAGAGTCCAGGCTCACCCAACTAGTCTCGGCTTGTTCCTACCATGGCAAACAGCAGTTTCGACCGAGGGGCCCAGCGCCAAGGGAGGCACACCCATCCGCAAGGGTGCCTCGCCCGGCACCAAGGAAGGCTCGTCTGAACTGCCCAGCGTCAAAAGAGGCTCGCCCGAACTGCCTGGTGCCAAGAGGAGCTCGCCTAGCGCCTCGCGCCTGCTATGCTTGCCCAAGGCCTCGCACTAACTGAGCTCGCCCAGATCAGCGCCTGGCCGTCCACATCTGCGCTTGGCCGCCCAAAGGGGTGCCCAAGGCCTCCTACTCGCCCAAGGCAGTCCCAGGCTCGCCCAAGGCAGCCCAGGCTCGCCCAAAACAACGTGCCCAGCTACATGCTCGCCCAAAACAGTGTCTGGTTGCCCAGAACCGCACGCCAGCTGCCTGCTCGATATTTTGACCGTAACTTTTGCTTCGTTATTCCAAATGGGGCCCATAATATATCAAATTGAAGCTCTCGGTGAGCCCTACAAGACATATAGCCTTTGGTTGTGACTGATGCTGTCAAAAGCCCCAAAAAAGGCTCAGAAACAGGTGTTTTGGCCTCCCGAAGTTTAAAAAAAAAAAATCTGCTCACGCCAGAACAATGCCTGCTCGCCTGGAAGTTGCTGCTCACCCAAACCGCTCGCCCAACTCTCTGTTCAAAGTTTTGACCGTAATTTTTGCTCCGTTACTCGAAATGAGGCTTATAATATATCAAATCGAAACTCTCAGCGAGTCCTACAAAACTCACACCTTTTAGCTGTGATTGATGCTGTTAAAATCCTAAAAAAGGCCTAGAAGGACATGTTTTGGCCTCTCGAAGTTTTTTCGGTTATGCCGGGCAGCCGAAAATTCAAACTCAAATTGAATGCCCTCCTTTCCAAGTTCCGTTAGACGCAAGGCATTGGGGGACAAATGATGGGCCAAGCCCAAGAGCCCAACTCATGTTATAAAGTCCGGTCCTAGTTTATAGCCCAACTCCAAGAGATCCAGCAAGTCCAACCCAATGTGGTCAACCCGGTCAAGCTCATCAAGCTCAAGGAGCTACATCAGTAGGGGAGCATGGAAGGGTCATCCAAGAGCCTCTCCTAGCCACCTTGGAGTAAGGGTCATCCAAGAGCTTCCTCCTAACCACCTTGGAATAAGGGTCATCCAAAAGTCTTCTCCTTGCCACCTTAGAGTAAGGGTCATCCCAAGAGTCTCATCCTCGTCGCCTGGAGAGAGTTACCTTCCCTCATCCTTTGACCAAGTCCTTTGGAGTGCACCATAACTCCCTTGCACGTTGAGAAAAGGAAAGGTCGCCAAGCCATTTAAACTACTATTAAAGTCACCCTGGAATCCGTTACGACCGTTGGATCAGCTATTTAATTAATATTCATTGCGAGACGACTACTATAAAATGTAAGCCCCACCAATACTTGGGGGGCATCAGACTTATTAGAGATAATCCTTTCTCCCTCTCTCAAAGCTTGTAACCATTTGCTCTCTCTCCACACCGGAGTTAATAAAATACCCGGCGAACCTAACCATTCAAAGTGGACATAGGTCATGTTGACCGAACCACTATAAACCTTGTGTTCTCTTTCTCTACTTATTTTACTGAATTTTATACTATTTATTTAACTGTAGTGTGCAAACTAATTTGTGTATCATCAGCATACATGTATACAATCTTCAACTTTATAAAAATTAAGTTGGAGATTTTGGAAATTAAAGTTGCTATTATATGGTTTTTTTTTTACTTCAGGATAACCCGACTTTTTGTTTCTAGTAACAATCATGTCTATATCTCAAGTGACATCTTCCCAACACTGATATTTTTTTTTATCCTCTAATGCCACCACATCAAATTTTATAATTTTATGTACAAGAATATAGTACAGATTTTTTTTTTTTGTTTTGTTTTGTTGATAAAAATACTAATGAATTAGATTGATTTGCTTTTGGAAACAAGGAGCATATAAGACTAACTTAATCCACCCTTTTAATATCCAAACCGACTCCAACGGTCACCATTTTAATAATGTTCAACACAAGACAAGAAAGCTTATTTCCTAATCGGTACTTCGGAAAAGAGTCGGTGTCGGCCAGTATAATTTCTCGCGCGGCCGAGTCTACATGAACGCATCAGAAATCAAGGCCACCAAAGCCTCCACAGCTCCTCCGCTCTACTTCACCATCTCCATCTCCATCCCCGAACAGCGACGCCACGAATTTCAACGGAGGCTGGAGCTATGCCACGAACAGTTGTCGAAGTAAAAGCTAGAAAGTCTTGGGCTTTACCTTTCCACCTAGGGTTTGTTCTTGCACTAATGCTATTGAGACATAATTGAAGGACATAATTTGGGGATATAATGAGTTGTCACCAATGAAATGATAGTGAAATATATTTAATGATGAGTCTCATTGTAGCATTAAATGAATTCATTATCATTTCATTGCTGACAACTCATTATGTCCCCAAATTATATCCATAAATTATGTCCCAATAGCACATTGCTCTTGTTGTTGTTATCTTCCTTCTCATATCAACCTTCAATGTATTGAAAAAGCTTGATAATCTTGGCTTTACCTTTAAGCCTAGGCTTTCTTTCTTTCTTTTTTTTGTTTCTCTCCTCTCTCATATCAAGTTTAATGTGTTGAACAGTCAGTCAGCCCAGTCGCTTACAAAAAGAAAAGAAACTAATTCAAGCGCGAATTGCTTCAAGTTGTTTTAGGGCTCGCGGGCTCTTCTTCGACAGAGCAGAGACGATGATTGTGAATTCCTATCGCATGTCGTTTCGTCACAATCCCATCATTATTCCCTCTCGCCCTTTTCGTTCTCAAACATTCATGTCATGCCAATCTCGTCGTATATTTACTAGGCAACTCTCCACCAAGCATAAACCATGGGAATCTTCAAGAACCGTCCCATATCTTTATAAACACATCAATGTCTCAGATTCCCCCACCAGGGCTCCCCAACATCTTGTAAGTCAAGGATTCTTTGCTTTGAATGCATGCCATTTGTTTGTGTTTTTGATGTCTGACGATATTTGTATAAGTATGGGAGTACATTATGTTTTTGTGAATTTCTTTGAAAGATTTGATGAACAGGGTCCGATACCAAATGGGTTTGCAATGTTTTCGACATCAACTAGGGGAGATGTAATGGGTACAAAACAGGATGCGAAACAAGTGAAGTCTATGACGGTCGTGAAAGGGGACGTTTCAGAAGAGGGAATTCCAAGCACCAAATTCTTAGTACTCTTGGAAAATACTTATGGATGAAAGATAATCTTGAATTCCGTTTGCGGGTGATCACTGCTTTGGATTTCTTGGTTGCTGCCAAGGTGAGCTGATCTATAATATTGTTCGTATGTGTATGCAAAGGCAGTGAATAAATGGTATTCATTGTTGATTATGGAATAAGTGGTTGTGCTGTTGTTGTTTAGGTACTGAATGTTCAGGTGCCTTTCTTATTTAAGCTTGCTGTTGATTGGTGAAGGGGATGGCTCCCATTATTACACGTGTAATGTCATTAAATGAACCCACGTGAGGATGACAAGACAGGGCACGTGACGAAGACATCAGCTGCTCAATCAAATGAACCTAGCCGAACTGACTAATGAGTTCGGTAAAGCACCAAAAGAGCTCGGCTTGTACCAAGCCAAGTTGATCAATCAGTTCGGCAAACATTGAAGGTGTTCGTTTATCATTATAGCCGAGCTGTTTGAAAAGATATACAGGAGAATAGATATGCGCCTACAACTTCGGCATTCATATAAGCAAATCAACGAAGTTGTAGAGATTAGAAGGAATTGCTAGAGAAATATCAGCAACTTCCTAAACTAAATCGCTGAATTAAAGGAAGGTGTGCCACCTTGAACCCAAAACCCCGGAAACCCTAATGAGGTAACGACCTATAAAATGAACAAAGAGCCTGGGTGAAAGGGACGCTGAACTCTCCTAGTCTTCTTGCATTCTATTCAATTCCAATACTGACTTAAGCATCGGTGTGCCTTCGATCGAAGCACTTCGATCTGGGGCAGTTTGTTCGTTTTGCAGGAAGGAGATTGGTGGGAAGTCAGGTTCAGAAAACATTATCAGAAATATCAATCCATTCATTATTCCTGTAGGAGGTATCTTCAATTTTTGCCTCTTACATTTTGGCGCCGTCTGTGGGAAGAATATTTAAACAGAACAAAAAGCTACGATGTCAAGACTCAGGAGTGCCATTGGATCACCTATAGGCAGTCTTGCCTTGGGTAATTTCGATCCGGTGTCACTTCCATCCGATAGCAACATCAGATTGCATGTCAACGGAAGCCCTACTAAGCCTCATGAGGATGACGAGGTATCCTCAGCAAGCTTCAGACCTTCCAAGAATCCAAACCAACAAGTTGGAAATCATGGTGAATCCCTCCATGCCGAGGGGGAAAATCACTCTATGATAAAGTTGGTCCAGTCTATGCAGGACTGTCTAGATGCTCATGACAAGTTGTTCAAGAAATCTTATTCCAGGGAGAAAGATCTGCTAAAGGAAAACGAAGAGTTGAAAGCCAAATTGAAGGAGCTGACTAGAAAAGAGAAGCGTAAGAGGGAAAGCCGACGAGAAAGTCCCGAGAAGAAATTTGGCAGATTCAAAAAAATCGAAACTGACAAGTACCAGCAGAAAAAACCTCGGGTTTCAGAGGAGGACTCCTGGAAGTAGTACATCACGGAAGAATTAGACAATCGTTTGAAGAAGCCAGAGCAGAGGTCGGCTAGGGATATAACCAGAAGAGCGACCGGGGAATATGGAGATGGTTCCCCTTTTGCCTTATGGATTGAAAGGGGGCATATCCTGAGTAAGTTCACCGTTCCGAACTTCAAACTTTACGATGGAAAGACCGACCCATCTTCCCACATCAGACATTTCAGACAGCTGATGACCATACATCGGAGGAACGAACCCCTGCTCTGCATGATCTTTCCTAGCAGCCTTGGAGAGTCGGCCATGAAGTGGTTCGACGGCTTGCCGAGGTAGTCGATTGACTGTTGGTCGCAGTTAGCCGAACAGTTCACTGCTCGGTTCATAACGAGTAGCAAACAGCCTAAGGACGTCTGTGCTCTGCTGACTTTAAAGAAAAGAAACAACGAGACTTTGCGCGAGTATGCTCATCGCTATTGGGAGACGATGAATGAGGTAGAGGGTTGCAACCCTGAAATTGCGGTAGCATCATTCAAGATCGGGTTGCCAAACGAGAACTCTTTGTACCAATCCTTAACAAGGAGGCCGACCGCAGACTTGGAAGAGTTAATGGCCAGAATCGAGAAGTATGCCAAAGTCGATGATGACTTATCCAGAGACGTGGTAAGGGATCAACATAACAGAAGGCAGTTCGGTAGGGAGAAACAAGCCGAGCCGAACAGAGAGTTAGGGAGAAAGAATGAGAAGGAATGGTTCCTCACGAAATCCCCCTTCCTTGGAGTAAACACACTATTCAAAGAGCCCATATACAAGATATTGGGTCAGATCAAAGGAAAACCATTTTTCAAATGGCCCAACAAGTTAATAGGAGACCCTTCGAAACGGAATCCTAACTTTAGATGTTCATATCATCGGGATTTCGGTCATATGACTGAAAATTGCCGAACACTGAAGCAGCATTTGGAAGAATTGGTCCGAGATGGGCATCTCTCCGAGTTCATCGAGGGTGAGGCCGGTCCAAACGGAGGAAGATCCGAGCCCAAGGGAGATAAGACCACACCAGCAGGAATAATAGATGTGATCCATGCTGCGACAAATCCACAGATGTCCACAAACAACGCAGCTAGGGCGTACATTCAGAAAGCTGCAAAGGAAAGAGAAGTCTATCAGCTTCGACTAACTCCAGAGATAAGGAGCAAAAGGCTGAAGGTGGAAGAATCAATTGACTCCATTTGCTTCACCGAGCAGGATTTGGACGGAATTCATCAACCACACAACGATGCTTTGGTGGTAACACTTCGGATAGCCAACTTCGATGTAAGGAGGGTTTTGATCGATCCAGGAAGTTCATCTGAGATTATGTACATTGACCTTTTTGACAAACTCGGACTCAGGAGGGAGGACCTCAAGCCATCCAACACTCCATTAATTGGTTTTAGTGGAAAAACAGTTCTTCCTAGAGGAAAAATCACGCTGCCAGTGAAGACGGGACTAGTCGGTGTCATGACCGAATTTCTGGTAGTTGATACTGTCTCAGCTTATAACGCAATAATGGGGCGATCGTGGTTACACGAGATGAAGGCGGTACCATCAACATACCACCAAATGCTGAGATTCCCTTCTTCGGAAGGGATAGTAAACATCATAGGGGACCAGGTCAGCGCCAGGACTTGCTTACTGGCCTCAGTCAAAACAAAAAACGAATTAGAAGTGGGAGAAAAAAGATCAGTTGCAGAAGGGGAAAAATAGCAATCAATGATCAACGGCTCGGAAGTTTCATACGACCGAGCTAACAAGGAAAGCCCTAAAGTACCTTTAGGCACTGAAAAGGAAGTTACAAACCGAACAATTGAAGTTTTATCTAAAGTACCTTTAGATAAAGATGGTGATCCGGACAAGTACTTCTTACTAGGAGCATCTCTTAACTCCAAACAGCAAAAGGAACTGGTCTCCCTGCTTAAAGAATATGCCGATGTCTTCGCATGGAGCACTAGTGAAATGCCCGGCGTACCGTCCGAGGTTGCGTGTCATCGGCTGAATGTTGACCCGAGCTACAAGCTAGTAAAGCAAAAGCTAAGAAGGTCGGCACCTCAACATCAAGAAGAGGTAAAAGAGGAAGTGACCCGATTACTCGAGTCTCAAACCATCAGAGAAGTGCAATATCCGACCTGGCTGTCGAACACAGTGGTAGTGAGCAAGAAAAATGGGAAATGGAGAGTCTGTGTGGACTTCACCGACCTCAACAAAGCCTGCCCGAAGGACAGTTTCCCTCTGCCTAAAATAGATCAGCTGGTTGATGCAACTGCCGGGCACGAGCAAATGAGCTTCTTAGATGCCTATAGAGGGTATCACCAAATCCCCCTTGCCGAAGAGGATCAAGAGAAGACTGCCTTCATAACTCCTGAAGGGACATACTTTTACAAGGTGATGCCCTTCGGGTTAAAGAATGCTGGAGCGACATACCAGATGTTGGTAACAAAAATGTTCTCGCATATGATAGGCAACACCATAGAAGTCTACATAGACGACGTGGTGGCGAAGAGTCGAAAGGCTATCAATCATTGTGCCGACCTGAAAGGTACTTTTGATGTTCTTCGAAGATTTAAAATGAAGTTAAATGCCTCAAAATGTGCCTTTGGGGTGGGCTCAGGAAAGTTCCTCGATTTCCTGGTTACACACAGAGGTATAGAGGTAAACCCTGATCAGGTCAAAGCCATTGAAGAATTACAATCACCTCGGACCGTGAAGGAAGTACAAAGACTTACAGGGATGGCGGCTGCCCTCGGCAGATTCATATCCCGAGCCTCTGATAAGTGTAGACCATTTTTTCAGTCTATCAAGGGAAGGAAGGGAACACTTTGGAGTCAGGAGTGTGAAGAAGCATTTCTAAATCTTAAGGCATACTTGGCCTCACCACCAATCCTATCAACACCGTTGCCCGAAGAAAGTCTGTTCCTCTACCTAGCAGTATCTGAAAACGCTGTGAGTGGAGCATTGATGAGAAACGACCGTGAAAGATTAAGGCCTATCTATTATGTGAGCAAAATGCTCCCAGACGCAGAATCAAGGTACACACCATTGGAAAAGCTCGCCCTCGCACTAATTAGTTCGGCCAAAAAGCTCAGACACTATTTCCAGGCACATCAAATCACCGTGCTCACCGACCAGCCATTGAAGTCCATTTTTTAAAAGGCCGACCTATCTAGACGCGTTGCTAAGTGGGCAGTTGAGCTTGGGGAGTTCGACATTTTATTTGAACCAAGGAAGGTGATCAAAGGACAGGTAGTTGCTGACTTCATTGCGGAATTCCAACCCAAAAATAACTCAGAACCAAGCGACAAGGCAGATGACAATAAGATGCTGGAGCTCGGGGGCAAATGGACCCTATCTGTCGATGGGTCTTCTAACCAAAAGGGCGCAGGAATTGACCTCATTCTAGTAAGTCCGGATGGCTGTGTCCTAGAAAAATCCATTAGACTCGGCTTCCACGCGTCAAATAACGAAGTCGAATATGAGGCCCTAATTGCCGGAGTAAGGCTCGCGGCCGAATTGGGGGCACCAAAGCTTCAAATATTCTCCGATTCACAGCTGGTTATAAATCAGATAATAGGGGAGTATGCGGCTAAGGATGAAAGAATGATGGCATATTAGGTTATTGCCGAAAAAGAATTGAGCAAAATACCGGAGTACTCGATCCAACAGGTCGGAAGAGCAAGAAATTCGCATGCCGATGCCCTAGCTTCATTAGCTTCTGCCATTGATCAGGACAATGAGGGAGCTCTCACCATTGAGTTCCAGTTCGAGCCGAGTATCCAGCATACCAAGTTTGACGAAGTTTTATGTAACGAAACCGAACCAAGCTGGATGGATCCAATCATTGCTTACCTAAAGAACGGTGATTTACCAGAAGACAAGAAGGAGGGTCATAAGCTACGATTGACAGCAGCTAGATATTGGTTATCTCCAAAAGATGAGCTTTATCGACGCTCATTTGGTGGCCCATACTTGAAATGCGTGCACCCGAAAATAGTCTCGGACTTCCTATCTGAAATTCATGAAGGAAGTTGTGGAGCTCATACATGGGGGAGATCTTTGGCTCACCGAGCTATCTCCCAGGGTTTTTGGTGGCCATACATACAGAAAGACGCCCAACAGTTTGTTAGACGGTGTGAAAAGTGCCAGAAATTCTCGGCAATTCCAAGAAAACCATCACAGGAGTTACTTCCATTGGCGAGCCCTTGGCCATTTGCGTAGTGGGGGCTGGACATAGTGGGACCTCTACCTCGGGCCCCTGGCAATAAGAAGTACCTTCTAGTTGCCACTGACTATTTTACCAAGTGGGTGGAAGTCGAGCCCCTAGCCAACATCAGAGACACTGATACAAAGAAATTTGTTTGTAGGAACATTATTACCAGGTATGGAATCCCGCATACACTTATCTCCGACAATGGCACACAGTTCGATAGCAGTCCTTTCAAGGCTTTTTGTCAGCACTATGGGATTCAGAATCACTATTCCACCCCGGCCTATCCTCAAAGTAATGGGCAAGCAGAGATCTCCAACAAGACAATCTTGGATGGAGTCAAGAAAATGTTAGAAGATGCCAAAGGGAGATGGGTAGAGGAGTTGCCTAGCGTTTTGTGGACGTACCGTACCACACCTCGGCGCTCCACTGGTGAAACCCCCTTCTCCCTAGCTTACGGAATAGAAATAGTAATCCCTTTAGAGATCGGCTTACCGACCCTGAGAACCGAGCTGGTGCAGAGCAATAATAATGACGAAACTATCACTCGAGATCTTGATCTAGCAGAGGAAAAAAGAGAACGAGCAACTATTACAATGACCTCTTATCGGCATCAAATGGCCCGAGCCTACAACAAGAAGGTTATGCCTCGGTCTTTCACACTTGGGGATCTGGTCCTTAGACGAGTGATGGGGTCGGCTAAGGACCCAACACATGGAAAGCTTGGAGCGAACTAGGAAGGCCCATACAGGGTAACCCGAGTAAGGGACAGTGGTTATTACGAGCTCGAGACCATGGATCATAGAGTTGTGCCACGCCCCTGGAACACCGCTAATTTGAGAAAGTTCTATTTCTAAAAAGTACCTTTTTAGATAGAACTCCGAAGTACCTTCGGAGAACTTAAGGGTGCCCCTTAAGAGTCAGTAAAGTGTGTCAAGTTTAGACAAAAATTGAAGTTATTAATAAAAGATTTTTTGAAGATTCACCTGCGTATTCTATTTTTTACATACGTCCAACTGCTAAGGCAGGGAGGCAAAAAATCCTGATAGAAGTAACTACTTAAATCAGGCGCAGCCACCCGATCTATTTCAGTCCCACAGCTAGGCATGACGATGTAAGCTGATAAAGGGATGGATTGGAGACCAATAAGATTGGCGGGTCGGTACGTGGTAGAAAAACTCTTAGATGCCCAAGGGGACTATGAGTAACTCTACGAAGGGACCGAACTCTCTAAAGAAGAGCCGAGCAAGGGCCATAACTTCAGAAGAGTTAAGAAATTTTCTAAGTGTTAAAGTCCCCACTGAGGGACCGAACTCTTTGAAGAAAGGCCGAGCAAGGGCCATAACTTTAAAAGAGGTAAGAAATTTTCTAAGTATTAAAGTCCCCACTGAGGGACCGAACTCTTTGAAGAAAGGACGAGCAAGGGCCATAACTTCAGAAGAGGTAAGAAATTTTCTAAGTATTAAAGTCCCCACTAAGGGACCGAACTCTTTGAAGAAAGGCCGAGCAAGGGCCATAACTTCAGAAGAGGTAAGAAATTTTCTAAGTGTTAAAGTCCCCACTGAGGGACCGAACTCTTTGAGAAAGGTCTAGCAAGGGCCTTAACTTCAAAAGAGATAAGAAATAATTAAGTATGAGTCCCCACTAAGGGACCGAGCTCTTTAGAGAAACGCCGAGCAAGGGCCAAAACTTTGAAAGTTTGAGTTATTTAAGATCTGTTAAGGACCCGAGTTCTATGAATAAAGTCGTAAGCAAAGATTAACTAAAACCAAAGAGTTACTTGCATTAAAACTTCAAAATGTTACATCAAAAAGGATCACTACATCAAAAATTGCAAAAAACTCTTAAGTATTTTCAGGAAGTTGAGGAGCTAGGAAGGGAATGCTTGGAGTAGAGCTCAGAAGAAGAGGGGACTCCAGCAGCAATCAGTGCGGCATGCCAACCCTTGCTGAAATATGCATCCTGCAGAGGAGGGATTTGGAGGGCCAAGTCACTTTCAACCTTCTCAACTCCTTCATTATAAGCAGCATCTTCTCTCTCTTTCTCCTCGGCCTTGTATTGCTCAAAGTCCTCCAACAAACTAGTATAATCAAGTTGGGCCTGGGAAAGTTCAACATTGGCTTCATGCTCGGAATCCTTCAGCCGTTCAAACTCAGTGCAAAGTTTCTGGTTCTCCTCGGTCAGGCTGTGGTTTTGAGCCTGTAGAGCCTTGACTTCATCACAAAGCTTGACATATTCTTCATCCACACTTTCCTTCTTTGCCAGTGCTGAAGCTCGGGCATGGATGGCATCTTTCATAGCTCTGTCCTTCCTGGTTATCCTAGCCCCTACCTCATAAACTTTTTGTAAACCCTTTTAAAGGAAAGGGAAAGAAAAGACTTAGAAAAAACTGAAACGTTTCAAAAGAGCCAAACTGAAAAGTAATGAACACTCACCAGAACCATATGCTGAATAGCCTGGCAGGACACTTCATCATCAGTAAGGGCCTCATTCATAACCAAATCCCGGGGCAAGATCACTCCTCTAGCAAGCCCTACTACGACATTGAAGTCTTCAATGGCAGAATCCTTCGAGGTGATCTCTTTCTTTTTTGATCTAAGGATGGGACGGAAAGGAGCGTTAGTTGATTTGGGAGAAATACTCGCCTCTGCCTCACCAGTCATTCGCCTTTTAGGAGCTGGGTCCTCGGCAAGCTCAAAAATCGAGTCATCTTCGGGTTGGGGAGACTGAGCAGAATTAGGAACTCCAACTCTACTGGAATCGAAGTATCTATAATTTGAACTAGGTCTGCTGCGTCGCTGCTCGGAACGACTTCGTCATTGAGAGGTGTAGCCTCGGTAGGGACCTCAGTGTCAGTCTCATCCAGAACAGTTATTGAAGGCATAGCGGATGCAGGAGTAGGCTCGGTGGTTCGGGTCGGCTCAACAGTGGATAGAAAATCCAAAAAATTCTTCACCGTCCTTCGGCCCGAGGCAGCAAGTGAAGATTTCTTTTTTGCTCGGGGAGTCTGCTCCCGAGCTGCCTGGATTGCTGCTCGATCATCCGCCAAGGTGATGTTGGGTCGATTGGGAACGGCGATGAACGATGTGTAGGTGGGAGTATACCCAAGCAAAGTGAGTGCAGCTCGGCAAAACAGGGATTCATTAAAATCCCAAACCTTCCTGAGCTCGTCCATTTTTACGGCAGACTCAGGGATCCTGCCCTTCACAGTTTCACCTTCAAACAAAAGAAAATCCATCAGTAAACAGCAGGCTACTAAGACAACTTAAGTAAATCAAAGTTTCGATTACCTGGAGAGCCTTCTTCGTAAGGACAGCGGTAGGACGGAGTAGCATCAGCAGCATATTCCCAGTTACCAGAGACGAACACTATGTCGTTCTCATGTCCCTTGTTGGAGTCTGGGAGATGAGTCACGAGATAACGATCTTTCTTCCTCACAGCAAGGTAGAAGTTGTCTCCGACTGACTTCAGAATGTAGCAGTACAAGATCTCCCACAAACCCAAGTTTAAACTTAGAATCTTGTTCAATGCTGCAACACCCATCACTATTCTGAAGAAATTGGGGCAGCACTGGATAGGGCATAGCTTCATCGCTGATAGAACCCATAGAAGTAGAGGATCAAGTGGAAAACGGACTCCTCCTTCAGTAATCGTCCTCGTATAAATTGGAATCCTTTCCCTGGAACCAATCAGTGGTTCATCCTTTCCGGCAACTGTCACCTCAACATCGTCCGGGATGTTGTACTTAGTTTTGAAAGCTGGGATTTCAGAAGGTATGAGAGGAGCCATTGAAGAAGTTAAATGCAGAGAGAAGGAAAAGGATGAAGTTTGAAACTGAGAAGACGAAGTAGCAAAAAGAAGAAGAGAAATTGCTTATAAAGAGGGAGGGAATCCCAAAGGACAGCATTTAAATCAACCGCCAAAAGCAAAGGGGGATGTTCCAAAAAAGACGTGAGCAATGATGAGACTAGAAGCAAAAAACGGCTGACGAAAGGTGTCTGTCAGACGTTTTCTGGGGGCAAATGAAGGGGATGGCTCCCATTGTTACACGTGTAATGTCATTAAATGAACCCATGTGAGGATGACAAGACAGGGCACGTGACGAAGACATCAGCTGCTCAATCAAATGAACCTAGCCGAACTGACTAATGAGTTCGGTAAAGCACCAAAAGAGCTCGGCTTGTACCAAGCCAAGTTGATCAATCAGTTCAGCAAACATTGAAGGTGTTCGTTTATCATTATAGCCGAGCTGTTTGAAAAGATATACAGGAGAATCGATATGCGCCTACAACTTCAGCATTCATATAAGCAAATCAACGAAGTTGTAGAGATTAGAAGGAATTGCTAGAGAAATATCAGCAACTTCCCAAACTAAATCGCTGAATTAAAGGAAGGTGTGCCACCTTGAACCCAAAACCCCGGAAACCCTAATGAGGTAACGACCTATAAAATGAACAAAGAGCCTGGGTGAAAGGTACGCTGAACTCTCCCAGTCTTCTTGCATTCTATTCAATTCCAATACTGACTTAAGCATCGGAGTGCCTTCGATCGAAGCACTTCGATCTTGGGCAGTTTGTTCGTTTTGCAGGAAGGAGATTGGTGGGAAGTCAGGTTCAGAAAACATTATCAGAAATATCAATCCATTCATTATTCCTGTAGGAGGTATCTTCAATTTTTGCCTCTTACAATTGGCTAAACACGGTAACAGGAAACGCCAGTGCTCTTGCTGACTTCACTTCTGCTAATTCAACTGTTTTAGCTCTGTTTGTGAGCCCAGGAGCCGTTTTGATTGGATATGGTTTTGATTGGATATGGTGTAGCATGGTCAGGGGCTTCTGCTTTCAACGGTATGTCACTATGAAGTAAGTTCTAATGCTGTCCTGATTCCATATATATGTATCCTTATTCTTTTTTCTTTCTTCTGTTTTAAAAGTTGGAGATCTTTGTCATGTTCTTGTACTTGGATCTTTATTAATGTACTTTTCCTATCTATGACACTTTGAGATGTGGGATGTTAAAATCTCCATTTTAATTCTTATAGTTTCTTGCGGATCTTTTGTTTCAGAGTTACGAACTGCAGTGTTTTCTAAGGTTGTGCTGTGAACAATTCGATCAGTTTCGAGGAAGGTATATGAGATACGTATCTTCACTTTATATGTCTGCACTGATTGAGGAGTGAGGACCCATCAGAGCACTTCTTTTTCTTCCCCTGCTCTAATTTTGTTAATGCTCTGGGGTTGGGGGATATATCGGTAGGCTTCACAATCTGTATTGAACCCATTGATTTACTGAGACCTCTGTGACTGCAAAGTACTAATGGGGTTATGTTCCATCAATATTCATCCTTCATGCAAAATAAGTAGAGGTGCAAGGTGACGGAGTAAATTTTTTTGGCCCTAGAGAACTGTTGTTCAGGTGGTTTTTATTTGCTGAAGATACAGGTGCTTTAACAAATTTTGCAAAGAATGAAAGAAACATACACGAATAGGAATCCGATATATCTAAATACAGAACATTACAGGGAGGGTGAACGAACCTATGGGCAGACATGGTCATAGCTATCATTTTCTTGATTTAAGTTGCTTATGAGGATATTAAGAGGGTAAAACGCATTACAGGCAGACTTGGGAGGTTCATACATCACTTGGTAAAATAGCACACTTGTCTTCTTCATCTGCATTAGCATGCTTCCTTCATTTGTTTTTTGGCTTGCTTTCTATGGTCAGCTCCTCCTGAGGAAATTCCTCTCCTGGTCTTTTGTAGGAGGTGCCATCATGCATGACTTGTAGATTCTCATACTGTGTTGGTGAATGTCCTTTGTGTATTTTGTGCATGCTCAGGAACTGCCCCTTTATTTGCAAATCGGCTGACGTCTTAGTACTCAATACAACTGTAAAGTTGGATAATAATAAAGATCGGGAATAAAGATCATGTCTATGGTTAAGGAGCATCAATAATTGAGAAAAAACTTAAATTTGCCTTGTCAAATTGACTGATGTTGGCTAGCATGACCTATGGTGACCAGATTGTGCTGAAGATCTAACATGTTGTGATGAAATTCTTACCTTATAACAGTTAAATATCGGAAATGTGAATACTTTTTCTTTTTATATTGGTGATCATTGTATGTCTTTTGGCTGATTGGAATTCCAATTGCCTGTGATTTGCGACAGATATAACAGACGCCAACTTTTGCAGGTATTTTCACATTTGCTTGAGCTCGACTTACAGTATCATCTTAGGTACTGCCCGGAGAACTTTCTGTTCAGCTGAATTCAAATTTTGTTGGTCTGATTGTTATTATTAATACTGACCACAGCTAGGAACCCTGTGCTTATTGTGCTTGTGGTATGGAGCGGCCACGTGCTGTACTCTTTAGGAACTTTTTTGTTTTTGTTTTCCCTTTCGGGTTGCCTAACTGGTCACTTCCGTTATATACTCATTTTCATACTCTATACTATGGAACGATTACTCTCCGACTTCAAATACAGTTCAGAAGGGTAGAAAAGATTTGATAAGCTGATATTGTTGAAGTAGCAGTGCAATGGATAAAGATAAGTCTATAGCAGTCATATGTGTGATTATTGCAATAGTTTTACATATTAGGACAAGATAGAGACAGTTGGTATTAATTGAGATCCTTTTCTGTAGTATGTTCGTCATTACGGTTGATGCACTTACCACCTCATATGGGGCAATTTTATTTCAACATATCATTTGGTTAGATTACACATCTTTTATGAAAACACAATCTGACACTTCTCAGCAAAATAACATCAGGTCTTCACTTCCGACATTACTGTCAATGTTGGCCTGCCTTGCTGCCTGAGCAAGAATTACTGTTAATTCTTGCTCATTTTGTTGGGCTAATACTGTGTAGCACTCTTGTTCTGTTCCAAATGATGACACACATCCTGGACAATGCTTGAGATTTCAGCCAGGATCCCACTCTACAGTCTTGTATCTATTTGAACGGTTCAACTACATGTTTGTTCTCGTCTTAATTGTTTGCTATATTTTTTTTTTCTTTTTTGCAGTCGAGAAACAGGTGCATTGAGTCGGATCATTGATCGTGGTAGCCGTGCTATTAATTTTATTCTTTCATCTATGGTGTTCAATGTTGTACCAACAATCTTAGAGGTACTCTGTTATTTAGAGAGCAGAATGGTTTCAATTTTGTTGTCATTCCCTTGCTTTCGTTTCTCCAACTCCGAATGCAACTTTGGCGTATTTAACATGTATCATTTCAGATATCCATGGTATCAGGTATTCTAGCATACAATTATGGACCCCCTTTTGCATGAATCACTTCCTCATCAGTTGTTGCTTATGTGGCATTCACGTTGTTTGTGATACAGGTACATATTCTTTTTAAGTGTATTTGTATTATGCTTCTTTCCCAACTTGCCTTGCCATTTTTGGCAACTCTAATAATATCATAGAGAGAAAAAGGGAGGCAGAGAGTGCAAATCAGTTAGATTTGTTTTCGTAACATTATGTAGTCTCTACTTCGCATCTCTTACATCGTCTTTTCTCCCATCCCTTTTCTTCCTTGTTTGTTTTGAAATTACTCTTTCTCCTAAATATTTGCTGTTTCTGCTGTCCAGGTTTCTACTTTTACCTTTTCTCCTCATATCTCGCCCTTTCTCCCATCTGGCCTGTGTGCTTTGTGCAAGAACGCATATCACAATGCACGGGCTGGGGGATGTTGTATGTTTTCTATTTTCCTTTTCTCAATGGTGATTACCTTTCTTCTTAAGGTTTCCCTTCCATTTTATCTATTCTTAGTGGAGGACTAAGCTTAGGAAGGCAATGAACAAAGCTGATAATGATGCAAGTACAAGGGCAATTGATTCACTTATTAATTATGAGGTGAGTTTGTGATGTGACATTCTTGAATATCTTTCTTTTGATGTAGCTTATCAAAAGAAAAAAAATATAGATAAAGAGTGTCTTTCTTTTGATGTTATAGTACTGTGCTATATTTCATTGTCATGCTCTGTATAAGTTGGTAATGTTTCACATTTGGTGTTATATTTTCAGACTGTAAAGTATTTCAACAACGAGGCATTTGAAGTTGCGAAATATGATGAATTTTTGAAGAGTAAGTTGCTTATACTTCACAGAAGCCCTTCTGTTAGGTAGTGTAGTTCAGTGGAATGCGACTGATTGTAGAGGTGAAGGGAAAATGGGAATCACATCTTCAAGCTGATGTAGTTGGGTGTTGGGATTTAATTTGCTATTGTTGTCGGGTGAAAAACATAGATTCAATTGATATTTGCTAGTGGTTAGGGACGTTATTGCTAATGTATAGACACAGACCCATGCGTTGACTCTTGACACTTTCAGATGTCCGCAACTTGAGTGGGTCCTATCTTCTAAACAACTGGATATGACCAATGCAGTAATGATTCTCGATGGATGGTGTATCTGCATTTGTTTTCTGTCGTCCTAGGAGTTTAGAAACTGTGTTATTTCATTGACTTTTTTCCTTTGTATTTGAATAGGTAAGTCCAATAGATTCATGATGACGATGTTATCCTTCAGGATATGAAGATACTGCCTTGAAAACACAACAAAGTCTTGCATTTTTGAACTTTGGGCAAAATGTAATATTTAGCATGGCTCTGTCAGCAGCTATGGTGCTGTGTTCACATGGGATTATGGATGGCAAGATGACAGTTGGTGATTTGGTAGAAAGGTTATGAGCTCACTTGTTTAGCTTTCTTGCATTCAGAAAGATTGAGAATTGGTCATAAAAATTAATTGTGACACAGGTGATGGTAAATGGGCTCCTATTCCAGCTGTCTCTTCCTCTCAACTTCCTTGGCAGTGTATATCGGGAGACTGTACAGAGTCTTGTCAACATGAAATCCATGTTTCAGTTACTTGAGGTATCTGCCGAACCCTTGCAGTTTTCAATTCTATAAATCCAATTTGAGTTTGATTATTTTGCAATCAATCCATTGTTTGGTAATATACTTGCTGCAGTTTGGGCTTGGAAGCCACGTTGAGTAAAAACTAGGACTTTGGTTTTGCCTTGCTAAACCCCTCAAGTCCGACCCAATTCACATAAGCAAGCTTATGGTAAAAATGTGAGTCTGTTTATGTAGCCTGACCCGAATTTCCTAGCAAGTTTAGTTGCGTTCAAGCTCTACCGTCAAAACTTGAGGACTTTTTAAGTCTTTAAGTTTGTTAAGCACAGTAGCACGCAAGCGATGGAATACAAGCTCAGATTGCCAAAGCAGGATATAATGACTGCATAGATGACCTTTTTAGTGCCTCTCAGCTTAGGGCAATCATTTTAACCATAATTAAGCCCATGGTGGATCAAAATGGTGCTATTGCAGTAGTTGTCTGGTAAAATTGGAGCAAATAATCAATTGTGATGGAACTGTGAACAGTAGGTTGCAGCATCTGCAGACAGCAAAATCAACTTGACAGAGAAAATAATAGACCTCTCAGTACTGCAGACGCCAATGCTTTATCCTTTAAATATATAATGGTTATCATGCACATCAAATTCAATGGCAGCTACGATATACTAGTCATACATCAACCATCGGAAGCGGAGGGACTATATATCAATCATCGGAAGTGGAGGGACTAATACTCTAGAACCAAATCATTGATCCTTGTGAGCAACTTTTTTTTTTCCATTCTTGTTTAATTTTGTGTGGTTTCTCATCCATTGTGATAGCATTATGGCTTTCATTGTGCTAGGCTTGTATGTCATCTGTCAAAAGTGTTTGGTGGTTGAGTTGCCCATAACCCTAGAAAGGATTATTTTTGTACTTCGATCACTAAGTTATGGAGTTTCTCGTGTGAGGAGAGAGTCTTCAGCTTGAATTTCATAAGTCATGGAGCAGAAATGAGATGGATGTGGGGACAGTCTTGTTTTTAGATACAGAAATAGTAAGTGCAAGTGTGTGTCTAGTTTCTCTTATCAGTGTCGCATGTTATAAAATTAGTAGCGCTCTAGAATTTCCACCTTGTAATTGTTTTGTTATCATGGCGTTATAATTGTTGACTTCCAATTGTTCTGCAGGAGAGGGCTGAAATTAGAGATGATGATGATGATGCGAAACCTTTGAAATTGGATGGGGGCAGCATTCAATTTGACAATGTTCACTTCAGGTGCATCTTTATCTCTTAGTATTTGTCCTTCTACATGGTAGGGGGTGGCATCTTGTGTTTCAACAGTATATCAATACATGTGTGTTTTATGATCTTATCATATTCAGCAAGTAGCACATGGACATGGTGCTAGGAACGCCAGTGTGTGGTCATTTATCTATACATTAATTTGGATTTCGTAAAATACTCTAGTTATACTATGCAAACCACCTAAAGTTCTCTACATTGTAAAAAGCTTCACTCTCATGCGGGGACAGAGGCAAGAGTTTTTCCCGAGGAGGAGGGCCTATTAGTGGGAAATTTTTATGCAATGAAGGATAATTAGATGAGTTGTAGTCTATGAAGCACGGACATCGGACATCAACACTCTTCGGACACGTGTCTGATACGCTTTTAACTGTGTCCATAACTAAATGAAAAAATTTTAATTTTGGACATGTGTCCGACACTTCTTTAGAACGTATCTACTACTAAACAATAAACATGTGTTGAAATGTGATTAACAAAGTTTAAAATTTTGAGAACATATAATTGCTATTACTATACATGTTAATGTTGTACTCTAAATATAATAATAAAAACAAAAAATGTATAAAAGTTTAAAAAAGAGGAATTGAGAAAATGAGAGCGATTATTTAAATTATATATTAGGTAAACATTGTCTACAAAAAAAAATTGATGATTATTGACTACTATGATGATGTTTTGGTCTAAAAATTCACACAAATGATTACACATAAGATTTACTTATCATAAAATACTGAATCTTTTATGAATTGCATATCATTATCACTATATTTGCGATAAATTATATAATGTTATATATAAAATATAATTTTTTGTAGCGAATCCCCAACGTGTGATATCCTACTTTTTTGAGAAATATCGTGTCCGTATCCGTGTCCCATGTCCGTGTCTGTGTCTATAGCTGTGCTTCTTAGGTTGTAGTTAATGTTAAAATTTCTAAGTGTATTTATTTCCATAAGATCAAAAAAATTTATTCAAACTTGTCAAAGAAATAAGGATTTAAATGAATTTCAAATCAATTCATCAAACTGTCACCAATTCAAGCCCAATTTTACCACATAATAGTTCGAGTTTAACTAAGTGTCATCATGTAGCAAAGTACAAAAAGCCGAACACAATGAGGTAAAGAGTACAGATTTCTCAAAAACCTATTATATACAATTTTGTACCCAATATATGTAATATGTAGGATTTGGGTTAATTAAACTCTACGCTTTAACTATGATACTGCTTTCGGTTTTGTCATCGAACTATTGATTTGAACATATTGCACATTGATCATTGAAATTGTGATATTTTGTACACGTCATTAAATTTTGTTTTGCACATATAACTTAAAAATATTCCATGAGACTGTTTTAAATGGTTGATTGCAAGGATCAAAGTTTCATCATAGGGCATAATTTTGGTCAACCTAGAAATAGAAATGTTTCACAAATGATTTGAAAATATTTTGGGTTAATTGTACTAGAGGTCCCTAAAGTATGGAGTTTGTCTCATTTTGGTCCTCAATGTTTCAATTGCATCATTTTGGTCCCTGAAGTATTGAATATGTTTCTATATGGTACCCCAAGCAGACAGTGGCCAGATTGCCAACGATTTTTTATCATAAACTTGTCAAATGATACTTAAATATGGACAAAAAAATAATTTGGATTACTCTTGACCAAATTTTTACTCAAATTTTGGTTAAATACCTATCTAAACTACACAGTTTTGATCATGAGCTATCCAAATATTGGTCAAAACTACCAATATTACACATTTTTTGGTCAATAGCTACCCAAATTTTGTTTAAGAGCTATCAAAATTATTTTTTGTCCATATTTAGCTATTACGTGACAAGTTTATGATAAAAAATCGTTAGCAATCTGGATGTTGTCTGCTTGAAGAACCATATAGAAACATATTCAATACTTTAGGGACTAAAATGATGAAATTGAAACATTGAGGACCAAAATGAGACAGACCCCATACTTTGGGGACCTCTAACGCAATTAACCCAAATATTTTTGAAAAAAATAGAAAGAGAAAAAATATGAAAATTTATTTTTGAAAGATTGGTCGTTTTGATTTCGATATTCAATCTTTGATTTGTTTTGGTGTACATGAAAACAAAAATGTTTCAGTGAAAAAAAAATTTTTTGATCCTTTGTTGATTGTGCACTGTGTCCAAATCAATAGTCAAGGGATAAAAGAAAATCAAGAACATATTGAAGGTATAAGATATAATTTCAAGAACTTGAGAGTGCCATGTAGAGAGAGGTAAAAAAACATAATTTTTGAGGTATTAAAGCATAATTTGGAAAACTTGGGGGAACTATGGCCCCCCTAGGCCATTTGATGCCTCTGATCACTGCTCTCATTGAGAGAGTTCTCCCTTCCTCCTGCTACGCCCTCTCCCTTTCCCAAACCGAGAAAGAGGTAAAATCTAGAGCATGGGATGGACGAAAAGTTTGTATTGTCATGCTTGCTTTGACCTTCTACATGTATCATCATTTATAGACTTATAGTTCTCCAACTTGTAAGCATGTCATATATGGTTTTTGTAGCAGTTTCCCTTGTGTTATGTGTACTTTCCAGCCTTCACTGCCTTCTCTTCATTGTATATCGAACTTTTTGAATTTAAATAGTTGGTCGTTTATCTCTTTTATTTTGGCATTATACTTCAAATTCGGTTGTCGAAATCACGTTATCTTTGTAACTTTGTGATTACGAAAGATATACTTGCTGGATCTTTCCTTCAGAAAAACTTTTGATTGATGATTTCCAGACCCACATGGTTTGCCAGTTTACTCTTGAGCCAGGACCATACTTTATCAGGATTTTCCAGTATTTTCTGATTTAGTGCTAATGGAATAGTTGAACAACAATTTTCTGATTGGCAATACTTTACTGGTTCTCGTATGTCCTTGATGAGTATTTTGAAAATCTGAATAAGAAGAATTTGAAAGAAGCATTGCTATGTTGGTGTCTACTCTCTATATTTGGGATATAATATAAATTTTGGTTTGCATGTCATTGAAAATTTCATGGATTCGATGGATGCTGACTTATGACTTTTTCCTCAATATGTCCTCATACTTGTGCACATGTATGGCTTGCTTCTGTATAAATTCAGCAGCTTTTTGCTCAATTTCTCGTGGAGTAAAATTCTCATCAGTACGAGTCAAGGGGATGGCCCCCCCTCCTATAACTAGTCTAACGTAACCCCTCATGAACGAATCAAATTCTTTGACTTCGAATGAGGGTCTTTGCCTTTGCAAATCCTCTGTTTCAGGCCTTAGTCCGGCCTTTACATGATTGGGTGATGGATGTTATGTCTATCTTGAGGTGGTACAACGTGTATTGAATTGTATGTCTGCATGTAATTTGTTTACGGTACTGTTTTGGATGGCGCTGTGGATTTTCACTTGCTGATGCATATTCTTTGTTTCACTTTCCTTAGCTATGTACGAGAAAGAAAGATTCTTGATGGGATATCCTTTTTTTATTCCAGCTGGAAAAAGTGTGGCTATTGTTGGAACCAGTGGTAGTGGTAAGGCATCAGATGCATTCTAATTGTTTTACCCCACTTGTTCTCTGTTTTGAATCTAAGATTCTAAAGTGCTTTTTGATGCAAACTTCTCAAATGTTAATGGTTCATGTTTTATTTTTCTCCATGGTGAAATGATATATATTTCTCTTCTCTTTCATTATCCTGTATGAAATGAAATTCTTGCTTAATTCCGAAGTCTGCTATGGATAACTTGGAGAACACTGAGGTTTTATCTGGTGGGAAAACAGTATGATTAACTCCTCATATGGACCATGTTTGTTCACTTGAAAAAGGAAGGGGTTGATGATTTATTGCAGTTTATACACACTACGATTACGATTTATAAGTAAAAATGATAAGAAAGAAAAACTTTGAAGAGAAGTTATTTTTGGTAGTGCATCCCCCCCCCCAAAAAAAAAAAAAAAAAAAACTAAGCCAACCTCATTTTGGTATGGAGAAGATATAGTGTAACAAATAAGGGTTAACTATGTCGGAGGTCCCCCAAAGTATGCGCTGAATGTTATTTTGGTCCCTAAAATATTAAATGTGTGTTTATGTGATCCTTCAAGCTAACGGTGCTTAACTTAACTTAACGTAATCCCAAAAAAATTATTTATTGGAAAAAGTACATTGACCCGTCAACAAAAAACTCAAACCCACTCTAGCAACCCTTCTCCTCACCTGTCCAGGTCCTCTTCACTTCCCAACCCCAAGCTGCAATATCTCCTCCCCTCTCCCCTTGCTCCAGCACCCCCCTCCCTCAGCCCAACTATCTTCGCTTCCCTTTCCAACCCCAATTTGCAAAACCCCCTCTCTCACTGTGTTGCACCCTGCCCACCACAACTATTACCATGGCAACCTAAACTGAGGTGAAACCCAACTCTAATGAAATCGTCCAACACATGAAGGGCCGAGTGCATTGCTTACCATGCACTGCATGTTCGTTAACCCATCATTGAATCTTCAGCCCCACCATTTTCTATAACTCATTTCATGCCAAACCCACCTAACTATGCAAATGACCAGAAGCAAAATGGCGGGGAAGACTTATCGGAAAAGCAATGACAGGGATGACCAAAAATTACCTCTAAAAATCTTGAAACCTTTTTCAAAATTCAACTGCCAATTGAAGTCCAGACCTATTAGCCACCCTGCACTGCCGGTTCATCAATGAAACACAAATCCAAAAAAATCCTCAACAATCATAATCAAGAATCAAAATTTCGTTTCGGTGCATTGTTTCGGTCACCTAAGAAACGGAAACATTTCGACATGTTTCAGAAACGTTTCGAAAACAAAATAAAAAAAAGAAAAAATTTAAGAATTATTTTTTCAAAACATTGGTCAAAATATATCAAAATATCTTGAACTACTTTGAAACATTCCGAAATAATTGTGCAAATACATTGAAATATAACAAAAAATTTTAAAACATTATGGAACACCTCGAAGTATTACAATTTCGATTCCATCACTTATTCGTTTTGGTCTCCTTGACAACTGAAACGTTTCGGATATTTCGACCATTTCGAAACGATATTTTGATCATTGATCATAATCCATGGCTAATATATTCAAATTTCGTGAATTTGGTTGAATTTGGATTGTATGTTCGTGAGTCGTGTGTGTATGTGTGCTCATGCTTCAGCAGATGTGCGAGTATGAAGATTGAGGACCTTCCATTGTGCACTGGAAACATTTGTTACTCTCCAAAATGAGAGATGTGGAAGAAGATTGTACTTCTATCTTAGGTAAAGAATTTGCAGCTTTGTTGCTGCAAAACCATTGACCAAAGAGGCTGGTGGAGTGATGGCAGACAGATCTAGTTTTTCCATTATGAGGATTCCATGAGCAGTTGTGAACTTTTCGCCTTCCCTGCTAATATAAATTTGTGAGCATATTATGTGTTGTGCTAGAGCGATGATGGGTGTGAGGTGGTTCAGTTGGTGGTGGAGGTGTAGTGATTATGGTAGGTGGAAGATAGATAGATTGATAGATAGATAGGGACCAAAATGACATAGAGTGCATCGTTGGGGGGACCTCTAGTGTAATTAATCAAACAAATAAATATCTAGGGATGGCATGACATGAGGCGGATAGTTGGCAATGGAGAAGTATTTTATTTTGGGACTACCAATAGATTTGGGAGAAACCATTATTTCAAGGTGGTTTTATATCTTACAAGAAGTATGTTGATTGGTACATGTAAGTCAAAAAGTTCGTTGAACATGCTTAAATCTGGAGTGCGCGGAATTGCGTGCTCTTCTTCCAGATTTTTCAATTGAAATCATGTTGGATTGATGGAGGTTGAGAGCTTATGCAAGGAATCAACGATTTGTAACTATAATCTTTCATGCAGACGTTGTGCAGAGGCAGTAGCACTACAACGAGAGCTGGGACTCTCGATCTTTTTTTGAACTTAGAAAATTGAAGATCCTTGTATTGTCCGGTTCCCTACGTTATGGTTCTCAATTTATTTTTCTTTATTGTGTCCACTTTACTTTTTTGCTATGCCCATGTGCACGAGTCATTGATGTACATTTTTCCATTGATGTGCAGGGAAATCAACCATTCTTAGATTGCTCTTCAGGTTTTTTGACACCGATTCTGGACATGTAAGAAGAGATGCTTCTCTTATACACCTTTGTCTTTTGGCTATCATTATGGCCATATCTAACTAGCCAAGTCCTGTGGTTAGTTCTTGATTTATTTTCTGCTATCTTAGTCTGCATGTACTAGGCCCAGGATTCTGATACAACTACAAATGTGGATCTGGAATACAAAGATGTGTAATAATTGCTCTTTTCACATGTAAATGGAAACTCTTTTTTAAGGGAAAAATGAAAAAATAATAAAAGCAAAGAAAACACCTGTCATTTTCAAGGGGGAATGCTGACACATATCTAGCCATGAAGCAGTCTTTGATCTATGTGTTTATGTGCCATGTAGGGCTTGTTGTCAATTCTAAAATTTTACTTTGGATTTCAAATTTCATCTCTTGGAGTATTTTGGTGCCGACAAGGCGGCGGCGGCATACATCACTACAAGAAAATTCATTTTTAGCCGCTAGATTTAGATTGCAGCTAAAATTGTTCTCACTGAATATATATGTTTAGTGACAAAAAAATATTATTGTCACTGAAGGTATGATGTTAAAATTATTTAGTGGCCATAGTTATTTGTCGCCACTAAATATATATAATTAGTGGTGAAAAAGTACTATTGTCACTAAAGATATGATAGTGAATCTAATTAGTGACAATTTAAATGTTGCAACAAAAATATATTTCTAATTCATCACTAATTTCAAATATTTAGTGACAATAATTTAAATTTAGTCACTAATAATATAAAATATTAGTGATAACATTTTTTAATTGCAGCAAATATGCCTTGATTTTAGTCACAATTTTTTTTTTTTTGCCACTGTGTAAATTTTAGAAAATAAGTTGTCACTGGTAAATGTAATATAAGCCCAAAAAAAAACTAAAATTCCTGCCTTCCATATAAACCCTTCTTTTTCATATTTTCCCCAAATCTTTTTTTGTTCAAGTTCTCTGTGAGCCTCACCTCTCTCTCTCTTGTTCTTGATCTCTGCATTCGTGCGACGATGGATTCTACCAATCTGCCATGGACGACCAATCTGCCATTGATGACCTCTCTGCCATGGACAATCTCTCCCAATCAATCCGCTAGGGCAGATCTGCAGGTATTCATCAACTCTATCTCACGTACACAAACACAACCATACACTCAATCGTACACACAATCACTCTGTCTTCACACACACACACTCAATCGGGATCTATATAGCCATAGATTGTGGCCTGTAAGTTGCTTTTGAGAGAAATTTGTAGCTTGCATCTTCATACTATGCCATGAATTTGGCGAGTGGTAGCTTCATATTTATATGAATTTGCATTGAAAAATTATTTAGCTTGATCTTGTAATAGTTTAGGGTTTTTTTACTAGGAATTTTATGTGTGGTGAGTTAGTGGAAATTATTGTGGTGTTTGGTCAGTTGTTTCTTTTTCTTTTTTTGATTCTTTTCTTTCCTCATCTGATTGAACGATCGGGCCATTATTCAGGAACTTAATTACTTATTTGCTATTGAATCCATGCCGACTCTGCAAATAGCATGATTGAAAACTATGTATCTAAGTTAATGGCGAAGGCTTGATTATAGTCGGTTACCTTGAATCATCCTAATCTTCTTCTTGAAGCTCTGAAATCAGATAAAATCATATAGACAGCGATCGCCTGCACAGTATTTGGTCTCTGTGTGTGTGTGTGTTCGCAAGAGAGAGAGACAGAGAGAAAGAGTGTGAGGCTCAAAGTATATGCTGATCGACTGTCCCAACCATCTCGAACAGTTCTCTTCTTCTGCAAGTAAATCTCATTTTCCTTCCAATCATGTTTTTTCAATTTTTCATTTGTTTACTGATTCTATTGCTTCTGCTGGTTTTCTTATTAATTTCGTTTGAATCTGCCTTAATGTCCTAAATTTCTGGTGTATGCTATTTCTACCAGTATTGTTTAGTCTGTATATAGTACCTTAAATTGACATGTTTTTGGTATTTGTGAATGGTGCAGAGGCGTGGCCACAAGTATTTCTGAATGGTATCCACCAATGGGTGCAGGGCAACAACATCAGGAAATCTTCTTTTTTTTTTTTTTTTTTGATTGGAAACCTCGGTGTAATTGATCAGTAGACATATAATACTTACTGGTTCACTTATAGTCTTGGAAACCACTTCAACTGATGCACCCCTAACTCTCTCCCAATCTATGGAATCGTTGTTTTTATCCATAGGATTTCTTGTTCTACCCTTAGAATAAATTTTCCTTAAATTATCCCAGTTAATTGTATTTTCTTGCTTTTCCTCAAACTTGCTTTTCTTTTTTTTTTTTGGAGGTAATTTCAGATTTGGATATCATTTTATTTTGAGTAGGGTGATTATTGCTCGAAAGTGGGGTTTTTCTAGTCATGACTTGTGTGTGTAAGCTGCAATCGGTGGACAATTGGAACTTGCTTAATGTTGCATATGGGTCAACTGTTGTTGGTTCTTTAGCTCTTGGTGTGGTCTTTTGCTGAATTATAGTTTCACTTCCAGGGAGCTCTGCATGTCCATGATGTTTGCTTATCTCCCCTCTTTCTTTTTTTTGATTAAATCCGAACTCTCCCACCAAGTCTAAACAATCCAAATCTAGATTAGAAGGGGCATATGGAATTTTAGGACAGAACTCATGGCAACTAGACAAAAAAACTGATGGATGTGTACCATCAAGGTTAGTTATATTTGAGATTGGCATTCCTACCCCAGTGGAAGTCTCTTCTCTGTTCTGAACAAAATCCCGAATTTATGTGCCATTTATTTCCATGCCATGCAGGTTATCTTCCCAAGCGGTGGAGAGCGTTATCTGTCTACTGTGCTGTTTGAATCGTTGCTGCAAGAGGCAGAAAACATGACCATTCAGTGAGGTGTTACTTGGTCTCAAGAAGCATGATTTTTAGCTGCTTCAGCACATGATCCGAGGTACCACGCTAATGGATCATTCCCTTCTGCTCTGCACAGTTTTTCAATGACTCTGCTACTCTTTTTTCCACATTGCATTTGAAAAGATTAAAGAGACAATTTTTTTCCATCTTATTTCATACTCAAGTTGTATTGTAAATTTATAATAGTTATTTCAAGATACAAAATTTTAGTTATCACATATATGATATTTGAAAATTTAACTAACTTAAATTAAAATTCAAATGTATATGTGTTTGTTTAGTTGTGTCGAGAGTTTGATAGAGAATTTTTGTGAACAATGGTTTTTGTGAATATTTACCACATTTTGTCAAACCAAACCTATTTGTTATCCAATTTAAGCATACTGGCTGACGATATTTTGATTTGATTAGAGAACGATCAAGAGTGTTCATAATACCTCTATATTTGTGAGTATACGCCAGTGAAAAAGTGATAGTTTATATGATGTAGAAGGTGATGTAGAGAGGGCATTGCAAAAGGTTGGGTGGAGGATAAGGAAGAGAGGTTTAATTACCACACAATTTTACTTTGCAAAGCTCATTGAGGCTGTTCCTTCTTAGCAGGGAAGAGAGGTCAGCTTTAATTTTTACGTTAATTTCCTTTCTGAAGTGGCTGAAACTTAGGAAATTCCTCAAATGTTTTGTAAAGCATTAGATTTTCCTTGTATGTTATTATTTTCCGTATGTAGTCACTGTCTCACTAATATTATGTAAATTAGATTATATGATTATCTGTGAAACTAGACGTTTTATTTGGGTAAAGTGGAGGCAAAAAAATCTGTCACTGAACTGCTAGATCATTTGGGTAGCATTTTTGTCTGTTCTTTTCGTTCTCAAACGACGGCATATGCAATTCAACCTCTGAAATGCAATCCAAATATTCTCGTATCTGGAACTTAGCGGAGCAGCGAACCATGTTCTGTTGGGTGAAAAAATAAAATCAACTGAAATTGGAACTTTTAATGCTAGATTATTGAAATAAGTCTCATCATAATAAGTTTAAATCAGCAGGAAAGCTCAGAGATTGAGTAATTAAAATGTAGCATCACTCCATGAAATCTACTATTCAACTCTATCCATACTGAACTTTGGGGATTTCCGGTTCTTATATTAGGAGAAAAATTACAAAACCAAAATGAACATGAAAATGACGGAGATTGTCAATGCAAGATTTAAAGCTGTTTGAGAGGTAATTAAAGATTTAAGGGGTTAGAAGCTATCAATTAGATGTGTTATGTATGTAATGTTCTTCTTTGCTTCTTTTTTTTTGGTTGATTTGAACTTAACCATTTGATATTCATTATCATGGGCTTCTAAATCAGTGTTTTGATTAAAATATAATGTGTATTTTGATCTTCTTGTAGCAGTGAGGACACTGGAGATCAACCTTGAGCACCATTAATGGCCGACAATTCTAATCCTTATGGCTCGGCATTTAAAGTATGTTAATACTCTTTTTGCTTCTTGTTATCTTGATTTCATTTTTGTAACTCAAGTATTTTAACGACGGGTAAATTTTTGTAAGGTACAAACTAATGGAAGCTCTGAAAACAGCTTTGGAAAGCTCGTCTCCGAAGACTAAAGATGAAAGATCCAATGATCTGTCAAAAAAGGATATATGTAGCCGAGACTTGAGACCTTATGATGAATTGTTATGCATTCTTATTCTTTAATATTCAGGCATTGTATATGTACAATTTAATGATATTAATATTATAATATTATTTTCACGTGATTTGATTTGAAAATTGTATATTTGAAATTGAGTGTTTATCGATTTCTTGAACTATAACAGGTATGTGAAATTGGGAAACATTCAAAAATAAATTCTTTCAAATATTCAATAGGTTTTTTTTTTTTGTTCATTTTAATGTATTAGCCGTGACAATAATTTGTCACTAAAAGCATGTTCTAAATTTTAGTGGTGATTTTAATTGCGGGTAAAATGTATATTTTTAGCCGCGATCGATTGTTGTCACTAAAAGTCAAGTTTTAGTCGGACTTTTAGTGGTGACAAGGTACATTTTAGTGGCAAAATTACGGCAACTTACTACAATAATTGTTGCGGCTAAATGTTTCACATTTAGTGACATTTTTCATGTTGCGGTTAAAAAATTTATTTTTAGTGGCAACAAATTAAATGTTGTAGCTAAATGATTTAGCCACGGACATATAGCCGCGGCCTAGTGGCAATAAAAAAGTTGTCACTAAAATATATAGTGACAATTTTTATACATTTAGCCACAATAATTTTAGCGGCTAAAAAGCAATTTTTTTGTAGTGCATGAAGCTTACGCACTTGTTTGTGCGGTTTCAGCTCAAGCATTATAAATTGTGTATCCTCACATTTTCCCAGCTTGTAATTTTTGTGGAGTTTGATGTAATTGAACTGTCTGAAATCTGATACAACTAATACTAATGATTCAGTGTCTAAATTTTGATTGCTTTTTGGTTTTCCTCTTTGCCTAAGTGCTACCAAAAATTTGCTACTTGACAGATTCGGATAGATGGTCAAGATATACGGAAGGTGACACTTGAGAGTCTTCGGAAGCCTATTGGTGTGGTTCCACAGGATACAGTTGTTGGAAATTGGAAGCAAAATGGATCACCAAAGAACACAAAACAGAGAATAAAATCTGCTATACTTCCACACAAATTTCACTCAAGAAACATTTCTATTTTCATTAAAAATGATCACAATATAAAGGAATACAAAGGAGTAGACCAAACTGATTTTTCAGCAAGAAAAACACTCATGGAATACAACAAAATAGAGCTTCTGCTCATGACATTCTGCTGCGTTTTTCCTGGCAGCAAAACCACTGTTTTTCTTCACTTTTCCTCTCTATTTTTCCTTCAAAAAACTCTCTGTTTTTCAGCCGTCCACTCTCTATTTTTTGGGCAGCAACTCAACTACTTTTACTAGTCAAAAGACCTTTAATTTTGGCCACTTTATGGCCGGCTATTCCAAGGAAAAAATCTGTTCAACTTTTCCATGCAACCATTGATGAAAAACACTCCATAAATAGACCTCCAAAAATAGCTTGGACACTTCTAGTGTTTACCTCTTCAAATACCATGACTTATCAATACCCAAAAATACACAAACAACCCTTTAAGAATTGAGTTTATAAAACTAACATCCCCCCTTAAACTCAATTCCTTGAGTTCTCATGCCTAGCATCATTTTCAATCTTCCAAACACATCATGTTTTAATGGCTTTGTAAAAATGTCGGCAACTTGATCTTGAGTCTTGCAATGCACCAACTTCACTTCTCCATTCTTCACATGCTCTCTAATAAAATGGTAACGCGTATCAATGTGTTTACTCCTCTCATGGAATACCGGGTTCTTTGCCAACGCCATCGCCGATCTATTATCAACAAGGATCTCCGTAGGAATTTCTTGAGAAAAACCCAAATAATTCAACAAGTTCCTCAACCAAATAGCATGACACACCGTTGAATTTGCAGCCACATACTCCGCTTCACACGTAGACAAAGTAACAATTGCTTGCTTCTTGGATGACCAAGTAAATGCCGTATCTCCCATGAAAAAACAATAACCCGAAGTACTTTTCCTTTCATCCAAGTCTCGTCCCCAATCACTATCCGAATATCCAACAAGTCTAAAATCATTAGTGCAAGAATAAAATAAGCCATCATTGAGTGTACCTTTGATGTAACGTAAAATCCTCTTTGCCGCATTAAGATGAGTTTGATCCGGTGTTTCCATGTATCTACTAACCAAGCCAACTCCATAAAGAATGTCCGGCCTTGTGCAAGTAAGGTACCGAAGACTTCCAACTAAACTTTTAAAGTAAGTTGGATCAACATTTCCACCACTAATGGTCTTCCTCAATTCCAATCCAATTTCCACGGGTGTGTTCACCGGGTTGCAAGAATCCATCTTGAACTTCTTGAGCACTTCCTTTGCATAGCCACTTTGAGAAATAAAAATTCCATCTTCACTTTGCTTAACCTCAATGCCAAGGAAATGAGACATTAAACCAATATCGGTCATTTCAAACTCTTTAACCATGCTTCTCTTGAATCCATCAAACATCATTGGATCATTGCCGGTGAAGATCAAGTCATCAACATAAAGACAAACAAGTAGCACACTTCCATTGCCATCCATCTTCATATACAATGCATGTTCATAAGGACACTTTTGAAAACCATTCTCATGAAAATACTTGTCAATTCTAGCATTCCATGCACGCGGTGCTTGCTTTAATCCATAGAGAGCTTTTCTTAACTTGTACACTTTATCTTCATGTCTCTTTTTCACATATCCCAAAGGTTGTTCAACATAAATCTCCTCTTCAAGAAATCCATTCAAGAATGCCGATTTCACATCAAGTTGGTAAATCTTCCACTTGTTTTGTGCCGCCAAAGAAATCATCAACCTAATTGTTTCCAAACGAGCAACGGGAGCAAATACCTCATCATAATCAATTCCGGCTCTTTGCTTGTAGCCTTTAGCAACCAACCTTGCCTTGTATCTTTGGACTTCACCATTTGCATCCTTCTTGGTTTTATATACCCATTTCACACCAATTGCTTTATGACCTTGGGGAAGATTAACTAGTGCCCATGTATCATTCTTTTCAATTGCCTTCATTTCTTCATACATTACTATTCTCCATTTTTCTTCTTGAACCGCTTCTTCAAAACATAAAGGATCACAATCCATGAATAAACAAAATAAATTTAAGTTACCTTCAAAATTTTCCGAGGCTTCATAAATCTCTTGCAAACTTCTCATTTTCCTTGGTCTTTCACTTGAACTTGAATCCGATGATGAAGATGATGATGATTCACCTGTAGAAGATGAGGGGGATCCATGTGGAGGTGTCTGTGGCTCTCTTTGGACTTCCCTTGGTACTTCGGACTCTTCCTCTTCAAGCATGAGTTCCACTTCGGTGGCTGAAATTTTTTCTTTCCAATCCCACATGTCTTCCCCTTCAAAAATAACATCTATAGTCATGATCACTTTCTTGGTAATGGGGTTGTATAACTTGTACCCCATTGTTCTATCACCATACCCGAGGAAAATGCACTTTTCACCTTTATCATCAAGCTTTGTCCTCCTTGCTTCGGGAATCTTCGCATAAGCAACACATCCAAAAACTCTAAGATGAGAAACACTTGGCTTAAATGAGCACCAAGCTTCCTCCGGGGTCTTGAAACGAACACTTTTGGTTGGACATCGATTCAACAAGTATATTGCACATGCTACGGCTTCGGCCCAAAATTCTCTAGGCAATCTTTTTCCTTTCAACATGCTTCTAGCCATATCAAGAATAGTTCTATTTTTTCTTTCCGCAACTCCATTCAATTGAGGTGTGTAGCTTGGCGTGAACTGATGCACAATTCCATGCTCCTTGCAATAATCTTCAAATAAATCGGAACTATATTCACCACCTTGATCGGATCTCAACCTCTTGATAAAATAGCCACTTTGCTTCTCAATAAGATTCTTGAACTCCTTAAAAACTTCAAACACTTCGGACTTCCTTTTCAAAAAATACATCCAAGTCTTCCGGCTATAGTCATCAATAAAAGTAAGAAAGTAGCGATTCTTACCATTTGACATTGGCTTCAAAGGACCACAAACATCGGTGTGCACAAGCTCCAAGGGTCATGAGGCTCTCCACTTGACTTCTCTTGAGAAGCTTAATCTATGATGCTTGCCAAGAATACACCCTTCACATAATTCATCCGGATGATCTATGTAGGGTAGACCCTTCACCATTTTCTTGCTAGACAAAAGCTTCAAGCCACCAAAATTAAGATGTCCAAGTCTCAAGTGCCACAACCAAGAATCATCTTTAATAATAGCATTCAAACATCTCATAGCATCATGTTGAATATTCAAAGGAAACATTCTATTCTTGGACATTTTCACATTAACAATCAAATTACCACGAGCATCTTTAATTGAAAGGTGAAGATTCTTCATGCTAATATCATAACCCTTTTCCAAAAGTTGCCCCAAACTCAAAATACTATTCTTCATATCCAGCACATAATAGACATCGGAAATAAAATCATGATTGCCATTCTTGAGCTTAATAAAAATTTTACCTTTGCCTTTCACCGGAATGTTGGAAGAGTCACCAAAAGTAACTTTGCCTTGCGCCACTTCATCAAGTTCTACAAACATATGCTTCTTGCCACACATATGGTTGCTTGCCCCGGAATCAAGAAACCACACGTTGCCATTATCTTCCTCGGATCCATCATAGGCCAATAACAAAGTAGATCCCGTTTCATTACTAGCTTTCTCGGCATAATTCACATGTTCTTCAACGCCTTTATTTGAACTTGCCCAACACTCATTACTATAATGCCCAAACTTGTGACAATTGAAGCATTCAACATTTCTCTTGTCAAAACCTTGATTGTTGTAATTGCCTCTTGCTCTTCCTCGTCCTCTTCCTCTTGAACCATAAAAATTCTGATTTCTTGCATCATTAGTGAATTGGCCTCTTCCTCCTCTTCCTCTATTAGCATAGCCTCTTCCACGACCTTCATAGCCTCTTCCTCGATTGCCATAACCTCTTCCTCGTGTTCCATTACCTCTTCCTCTATGAGATGTACCACCTTGAAATTCTCTATTTTCATCTTTCAAAGAAAGCTTGGATTGGAGAGCTTGTTCAAGAGAACTTGGAGTCTTTTTATTAATACGCTGCTCATGTATCTCCAATGTCGCCATCAATTCATCAACGCTCGTAGTCTTGAAATCCATGGATTGCTCAACGGCTACAACAACATGCTCAAATTTTGGAGTTAAGGTTCGTAGTATTTTTTCAATAACACGAACATCATCAATATCTTCTCCATACCTTCGCATTTGATTCACAATCACCAAAGTTCTTGAAAAATACTCCGAAATTGACTCGGCTCCATTCATATTCAAACTTTCAAATTCACTTCGCAATATTTGAAGACGAACCCGAATTGTTTTATCAATGCCTCTATACATACTCTTCAAAATTTCTCAAGCTTGCTTCGAGGTGGTGGCGGAAGAAATCTTCTCAAAAGTATTTTCGTCAATACATTGGTAAAGTAGGAATAAAGCCTTCTTGTCCGTTTTTCTTGATTGCTTAAGCACCGTCTTTTGAGCATCACTAAGTGCTTGCTCTTCCTCCGTAGTCGGCTAGATGTAACCTTTTTCAACAATTTCCCAAAGATCTTGT
This sequence comes from Ilex aquifolium, assembly GCA_951799425.1. Lineage (NCBI taxonomy): Eukaryota > Viridiplantae > Streptophyta > Magnoliopsida > Aquifoliales > Aquifoliaceae > Ilex > Ilex aquifolium. The sequence continues at coordinate 6,104,146 of OX637394.1, forward strand.
GATTGCAACAACACCTTGATTTGAATACTCCAATTCCCATAATTATATTTCCCCAATTTGGGAAATTGGGGTTGAAGAACATTACCCATAGTAGCCATAACAACCAAGCTCTGATACCACTTTTGTTGGAAATTGGAAGCAAAATGGATCACCAAAGAACACAAAACAGAGAATAAAATCTGCTATACTTCCACACAAATTTCACTCAAGAAACATTTCTATTTTCATTAAAAATGATCACAATATAAAGGAATACAAAGGAGTAGACCAAACTGATTTTTCAGCAAGAAAAACACTCATGGAATACAACAAAATAGAGCTTCTGCTCATGACATTCTGCTGCGTTTTTCCTGGCAGCAAAACCACTGTTTTTCTTCACTTTTTCTCTCTATTTTTCCTTCAAAAAACTCTCTGTTTTTCAGCCGTCCACTCTCTATTTTTTGGGCAGCAACTCAACTACTTTTACTAGTCAAAAGACCTTTAATTTTGGCCACTTTATGGCCGGCTATTCCAAGGAAAAAATCTGTTCAACTTTTCCATGCAACCATTGATGAAAAACACTCCATAAATAGACCTCCAAAAATAGCTTGGACACTTCTAGTGTTTACCTCTTCAAATACCATGACTTATCAATACCCAAAAATACACAAACAACCCTTTAAGAATTGAGTTTATAAAACTAACAACAGTGAGTTGGCAGTTGCAACAAAATATCTGTGCTACGACTTTTCCTATTTTCTTAGTATTCATAAGTTCTCATAAAAAGTCACACACATGATAAAATCAGCTGCATTTTGGGCAGGTACTGTTTAATCATACAATATTTCACAACATTCATTATGGTCGCCTTTCAGCAATGGAAGAGGAGGTGCATAATAAATTTGGTATTTACTTCTGCTTCTATGCTCAGAAAATCATGCACCATGTTAACTTTCGTCATGCTTCCGAATAACTTCTTTTACTAGGTTTATGATGCCGCTAGAAGGGCAGCAATTCACGACACCATTATGAACTTCCCAGACAAATATTCTACTGTGGTAGGGGAACGAGGGCTTAAGGTAAGAAGCTAACTGATTTTGGAAAAGTCATACTTTTGTCTCATGTTTATGGGGGGTAAGATTAGACTGAAGAAAGCCTCATCTAGCGCCTTGTTTTAAGGATAGGGTGGGTACGGCTTTGGGTTTGCCGAGTCTGCCTTGATATCAGTGTTTTCAGTTTTGTTCATTTTGGCTCAATCTTATTGCTAGAATTTATTTTTCATTTTTCATTTTTCCTTGGAGCCCGGGTTCTGATATCAGCATTTTCAGTTTTGCTCTTCTAGCTCAATCTTATTGCTGGAATTTTTTTTTCCCATTGCTCTAATGTTTACTAGCTGAAGAGATGTGTAGATTGGTCATATTAGGTGAAAATTACCATTGTTGATCAGTATACTAGAATCTCCCTCTGCATTATCTCAGCTGATTTTCCTTGCATTAGCAAATTTTCTTTCTGGCAGCTAAGTGGTGGTGAGAAGCAGCGGGTGGCACTAGCTCGTGCATTCTTAAAAGCACCATCCATTTTGTAAGTGCCATCTTCTTTACTCCTGGTTGACAAAGTGACAAGGTTTGATTTTTTAAAAATGTCTCCTATTTGAGTGCCCTCGATTAAAATAAACTGTTTGTGTGACACTGCATGTTCTATGTAAGGTAATTTTCTTAGTATTATTACCTGTGCATGTAATGGAGGAACTGATGAACCTGTAATCAACTGAGTAAATAATTCAGGATCCTGATCCTCTACTCTCTTTGTTGTAAACCCTTCATCAAATGAAATCTGGTATTAACTATGTCTTATGCATGTTCCATGCCTGTGATAGTGTTTGTTATGTCCTATGTATATGCTCACTACAAAGCCTGCATAAAACATGGTATGCTCCCTGCCTTTGTTGCCTTTTAGCTCATTTACTGGATACTATTTCCTTAGCCCCCAACAATTTATGCACCTCTGCTTGGTAAAGCATGCTCCATAAGCAATTCCTCCCTTCTCCCACAATAATTGACTCACTTTCAAGTACGTTTGCCCATAGTTATCAAATCGTGTATCAGAAGGCGTATCATTTTTTAAAAATAGTGTATCGTATCTTGTATCGTGTATCGTAAGATACGGCGCAATTTTAAATAAATAATAATAAAATATATATACCTTTGAAAAAACATATTAGACTCATAAAAATATAACATTTCATTAACACTCCACCAACTATTCAAGTCATCAACATAGTTCACTAATATTATAATACAAAGTTCACACCATAGTTCACTAATTCAAACTTCAAACACCCAAGAGACTGGGCTTTGTCAATAAATTAACATAATTTATTTGGCTTTGTAAATACAAAGAGCATGTGGTCCTGTGCAGTGTAGGCAGATTAGATGGAAGAAGAAGGTAGCTTCGATGGAGACTGTGCTTCGATGGAGGCAGATTAGATGGAAGAACAGAGAGGCTGTGATCGTCGTCGTCGAAGGCTGACCAGCGAACAACGAAGGCAGTGAACAACGAAGACCAGCGAACAACGAAGGCAGCTGAAGAACACCCAGGAGTCGAAGACCAGCGAACAACGAAGAAGGAAAAGAGGGATTTTATTTTTTTTTGTAAACCCTAGCCACTAAAACGACATCGTTTTAGTGGTTATAGGGATAAAAAAATCAGCCTCTTGGCGCAAAATGACGTCGTTCCATAAAAAAAAATATTAAACAGTCTTTGCACGTATCGTCCGTATCGTATCGGAAAAACGTATCGTGTATCGGACGATACGACGCAAAAACGATACAAAACTACGATCTCTATCATTTTATCCCGTATCGTGACGTATCGTACGATACGTATCGCGTATCGTATGATACTAACAACTATGCGTTTGCCCATCATTGACTTTCTTCTTTATTTTTTTCCTCCTGCTATTGCGGGATTAACATTCTGTATGAATGATGTAAGCCCATAGTGTGATGGAATCCACTAGTTTGTTGTTTAGGGTCTTACTTACTCATAGGTGATTGGAAGCTTAAGGGGAGGATGTGCTTGCATTATAATAGAAGTTAACCATCATAATTATTGCTCTAAAAGAAAATGAAAAGGAACCCTTCACTCTTTTTGGTCCCTTACTAACTGTGAACCAATTCTATTTCATTTTGTTTTCTCAGGCTTTGTGATGAAGCTACAAGTGCACTTGATAGCACAACAGAGGCTGAGATTTTAAGTGCATTCAAGTCCGGTGCAAATAATCGAACTTCGATCTTTATTGCCCATAGGCTTACAACTGCGATGCACTGTGATGAGGTAAAAGGCATTCTTGATATTGAACATGTTCCTCTTATAGAGGTACTCATATCAGGTTATATTCATGTCTTCTCTTTTTTGTTTCCGTGGGCTCAGAGCTGTATTTGCATGTTTGACTGGGAAATTGTTACTGCTTCCCTAAGACAATGATTATCACACCACAAATATCACAATATCACCATGTTCACCTACTTCACCACAATGACCTTTGTGACCTTTACCGCCTTTGGCATTATATCTCAACGCCAAATAGTTCTGGCAACAGTTCCATTGTACTTCCACTCCTAGTTTTCTGTAGGGCTTCAGCTCCACGTCCATAATGATAGTGAAAAATCTCATACCTTGAATTGACGGAGTCGAAAAGACCTGTATACGATTTTCGAGAGAAACGAACAAAAATGGACCTCCTTCCTACAATACGAACAAATTGCTAGAGATTGGAGGTTGACTAGCCGGCATCATGGGCGTCCAGTCTGTCTTGAAATGACTGGACTGGTTTCATGAAAGCTGAAATTTTTGGAGTTGGCTTCGGTACCGAAAAGATAAAAATCGGTACGATACCGAAAAATTAAAACAACTGAATGCTCGCCACGTGTACACTCCAAAATTCACAAAAACCTATAACCGGTTTCACCGGTTTCGGTATATATTTTAAAGAATTTAAAATGATAATTATTCATTATATTTAAACATGAAATCAAAATATAAGAAAAAATTTAAAAGTTATTGAGTGAACATGAACATAAACCCTTATACACTTTAAAAATAAGTGATAATAGAAATTAAAATAATAATTATTTATTATATTTAAACATGAAATAAAAATATAACAAAAAATTTGCAATAGTTGGGCTTATTGAGTGAACATGAACATGAACCCCCTATACACTTTAAAAAATTTAAATATGAACCCCTATACACTTTAAAAATAAGTGATAATAGAAATTAAAATGATAATTATTTATTATATTTAAACATGAAATAAAAATATAACAAAAAATTTACAATAGTTGGACTTATTGAGTGAACATGAACATGAACCCCTATACACTTTAAAAAATTTAAGCATGAACCCATATACACTTTGAAAATAAGTGATAATAGAAATTAAAATGATAATTATTTATTATATTTAAAAATGAAATTAAAATATAACAAAAAATTTACAATAGTTGGGCTTATTGAGTGAACATGAACATGAACCCCCTATACACTTCAAAAAATTTAAACATGAACCCCCTATACACTTTGAAAAATTTAAACATGAACCCAACTAAACACTTTAAAAATAAGTGATAATAGAAATTAAAATGATAATTATTTATTATATTTAAACATGAAATAAAAATATAACAAAAAATTTACAATAGTTGGGCTTATTGAGTGAAATAAATTTACATTTTAGATTAAGTTAAAAATAATAGAAATTAAGTTCACCACTAAATAAATTAGAACAAAGTTATCCTATTGGTATACTTTTTGCTTAAATTAAAATAGGTAAAAAAATTTGGGTAATATGAAACTAATTAAGGGTGTAATATAAAAAATATGAGGGAAAATTTGAAAAAGAGTGATAATTTAGGGTTATAAGTGTAATTTAATGTTAACATAAGGCAACTTGATCGCTGGATCTCCCAATTAGTTTGCAAACAGCGATCAACAAGCGATCTAGCCACAAGAAGTGATCAAACTTGAGACCGATCGCTACAACAAGCGATCAAACTTGAACCCATAGCTACATAACCCGATCGCTACATAGCGATCAACTTAGATCGCCAATCTAACCCCGATCGATCTTCGTATTTTCCAAAAATTTCAACTCCTCAAAACCCTAATCGATCTAACCATACCCTAAATCAACGATCTAACCCAAATCCAATCCCAAATCGGTGAAAACCTTGCATATCCAAAACCCTAAATCAGGTGAGGGCTTCAAAATTTGGTGCCCTAATCGTCTCGAAATAGCCTGGTGCTTCTCCGTCAGAGAAGAGAGAGAAAGGTGCCTGCTTGGGGGTTCGACTACATTGTCACGAGAATTCGGCTCCTCTACGGTAGTTTTATTTTCTTTTCTTTGTGAGTGATGGTTCCTAATCTTCCATGTTATTGTTTTTTTTTTTTTTTTGATTAGATTTTTTTCTGGTTACAGCAGAGTAAATTTTTTTTTTTTTTTGACTAGATTTTTTTCTTAATGACCAAGAAGTATAGGCCAAAAGTGGATACCAGTGAAAAAATGAAGAGGAAGAAGAGTTGTAATGATACTCCCTCTCGTCCCTCCTCGAAGAAGAAATGTAATCATCCTCCCTCTCCCTTCATTGATCCGTCCTCAAGAGTTAATCCCACCTCCACCAATCCAATTGATCCCACTGTTGATCCCACGTCCACCAATCCAGTTGATCCCTCCTGCAATACATCAAGTTCACCCAACCCCAATCCCAATCCAACAAGTTCATCCAACCCCAATCCAGCAAGTTCATCCAATGAAGACATATCTTTCTTCAATGATAATTGCAAACATCGGTATGATAACTGCTTTTATAATAGGCCTTTGTTATTGGAAAGGGGTGTTTTACTGGATGAATTAAAAGAGGTAGGATGTGATGTTATTTTTGCTCTTCATCAGTGGAATTCTGCCGTTGATATTAAGAAGACAGATAAAGCCTATAATACATTGGTGAAGATATTTTATTCTAACATGCATGATATTGATAGGGGTGATTACAAGTTTAAGTCACTTGTGAGGAATGTGAGTTTTGAAGTAACCCCAGATTTAGTTTCAAAAATTTTGGGAGTTCGCCAACCCTTCATTCCTAACCATACACTTACCTATCCATTCCAGAATTCTAATCACATACCTAAGTTGATAGATGTTTATACCGAAATTGAGGGTATACCTAATAATTATAGTGAGAGTGTTAAGGATCCATTATTTTTTCAACAAGACCTTACTCCCAAATATAGGATGTTAAACCTTATAGTAGGGTACAATATTAGTCCAACAGCACATACTGCTGATTTTGGACTTGATCGAGCTCATCTTCTCTATGCCATTGGAACGGGTATATGTATAAATCTACCTTGTTTAATACTTGATGAAATTATTTCGGGACAAGGTACGAAGGATAGGCGGAAATGTCTCCCATTCCCAATTTTGATTTCAAAGATTATGGAGGATTGTGGAGTTGTGATTCACTCAAGCGACACTTATTCCACTCCCATGAATCCAATTTATGGTGGGACAATAAAAAAGAGTTTGGGGCAAGGGAAGAATAAGAAAGCTCAGCAACAACAACAGCCACAAGTTGAAATCCAGAATGAAGTTGCAGCTGAGGATAATATTGCAGCCGAGGATGTCCCAAATTCTTCCATAGGTCCATTGGATGATCCTCCATTGTCTATATTTAGACATTTGCTGATACGAATGGGCAGAAATATGGAGAAAATTGAAAAAGCTCAAAATGAAATAAATGAGACTCAAAATGAAATAAAGGAGAATCAAAATGAAATAAACGAGTCTCTGAAGGGGATCGATAGTAGGTTGAGTAGAATTGAGTCTTTTTTTATGAAAAACAAAGAAATAGCTAGGAAGTGAATGGGGTGGCTGAGCAGTTGTGTGCAGTCTGCCTGTGCAGTCTGCCTGTTATGGGCTTTCTGTACTCAAGTAATGATTTTGAGCTTGGAGCTGGGGGTTTCAAGGTATGGTGCTATTTGTTCCAAGTCATGAAGTTGGATGGTGAGATGGTCTGCATTGGACTGTGATGCTGGTGTGCTGTCTGCATTGGACTGCTATTCTGGCAGATTTTTGCATTCAAGTGCTAGGAGCTGAGCTGTGAAGTCTGGTTTGGTCTGCAAGTATTAGGATGGTTGAAGCATCTCATAAGACACTTCTACATCAAAACAGCTGCCGTTTTGAAGACCTTGAGATGGAAGCAGTATTTTTTCTTGTCAATAGGCTTTTACTTGTAATTAAAATTGGCTTTAACCATTGAAGGTTTAAAGCCAACTCATATGTTTAGAACTTTTTGTTCTTTTGCTTCCTGTAAATTTTCAATTTTGGAATAAAGTTTCCTTTTTCTTAAAAAAAAAAAAAAAAGGAAGTGACAATTATATGTAATTGTAGTTGTTGGTTGTTGATACTAGTGAAATGTGATGAAACAAATTAATGCAATATGATATGTTCCTATACTTGACAAATGTGCTTCTTATAAGATTTTGGGATTCTCACTCATGGTATTTCTACTTAAAAAATCAATGACCAGTACTTGTCAATGGTGTGTGTTTGAGGTGCATAAAGATTTAGTGTGGTAATTAATGAAATAGTCATTTAGGGTGCTTGGTGCTTGTGATGCATTGCAGTGATTAATATTCCAGCCCAGGATTAATATCATAAAGTTGAAATATGGAGGAAATTGAAAATACTCAAAATGAAATAAAGGAGACTCAAAATGAAATAAAAGAGTCTTGGATCGATAGTAGGTTGAATAGAATTGAGTTGTTTTTTTATGAAAAGCAAAGAAATAGCTAGGAAGTGACAATTAATGCAATATGATATGTTTTTGTCAAAAATCTAAAATATTTTTGTTCTTTATACATAAAATGAGCATGGTAATGGTTGTGATGAGCATAGTTGTGGTAATTTAGTAGTAAGAATATAAATTCTTACCTTCATTTTACCTCTAAAAATACACTAAAAATTTTGTATTCTTACACCCTCTTTATACATAAAATGAGCAAGACCTTACACCCAAAAAAGTTCTTTATACATAAAATGAGCAAGACCTTACACCCAAAGAAGTATTCTAAGTAAAGCAAGTAGTATTCTAACCCAAAATAATGGTAATATTAACAAAAAAGTGGTAATCTTGCATCAAATAATAAGTAATCTTACCAAAAAATAGTGGTACACTTAACCTAATAAATGGTAATGTTAACCAAAATAGTGGTAATGTTAACCATAAAAGTTGTAATCTTAACTTAGTAATGTTAACCGAAAAATTGGTAATATTAACAATAAAAGTGGTACTCATTACCAAAACAGTGGTAATGTTAACCAAAAAAGTGGTACTCTTAAGCAGTGGTAATGTTAACCAAAAAAATGGTAATATTACCCAAAAAAATGGTAATATTAACCAAAACGGTGGTAATGTTACCCAAAAAAAATGGTACTCTTAACCAAAAGATGGTAATATTAACCAAAAAAGTGGTACTCCTAATAAAAATGTTAATGTTAACCAAAAAGTGGTAATATTTCCCTCAAACGTGGTAATCTAACCTCAAATAATTGGTAATCATACCAAAAAAGTAGTACTCTTACCAAATTAAAGTGATAATGTTACACCTAAAAAGTTGTATTCAAACCCAAAAAGTTATAATGTTAAAAAAAAAAAATGATACGTTTACCTCAACAGTGGTAATCTTTACCTCAAAAAGTGGTAATATTCTCAAAAAAATTGTAATCTAACCCAAAAAACGTGATAATATTGCCTCAAAAGATTGGTAATCTTACCAAAAATAGTGGTATTCCAACCAAATAACAATACTAAAGTTACACCCAAAAAATTGTATTATATATATATAAAATGAGCTTGGTTCTTGTGGAAATGCAAAATTCCTATAGGGAAGGAAATGCAGTTGCAGACTCTTTGGCCAACCAAGGAGTCTGTGACAATGCTTCTCACACTCATACATCCCCTTTCACTCTCAATCTACATACGAGACAACTTTTACTGCAAGATCAATGACAAATTAAATCGCTACGGTCTAAGATTAAAGTTCTATGATAGATTCATCGTCAAATTAAATCTAACAAATTGGATTTTATGATGCAGCATACAAATAAGCAGTTCAGGCTACAGTCAATTTTCATAGTTTTTTTGTGTCGCCAAGCAATGGCGGAAGCGAACCATCTATTTATGCTGCTATTGTCAATATGAGAACCATATTTATGTGGGAATGCACAATAAAACATATTTCGTCCGGCATTGGTGCATGAAAAATCATGCCTATGGCTTAGTATATTATAATAACTCATAATAGTATAAATTAACAAGCAACACTCACCAAACCAACAAAAAAGCGCACCGCAACTTGTCCGGTCCGTACAACAGTATATTGCATCCATGTTCTTTGAACACCCATTCGGCATTTAAAATTGTTTGCAGTAGAGACAACACAAATGAAGAGATCTAGTTGTCTTTGAGGAAGGAGTGGAGGTGATTAAAGAGCTTCTAAGTCAATTATATGCTCTAAATCCTCTGATGCCAATAATCCATTGGCCACGACATAAATTAATTTTGTGTCTCCTCAAATCCTTACTTAACTTACAAGCCATGGCTCCAAACTCTGAAGAGAAACACAGCAAAAGTTGACAACCAAATTCAAACAAACTTGCAACAGCTATAAAAATTCTCAAACTCAAAACAAAAATGAGAGACATTACTTCACGGAATGCAAATGATGTTATGTGTTTTCCATCAACTGTTGTCTGGATCCCCTCCGATCCCACTATTGCAACAGATAGATAACCTTGCTTAAAAGGAAAATATCTTTTGGGTTTAGATCCATCCTGAATCATAGGAAATTTCATAGAGCTATTGAAATGTCTGCCAGCAGTGTAATTACTAGACTTTTATATAAGCTCTTGCGCAATATTTAGATATGCAATATTTACATGGAATTACTATACTTTTAAACCACAGGAGGTTAAATATAATGACGACACAACTTCTCATGGACAACTATTTCTTGCAGCTCATTCAGCTGCTTTTCTCAGCTGGCCTCCATCTCTCAGCTTTTGCTCGCAGCCCATTTAAAGCATTGTTTACATTTCTAGGCAGCTGTTTTTTTGGAATGCTGAAATGCTCAAAATAGCTGCTACTGAAATGTGCTGGAATGCTCAAAATAGCTGCTACACATTGCTCATCTTGGCTCTCTTAGCTACTGTTCACGTGACTGTTCAGCATTCCAGCACATTTAAGTAGCTGGTTTCATGGTTAGGAAATTATTTTTTGTTTTTCCATGTAAAATCATGCATTAGAATTTTTAATTCCTTATCACATTGTAATTAGATTGCATCGAGGGTAAGGTAAATACGTCGCCCTAGCTAGGTTTAATTTAATTTTTAATCAATAAATTCTCTCGCAAGTTCTCCAAAAAAAAAAATAAGTGTATATCTAAGTGAAAAAAAAAACTTGGAATGGAGAATGTAAATTAAACCTTTTCATTCAAAGTTGCAAAAAAATTAAAATTTCATCAACCCATCTTGCTCCATGATCTTGGTGCCCACTGTGATAATAGCATAAATTGATGGTTAGATGACAATGGTGAAAAAACAAAATTTGTGGGATAAAATTTGTAATTTTTGTAATTACCTCCATATTACTGAAACTAGTGTTGATGTACTGTGATTGAATGGTAGAATCAAAGCTTGACATTCCATCCTAAAATAACAAGGAATGAGTACATATGAAAAAAAATATATAAACATCCAAAGAGTATTATATGAACCTGATAGTTGAGGATACCCTCGTTGACAAAGGGAATGTAACGGTCATCCTCTTTCAATGATGGCATAGATTGTTGCGATCCACCATGCTGTGAAAAAGACATGTGGGGTGGTTAGTCTGATCCACTAAGTTGTGAAAAAGGAATGTCTCGTGGTGGCTGTGATCCAACTGGTTGTGAAAAAGGCATGTCTTCGAATGGATCATTGGATTGAGATATCAAGAGTGGACATTTTCTAACTGTATGGCCAGTGCCCCTGCATTTACTACATCTTCGCGGGTTGATTGGAATATTCTTTTGTGCACGACTATGATTACCCTTGGTTTTCACAATCTTTGGATCATTCACACCGAATTGTGTATTTGTCACATTTGCATCGTGCTTGCCAAGTGACTCGTGATGGGCTTTTAGAAGAGAAGTTCTTTGTTGCACCATACTCCTCAGGTCATTTGAGTCTGAGAGCGACTGTGAAGCGTAATAACACATTTGGCTACACATTGACATAAGTCCAGCATAACGCGTAGGAATTGACACATTCGGCTGCACATTACCACATTCGTGTGCACATTTATACCTAGATTTTGCTTTAATGGTCCACCTGTCCATCACCAATGGTATGAGGAAACTCTTGTATGTGTTCATACTTCATGACCGCGATCATGTGAGAGCATGGAATCCCAAAAGACTCAAATTTCATGCAATTGCATTTAAACTCATCAATTTGAGGATAATATTGCACAATCCACCGTGATTCTGGTTTTGTGAATCGAGACAAATAGTAACTCCGATGACTTTCAATCTCGATCTTATCCACTACAAAAAATATAGCTTCTTCTCGTATCTTATCACGGACCTTGAAGAAAATCTTTCTGGTATATAGAGCACCAGCATGCTCCTCTAAGCATCTCAGTGATGTCTGCATCACTGGCCTAGAATGTTCCGACTCAAAGTCATCATTAGCCTCACACTCCCTGATCCTTGCCAAGCCCCTGTCATAATGCCGAACAAACTCGAATAATCGTTGGCTTGTTTTTAGAAAGCGTTTCAGGTACGCATTCATACTCTCCGATCGTTGGGTGCTTTTTAAGCCGACAAAAAATTTTCCTCGCAAGTACGCTTCGGCCCATTTGAATCGCTTTGCATAAACTTCCGCTATCCAATTGTTTGTCTCCAATCCAAATGATTCGACCATTGATTTCCACTCATTTTCAAATTCTTCCGGAGTACATCGAGCACACATGCACCTCTTGAATGCATTGACAAAATTTTCAGCATTTATATTTGTGAAAGCGTTTCTTGACAAATGCCATCTACATAAGCGATACGTCGCTTGAGGAAATACTCTTTCAATTGCATCAGCCATTGCTTTATCTCCATCAGTAATAACATATACAGGCATCTTGTTTTCCATTGCATGAAGAAAGGTATTCAATACCCACACAGATGTATCAATCGTCTCGTCTGAAAGTAATGCGCACCCAAAGATAGTTGTAGCGTTGTGGTGGTTGACACCCGCAAATATCACAAAAGGCTTCTTATATGCATTCGTTCGATATGTAGTATCAAACGTCATCACCTCACCAAAGCACTTGTAATCTAGTTGAGATGTCGAATCAGCCCAAAACAAGCAATTCAACGAATTGTCATTGGCGACAGAATACTTGAAATAGAATTGCGGGTCCAACTCTTCCTTCGCGCTCAAGTAGGCTAATGCGCCCTCTGCATCACCGTCTCTCAACTCCTCTCTACGGTAGGATGTCATGTCATTGTAGAGATCCTTTGTGGTAAACCCAACATTTTGATATCCTCCAGATTGTTGCAACATGAAATCCCTAATATGACTTGTACGCATACCAACATTGCGCAATGATATAGCTTGTGCTCTATCGGGGCTCTTAACATGCCGGTGTGAGCAGAGAAATGGAACACCACGTTGTGGAACCAATTCATGGTTGTGGTCCATTACAAACTCTTTTACAACCCATTTTTGTGTCTTCCTATCAAACTTCACTCGAAATGTTGCCTTGCATCCAAGTCGTGTTAACCCTCGTGGTTCCCTTGATCGCTCTACGCGTTCTGCATTCTTTGCCGACCGATACCCTTCTCTTGAACAAACCCACCGCCTTGAAATTGGCATGTTGTTCTTGTCATGCTTTAGGTCATCCTTACGAACACTGAAACCTGCATATCTACCATATGTGTTATAAAATTGTCCGGCATCTTCATGTGATATAAATGTCATTGCAAGGACTTCTGTAGATGTTAAATCTTCCCTCATTGCAATGTCTTCAATTGATGTTAACTCATCCTTGCTTGCAATGGCTTCATTGGATGCTAACTCATCCTTGCTTTTCTGATGGAAGTCCATGTTCTGATATTCATCATTTTCAAAATCATGCAATATGTCATCTGCTATATCACTATTTAAGTCTACAAGAACCTGCTTTCCTTTTTCCATTTGTGTCGATTATACCTAAGCACAAATAATTAACAATCTCATATTTAAGAAATGACTACTATTTCTACCTATCAAAATAAGAAGATAAGAGTTGTGGAGATAACACAACTATTAACAAACATCTACGGAGAAAAGATCATTAAATACTTACCTTGTTTGATTTGAATCTTCCAATACCTTGCATTCCACTTAATTGAATGGATGATCAAGAAAAGATCGTTAAATATGTTGGATTGAAGTTAGATGGGTGATGAAATAATGGAGATTTTAAGAGTGATGAAGAAACGCAGGCTATAATTGGTGATTGACTTCAGTTTGTTATTGTGTTAAGAAAATCATAGTAGTTGGAACAGTGGTTTTACATTTACTTTACAATTAAATGCCATTTATTACACACAACTTATATTACCTACTTAAAAACATATATTTTTTTACAACTATTATATCAAAATTAGAACATCTTGGGCTGATTGCAAATGTTGGGTGATGTTCAAAGATGTGTAGTATATTATAATCATTGTATTCTTATGTTCATAACATGTTAATTTTAAAATATTGTCATACATAACTTTTTAATTTATTATGGATTTTTTTATACAAAATGGACTTTAATAAAGGTTAAAAGTTAGATGAATTAAAATTTAGTATTCTATTTAATATAACTAAATTTTAGTTGGATATAATATAATCTAAAATTAGTCTTGATTTTATATTAAATTAAATAGAAATTTAGTTTTAAATTAAATAAATATTATTTCAATATTTCGAAATTAAATCTCATTTTGTATACTTATAGTCCATTAATTTAAATAGCAATTTAGTGATTGTGTTGAAGCTGAATGTCCATTAATTGGATGATATATGTTTTGGGGGTGGGAAATGACATTCAACTTCCTATGTGTTTTACTATATTCAACTTCCTAGTTTTTGACTTCACAGAATTGAAAAAGTAAAGATCATTCAAGATTCTCTCCATTATCGTTGTTTAAAAGTGGGAGTAGTAAGTTTAGCACATATTGGGGATAAGATTATCACTCTTTTGGTTAATATTACAATTATTAAGGTAACAAAGTCACTAATTTTTGGTTAATATTACAACTTAGGGGTACGTTTACCACTTATTTGGTAAAGATTGTTACCTTTAAAATGGTAAGAACACAAATTAATCAAATATTAAATAATTAAACATGTGATAAAATTGTCATACTTGTATGCTTTGGGGGTGGAGAATGACATTCAACTTCCTAGTTTTTGACTTCACATAATTGAAAAAGTAAAGATCATTCAAGATTCTCTCCATTATCGTTCTTTAAAAGTGGGACTAGTAAGTTTAGCACATATTGGAGGTAAGATTATCACTCTTTTGGTTAATATTACAATTATTAAAATAACAAAGTCACTAATTTTTGGTTAATATTACAACCTTGGGGTACGTTTACCACTTATTTGGTAAAGATTGTTAACTTTCAAATGGTAAGAACACAAATTAATCAAATATTAAATAATTAAACATGTGATAAAATTGTTTGATGTATGCTTTGGGGGTGGAGAATGAGATTCAACTTCCTAGTTTTTTACTTCACAGAATTGAAAAAGAAAAGATCATTCAAGATTCTCTCAATTATCGTTCTTTAAAAGTGGGACTAGTAAGTTTAGCACATATTGGGGACAAAATTATCACTCTTTTGGTTAATATTACAATTATTAAGATAACAAAGTCACTAATTTTTGGTTAATATTACAACTTGGGGTACGTTTACCACTTATTTGGTAAAGATTGTTACCTTTAAAATGGTAAGAACACATAATTGAATGTTAATTTGATTACAAAACATATTTTTTTTACATCTCATAATTGAATGTTAATTTGATTAAATTAAATCTCGTTTTGTATACTTTTAATAGTCATACGAAATATAACTGTTGATAGATTCAACTTCCAGTGTTTTATTATATTCATGAGATCGAATATTAATTTATTATTATTTTTATTTTTTTGGGAAAATTTACCACTTCTAGTGAGTAAGGTTACCACTTTTAGGGTAAGTGTACCATTTGGTTAATATTTATTTGCAATTTATGGGGAATAATTTTACAATTTTTTTTAAAAAGTTTACCACTATTTTGGAAAAGGATACCACAAATTGGGGTTAGGTTTAGCAGATTTTGTGGTAAGATTACCATTTTTCGGTTAATATTACAATTATTAAGTTAACCACTATTTGGGTAAGGTGACCAATTTTTAGATAATATTACAACTTTCCTACATTTACCACTTCATTATTTTTGGTTAGGTATGATTTAAATATATTTATTAATAATTTTTTTATGCTAGGATTTTATAGATATTTTTTTTAGTTAAAATATGTTACGAATTTATTTATTTTACTGTAACACTTTTTTTATTAAACGATTTATTCAAAAATTTTCAAATAATTATTTCAAATTTCTATTTTTTCGGGAGGCTTCCCCAACACGCTATACATGCCCCCCCAATAACCAACTCTTCACTTCTCTGATCTCTCTCTTCTCAGACCCTTCCCTCCCTTGCCCAACTCCTTGCCTGAGACTCTCTCTCTCTCTCTCTCTCTCTCTCTCTCTCTCTCTCTCTCTCTCTCTCTCTCTCTCTCTCTCTCTCTCTCTCTCTCTCTCTCCTGTCTTTCTCTTTCTCTGTCTCGCAACACACACGACTCGACAGCACCACAACACCACCGCCACAGCGCCACCGTCTTCAAGGTATTTCTTTGTCCTCCCCTCTCTGCGTCCTCTGCTTGAAACACACACGCACAAACCCCAGTCCCTATTTTCAATACACACACAGACGCAAACCCACCTCCCCCCAAAGCTATCCTTCTGCACAGACCCCCACTCTTCACCCTCTGGACAAGCGCAACCCACCCCCCAGAACACCTCCCCCCCAAACTCCCCTCTTACGCAGACCCCCCCTTTCCCCCTCTTCCCTTCTGCGCAACCTACCCCCCACAACCTAACCAATTGGTGTTTTGAATGTTATATTTTTTCAAATAAGTTTGATAAGTTTTGTTATAGTTTGAATAAATGTTATAGTTTGGGTGTTTTAGATGTTAAATTGGTTTGAATGTTATAGTTTAATTTTTTATTTTTATTTTTCCATAGGGTTTTCATAATAGAGTTTTTATTGAATGTTATAGTTAAAATAAGTTTGAATGTTATAGTTTAGGTGTTTTTATGTTAAATTGATTTGAATGTTACAGGTTGAATAATGGTGATGGTGGGTTTGAGCACTTTGAATATTTAGTGTGTTCATTAATATACTCATGATTATTACATTTTTGTTGAGTTGCATGCCTTTCGAATTATTGGTTGGATTTGTGTGCTTAGATATATAATTATTTGTGAGGTTGTTTATGTGTTGTGTATAAAGTTTAACTTGATTGTACTACTGTTATTATGTTCAGTCGAACCAATTCATGGTTGGTGCTTGATTGGTGGTTAAATTTGATTGATATTAAGTTGATTTAATGGGTTTTTAGGCTTTTGTTTTTTTAATATTTGTAGATATTTTTTATTTTGTTGATACAGTGAGTGTAAACTTAGGTTTATATACATTGAAGGCATAGGAAGAACCAATACAAATTAAGAGGGCATATTGACATTATGTTCCCATATACTAAGGTAATAATGAGATGTATTATATAGCTACCAAAATTAAATCTTGATCTCTTCTTTGGGATGTTGGATTGTTATATTGTACCGTGTTATTACTATTGTGTATACAAGCAGGAAATTTCTAGATTCCTATTTTGAGAGAAAACTATCCATTTTTTTTAACCAAAAAAGTGGTACTCTTAACCAAACAAGTGGTGATGTTAACCAAAATAGTGGTACTCTAATAAAAAAAGTGGTAATCTTAACCAAAAAAGGTGGTACTCTTAACCAAAAAAGTGGTACTCTTACCAGAAAATGGTAATGTTAACCAAAAAAGGGGTACTCTTAACAAAAAAAATTGGTAATGTACACATGGTTTCACTTCAAGGTCGCTCTTTTTGGTATGTGTGTCGATTTTGAATATGGTAAATTTTTGTTATGATTTGTCGGTAATTAATTTTTTCATTCATATTATTATTATTATTATTTTCGTTTTTTGCAGCTTTAGACGTATAGAGGAGCTAATATTGCAGTTTTACACAAGTAGGCAGGTATATTGCAACTTTGTGTTTTGAATGTTATATTTTTTCAAATAAGTTTGATAAGTTTTGTTATAGTTTGAATAAATGTTATAGTTTGGGTGTTTTAGATGTTAAATTGGTTTAAATGTTATAGTTTAATTTTTTATTTTTATTTTTCCATAGGGTTTTCATAATAGAGTTTTTATTGAATGTTATAGTTAAAATAAGTTTGAATGTTATAGTTTAGGTGTTTTTATGTTAAATTGATTTGAATGTTACAGGTTGAATAATGGTGATGGTGGGTTTGAGCACTTTGAATATGTAGTGTGTTCATTAATATACTCATGATTATTACATTTTTGTTGAGTTGCATGCCTTTCAAATTATTGGTTGGATTTGTGTGCTTAGATATATAATTATTTGTGTCCTTAGATATATAATTATTTGTGTGGTTGTTTCTGTGTTGTGTATAAAGTTTAACTTGATTGTACTACTGTTATTATGTTCAGTCGAACCAATTCATGGTTGGTGCTTGATTGGTGGTTAAATTTGATTGATATTAAGTTGATTTAATGGGTTTTTAGGCTTTTGTTTTTTTTAATATTTGTAGATATTTTTTATTTTGTTGATACAGTGAGTGCAAACTTAGGTTTATATACATTGAAGGCATAGAAAGAACCAATACAAATTAAGAGGGCATATTGACATTATGTTCCCATATACTAAGGTAATAATGAGATGTATTATATAGCTACCAAAATTAAATCTTGATCTCTTCTTTGGGATGTTGGATTGTTATATTGTACCGTGTTATTACTATTGTGTATACAAGCAGAAAATTTCTAGATTCCTATTTTGAGAGAAAACTATCCATTTTTTTTAACCAAAAAAGTTGTACTCTTAACCAAACAAGTGGTGATGTTAACCAAAATAGTGGTACTCTAATAAAAAAAGTGGTAATCTTAACCAAAAAAGGTGGTACTCTTAACCAAAAAAGTGGTACTCTTACCAGAAAATGGTAATGTTAACCAAAAAAGGGGTACTCTTAACAAAAAAAATCGGTAATGTACACATGGTTTCACTTCAAGGTTTGCTCTTTTTTGGTATATGTGTAGATTTTGAATATGGTAAATTTTTGTTATGATTTGTCGGTAATTACTTTGTTCATTCATATTATTATTATTTTTTTTTTACGTTTTTTGCAGCTTTAGACGTATAGAGGAGCTAATATTGCGGTTTTACACAAGTAGGCAGGTATATTGCAACTTGGTAACGAGCAATGATCTCTCAATATAACATTTTCAATACTCACTAGAAACAATATTCAACATTAGTCTAACTTTTTTAATACATAGTCGAAACATTTTCATCATTGATGCTTGATTGGTGGTTAAATTTGATTGAGTTATTGATTCGCACTTTTTAGTGTGTCAGAATTATATTATTATATTACACCCAAGTATAAGTGGTCGAATTGTAGTTTTCTTGGTTTTTGAGTCCAAGTATCGATCCCACAGAGAGTTTTAGTAATTAAAATAAAATAAAATAAATAAAATAAAAATAAAGCAATAAAAAGGTTGTTTGGAGTAGTTTGATGTTTAATCGCTTGTGGTGTGAGCTTAGTCTAATGACGGTGCTAAAAACTTGATTCTAAAATAACAGGTGGAATAAAGGTGCAGAAATAAAATGCGTACGTAAAACAAATGAATGACAGAAATATAAAAGATATCCTTCAGTTCAAGGATCCCACATGCTTTACATTGGTCTTGTTACGGAATTGCTACCTCACATCAGTTAACTTCCATTTTACTGGCAAGCTAACCGGCAGGTCTGATGTATATATATATTATAACACAGCTGCTTCTTAGGCTACACTGGTTATATTTATGTCAAATGATTAACCCAAGCAAACCAGAAGGACAAGCCATTCATGAGGAATACTTGAGTTATTCACTTGATCTCATGATTGCAAATACGTATATATATAATAAACCATAACACAGCTGCTTCTTAGGCTACACCGGTGGTAATATATAGCACAGTTGCTTCTTAGGCTACACTGGGCTTAGATGTTCCAATTGATTAATTCAAGTAAAATCCGCAGGTGGTACAGACTATCTTCCGGTGACTTGTCAAGTCAACCGGTGGTAGTTAATCATAATACAGCTGCTTCTTAGGCTACACTGTATTTAGATATATCACCCAGCAAGTGAAGTCACTCAAACGGCATACTTGAATTATTCAATAGGTTATCTTGTAATATATATATTGACAGTAGAACTTCCTCAGCGTTCCAGTGGAGGACTAGCCATACCGTTAGGATCACCGGGGTCATTCTAGCAGGCAATATTATTATATATAGTAATACCAGGCGTCAGTGGAACTTCCTCAGCATTCCGGTAGAAACGCCGGGGTCATTCTAGCTGGCCCGTCTTATATATATATATAATAATACCAGGCGTCAGCGGAACTTCCTCAGCATTCCGGTGGAGGACTAACCATACCGGTAGGAACGCCGGGGTCATTCTAACTGGCCCGTCTCATATATATATTAAACGTATAAATAAAACATCAGCAATTCCATAAACAGATCAATATTATACACGTGTTCCCCTCGAACCGGAGGATATACGGAACTACTCACGCTCCATTGCTATAGACAAGCAAGGAGAGCTAGCAGTTGTCATTACAACAGGAAATAAAAGTACGGAATTTAAATGTCTTTCGCAGGGAACGATTGAAACACAACCACTCTTATGATCAATTAAGATAAAAAAGTGGCAGCAGTTCAACTATCCGAATAGAAAGATACAACGAAAATATAAAAATACAGGACGTAGGACTGAAATATAACACGGACCGGAGCGTGCTTTTTCTTTTCTTTTCTCTCTTTTTCTTCTCTGAACTTCTCCTTGGAAGCTCTCGGTTCCGGCCTTGTATGAAAGCTGAAGAGTGTCCCTATTTATAGGCGTGGGAAGGCAAGTGGGAGAAGAGATGAGGCTGAGTCTGACAAGGGTGACCGTCCGGACGGCAGTCCCACCGTCCGGACGGTGGTGCTTTGCTGGAAACGGCCACTTGCATGCATGCTGAGTCTTCACGTTGGTTAATTACACTTTGGCCTTCATTCTTTACATTTCCTTGACATTGCTCCCTTGGTCTTGCGTTATTTCGGCATTTGTCCTGCAACTTTCAGATAAAATGTTATACCTAATATCATTCCCGCACAAACCCTAATTCACTCTAAGTACTAATTTTTAGTGCATTTATTATACTAATTTAAATTTTTTGATTTTTTAATTTATACATAATTTAGGTTTAATCACACCCCCTAACTTAAACTTTACTAGTCCCTAGTAAAATAAAAAGAAAATATAATACAAGTAGGGGTAAAATCATTTTCGTAGATTTTTGTACGATTGCATTTAGCATATGCAATAAGCCATTAAACCCCTAGGTGATCCCTAGTGGACGAGTTGTGTCTCGTGAAGGTTTTCAGTGAAGCTACCTACAAACTTCAGTAATTAGAAATGCATATTTCATATTTTTCACATGTATGATTAGAATGATATTTCTTCTGTCTTGCTAGAATGCTTCCTTTTCTGATCACCTTGAGAGAATCATATGTTGGGTGTAGTATTATCTATATATTTTTATGAAAACTTGTGTGTGTGTGTAGTGATGTTTTTATTTTCAAAAATCACTTGAAAAATATTACCCTCTTTCATGGTAGTCTTGATGTCAATCCTTTCCTGGAATACACTCAGTAAGAATAGCACACATGTTATAGTGACTGTTCTTATAATTTTACATGTGATTGGAATATTGATAACAAAACAAATTATTTCACATGTAATAGAAAGGAGCGGTTATGTTAAATAAACTGGAAATTGACATAATCTCATGAAAGAATATTAACACTGTATTAAATATATTATTAACATTTTCCTTTTTAGATTGCTAGAATGGATGCAAATATATGATTTCTGGAATCAAAAAGGACTTTTATTAGGTTGTATTGTGGCCATTGGGTTTAGAGTTTAAGAAACGACGTTTATGGGGTTCAAAAGCTACCTTTTGGCATTCCTCTTAAAACTTTATGTATTCTTTCCATTTTTTTTTTTTTTTTTTTTTTCACTTTCTTGGCGAGTGCATTTTATGCTCCATCTCGCTTTTTGTTGAACGGGTGCGTTTTACGCTCCATCCCGTTCTCAACTCATGCCTTTTTTTTTTTTTTTTTTTTTTTTTGGTGAGTGCATTTTATGCTCCATCTCACTTTTTTGGTATTCTGTTGATTTAAAAGAGGGTGCAAGAAAATTATGTAGCTCAGGTAGGTTTAATATCTTTTTATCTGGCTCGGGTCTTTTTCAGGTTTCATGAAAAGAATTTATACTATTTTAGGCTCAAACATGGTTGACTAATGATATAATTTTGTAAAAGAAATGGTTAAGGCTCAAAATTAATCAAACATGGCCCAAGATCATTTTCCAGAAATCCTATATTTATATTCTTTCTAGATAAATAGTTAAGGGCAATGTACATAATATATTTCAAGACGTGCTAATCAAATCAAATATAATGAGATTATTCAAAGAAAAGTTACCGCTGAATCGAAGATTCGTAGTTGAGTAGATGTAGCATTTCTCTCCAAGAAAGAATGGCTCTAATTCTGCATTTGGTTTTTTACATCTCCACTATATATAGAAAGAGTGTAGTATTTTGCATGGTTTTCAAAAATAAAGACATCTGTTTGTGCTTCTAAGGTTAAGTTCGAATAAAAATATTGAGATAACGTACAGCTAAAATATGACAGTCTCATGAGATCAGATTGAGAGTATTTTCGCAAGGCATTAGAATATAATCCTAATCTAACTGTGAATTATATGAAATATACTTCCTACTTTAGCAATGTATGCTCTCATTTTAACAAAGACAATTAAAACATACTGAAAATTAAAACATATTAGTTCAAACATATATAAACATATAAGCAAAATTTAACTAAGTTCAAATCACACAAACATAAAAAACATAACTTTAAGTTTTAAGTGCAGAAATTTAAAGGTGCATAAAATAAAACGGTGAGTGAAAGAAAGTAAAAAAATTTTTTTTTTTTTTTTTTTTATCCATAAACATATAAAAATGACTCAAAGAAAAATTATTTAAAATTGACTCCTTATCTGGTTCTTTAACGTCTGCCAGTCACAAAGACAAACATAATTTTTTAAATAAAAATTATTATGCTAAAAACAACAAGTAAATTCACACTTATATTTTCCCAACTTAAATTAAATATTATCCTCATTCTATAAGATGAAAGTAGAAAATTGCTAATTAGGTCTTGCAGCGAGAGATATTTATAGTATAAGATTCTAATATAAAAGACAAATAAAGAAACTATACAAAAGACATAAAAACATAAAACAAAGAAAATTCTAACTACTATATACAAGAAGTGCATAAAGGATAGATCAATCAGGCTTGAGTTCCCAAGTAGATTTTCTTACATTCCCTGATACTTTCGGCGAAGAATTTAACAAATCAGCATAAAATTGTACCTCAGGATTTCCATTATCAACAATATAATTAATTAAACAGACTTGTAGAGGGTTAAAATAAGAAGAGGTGTTAACTTTCTCCTCTACAATTTTATCAATTTCATCTTTTTCTAAAAAAACATATTTTAAATTAGTAGGAAGAGGTTTTAATTCTGGCTTAAAAACTTTGATATTAGATTCCACAATTGTTGGGAACAATTCTTCACATTGTATATCTTTTACAGATGTAATTTCAGATTCAGTATCAGGTATTGATTCTAATGCAAATAACTCTTTTTCTAGAAAGTTCTTTTCAAAAAAACTTTGAGTTAATGTCTCAACACAATTTACTTCGTACGGTTCTTCTTCTTCTCTAGGTTGTTTTGTTCCTTTAAAAACATTTAATTCCAAAGTCATGTTTCCAAATGAAAGTTTCATGACTCCGTTCCTACAGTTAATCAATGCATTTGATGTAGCTAGGAATGGTCGACCTAAAATAAGAGGTATGTATTGAGATGCATACATCTGACAACTTGGTTCCGTGTCTATAACAATAAAATCTGCTGGAAAATAGAATTGATCCACTTGGACAATAACATCTTCCACAATTCCTCTTGGAATTTTCACTGATCGGTCTGCTAATTGTAATTTAATATTGGAAGGTTTTAATTCACTTAGTCCTAGTTGTGTATAGACTGAATATGGCATCAAATTACAACTGGATCCAAGATCTAACAGAGCTTGTTCAATTTGAAAATTTCCAATAAGACATGAAACTGTAGGACTACCTGGATCTTTGTACTTAAGAAGTGTATCATGTTGTATTATTGTACTAACTTGCTCAGTTGCAAATGCTTTCTTTGGTACATTAGTTCTTCTTTTTATTGTGCAAAGATCTTTTAGGAATTTAGCATAAACTGGAACTCTTTTTATTGCATCTAATAATGGAATATTGATCTTTACCTGTTTAAATAGCTCGAGAATATCAGATTGATCTTTTTCAGTTTGAAGTTGCTTGACTCTTTGAGGGAAAGGTAAGGGGATAGGACATGGCGGATCTTTTTCACTTTGTACTCCTGGTTGCTTTTTGATTAAAGGTTCAGATTCAAGTGGTTCGTTTACAGAAATTGACTCACGTATTTTCTTTGAAATCTTAGGTTTGATGGTTTTATCAATTACCTTACCACTCTTTAGTGTTGTAATTGATTGTACTTGCCTTGGGGAAGGATCAGAAGATACAGAATTAATCTGATTCTGTGGAGGTTTAGGTTGAGAAGGAAATTTTCCTTTTTCAGGTATATTGAGGGATTGAGTCAGTTTAGCTAAATGACCCTTGATATCCTCAATACTCTGGGAAGTTTGAGTTTTAAATTCGTTAAAAACTTGAGTCGTTTGGTTATTAAAACTCATCTGATTTTGAATAAATTGGTTCATTGTGTCTTCCAGAGTTCTTTTATGTGGGGGTTGATATGGTTGGTATTGTTGTTGTTGATTTTGTGTCTGTGGTGGACCTTGTGTTTGATTTGTGGGTTGCGTGTTTCTCCAACTAAAATTTGGATGATTTCTCCATCCTGGGTTGTAAGTTTCAGAATAGGGATTCATATAGGGCTTATTATAAGTTGGAACAGCATTTGATTGTTCTATCAAAACTTCTTTGAATGCAGGTATAGTTGGACATTCTGCTGCAGGATGTCCTGACAATGCACAAATTTCACATATTTGTTCAGCAGTTGTTATAGCAGACACTTGTTTTAGTTTTTTCATTTCTAGGGCTTCTAGTTTTCGAGATAAACTAGCCATTTTAGCTCTTAGATCATCATCTTCTTTTAATATATATTTTCCTCTTTCGGATGTAGATGGCTTATTTTCTACTATGTTAGAAGAAGTTGAGTCCCACATCTGGGAACTTTCCGAAATAGTATCGAAGAATTGGAATGCTTCTTCGGGTCTTTTATTCATGAACTCCCCCTGTGCCATCATTTCAACAAACTGTCGCATTGCAGATGGGAGTGCATCATAAAAAAATCCGACTAAGGTCCAATCTTCGAATGCATGATGTGGACAGGCTTGGAGAAGATCTTTGAATCTTTCCCAGCATTGATAAAAAGTTTCATTTTCTTTTACAGAAAAGTTCATGATTTCTTTTCTTAACGTATTAGTACGATGTATAGGAAAGAATTTTTTAAAGAACTCAGTCTGTAAAGTTTGCCAATTTGTGATGGAGTTGGCTCTTAAGGTATTGAGCCATTGTTTTGCTTTATCTTTTAAAGAAAATGAGAATAATTTTAGTTTGACCATTTCAGAGTTATCTTGCAATATTCCACAGACTTCTTCAAATTCTTTCATATGAACATAAGGATTTTCATCTTCCAAACCATGGAACTGTGGTAGTAACTGGATAGTTCCTGATTTAATATAAATGTTTGGAGCGTCTTCTGGAAAAGCGAAACAGGATGGGACATTTGTTCGTGTAGGATGTAGATATTCTCTTAAAGGTCGGATGTTTTGGATGACTTCTTGTTCTCTAGGAGGTTCTTCCCTAGGTACATTTCGAGCCATACTTAATTCAAATGATTCTTGTGTGGATGCAGATGAAGAAGATGAGGAAGATGAAGGAGTTGACTGATTTACAGAACCTACTGATGAATGAACAGACATAAACTATTAAAAACAAACTATAAACATATATAACAAACAAACAAATAAATTTTTTTTTTTTTTATTTTTTTAATTTTATTTTTTTATTTTATTTAATTACCGTAACTCCCCGGCAACGGCGCCAAAAACTTGATTCGCACTTTTTAGTGTGTCAGAATTATATTATTATATTACACCCAAGTATAAGTGGTCGAATTGTAGTTTTCTTGGTTTTTGAGTCCAAGTATCGATCCCACAGAGAGTTTTAGTAATTAAAATAAAATAAAATAAATAAAATAAAAATAAAGCAATAAAAAGGTTGTTTGGAGTAGTTTGATGTTTAATCGCTTGTGGTGTGAGCTTAGTCTAATGACGGTGCTAAAAACTTGATTCTAAAATAACAGGTGGAATAAAGGTGCAGAAATAAAATGCGTACGTAAAACAAATGAATGACAGAAATATAAAAGATATCCTTCAGTTCAAGGATCCCACATGCTTTACATTGGTCTTGTTACGGAATTGCTACCTCACATCAGTTAACTTCCATTTTACTGGCAAGCTAACCGGCAGGTCTGATGTATATATATATTATAACACAGCTGCTTCTTAGGCTACACTGGTTATATTTATGTCAAATGATTAACCCAAGCAAACCAGAAGGACAAGCCATTCATGAGGAATACTTGAGTTATTCACTTGATCTCATGATTGCAAATACGTATATATATAATAAACCATAACACAGCTGCTTCTTAGGCTACACCGGTGGTAATATATAGCACAGTTGCTTCTTAGGCTACACTGGGCTTAGATGTTCCAATTGATTAATTCAAGTAAAATCCGCAGGTGGTACAGACTATCTTCCGGTGACTTGTCAGGTCAACCGGTGGTAGTTAATCATAATACAGCTGCTTCTTAGGCTACACTGTATTTAGATATATCACCCAGCAAGTGAAGTCACTCAAACGGCATACTTGAATTATTCAATAGGTTATCTTGTAATATATATATTGACAGTAGAACTTCCTCAGCGTTCCAGTGGAGGACTAGCCATACCGTTAGGATCACCGGGGTCATTCTAGCAGGCAATATTATTATATATAGTAATACCAGGCGTCAGTGGAACTTCCTCAGCATTCCGGTAGAAACGCCGGGGTCATTCTAGCTGGCCCGTCTTATATATATATATAATAATACCAGGCGTCAGCGGAACTTCCTCAGCATTCCGGTGGAGGACTAACCATACCGGTAGGAACGCCGGGGTCATTCTAACTGGCCCGTCTCATATATATATTAAACGTATAAATAAAACATCAGCAATTCCATAAACAGATCAATATTATACACGTGTTCCCCTCGAACCGGAGGATATACGGAACTACTCACGCTCCATTGCTATAGACAAGCAAGGAGAGCTAGCAGTTGTCATTACAACAGGAAATAAAAGTACGGAATTTAAATGTCTTTCGCAGGGAACGATTGAAACACAACCACTCTTATGATCAATTAAGATAAAAAAGTGGCAGCAGTTCAACTATCCGAATAGAAAGATACAACGAAAATATAAAAATACAGGACGTAGGACTGAAATATAACACGGACCGGAGCGTGCTTTTTCTTTTCTTTTCTCTCTTTTTCTTCTCTGAACTTCTCCTTGGAAGCTCTCGGTTCCGGCCTTGTATGAAAGCTGAAGAGTGTCCCTATTTATAGGCGTGGGAAGGCAAGTGGGAGAAGAGATGAGGCTGAGTCTGACAAGGGTGACCGTCCGGACGGCAGTCCCACCGTCCGGACGGTGGTGCTTTGCTGGAAACGGCCACTTGCATGCATGCTGAGTCTTCACGTTGGTTAATTACACTTTGGCCTTCATTCTTTACATTTCCTTGACATTGCTCCCTTGGTCTTGCGTTATTTCGGCATTTGTCCTGTAACTTTCAGATAAAATGTTATACCTAATATCATTCCCGCACAAACCCTAATTCACTCTAAGTACTAATTTTTAGTGCATTTATTATACTAATTTAAATTTTTTGATTTTTTAATTTATACATAATTTAGGTTTAATCAGTTATACTTTTTCATTGGTTTTTATGCTTTTGTTGATACAGTGACTGTAAAATTAGGTTTATATATGGTATTGAAGTTGCATTTTGCATTTTCAATTATTACATTTAAGATTTTTCAATTGATTGCTATTTTTTTAATTAGCACGTGCACAAACACCCACAGACACAAACACTCATACACATTGACTCTGCAACTCACTAAATAGCAGCATTTATATGTACTTACACTAACCCATTAATGTAGCACTCACACAGTCCACACAACATTGGAATGCCTGCAACGTTGTTTCAAATTGACAGTTTATTTTATGTTGTATAGTGCCTTTAGGCACGGTAGTATTGTTTAAGTTATAATTCAATTTTTTGTTACTCCATGCCCGTTGGCACGGTCATATGGTAATAAAGCTTGAATATAAAATTTTAACTAATATTTTTATATTTTAAATTAAAAAAAATCTTATTTGTTGTTTTCACTTTAGACTCCAAAATGTCTTGGACCGCCCTTGATCATTCTTAATTGGTTGTGGGATCTAGGTAGATTGGAACCACGTTTCCTATTCCATATAGTTAATAGCCTTCCCATTTCATCAAGTCAATTGATTTTCTTTTTATGGTCAAAAAAAAAAATTGATTTTTTTTCCTATTTTAAAAGAACTTCAACTACTCTCACAGTGGCAGTGACTTTCCCAAAATTTAAAAATAAAAAATGCAAAAACAACATAATTATAGAAACCCAATACAAATTAAGAAGGCATATTGACATTATGTTCCCATATACTAAGGTAATAATGAGATGTATTATATACCTACCAAGATTAAATCTTGATTCCTTCTATAAAAACTACTACATATTCCTCATGAATCCTCCCATGCCCATAGACATCCTCATTAGTTTCTTATAGGAAAAGAGATGGCAAAACTGAGTGCAATGCCTTTATTCCTCATTGTGGTGCTCCTGCTATGCACAAGTTTGTTCTTTTTCATTGATTTTTTAATAATGATTGTGGGTCTAGATTGATTTAAACTGGCGTAACTCAAAAAAAAAATGGACAAATACATTGTTACTTTAAAATATTTGTATGCTATTGAAAACTTTTGCCTACGCTATTGAAAATATTTGTATTACATGATTAATGCTCGATTTTGTGTTGTACAATATTTTAAGGGATGGATTTTGTCCACTTTTTTAAAAAAAGTGGTTGTCACGATTTCATATAGTGACTTAATTCTTTGGGATGTTCGATTTTTATATTGTACCGTGCTTTCAGGCACGGGTTATTACTATTGTGTATACAAGCAAAAAATTTCTAGATTCCTATTTTGAGAGAAAACTATCCATTTTTATTAATCAAAAAAGTGGTATTCTTAACCAAAATAGTGGTATTTTAAACCAAAATTAGGTTTATATATGGTATTGAAGTTGCATTTTGCATTTTGAATTATTACATTTAAGATTTTTCAATTGATTGCTATTTTTTTAATTAGCGCGTACACAAACACCCACATACACAAACGCTCATAGTAGAATTTTTGTAATTCTTTATGGCTTGTTTCTATTTTAGTGGTACCTCTTGTTGAATTTATGTGGGACCATCACAGTAGATGCTTTTGTTTAAATCTGGAATTCAATGCTGGGATGTGTAAACTAATGAGGCTTTTGTGTGTGTGTGTATTAGTTTCAAATAGAGAGAGAGAGACAAAAACTTACGTCAAAGGGGAAAGTTAGAATGATGGTGGACAAGAAAACTAATGAGGGTATATGGAATACCATGCAGAAGCACACAACCCAAATCCATGGTCCATTGGATGGACTACACAGCCCAGAACTGGTATTTATGCACAAATTAGTATATACTAAATGGGAAATATCACTGTTGGCTTCAATACATCGGAAATATGGAATGTGGTGTATTATACATGGTGTTCCACGTTTATTGTCATAGCAGGACTGAAAGGAAATAAATAGCCCAACCATATGTTACTAAGGAAGAATTTAGCAAAGTCCTAAGTCTGTTTCTGTACTATAAACTCTTAGTTTAAACTTTAAAGTACTTAATGGTTACGACTTGATAACAATTGGGTTCTAGACTCTCCGTCAACATGTGTTATGGGCATGTGAAATCTAGGAAAAATCTATGGGTTGTTCTTCTATTTTATTCAGGAAAGTTCTGATGTAATTGTTTTTTTTTTTTTTTTTTTCTGTGTGCTTGTAAATTCTATCACAAGCTACAAATTCAGAATCTTTTAGAGATTCGCTCATTTTTCTTTTCTTCCCGTAATAGTTCCTCTAATAGTTCGTTAGCTGTTGAAATATTATACTCTGCGGGCCTTCAATGGATCTCCAATGTCTTTCAAATAATTACTGAAATTATTGTTTAGAAGTTTGTATTAGTTTTAGGCACAAAATAATTATAATAACCATTTTAGTTTCAAATGTTTAACATAAGAGAGAATTCCACACATGGGTGGATATCACGTTATGTTCAGGAAATTTATTCTATCGCATTTTTCCCTAGTGGAAGATCCTGAGTTTCTAAGTTAGCAAATTCAAGGCAAGGTTTGTATTTTTAACTTTAAGTTTTTCTTATCTTGTAGGCGAATTGGCTGCATTTTCTTTTGGGGGGAACTTCACTCACCATATAATCACGGTAAACGCTGGTGAGGTCATCAAGTCGATACACAATCAGTTGAATTATTACAATGTAAGTATCGCTTCATCATAATTTTTTTAAAAATTCATTTATATTTTAGTGTGTTAACATCTGCAAGTGCATGTTACAGGGCAAAAAAGAGGTCAGGAAAAACACAAGAAAAGCCAGAGCTTATAAAGCGCCAAAAAACTGAGAAGGTTACTGTCAAGCTTAAACTTTCAACTATTTCAATATTTGTTTATTCACTAACTTAAACTTGTAAAACATTTTTCAGGATCTTCTTCGAACCCGATGCTCGCCTTTAATATTGGCTAAAACAATTGAAGCCCTTACTGATGTACAAAAGGAAGGTGTTAAGGAAATGGGATTGGGGGGTTTATTAAGTCTGAAAATCCACTGGTTGAAAAGGGGTTTATGTGAATGGATATTGAGTAGATTTGACCCCGATACACGTATTCTGAATGTGTACAACCAATCTTACATTTTTACAGCATTGGATGTAGAATGGATCTTGGGGTTACATTATGGAGGGCCTGAATTGAAGACGACTGGCTCCCCAGATTTAATCGAGGATCTTAAAAATTCAATTTTTGATGGTAAAAATGAGTTGTTGTTGCATGAAATAGGGTCTAGGCTAGAGAAAATAAAAGAAGATTCCGATGAATTTCGGCGTTTGTTTGTTCTATTTGCTGTGGGTAGATTTTTGTGCCCCACAATGAAGGCCACAGTCAATGCCTCCCTCCTCCACATGCTTTTGGACGTCTCATCTTTGGGGGGTGGGAATTGGGCAAAATTTGTGTTTGATTCCATCATTGCGGGGGTACAACTTTACAAGTCGAGACAACAAGTTTATATCAATGGTTGCATTTTTGTCCTCATGGTAACATTTATATTTGGTTAATGTTGGTTAGCCAAGTCTTTTATGCACTTTTATTTTTATTAATCGTATGTTGTGTGTCATATAGATTTTCTACCTTGAGTGTGCGACACCAATAGGGGAGACTGTGGCCCCATTTCTGTCTCAACCAACCCCACGCATTGGATCATGGGGTGATGAAGATATAAGAACAAGGCTACAACAACTACAAAAGTTAGGAGGTTACAAAAATGAGAAGGTAAATCTGTGTGATTCTCACACAATCTTGGTTAATTTTTTTGTAAGTTTATTCATGAAATAGAATTATATGTTATTTATCACATACGATATTTGGCATCCTTGAATTAAGATTAAAGTCGCATTTGCTGAGGGGCGCCTTGATCCACCAGTAGTCAATGAAGCCATTAGTGGTCCACTGGGGTTTCGTCAACAAGTAGGTGTATTATTTAACAACTACTCCTAACAACAGTATTTTCAATGGTGTTTGTTCAGTTAAACATTTTTCATTTTCTTAGGAAATTGAAGCAAGGCTTACGAGATTGGAGGTGGATCAGGCCTCCATCAAGCAAGCCATGTGGGAGGAGTCGGAGAAAGTGCATACGGAGCTTAACTCAATGAAGAATTTTATACAAGAGCTTTCCGACCGACTGGACAAATTTTGCAACAAGTCGAATGAAAAAGTCGTCTTAGTTGATAGTAGAGAGTTAGTTGATAGTGGAGAGGTGAGTGTACCGGGAGTATTTTTTTATTTTACTGTTTCAAGAATTGTCTACTGTTATACATTTTTAATTTTAATATTGAAATTTTGTGCGCATAACATTGGCAGGACGAAGATGTAGATTACTCTTATCCTCCTACTCCTGAAGGTGGGTACCCTCACATAGAGATCCTACAATATTTTCACAAGCGAAATTTGTGGGCTTATATACTGAACAAGAAGTTGCCTCGAGCGTAAGTGAATTGTAAAATTTGTCAAAACAAGTATATATGTCATAATTTGTAAGTGACACATGTGAATTATGTTGTGACTTTAATAAGCAGTGAGGAGTTGGTGTGGTTTGATGAAAACCACTCTTTTCTTAAGCGATCAGATTTGCAATCCTTGGGTGAAAAAGAATGGGTGTCCGATTCTGTAAGTGCATTTCCTCTTATGCCCTCATTGTCTTAAATTATTATGCGGGATTTAAAGCATTCACTAAATGACACTTAACTTCTTGTTCACTTAACAGGTAATAAGTGCACTGCCATTGATTATGTCAGATGATGAAAAGCTCGACAACATCACTAATAAGGAGCGATGGTACTTGCCGACATGGTTCTCGGTAAAGTATTCCAACTCATCTGTGTTGTGCACTACCTGTACAGACAATGCATCTACATTTGCTTATGATTTCTATGTTATGATTGTTTTTTGTAGCAACAATTTGTTGCAATAGAGTTGTCAGAGAATGGTCTCTTGGACGATAAATTTAGATCCAACTATGGCCATTTCATTCGTGACATTAACAAATGTGATAAGGTTTGACGTTGTTGCTTATATTATATTCGTCATCCTTATTAATAAATGGATGTTTATGATGTCTCAATGATCATTGTTTTACATGTTTTGTATTGTAGATATATGTACCAATCCATGATGGGGATGATCACTGGCACTTAATTGTAGTAGATGTACAGAATAAGGAGGTCATGCTTCTTGACACATTGCGTAATCCAAGAAAGAAGCATCCCCGATTGACACGGGCTGTGAAAACGGTAAAGTTTATGTACTCCAAGTAAATTTTGTGAAAGGTGTCATCCCCATATTTATCATCTACATACTTTGTACTCGTGAACAGGTGAATGTACTACATCGTATAATTGCTAATTTATCGGAAGAGGTCACCTCAATCCCCAAATGGCCTATCATTATGCCAAGATGGGTGCCAATACAAAGCAATGGCTACGATTGTGGAATGTACATCATCGAGATGATTCGGGCGCCACAGTTGGGTCAAAAATTCCCTTTAAGGGTATATAGTACACAGTACCTCATATAGTGTTATTTTAGAACCGTTATAGAACTCAATCTTAGTTCTGAAAATGCACATGTTTTCTTCCTTTTGTAGGAACCTAGTATAGAAACGCGCATGGAGTTGGCTATCAGTCTTGTAACACACCTTGCCAACAAAAATAGGGACAAGACAATGTTTAGAGCATCAGTATTAGGATGATATTGAGGGTGTGCATCCTGGGTATCTTTATCTTATTATCAGTTTTTTGGGTCAGTCTAATGTATGCCAATGATTCTTGCAGATGGAGTTACACTTCTCCCTTCACGAACGAACTTGTCCTTGTTGGCTTTGGGTGGCTTACACTGATCAGGCTCTCACCATTCAGCGGCGTCTCTCTCCCTCTCTATATCTCCACCTCTTTATGCTCTTATCAGAATCACACACACACACACACACGACACACACAATAGGGCTGGATTTTTGTTTTGGGGTTTTCGCTATATGAACATCTTGGTTTGACAAAATGACCAAGAAGCCTTCTGACCCCTCTTTGTAGCTATGTTCATTGAGTTATACTTTTTCTTCCTTATATGAGTTATATTTTTTTCTTCATTGTTGAATTCAGTGTGGTTCTTGTTGTTTGTCATTTAGCTAATCATAAACCTAAATGGTGGAATTTTTGGTTCTTGGTGGAATTTTTTTTCATTCTTCCTTTCTTTAGCCTCTTTCCTTCAATTTATAATTTAATTGTAGGGAACTTATCGCCCAGCCCACTTTGACATCTTGCTAGATGAGATGGGTTTCTCTCTTGCACATTCTCATTCATTCACTGTCTTATGTGTAAGTTTTCTGGCTGTCAATTTCTCTCTACTTTTACTGAAGTGTTAACCTTGAAAAGTATTATTTTCTTAGTACATAAAACACAAGCTTATTGGAATTGGGATGTCAAATTGTAGGGTCCTTTGCTGGTCTTGGGTTTCTTGCATGGTACTTGGCAGGGAAAATTGGGGCATTTAACCATAGGGGCCATGTTGCGAAGCTCTGTATTGTTTTCCTGCCCTTACTTGTTGAATCTTTAGTTGGAGTTTCACGAGTTGATGACTACTGGCATCATTGGCAAGATGTGTTTGCTGGAGGTCTTCTAGGTCTGTCCTTTTCTGATAAAATCTGTCCTTAGATACTTAAAACTCTGTTTGCATTGGCTGCTTATCAATTTGATTTTTAACTTGCAGGGCTGACAGTTGCTTCATTTTGTTACTTGCAATTCTATCCACCACCATATGACATTGATGGTATGTTGTTACTGTTACATTAATTAGTAGTCAACTTGCAATAATGTGATCTTTTTTCCACTATGGGTTTCCAATGTGATTGTTTGGAAACTGAAATCCCAATATATAGAAATTTAGTTCATTTAATATTTTCAAAACTGACAAAACACAAGACAGACTAATTAGCAAGCATAAGAAAGGAAAAAATAGGAAAGAAGGAAAGCTGTAAATTCTCTGAACTCTAAGTGTGCTGGTTTTTGCGTTCCTATAGTTAGAAACTTCTGCAATATTTGAACATGATTGGCTTAGAAACTATCATATATCTATTTATTATTAGACTGTGTCTATACTAAATTCACTTCCTTAGGCTGGTACTCCTGAAAAATGCAATTGCGTTTCCTCCCTAGAACACTGGTCCCTTTGGTTTGACACCTTTATTTTTAATTGTGACATGTGCACCCTTTCCCCACCCCTCCCCTTCTCGTTGAGCAAAAATTGACCCCTTTCCTTAGTATACAATGCATTTTAGGATGAAAGTAGTCATGCAACTGTCACATGGCTTTTTTAATTCGGCAAATTGTGTATATATACACAACTTAGAAAGATTATAATACCTCCTATAGTATGTCTTGTATTCGATGTTATGGGTGAGACAGCAGATGACCAGGAGAAAATCAAAGTTAATCAGGGTCATATGATATGTAATCAGATTCAAACACTAATGTTTCATTCTAAGACATATCTGGTTGTTCTTCCTCTGGACATCGTTCATCTGTCAATTGCCAAACTACTAACCTTGTGAAATGACATTAGACTTCTTTTTGTCTTTTTCAGGTACCAACAGAGTACAACTGCAATTTCAATTGGTATTTTCATGAACACAATGCACTGTGTTAAGCCTGTTTGTATCTTTGTAGAATTTGGTACTTAAAATTAGTCTAACTTTTCCCATAACACTATGATAGGGTAGTGTAGCCCAGGGAAGTCTCATGTGGAAGCCCTTGATGCAGTCCTACAAGGTGGAATTATAGAGTTCTAGCAGTGCATATGTTTTATAGTTATAGTTAGGAGTATGTAATTAGATTGTATAAATAGATGATGTAATTTTGTAATTTTGGCAGTGCATATTGTGTATAAATAGAGTTCTGGCAGTGGTTTTGGTTGCGTCCTTTTTCTATGGTATTTGTTCGAATATGGGAGTTGAATTTTGAGCCTTGGTGGATGAATTGAGTTTGGTAGAAAGATATGGTTTGACTGTTTATAATATTTAGGTTGAATCAGATTCTATGGTTTTGGTGAAAACAATTAAAGGAGAGGTGAAATGTGCTTGGCCGTTTACTGATTTGCTCACACAGATCAGGCAGATTTTGGGAAGAATGCAGTTTCAGTTGACCCACGTTTATAGCCAATTCTGTGGCTAACAGATTAGCAAATAAAGCGATGTTGGATGGCTTCTTATCAGACCTTTCGGGTTCCAGTTCCTTGCCTACTGCTGTTAGAATGAGTTTGCTTCAAGATCACTTGTCTGCCTACTTTGCAAACCAAGACTGGTTTGATTTTTGATGATGGTGGTTAATGAAGCTACAGGAGGTATACTACAGTGGATGGTGGAGGAGAGTTTACTAGAAATAATGTTGTTAATACTTGTGTATCTTGAAGGATTAAAGCCAAATATGGCTATGTTTTTGTTTGTTATTCATGAATTCTTTGATTCTTGTAAGCTGTGATGCTCTTTGTTTCTTGTAATTTTTTGATTCATATCAATAAAATTTTCTTTTCTTTTAAAAAAAAAAGTAAAGACATTTCAATGTGGGTGTTTTGATCAAAAAAAAAAAAGAATAGAGTTTTGGCAGTGCATATTGTGTATAAATAGATGACGTAATTTTTTACATGAATCTAATGAGAAGAGATCTTCTTCTCCCCAAAATTTGCCATCTCTTCTTCTCCATTTTTTGCATTTTCAGTCTTACCCAAAATTGGGTAAGACTACCACTTTTCAAGGTTCCCTATCAATTTTTTTTTTTTGGTAATATTATATCTTTTTTGGTAGTGCAGAATGCTAGGAAAACTGAAATAGAATTGGGGTAAGTACACCATTTTTTTTGGGTAAGAATTCCACTTTTTTTAGCTGCAGTTGCTTACCCTTCTTTGTCAACACTTTCTGAAGGTGGTGGGAAAATGTCCTTTAATCGATGGAAAATAGGGCAAGGGGTTGTGTAATAATTCTCGCTTCATGCTTTATTGAAATAGCACTGCTACACCATATAGCCATGAAATCCGACAACCTGTTCTTACTATGTGAACATATTAATGTGAATGAAGTCATATTAAGGAAAAAAAATAAAAGAACAATCTCATAAAACACAGCACATACCTGCAACAAGTATATCTCATTCAACAAGTATATCTCACCAACAACAAACTTTCACCTCTTTAACATTGCTACTATTGTGAATAAAACTATTTATATGTAACCTACATCTGAAAATGGCGTGCACACTATGTGTGCATGCCAATTCAAATGTAGGTTATATATAAGTAACTCTGACATAGAGTAGCCTGGAGGCGCATGGACGATGAAAACGAAGAAGATGAAGGGAATTTATCTCAAAAGCAATATAGTTACACTATGTTATACGTTATGTTATATATAATAGTCCCTACCATGTTATACCGCTTGTATAACTACTTGTCAAAGTCTTTGAGTTCCATTAGAACGGGAATGGTTGGTAAGAATGACGGGTAAGAATGGTTATTGAGAATAGTTTGTTGGTTACTGTAGCCTTATATAAGGAATGATTCCACATTGTTCATATTCCTGTTCATCTTCCTCATCCTTCTCATCAACGTACTCCTATGTTCTAACCTTCCTCCTTTCTCCATTTGCTTTGATCTTTTCCTAGAAATGATAAGACAAAGGATGACAAAACGCAAAGGGATCCATAAAAATAAATGGCCTGCACAAAAAAAAAATAGTATCTACATATTTTCGCACATCAAACATCACAAATCACCAAAGTCACCCAAACAAAACCTCGGTCACCAAAACAAGGCAAAAAAAAATAATAATAATTCAGCAAAATACAACCACCACCCCATGGCTAGCAAAACACAGGCAAAAAAAATTGATTCACAAAAACAAGCCAATTGATTCAGCAAAACATTGGCCATAAACACTATACATGACTTCAACTTTTGTATACAAAAAAAAAAAAAGAATATGTCACACATATCATCTCCTATTTTTACCACAATTCTTTTGTTTACCACAATTCTTTTGTTGGTGTTGTTGTGCCTTGCTTATGATCTTGTTTCTTGATTCGTTGTATATGTGAGTAATAACTTTGAATGCTAGATCCTTTCGCATCGTATTGGATTCATCCTAAAAATAATAACCAATAACCACAGTTAAATTGACAAATGGTACATATACAAATTTAATTTAGTACTATTAAATATTAAATAAGGAGAATAGCTATCATACCATAATTTTGAATGATTTATCCAAAAATTGAGCATGCATCTCCTTTATGACAAATATTCCACAGTCATAGCTATTTGTTTGCCTAGGAGCCCAATCCACTCCATATATGTGCCACTTGGTCAATGTTGGCGTGTAATTTAGTATGACAAGCTGAAGGACTTGATCTAATTGTTTAATCACATTTGCAACAGCAGAATAACGGATATTGTTCGGATATAATGGTAGAGAATCAAATAATAAAACTTTTTCCTTCACTACATCCACCATGCATAAATACCAATGGGTGTTATTGTCGTTCATGGGTATATATATCTACATAAAGAAATACAAGATATTAATTATTGTGTAAATGAGCAATTATAAACAACAACAAAAAAAAAATAAGACATCTAGTACCTTATCACAGTCCTTGAAATCTGAAGCGAAGTACCTTCGACAATCAAGCAATCCGATTGTTTTTTCTTGTTTGTTTCCTTGCCTTACCCTTCCAAGTGCTTTTTGCTGGGTATTGAAAGTAAAATATGGGTACACATTTAACCCACATTGTACATGTTCAAGATTAAAAAAGTCAAATAAACAACATTAAAAAAGTCAAATAAAACACATTACCGCAAACCATGTGGGTAGATACCACCTTGACCTTTTTGTAAAAGGATTACACTTCACATCATCCGGAATAATACAAGATGCCAAATCTATTATCTTCAGGTCAAAATGTACAAAATCAATACTTGGTCAATGAGTGGAAAACACAATAAATAAAGATGTCCATTTTTAACTCACAATGTCTAACAACCATTTTCTTGGTTGTAGAGATTCAATAAATGAATATCTACTGGCAGAACATGTTTCAAATCTCACCAGTGTCTCACTGTTTCATGAAAAATATGGATTAATAATTGGTGATGCTCCCACAATGTATAAGAATAACAAGTGAGAATTGGTATATAGTATAAATACCTCATGTCAAGTGTGTTGTCAAAAATGTAATTCAAGACACATTTTATCATAATCACTAATTTCATAAATGGGTGGATAATCCTCATCTGATAGGGTCCACAAACTAGTGGAATCTGAAATCTGCTTATTAAATACAATGAAGAGTATTATTAAATGTGACACAATTGTTTAAATAAAGTCAATACAAAGATTTTTTTAAACAAATATTTAATGTGGAGTACGGAATTAAACCTCGTGAACGGTGATTTTTGACGGAATGTGAAAAGTTGTTATTTCTTCTAGAACTTTTTGTATTTTCACTTCGGCCTTCTCCTCGTCCTTTTTCTCATCATCCTTTGTTATTTTTTCAACCATATATACTGATAAAATAATGTCTCAACATCATGAACCAAGTGATGTGCTGTCCGCTGCTCAACATCATGAACCAAGTGATGTGCTGTCCGCTGCTGTGGTGAAGTGTGCTGCAATGAACCAAGTGTAAATCATGCAGCACACTTATGCCATGTGGTTCGGTGGTTAGGTGGTATAGGCATGTGCCCATAAGTTGCTGCAGTGTTTGATTAGGACTTCTCTTATTTATTTACAGATTAAGTAGGAGATAACTAATGAAGATCCATATGAGAAAGGATGTCTTTTCACAGAGAGTTTCTTTGATCCTTGGATAGGTTACGTCTTCTATTAGGATATATTTTATAGTCTTGAAATTGGTTTGGACTCTATCAAGTGTACTGCTATATAATAAAGAATTTCTCAAGAGCTATGACATGTTTTTGGTCATAAGCTATTTCGTCCTGTTAAAATTATCAACTTCTTCATGGTATCAGAGCCATAAGCTCTCAATACATATAACGAATGGCTGCATCAACAACATCCTTCTCTATTTCAACCTCCAATCTCCACCACCTCATTGCCATAGTCTCGGTTAAACTAAACTCAACCAATTATCTTATATGGAGAATGCAAATACTTCCTTTGATTCAAAGCCTTCAACTTATGAATCACCTCACCAATGATTCACCAGCACCAATGATGCTCACAGAGTTGAATAAAGAGGTCTCAAATCCAGAGTATGAGGAATGGCATCGACAGCCAAACACCTTTAAAGAAGTATAATCTGGATTTCTTCCATGTAACTTAAAAAATGGAGTTTCCATTTTGAGAGTGGAAGACGGTAGCCGATTAATAAGGAATACAGCAGTAAGAAAAGCTTCAATCCATAAATTTTTTGGTCAATGGGCATGGAAGAGCATGGTAAGTCCTGTTTCTACTAGATGGCGATGTTTTCTTTCAGCCACCCCATTTTGTTCTGGTGTTCCAGGACAGGAAATACTTCTGTGTATGCCACATTGGTCTAAATGATGTATGAAGTCCTTCAGCCCAAATTCACCACCTCCATCACACTGAAATATTTTGATCCTTTGTTCAAATTGATTCTCTACCAATTTTTGAAAGGTAAGAAAGGTGTGGAAAAAATCAGATTTGCGTTTCAAAGGATAGAACCAAGTGTACCGTGTACAATCATCAACAAAAATCACATAGTATCGAAAATTCTGTACGGAAGCCACAGGAGCTGGTCCCCATAAATCACAATGAATTTTTTCTAATGGAACATTTGCAATTTTATTATTCAAAGAAAAGGGTAGCCGACAACTCTTACCCATTTGACAACTACTACAAACTTTCTCAGTATTCATCCAACTAGAAACATTTAGAACATTATTAGTCTCTAAAAGACGAATCAATTTGGAGTTTGGATGTCCCAATCGTTGATGCCAAAGATCAACAGGTGCCCTTCCATTCTTGATTGCTAATAAAGCTTCATCTGCTTTCTCTCGATTTAAAGCATAGAGACCCCCTTGTCTATGTCCTGTTGCTAGTATCCTCCCCGTTGCTTTGTCCTTTATCTTAAAACCAGAGGAGCAAAATTCAAAAAGACATGAGTGATTCTTTGTTAGTTGACTAACTGAGATCAAATTTTTCTTTATCTCAGGAACAACTAAAACTTTGTCGAGATCTATTTTTCCATGTGATGTGTTCAAGATGGTATTACCAACATGAGAAATTTGTAAAGGAGAGCCATCG
Organism: Ilex aquifolium; assembly: GCA_951799425.1. Classification (NCBI taxonomy): domain Eukaryota; kingdom Viridiplantae; phylum Streptophyta; class Magnoliopsida; order Aquifoliales; family Aquifoliaceae; genus Ilex; species Ilex aquifolium. The sequence continues at coordinate 6,145,120 of OX637394.1, forward strand.
CCAACAATAACATTATCATGACCCTTATAGATTCTTGAAAACTGAAGGTTACCTGCATCCGACGTCATATGGGAAGTGGCTCCGGTGTCAGGATACCAATTCGGGTCTTGATTATGGGAATTTGATATGGTGGTTGCTGCAAGGGCTTGAGGTAAGTTTTCATCGACATCATAAGCATAATCATACCTGAACCAACATTTTGTAGCTATATGACCAAAACGATTACAGATTTGGCATTGAGGAGTATTGTTTTGGAAGGAAGTGCCCTGAGCATTTGAGCTTCTCTCCCCTTGTCGTTGGAATGTGCCTTGCTGAAAATTATTACCTCGATTTCCCTGCAGGGATCCACTTTGGCCATCAGACTGATTTTGTGAGGAACTATTTGTGGAATTCTGATTTCCACGAGATGTGGTATTTGGAGAGTGATTAGTAGTGAAGCCACGCCCTTTAGAGCTAAAATTATTATTACGACCACGATTGAAATTGTTGCCGCGGCCTCTGTCTCCATATCGTTGAACAGCAAAGGCAAAATTCGTATTTGCCTCCTTTTTCTCATCTGAGCCATGTTCTGCATTTCGTAGGTCATAGTTTTGTAACGCAGTGATGAATTGACTGAAAGTCGGAAAAGGAGGCTTAGATAGCATGGTTGTAATGAAAACATCATATTTTTTTCCAAGACAATGAGACAATTGAACAGTCTTGTCTTCATCAGAAACTGGTTTCTGAATAGCTGCAAGGCTATCACATATAGTCTTAAACTTCATGAGATATTCATCCAGAGATGCAGTCTCTGTTTTTGGTGTCTGAAGTTGGCGTTTAAGCTGGAGTTCCCTTTCTTTAGTTGCTTGTAGATAAATTTCTTCAAGGTAGTTCCATACCTCTCGAGAGGTATTTAGGCCAACAACATGACTAAGGGCTGCTTCAGAAAGAGTGCCGATGATCTCTTACCAGCTGAAAATCCAACTCCAGTTACTGCCACGACAAATGACACACAGTCACTTCGGAATATTTCACAAATGGATTCCTCAAACATCGAGTCATCTATGCAGCAACAATCTCAGCCTCTTCATGATTCAAGCACTATCCAATCACAGCATATGATACCCGGACAACTTTATGTGGAACTCCCTCTTACTGCCCCAGATTCTTCAACAGTTATTGCAATGTCACATGACACACCGTCAATTCAGCATGACTCCACCATGGATTCTTTGAATACCGAGTCCTCTATGCAGCAACAATCTCAGCCTCTCCATGATTCAAGCACTATCCAATCCCATAGTGTTCACCCAATGATCACCCGACAAAAAGCTCGTCAACAACAAGCTTTGCTCACTTTTCTGCCCACAGTTACAAGTGAACCCAAAACCATTAAAGCAGCTCTCAAGAGTCCTCATTGGGTATCTGCAATGAATGAGGAACTCAGGGCTTTAGAAGAAAATGGTACTTGGGACTTGGTCCCACGAAAGGCTCATATGAATATTATAGGTTCTCGGTGGGTTTTTAAAACCAAACTTAAATCTGATGGTTCAGTTGAACGTTTCAAGGCTAGATTGGTGGCTAAGGGATATAATCAGCTTGCAGGAATTGACTTTGATGAAACGTTCAGTCCAGTGGTCAAACCAACAACTATTCGAGTAGTTCTTTCTATTGCTCTTGTTTCTGGATGGCCTATTCGGCAATTGGATGTAAAAAATGCATTTTTGCATGGCCACTTGAAGGAACTTGTTTATATGGAGCAACCACCAGGTTTTTCTCATCCTAAATTCCCCAATCATGTTTGTCGCCTACACAGAGCTATTTATGGTCTCAAACAAGCTCCGAGAGCTTGGTTTGATCGTTTTAGTCAGTTTCTTCTTCACATTGGCTTCAACTGTAGCCAAGCTGACACTTCTCTCTTTATTTTTCGCTCGCATGAAGATATTATTCTCTTATTAGTGTATGTTGATGATATAATTGTCACAAGCAATAAGTCTTCACTTTTGTCATCCCTTATTTCTCGTCTTAGTTCCGAATTTGCTATGAAAGATCTTGGCCCTCTCAATTACTTTCTTGGTCTCGAAGTTATACCATTCTCAGGTGGTCTTTTTCTTTCTCAACAAAAATATGCTCGGGAAATTCTCTCCAAAGCTTCTATGCTTGGCTGTAAGCCTATTGGCACACCTTTGGCTCAAAAACATCAGCTACGTCTTGATGGTGGTCCTTTAGTTGATGAAACTAACTATAGGAGTATTGTCGGTGCCTTACAATACCTTACTCTTACTCGGCCTGACCTTTCATATGCTGTTAATTTGGTTTGTCAATTTATGCATAAACCTGGTGTTCTCCATCTTCAGGCGGTTAAACGAATTTTGCGATACCTTCGTGGCACTTTGGATTATGGTCTTCGTCTACTCTCCCGCTCCTCCCTTAGTCTATATGCCTTCTCTGATGCAGATTGGGCAGGTTGTCCTGATACTCGTCGCTCTACTAATGGTTCTTGTGTTTATTTGGGGGCTAATTGTATTTCTTGGTCTTCTAAGAAACAAGCCACAGTTTCTCGCTCAAGTGCCGAAGCTGAATATCGGGCTATGGCTTATTCTACAGCTGACATTACATGGATCACTTATCTTCTTCGTGACATTGGTGTTCGACTTGCTACTCCACCAATCTTGTTCTGTGATAATTCCAGTGCTCTTGCTATGACAAAAAATCCAGTGTTCCATGCTCGAACTAAGCATATTGAGCTTGATTTTCATTTTGTTCGTGAAAAAGTTGCCAGGGGTTCTCTTCTCACCTATCATGTTCCTTCTTCTTCTCAAGTTGCTGATATATTCACTAAAGCAATTCCTAAAGATTCTTTTCAAAAGTTGCGGCTCAAGCTTGGTGTGTTGCCTCCACCACCCTCAAGCTTGCGGGGGAATGATAAAATAATGTCTCAACATCATGAACCAAGTGATGTGCTGTCCGCTGCTCAACATCATGAACCAAGTGATGTGCTGTCCGCTGCTGTGGTGAAGTGTGCTGCAATGAACCAAGTGTAAATCATGCAGCACACTTATGCCATGTGGTTCGGTGGTTAGGTGGTATAGGCATGTGCCCATAAGTTGCTGCAGTGTTTGATTAGGACTTCTCTTATTTATTTACAGATTAAGTAGGAGATAACTAATGAAGATCCATATGAGAAAGGATGTCTTTTCACAGAGAGTTTCTTTGATCCTTGGATAGGTTACGTCTTCTATTAGGATATATTTTATAGTCTTGAAATTGGTTTGGACTCTATCAAGTGTACTGCTATATAATAAAGAATTTCTCAAGAGCTATGACATGTTTTTGGTCATAAGCTATTTCGTCCTGTTAAAATTATCAACTTCTTCATATACATCAACACCAACCTCATGCTTATTTACAACTTCCTCCATCTTCTCCTCTTCATCTTTATTTGCATTCACCTCCTCTTCATCCTTATTTCTAGCTTTGTCATCTTCTACGTTGTTTCCAGCTTCCTCCATCTCCACCTCTTCATCCTTATTTCCAGTTGCCTCCATCTCCTCATGTTCATCCTTATTTGCATTCACCTCATCTTCATCACCCATCTTTACAGCTTCCTCCATCTTCTTTCCAATTTCCTCCATGTCCTTTCCAGCTTCCTCCATCTCCTTGTCAAACAAGGTTCCATTATTGTCCAACTGTGATAACACACATACAGCAGTATTATAATGCATTATCGATTAATCTTGTAATCAAGTAAAACCACAATTATGTTTGACGTGTTATACCGCCGCTATATCTGTTGTGTGCTTCTTCAAGATAGTATTTTCATACTTCTTCAAATAAAGTTTCTGCTTACACAAACAAGATTAGAGATTTGGAATATATATTTTTAGTACTAAAAAAATGGATTTTATAATGACTATCATACCTTGAAAATATTATATGGTGATTTCAAGTTTTTACTTGGCTTCCGCTTAGAGTTTCTTCTCAGCACCTTTGCACTATACTTTTGTTGCAGCTTTGGGCTGTAATTTTTTTGGGTGCATGAGTGTGAAGCCGGTTGAAGGTGAGGTGTGTTTACAAAGGCATTTGAATGTTGTTGCGGTGTATGTTTCATAGACTTTATATCCGGTGTTTGCACCACTTGAAGCGAAATCCACATCTGATTATCATACTTGGATTCATTTAAGGTTTCTTCATGGATTGCTTCATTGTCTATGTCTTTATTCTCTCCATCACATTTATTCATGGATTGCTTCATGGATTCCAATGCATCAATGATTTTCTCCATCATGGCAACCACCGAATCTACTTTGCCAGATAGGTCATCCTTGATTTTGGCTATTGATTTTTCGAGGGATGAAAATCTTTCTTCCCATGACTAAAAAAAATAATATCAAATCATCATGTACACATAATTAGAAATAGAAATACTCACATTCGCTTATATAAGCCAACATCATTACACATACTTTGGATAGGCCACCACCTGCCTGCCCTATGTTAGGATCCTCCTTAATTTTGCATGAAACTTGTGGTTGAACAATTAGTGGAACATGTGGTTGTTCATTGAGGGGGGCTACTCCTACAACTGGAACCTACAACATACATAATAACTCTCAATCATAACCCTAACACTCTAATAATCAAATTGAAATTGAAATACATACACATCACTTATAAACAAATAATAACAATAGATACCTCTTTCATATTTGTCAACTTCTTAAAAATAACTACACCATTTTTTATTTCCAAATCACCCCATGCTCCAATGCGAGGAATGGATTGACATTTGATTGGCACAAGGGAAACCCCTGTGGGTGTCAGGTGCTGCAGATAAAAAATCTATAACAAGCAACTACTCTCGATTAGAATAAACTACAACAACCAACTACTCTCAATTCGAAACAAAAACAACAATACTAAGTACAAGATCTTTTAGGTAATCAATACATTACCTTGAGAACTAGTAGACAACCACTAATATTGTTTTGTCCATATGTCTTATATTTTTTCACCCCCTCAATCAGGGCATCAAACACCAACTTGGCCCAGTTCATCGCTCCCAAAGAATCAACCTCCACCACAGAATGGAGGAATGAGCTACTAATTGAGGTCTTTGTTGTAGGACACAATAGACATCCAAGTACAAATAAGATAAAGATCCGCCGAAAGTCTTCTGAATCCATCTTCATTTCACCCAATTTGTTATTCAAATAGTTCACTGGAATGTCCTTCATTCCAGTGAACATGGAATTATAGATTCCATTTATTCTTTCATAGGGGCCACTCGTCTCCACATCTATCCCCCCATATCTCAACCCCAATATAGATTCTACATCCTCAGGAGAGAACTTTAAGGATTTTCCGTGAATATTCAACACACATGAATTAGGGTCAAAGTGTTCAACCACCCACTCACACAAATCTCTCCTCAATATTTTGCATTTGAGGCTTAACAAACCTCTAAAACCAATCTCTTCAACCCCATTTTTTTGTTCATCGCTAAACTTCTCTATTGTTTTCACCATCAGTCCCGGTGAACATCTGGTTCTCAACTGTACCATCAAACATTTGTCATTATACAACACAAAATAAATACATGTCACACAAATAATTTAGTATTATGATTTACCTTTTCTTTTGGTGTAGATTCCTTTTTGCACAACTCCTTTTCTTTTTTTGATGCCTTGGCCATCTCTATATATTTTTCTTTCTCACAATGTTCCACATTCTTCCATTGTAGTCCAAGTTGTTTCATGAACTGAATGAGTGAATGGAATGGTTATACATACACATATGCAACATATCCCTTACACAGTGGAGAATTACATAATATCCCTTACCCCATGGCCGAGTTTTTTATTTTCCTTTCCTTTCATTGTCTTCAAACAATCTTTACTACAATGGAGAAATAACATCATCGATGGCATACAAATAAGATAAATAAAACTGTTTTAGTATTTAGATTATACAAATCTCTCACTAATAAAAAAACCATGAGCTTGTTGACCGATCAGATTCACTTGAGCTCTTTTTCCCCCTGAATAATAAATCCACCATTAACCATAAAAATATTTTCATTTTTTTGTGCTAAACAATAGAAGTTATACGGACTAGGATTAAACAAAACTTACATTATAAATATTTTGAGCTGAGATTACAAATAATAGAGAAGAGGAGGAGGTTATCACCACTTTAGAAGACTTGAACGAGGAACCAAAGCAGAAGAGAAGAAATACTATGAACCAAAGCAGAAGAACGAGGAACCGAAGCAGAAGAGAAGAAAGAGGGAAAAAAGTGAACCTACTAAGCTACTAAGCTTGTCCAAGAAGTAACAGGAATGGATTTAGGCGGGAAATTTTTTTTTTTTGGGGGGAGGGGAGGCGGGAATTGGGTTTGTATTGTGTCAAAATTTCATTCACCATCTGTCAATATATTATTGGCCTAATGCCAATTTTTTTAAAAAAAATTGATTTGATAAATTGAATATTTTTTAAATAGTTTTAGATGTTAATTTGATTAATTGATGGTTAATTGGACGAATTTGATTAATTGACGATTATTTCAGATGTTAATTTATTGAATTAAGTGTTAATTGGATGGATATGAATGTTAATCTAATTTGATAAGTTGAATGGTAGATGGAAGTTAATTTGATAAATTAAATATAAATCCATGAAATTGAATGTTTGTTTAACAAAGTGAATTTTTATTGGATGTTAATTGAATGAATTAAATGTTAATTGAATGATTATGGATATAAATTGGATGAATTTAATATTAATTAAGTTGAATTTTAATGTTAATTTGATGAATTGAATGTTTTAATGTATTATTAATTTGTTATGTTAATTAAATATATTAATTTTGATTGCTGCTGCGATGATCCCTTGATCCCACTCTTGATCGCATAGCACCGATCGGTCTCAAGCTCTTCGTCGCTACTCTTGATTGCAAACCTGCACTTGATCCCACTGTTGATCGCTACTTGATCCCACTTGATGGCTAAGTTGATCGCAAACTTGCACTTGATCCCACTCTTGATCGCTTCTTGATCCCAATCTTGATCGCTACCTAGATCTTGATCGGTCGAGATTGGATCGCTATTCTTGATCGCTAAAAGCTCTTGATCGGTCAAAAAAAAGTGGTAATTTTAACCAAAATATTGGTAATATTAAACAAAAAAGTGGTACTTACCTCAAAATGTAATCTTAACCAACAATATGGTAATGTTAATCAAAATTTTGGTAATGTTAACCAAAAAAATAGTACTCTTAACCAAGAAACTGTAATCTTAAGTGGTCTTAACCAAAAGAGTGGTAATGTTAACCTAAATAGTAATATTAACCAAAAAACTTGTAATCTTAACCGAAAAAAATTGTACTCTTAACCAACAAAATGACACTCTTACCTCAACAGTGTTAATCTTAACCAAAAAAATGGTAATTTTAATCAAAAGAATTGTAATGTTAACCAAAAAGTGGTACACTTAACCAAAAAAAGTGTAATCTTAACCAAAATTAATGTTAACCTAATGGTAATGTTAACCAAAAAAGTGGTACTCTAGCCAAAACAATGGTACTTTTAACCAAAAAAGTGGTACTCTTAACCAAAAAAATGGTAATATTAACCAAAAAAGTGGTACTATTAATCAAAACAGAGGTAATATTATCCAAAACAGTGGTACTATTAACCAAAAAAGTTGTAATCTTAACCAAAAAAATGGTAATATTAACAAAAAAAAGTGGTACTATTAACCAAAAAAATTGTAATCTTAACCAAAAAAGTTGTAATATTAACCAAAAAAGAGGTACTCTTAATCAAAACAACGGTAATGTTAACCAAAAAAGTGGTACTCTTAACCAAAACAGTGGTAATGTTAACAAAAACAAGTAGTACTCTTAATCAAAACAGTGGTAATGTTAACCAAAAAAGTGGTATTCTTAACCAAAACCAAAAAAGTGGTACTCTTAACCAAATAAGTGGTACTATTAACCAAAAAAGTGGTAATGTTAACCAAAAAAGTGGTACTCTTAACCAAAACAGTGGCAATGTTAACAAAAAAAGTGGTACTATTAATAAAAATGTTTTTGTTAACCAAAAAAATGGTAATCCTTCCCTCAAAAGTGGTAATCTAACATCAAATAATTGGCAATCTTACCAAAAAAGTGGTATTCTTACCAAATAAAAGTGATAATGTTACACCCAAAAAGTTGTATTCAAACCCAAAAAGTTGTAATGTTAACAAAAAAAAAATGATACGTTTACCTCAACAGTGGTAATCTTTCCCTCAAAAAGAGTTAATAGTCTCAAAAAAATGGTAATCTAACCCAAAAAACGTGATAATATTACCTCAAAAGAACAATGTCTGCAACTCCATGCTTTCATCTTTCTCCTTCATCTTCCTAGGTTTTTTTTTTTTTTATGAAAAGACTACCACTCAATCTTAGTTTTAATAAATGATGATTATTTATCTTATTTAAACCTAAATAAAAATATAGTATAAAATTTACAATATTTGGGGTTATTGAGTGACATTAAATTTAAGTTAAAAATATTAGGATGTTAGATTAGGTTTTATACCCCACACTTCTATTTAAACCTCCATCTCTCAGAAAAATTATCATTTATACCCCACACTCCTATCTACTAGCCTCCATCTCTCAGCTTTTAAACCTCAGCCCATTTAAAGCACTGTTTACATTCGTTTTTAAAGCAGCTGTTATTTTTGGAATGCTGGAATGCTCAAAATAGTTGCTACTGAAATGTGCTGGAATGCTCAAAATAGCTATTGTTCGTTCAGCATTCCAACACATTTTAGTACCTGGTTTCATCAGTTAGGAAATTATTTTTTGTTTTTCCATGTACAATCATGCATTAGAATTTTTAATTCCTTATCACATTGTAATTAGATTGCATCGAGGGTAAGGTAAATACGTCCCCTAGCTAGGTTTAATTTAATTTTTAATCAATAAAATTATGTCGCAAGTTAAAAAAAAATACGGGTATATCTAAGTGAAAAAAAAAACTTGGAATGGAGAATGAAAATTAAACCTTTTCATTCAAAGTTACAAAAAAAGTAAAATTTCATCAACTCATCTTGCTCCATGATATTGGTGTCCATTGTGATAGCATAAATTGATGGTTAGATGACAATGGTGAAAAAACAAAATTTGTGGGATAAACTTTATAATTTTTTTAATTACCTCCATATTACTGAAACTAGTGTTGATGTATTTGTGATTGAATGGTAGAATCAAAACTTGACATTCCATCCTAAAATAACAAGGAATGAGTACATATGAAAAAAAATATAAACATCCAAAGAGTATTATATGAACTGATAGTTGAGGATACCCTCGTTGACAAAGGGAATGCAACGGTCATCGTAAACAAAAATAACAAGGATGAATCTCAAAAATTACAAGAATCATAAACAGCAACTGTTTTAACAGAAAAAACAGTAACTGTTTTAACAGAAAAAATTGTTACAGCCCAAATAGTTACAAATCTGTTATAAACTGCTGCACAATCTTGACTTTCAACTTAGTTCAGCTCCTGTCACCCCAGTTCCTCAGTTCTGCAGTAAAGGCAGCCCAGCAAATGCAGAATCATCTACAGACATGCAACAAACCACAGACCATAAACCAGCCCAAAACTGAACCAGCTGACAACAGTAAACTCCTGTACAACTAACCTCCCTCCTATACAAGAGTTGGCTTTAATCCTTCAAAAGGATTAAAATCATATATCTATCTGCACAGTCCAGCAGAGAAGCAGGCAGAACTTCTACTAACAGAATTTTCTATACTTCTGCTGATTCCTCAGAAAAGACCCTCTGGCCACTAAGCACACACCTCCTCCTCCTTGCATTAGGCATCTGAGCTTGATCTTGCTGTAACAGCACTCTTCCAGCCAAAGGCATATGTTATATAGTTACAGTTAGGAGTATGTTATTGTGTATAAATAGATGATGTCATTTTGTAATTTTGGCAGTGCATATTGTGTATAAATAGAGTTCTGGAGTGCATATTGTGTATACATTGATGATGTAATTTTTCACATGAATCTATTGAGAATAGATCTTCTTCTCCCTAAAATTTGCAATCTCTTCTTCACCACTTATTGCATTTTCAATAAAATTTGAAAAAAATATTTACTTGGACGAATTTGATTAATTGACGATTATTTCAGATGTTAATTTGTTGAATTAAGTGTTAATTGGATGGATATGAATGTTATTCTAATTTGATGAGTTGAATGGTAGATGGAAGTTAATTTGATAAATTAAATATAAATTGGATGAAATTGAATGTTAGTTTAATAAAGTGAATTTTTATTGGATGTTAATTGAATGAATTAAATGTTAATTGAATGATTATGGATATAAATTAGATGAATTTAATATTAATTAAGTTCAATTTTAATGTTAATTTGATGAATTGAATGTTTTAATGTAATATTAATTTGTTATGTTAATTAAATATATTAATTTTGATTGCTGCTGCGATGATCCGTTGATACCACGCTTGATCGCTATTGCATCGATCGGTATCAAGCTCTTTGATCGCTACCTTGATCTGATCGCAATAGTGCACTTGATCCCACTTGATCGCTAGTCTTGATCGCAAGAGTGCACTTGATCCCAATCTTGATCGCTACTTGATCCACTCTTGATTGCTAGTCTTGATCGCAAGAGTGCACTTGATCCCAATCTTGATCGCTACTTGATCCACTCTTGATCGCTACTCTTGATCGCAAACTGCACTTGATACCACTCTTGATCGCTACTCGATCCCACTCTTGATCGCTACTCGATCCCACTCTTGATCGCTACTCAGCTCTTGATCGATCGAATCGTGATTCGATCGCAATTCTTGATCGCTAAAAGCTCTTGATCGATCCAAAAAAGTGGTAATATTCACCAAAAAAGTGGTAATATTAACCAAAAAAATGGTAATATTAACCAAAAGTGGTACTTACCTCAAAAGTGTAATCTTAACCAAAAAAATGATAATCTTAACCAAAAGTTTGATAATGTTAATCAAAAAATAGTACTCTGAATCAAAAAAGTGTAATCTTAACCAAAAAATGGTCTTAACCAAAAAAATGGTAATCTTAATCAAAAGAATTGTAATGTTAACCAAAAAAGTGGTACTCTTAACCAAAAAAAGTGTAAGCTTAACCAAAAGAGTGGTAATATTAACCTAATCAATGATAATGTTAACCAAAAAAGTTGTAATCTTAACCAAAAAAGTGGTAATCTTAATCATTAGAATTGTAATTTTAACCAAACAAGTGGTACTCTTAACCAAAAAAGTGTAACCTTAACCAAAAAAGTTGTAATCTTAACCAAAACAATGGTAATGTTAACCAAAAAAGTAGTAATTTTAACTTAAACAGTGGTAATGTTAACCAAAAAAGTGGTACTCTTAACCAAAAAAGTGGTACTCTTAACCAAAACAGTGGTAATGTTAACCATTAAACTGGTAATATTATCCAAATCAGTGGTACTCTTAACCAAAATAGTGGTAATGTTAACCAAAAATGTGGTACTCTTAACCAAAACAGTGGTAATGTTAGCAAAAAAAGTGGTACTATTGACCAAAAAAATGGTAATATTAACCAAAACAGTAGTACTCTTAATCAAAATAGTGGTAATGTTAACCAAAAAAGTGGTACTCTTAACCAAAAAAGTTGTAATCTTAAACAAAAAAGTGAAATGTTAACCAAAAGAGTGCTAATCTTAACTTAAACAGTGGTAATGTTAACCAAAAAAGTGGTACTGTTAACCAAAACAGTGGTAATGTTAACCAAAAAAGTGGTACTCTTAACAAAAAAGTTGTAATCTTAACATAAAAAGTGGTAATGTTAACCCAAAAAGTGTTAATCTTAACTTAAACAGTGGTAATGTTAACCATAAAAGTGGTATTCTTAACCAAACAAGTGGTATCTTAATCAAAATAGTGGTAATATTAACCAAAAATGTGGTAATATTAACCAAAAATGTGGTACTCTTAACCAAAAAAGTTGTAATGTTAACAAAAAAGGTCGTAATAATGTTAACAAAAAAAGTGGTACCCTTGGTAATGTTAACCGACAAAAGTAGTACTCTTACTATAATCTCAACATTAGTTTTAATAAATGATGATGATTTTATAATCTCTTGAATGGTTCATGCGGATAAAAATAATTCTGCAACTCCATCTTCTTCGTCGTCTGAGTTTTTTTTTTTTTTAATAAATTTACTATAATATTAATCTTTGTTTTAATAAATGATAATTTTATAATCTCTTGAAGCATTTACAGGATAAAAACAATTCTGCAACTCCATCTTCTTCTTCTTCGGCTGTGTTTTTTTTTTTTTTTTTTATGAAAGCGTAAGGCTCAGTGGGTAGCGTAAGTGGGTAGCCGGTAAAAAGTGTTAGATTTGATCAACGGTGGAAATTCTTCATTATATATCAACCGTTCATTTTATTTTTTCGGTACCGTACCGAAAAGTGAATATCGGTATTGTAGTCGAACCCGAAATTTTTCCATCAGTTTTGGGAACATCATCTTGGTGGCCGTTATCCCGAGGATTATACCGCCCAGAGGTTACGTTGTCTCGATTCACTTGTTCTTCGTTTGAACTGCTAGCATCACTAACCCTTATGTCACTAGCCAAGGGTAGGGACACCCGATAGTTATGTTCAGGGTTGTACTCATTGAATTTTTTGTTATTGTATTTGTATGGTGATCCCAACGTACTCCGTAGATTTGACATAACTGATTTTGTTCGTTTTTCCACAGACGGCGCCAATCGTACGAGGGAAAAATATTGTACCTCAAATTGAGAGTGTCGAAAAGACCTATGTACGATTTTTTAGAGAAACGACCAAAAGTGCACCTCCATCCCGCAAAATGAACAAATTGCCACTGACAAGGGGTTTATTGGCCGGAGGCACTCCGATGCTTAAGTCTTTAAGGGTTCTGAGAATAAGTAAGCAAATTGCGGGAAAAAAAGTGCGTACCTTAGACTTAATTATCTGGTATTTATAGTAATATGTTCCTTCTTCTAGGGTTTCACTATTGGTCGTACAAGACGGCACACTTATTTTTTAGCTAAATCCATCTTAATTTGTGTTGGAATCTTTCTATGCTTCCTTATCGGTTTTACACCTCCTCTAATTACTGAGGATATAGGCTATCACTTAGTTTGGTCTCATCCTTGGTGAAGGTTGTGTTTCTAATAAACGCCAACTCTTATTTATTGCTTGGGCTTGCCCATTGATTGGCTTTCTTGTTGACCAAACAACTTCATTATTTGCTTGGCTAGGTCCTGAACCTATTTGGTGGGGGTGAAACATAACTCGGTTAGCCGAACCACTGCTTGGGCAGAGGTATTTTGCCTTTAGTGTTTCACTCTTCATCACGTGATAGACTGATAGTTGATGGTTTAATCATGCGCAGTTGTTCTGAACCTTCTTTCACAGTTAATGCATCAGCATGATGGTGAAACTGAGAATAGAAATGGCTAAAGGTTTTCTATTTTTTTTTACTGAATAAGTACTTTAGAAAAGAACTACAAAGCAATCCCAAGTAATAATCATTTATGTTTATTCAAGTGTACATCAACACGTCCTTTCATTTCTTAAATTCCCTTATCTGTTATACCAGTGTTCACAATGTCTCTGATAACAAACGATAAGGTGGCATTGAGGGGATAGTTTTTTGTTGGCTACTCTTTGAATGGTCATATCTATTGTGGGACGTGGGGTGATTGTGCATAAAGACGATTTTTCTCAGTGATCCAAGTATCTATCGCGGGGATGCCTTTCTCAGAGATATATATATTCACCATATTCCTGCCAATTCTAATTTCAAATTTGGTGTGTAATCATTTAGTAGTTATCAATGTTATTCCTACGCACTAAGGTTCTTTAATTCGATTCGTTTGTTTCCATACTTCTTAATCCCCTCTATTTGTTAGTTATAATCGGCAATTTTGATTTATGGTTTTCAGATTATAGTCCTGGAGAATGGGCGGGTGGTGCAACAGGGACCACATGACGTTCTTTTGTCCAAAGTAGCAGGGAGATATGCAGAGCTCTGGGCACAGCAAAATAACGCTGTTGATGGAGTGGATGGAACTATCAAAATGGAGACATGAGTATTGTCTTTTTTTCGTTTTCGGCACATTTGTTCGACCTTTCCCAAACCCTGCATGAACAGGAGCTTCAAACGCCGTGCAAAGAGGAGACCGAGTTTATATCTCTTTTCCCCAGCAAAATTCATAGTAATTGTTACTTAACAACTTTTAAGGTATCGGTAGCAACTTTTTATGATTGATCTTGTCTTTTACAAGTTGTAATTTATATTTCAAAAAAATTATAATTTAATTTTAAAAATTTATTATTATTTATATCATCGCACCAACTGAGAGGTGATTGCACCTGTAACAAATGAGAACTCAATCATTTCTTTCAAATATTTTTTTACATGCAATTAATTTAAATGGTTTAATAATATCTTTTATCCTTAAAATATTTTGTCAATTTGATCCTTAAAGTATTCAATTTGTGTCACTTTAATTTATAATCAAACAATTCATTAATGTTCCGTTTGGTAGGAAGGATGGAAAGTATGATGGATACACTTTCTATCCTTCAAAGAAGGAAAGTAAGAATGATACACTTTCTTTCCTTTGTGTTTGGTTGGATGGATGGAAAATAAAAATGACTAATTTTTTTTTTTTTTGTGCTAGTTAAGATTAGGAGTGACAATCGAGTCATGTCGTATCAGATTCGTGTTGAGTCATTACGAGTTTGTGTTGAATATTAGTCAAACCTAACCCAACTCATTTAATTAACTGTGTCGTGTCGAGTTGTCAGTTGACCTGTTTATTTTCGTGTCGTGTCCGTGTCCGTGTTCGTATTCGTATTCGTATTCGTATTCGTATTCGTATTTATTTTTAAATAAACTGATTGATGGTGTCAATTTTGAGTTTGACTGGTTGAACTGAATATGAGTCTTTTATATTTCTTGTTCGTGTGTCAGGCCATTTTCAAATTCGTGTTTAGTTATAATCAAGTTTGTGTCATAAAATTCGTGTCGAGTTCAAGTCGTGCAATCGTGTTGAGTCGAAAATTTTCATCCCTAATTGAGATGCAAAAAAAAAAAAATTTTATTTTTTTATTTTTTATTTATTTTTAAATTTTTTTAAAATATATATATATAAATACATATTTTATCATTGTATTTTTATATGAAATTAATGTATACATAATATATGTATATATCAAAATATATATAAACAAATAAGATACATCTCAACACAAATAATTAACTTTCCATCTACTTTCCATCCGATTTTGGAGGGATTGATTTTGGTTAGTTGGAAGAAAAGTTAATTCATCCACTTTTCCATCCTTCCTACTTTCCTTCTTTACCAAACATGATGTTTTATTTATCCCTCCAACTTACCATCCTTCCAACTTTCCATCCTTCCATTTTTCCATCATACCAAACGGAACATTGGAGTCAAGGAATGGTGTAGGGAGATTCAGTCATAGTTTTACTCCATTATATGCGTTAAAAATAACATTTCTTGGACCGTGCACTATCATGCAAGATCTTCAATTATATGAACCTCAGAGTGATCCAAAACTTTCGGGTCAAAAATGGCTGGATTTATATAATTAATCTTGGTAGTTCATACTTGGATTAAGTAAATAGAAAATGAGATATAGGAGAAAAATCTGAATTGATGCCGAACGAGTGGCAAAAATTTTGATACTTTATTTGAACGTGGTCAATCCCGTTCAGTTTTAGGGAATTCTTTAAGATTTTTATTTTATTTTTTAATTTAATTGATAAATTATTTTATTTTATTTTTATTTTTTGGTTTAGTTAGAATTTTATTTTATTTGTTTTCTTAATTTATTTAAGATTATAGTTTCCTAGTTGTTTTAGAGTTTCTACTACTATTTAAAATCTTGTAATCCTTCAGGCAAATGAGTTTTGGTGAATTAATAATATTGAGAGAGTATTTTCTTCTTTTTTTCAGTTATTCTTGTATTATTAGGAATCAATAGATCAATTGAAACCTTTAGAACTAGTATTTTGTGGAAACAACAAGCCTATAGTAGGATTTTAAACTGGTATTTATGCGTAAATCAACGGTATAGTTTCATTATCTCATTTCGTTCAATATATTCTTATTTTTACCCAACTTCCCTGCATCATGATTTGGGTTGGCCACCATGAATGTGTATTTGATGTAATGGTAAACTCTTTTGTGTAGTGATAAATCTAATTTGGTGTATATAATTAGTGTAACCATATCGTTATACTAAATAGTGAAACTCTTTAGTTTATATAAACAATTGAATGACAAATTAAGTTGGTATTGTAATTTCGTGTAATTGTTTATATAACTGTTTGGTTTATTAGAATACATGAGTAATTGTTTGATATATTATAGGCTAATTGTAATTAATTGGTATAACTTGTTGGTATAATTATGTTGTTGTAATGTTGATATAAGGAGAGAAAGAAAGAGTAACAGTGAGAAAAAATAAGGGGAGAGAGAATGAGAAACAGAAAAAAAAAATTGGAGAGAGAGATAAAAAAATTAAATTAAATCTTTACATATTTGAAAAAAAAACTATCAATGTGTGTGTGTGAGAGAGAGGGAGAAAAAAAAAATAGGGAAGAGAGAGTGAGAGAGTAATTGAGTAATAAATAATTTTTTAGTCTTTTTTTCAAAAAAATACACTTAGGGCTAATGTAGTTTAACTCAATTAAGTTCAAATTTCTAAACCGATTTTCAAATTTCCCATTTTATAAAAATTTAAGCTCAATAAAAAAAATTAAAGTTAAATTTAAATTAGATAGTTTGGATCTATTTCTCTAGCTCATGAACCAAAAAAAAAAATCATTAAATAAAAAAGTAACGTTGGATCTGAAGTTGTCAACTTTTTTTTTAAGATAAAATAAAGTTGTCAAAAAAGGCTGGGTGACTATACCTTCGTTTTTTCTTTTGATCTTGACCATACCTTTTTTGGCATTATTCTTTATTGGTTGTGAGTTTTTTTTAATAGGAGTGTTCAAATTTCTGATTACCCGTAATTTATTACCCAACTTAACTTTATTCTGTATTCCTTTCTGATTATCCTATGATTGATTAACCAAAAAAATCGGGTAAAAATGTGGAAAAATTTTTGGTCTTCCGATTAACTCGGAAAGAAATACATAATACCTATCAAATTTTCGTATTCCTATCTTATTCTACCCACATATATATATATATAAGTTTGCTCTAATCTTCCTACAGCTTTCTGGCATAGGAACAAGCATAGTGTAAAACTTCGTGTATATATATATATATATATTTATTTATTTATTTTTATTTATATATATATAAACTAAAAACCCTAAGTCCATAACACCTCGTCGTCTCCTTATCTCACCTCTCTTGTCTCTTCATCTCGCCTCTTTCGCCTCAAGTCCATAGTATGTGATTTTTTATTTTTCTGAGATTTTATAGTATATGCTTTCTAAGATTTTGTATATGATTTCTGAGATTTTGTATATAATTTTCTAAGAATCTAAATTATAGAATATGATTTCTAAATTGTTATTGTAATTGTTTTAAATTTTAATGTTATTGGTTTATTGTGTTGTTAAATTGGTACAAGTTATTTAATTGAATTGTTAAAATGATTCAAAAATTAATAACTACAAATCATGTTCACCCGATTTCCTACCCGATTAATTTGGACAAAATTCGGGTAGAAATACTACACTTGATCGGGTAAGGTAGACTAAGAAAAATTTCTTGCACAAAATATCGAGTAGGAAAATAGAAGATCATATTTCTTACCCGTAGGATAGGGTGAACATCCCTACTTTTTAAGCTTGACCTCGTGCCTTTTAAGCTTGGGTTGTTTTGGCTCGGAGCATAACTGCTATGGTGATCATCAGATTTTGCGTGAAAATTGAAAATAGCAACAAATCAAGTGTTATTATTCTATACTTTGAATTTTTTATTTAAAGCTTTTATTATATTTTTTAATATAGATCGTGTGTATTATTTCATTATTTGTGATTGTTTGGTTAATATTTGATAATATGACAAGTAGAAAACAACCGAGTGGATTTGAAAATATATTTGGTTTTTTATTGAATTTAATGAAACTAAAATCATTAGGAGATGATAGTTTGAAAAAATATTGTCTTGATCTTGAGTGTTTCTTAAAACATAATGATTTTTCTGATATTTATGGTTTAGATTTATTTTCAGAACTAAACGTTCTAAATGAAATTTTACCTACGAAAGAAAATACTCCAATTAAAATATTAAGTTATATAAAATAATTAGATTATTTTTCGAATATGAGTAGGCATGTCAAAGTCCAACACGACACGGTTAACCGACACAAATCGACACGAATTAAGCGAGTTTGAGTGAAATTTTAATGAGTTCGGATGATAAACAGGTTGACATGTCAGACATGTTTAATAAACGAGTCATGTTCTGGTGAGTCATATCAATCCGTTTATCACCCGTTTAAATATAATTAATATAATAATAAATTAATAATTATTTTTAAAAAAATTATATAATATAAATATATTTTAACTATTAATTTAGATTTTGAATCCTACATAAAAATAATAATATAAATGAAGTTAAAAAAAAAAATTGATTAGAGCATTTCCAACAGATGCTTCAAATGCCCAAAATAGTCAAATTTTAGCTAATCAAAGCCAAAAACAACATTCCAACAAATTGTGTTCATATGCTGTAAAATAGATTTTTGCCACAGTGATGCTCTAAATATAGAGCATCACTGTAGCAATATGTAAACATAATATATATTATTTTCTCTCTCTTCCTCTCATTTCTTTCATTCTCTCTCTTTCTCTCTTTCACTATTCTCAAAAAATATAATACAAAAGTGATGATAAATAATATTTAAAAGGAGTAGTTAAAAATATAGAGAATCTGTTGAAGTGTGTATTAAAAAAATGAGTAACTAAAATAAAAAAAATTATTTTTTAGGTAGCTAAAATAGCTACTATTGTTAGAGATGCTCTTAAAAACTTTAAGGAATTTTCAGTTTGCGTTAAAATCTACATTGTACAAAGCTATCCCACGTCGATTAGGAAGACAAAGCACATGTTAGAAATTGCCTATAACAAAAGGGCAGCCTTCTGTGTGTACTCTTGCATTAGGTTTCACGTGAAGCATCATTTGGTGCTTTATACAGCTGGACTTAATAATAAGTTTTTTCTACTTGGCGTCAGCTGAAAATTTTGATTTTGACATTTGTAATTTATTTTGAGTGATGAATTGTTGTTAAACGGGTTAAACGAGTCGTGTCGTATTACCCGTTTATTATTAAACGGTTTGTATTTATGTTGAGATTTTTTACTCGTTTATTAAACGTGTCGTGTATGAGTTTACATATATTTTACCTGTTACTTGTTTAACTCGATACGTAACCGTTTAACCCGATATATTTGACACCTCTATATATGAGTACCCAAAGTATATAATATCTTGACGGTTGAAACAAATTGGTACAATAGGGGTGTACAAACATATCTTTTTAACAAATGCTTGCTAAAGTGACACAATAATTTAGGGGATGTTTGGTAACTGTTTTTGTTTTGTGTTTTGTGTTTTTATTTTCGATTTTTGTCAAAAATTAAAAAAAAATATGTTTGGGTACTATCTTTGTTTTTGTTTTATATTAGTTATTTTGGAAACAAAGACAAAAAAATTGTGTTCTAGGAAACAAGCAAAATAGAAACACGCGCTACAGAGAATTAATGAGATCCGGGTTTCGAACTTTCTTAACACCAAAAATAGTCTTTTTTCGCGAACTATTTAAACCCACCTCATTTCTCTCTCCTCTCCATCGTTACCTCACACTCTCTATAATCTTCTCTCCATCGTTGTCTCATTCTCTCCATTCTCTCACCGTCACCGACGAGGAGCAACGATCTCCTCTCCTCTCTCTCACCGACGGAGAAGTAAGCCCCTTCTCTTTCTCTCTCTTTCTCCCTCTCTCATCTCATCTCATCTCTTCACTCTCTCTCTATATATACACACATAGATTTATGTGTGTTGTGTGTGTGTGTTTTGTGTGCTGGGTGTGTGTGTGTTTTGTGTGCTGGGTGTGTGTGTTGTGTTCTATGTGTGTGTGTGTTGTGTATTGTGTTTGTGATTGAATTGAGATTGAGATTGAATTGTCATTTACTTTAGGATTGAATTGGGGGTGGGATTGAACTGGTGTAATGTTATTGGCAATAGGGCATTTTGAAGGATTAAAGCTAAGGGAGTGATGTCAAGTTTTTTTTCCAAAATTTGATTCTTGTAATTCTTTAATTCATTGAATAAATTTTTTTCTTAAAAAATGATATAACTTGAAGTGGTTACCAAACATGTTTTTTATTTTTATTCTCATAATTTGATAAATAAAAATGACTTCCAAATATATTTTCTGTTTCAGTGTTTATCATAAAACAGAGACAAAAATTATCTCTGTTTTTAATTTTTTTAAAGACGTAAAAATAAAAATATCACCAAACGACCCCTTATTTTTTGAGTTGTCCACAATCTCCTCGGATGTGACTGATGCAATTGTTTTGAACATTGAGCACCAAACGGTCGGTGTGAAAAAGACAGGATCACTTAAAGTCAAAACTAAAGAATTACAAAGTAATTGATGGAACCCCACGTAGGCACACTGAAGTTAAAGCTAAACCTTTTTGCATCCACTTGAAACATGGTGGCGGGGCCTATGGAAAAAACTTCACAATCTTTGGTGTCTGAAACTGTAATTTTCATTTTTTAATATGCATATACAATACCGGTAATCCACATGCGTGAGAGTGACTCTGAGACGTGACATAAAATTATATTTTATTGGATTCGAGCTTTCTTCATCACTCTCAAGTTTAAGCAATACCTATAGTTGTGAGTGAATACAAAGTAATTGATGGGACAACACTTAGGCACACTAAAATTAAAGCTAAACCTTTTTGCATCCATTTAAAAATATTGTGGGGCCTATTCAAACTTCACAATCTTTGGTGTCCGAAATGTAATTTTCATTTTCAGCATGCATATACAAAACGGATAATCCACTGGTGTGAGATTGACTTTGAGATGTACCATAAACTCAAATTTTATTGGGTTTGAGTTTTCTTTATCACTCTCAAGCTTAAGCAATACCTATAATAGTGAGTGAATGTAGTTATTTGTGATTAATTCTACATAAATTAGGTCCAATGTGATCTTCAAAAGAAAAGATGCATCATCTTGAAAAAGAAAGGGAAAATAAGAATCCCCATACAAAATGGTGTCTTCCCAACATTGATACTTTTTTTTTATCTTTTAATGTCACTACGCTAGGAGTGTCACGTAATGTACCCGTCTATTAATAAATAAATCTGCAATTGAGTCTTAGTAAAATTCATAACCACTCAGTCATGTAATACATTACTATCTCCATTATAAGAAGTGAGCCACATTTTATTAATTTTATAGATTTTTTATTAGATGATTACATTATATCAACATTGCTAACATGGTATAACTGTTACACCTAATATTTACTCCTAATGCAGATACTTTAGTCACCCCATTGGCAACAATTTCACTCACTCTAGTATGGCGTATTAGTTGTCTTTTTTGTTCCTCCATTGGCAATAGTGACCCCACTTGAAGAGCTTGGGGACCTAATACTAAGTCGATTTTAGAAATAAGTTAATAGTACAGAAGTTCTTACCTAGCAATCTGCAACTCTGAGGGTGTTTCCTGGGACATAAAAAGGAGGCCCATCGCTAGGACTAGGCTCATAGATGGGCTCAGTAAAAGTTCAAGGATTACACATTGAGAAATTTGGAGCCCGTCCATTTTTCAAGTTTTATTTGAACTTCAGTCCATTCAAAAATTTTACTTGAGAATAAGTTCATTTCAATCTTTATTATTCAAAATACCTCAAATAATTATATTTAATTAAAATAAACTTAAAAACTAAAAACTCTTAAATTTAGGAGTTTTACTAACATAAAATTCTTTCTTTTTCTCATAAAATTCTTTTTTTTTTCTACTAGTCATTGTCTGTACCTGAATGCACTATACAACAAACAAAAAAATCTTAAACAATTGTCCAAATTCAAAAGGAATGACATAAAAATATTTATATACATTCTTCTTTTAAAATGACTCGAAATATATCGCCGATCATATCCTCCATATTAATAGAACTGTCATAAAAAGATATAGAAACTCCCCCCAAAAAATACCATATATACAATTGCCTTTGAAAAAAAAAATAAATACTAACATAACCCATTGAAATTTACAATATTTAAGTAATAAATAAAATCTTGTTTATTTATAAGACTCACAAATTTATCACCTCTACTATCATTCAATCCAATAACAGAACATAATTATAAACTCAACCACTATATTTCTAATTCACCATATCCCCATGTAATAAATACCTCAAGCAAAAAAATAATATTAATAGAACACAATTAAATTCACAATCTTTAAGCAGTAAATAAAATCAATCAACTCTTGCTAATTTATAAAACTCATGAAAAGCATTTGAATTGAAGGATTTAGGTTGAACTCTGAGTTCTAGTTAACTCAATTTATCATGTAACGAAGTATTGCGCTCAAGGCAAAGCTCACAGCTTCTTCACTAAAAGGTTCACTCCCTGTGCAGGATCTATGACCAAATGTAGAGCTGGTGAGTGAACATATTTTGGAGAGAGAGAGAAAGAGAAGTTGGACAAAATGAAAGAGATCAATATCTTTAGCTCAACTAAAGCCAAGTTCTGTCCAAGACACACCCTTGGTCTGACCCCAAATGGCATGTACAAGTGTGGAAGCTTGCATGCACCAGTGATCCCATTTGCAAACCTCTCTGGGTTAAATTTGTAGGAATCAGGTCCCCAAATTTCAGGGTCGGTGTGTAGTGTTGTCACCAAGGTCCAAAGATTCACACCCTTGGGGATATGAATGCCCCCGAATTTCATGTCCTTCAAGGCTTCCCTTGACATTACAGGTGTAGGAGGATAAAGACGCAATGACTCATTAATCGCCATTGTTAGCTGCAACGCATCAATTCAAAATATACAGTTAGTAAGAAGGACTTGTACATGTGCATTTTCGCTAGGGAAACCAGTGATCCCAGTGTGTGAAAAAACTTGGGCATGACAATTATCCTTATTAAACACATCATAAATCTGATAGGAAATTAGAGAATTTGGGGTTTCAAGATCTCAATTGGAATTCAGAAATGTCTTATGACCTGTTTATAAACATAATAAATGGATCATGTCACTATCGAATACTGATAATTCAATTTTGACAATAAACTCGTTTAACTAATAGTTTGACACAAAAATGGTCTTGATTTTAAATTTATGGTTCGAGGATTGTGCATGTCAACCCAAACATGACATCATTGATAAATAGGGTGGGTTAGTAGATATTTGACATAAATGATTCAGTAAGTTAAATTTGTACTTGACTAATACCCGACACAAACTCAAAATATTATGACCCAAATCCAAATATGACACAACTTTATTGACAACCTCTAATAACATTCTTAGTTAGCATTCTGTTTTGCATATGATTGTCCTATAATTTGTAAGTTTTATGTTGATAAATATAGTACTAAAGAATACCTGTTTCATCTTACGAATCATATCAGTATTTGGAATTTGGCCCCTACAAACTTCAATCACCTCGGCACGAATGCGAGATCTTGCCAATCTGGGTTTGAAGCCAATAGCATAAGCAACCAGATGGCTGAAACTGCAGTGGTCTCATACCCAGTAAAATAGATCTACAATATAAAACAGGACGGCTTCAACAAGCCGATCCTACGGTCTTAAATTCATTCATCCAACGATCAAGAAATTATTATTTTTTTCCTTAATATTCCCCCCACCAAAAAGTCAACGATTACGGCTGATCTTAGAATATATCCTACGGTCTCAAATTCATTCATCCAACGGTCAAGAAATTATAATTTTTTTCCTTAATATTTCCCGCCGAATAGGTCAACAACTCTTGTTGATCTTGGAATACATGATTTTCTCTGACATAATAATTAATCATTGTTTAATATTATTTGTGTAGTATAACATTTTGAATTTTTATAAGACACAATGGTAACATTTCTATTGAATATAATTAATTTTATTTTTATTTATTTAATTAATTATCTCAAACTAACATGTATTACACACTTTGAATCAAAATTTCAAGACAATTTTTTTTATCTCTTAAGAAAATGTAACGCTAATATATTATTATAAATTAATAATTTTGTAATAACTTGTACTAATTAAAAAATAATATTTTATAAATGATATTTGTAGATATTTTTTTGATAGAAAATATTTTGGCAATATACTTTTTGATACATTAGATTTTTAGTTTGTATTAGATTTGATTCGATTTTCAATACATGTATATAAATTATATTCGATTTTGATTCTATGTATATAAATTAATGTTTTTAAAGTGAATTCTATCATAATTCGTTGATTTATCTATAATATCTATAATATAAAACAGGGCGGCTTCAACAAGCCGATCCTACGGTCTTAAATTCATTCATCCAACGGTCAAGAAATTATTATTTTTTTCCTTAATATCCCCCCACTTAAAAGTTAACAATTACGGCTGATCTTAGAACACATTCTACGGTCTCAAATTCATTCATCCAACGGTCAAGAAATTATAATTTTTTTCCTTAATATTTTCGCTCCCAACAAGTCAACAACTCCTACTGATTTTGGAATACATGATTTTCTCTGACATAATAATTAGTCATTATTTAATATTATTTGTGTAATGTAACATTTTGATTAAAAAAAATTCATCAATTTAACAGATAAACAAAAAACAAGGATGCTACTTAACACATTTCTATTGAATATAATTATTTTTATTTTTATTTATTTAATTAATTATCTCAAACTAACATGTCTTACACATTTTGAATCAAAAGTTCAAGACTAATTTTTTTATCTCTTAAGAAAATCTAACGCTAATATATTCTTATAAATTAATAATTTTGTAATAACTTGTACTAATTAAAAATAATATTTTATAAATGATATTTGTAGATCTTTTTTTGATAGAAAATATTTTGGCAATATACTTTTTGATACATTAAATTTTTAGTTTGTATTAGATTTGACTCGATTTTGATTACATGTATATAAATTATATTCGATTTTGATTCTATGTATATAAATTAATGTTTTTAAAGTGAATTCTATCATAATTCGTTGATTTATCTATAATATCTATAATATAAAATAGGGCGGCTACAACAAGCCCCATCTGACGGTTTCAAATAATATTTGTCCTTCCTCTTCTCACTCTTCACTCTCTCTCTCTCTTTGGCAGTGGCGGGGGAAGGACGGAGAGGAGGGGTCTGGGGCCACCCTAAAAAAAATATTTTTTTAGTTATATATGTTTTATATATTTTTTTGGATTAATTGGGCCTACTTTAATGATTTATGAAAAACAAACGAGCAATGCTATTGGGATATAATTTGAGAACTTAATGATTGTGGTCATTCGATTGTCGATGAGTCCCAACATTAAATTATCACTGAGTCTTAGCACTATCGATCCAATAATCATAATACATTAAATCACAAAATTATGTCCCAATAGCACTGGTGAAAACAAAACTAATTGGGTCAAACAAGTTGGGTACTATAACAAAAAAAACAAAAACAAAAACAAAATGTCCATACCAAATCTCTTAAAATTAGCAAATTAAAATTGATTCTTTAGAATATTAGTATGATTTGTTGAAGTCTCATTTAGTTAAAAAATTATGGAATATATAGTCAAAAATGAGTAAAATGTGGAATTTGTAAGAAGATTAAAAATTATAGATTATTGCTTCTATTTGTGTCAAATAAATTATATAATTGATTCTTAATGTATAGATGTTATCTTATTAATTTTTTTCAAACAGACCCCTTTTCTGTTTAATGAATTTTTAAGTATCAAATTCGATATAAAAAAATTTAAATATATCACATTATTTTTATCTATTATACTTAAAGTGTGTCCACCCTACATTATATTTTTTGCTCCGCCACTACTATCAGAGATCTTCACTCCTCAATTCTCCAAATTAATCAGTTAGTTTACATTTCACTGTAAATATTTTGTCATTTTTCAAAAAAAAAATGTTGTATCGTGCCTTCAGGCACGGGTTATCTCTAGTGTTTTTACAATTATCAACAATGAATCGGTCAAGTGCATCTTGGCTCAGATCACTATTTTTTGGCACCTTCAAGAATCATTTGCAATAAGTCTCTCTAATAACCAGCTTCATTCCTCTGCTTCACTACCTTCAACACCAGTGTATGAATCTCCTTCTCCAATGCCCCATGCTTTCTTATTTGTCTTAGTTGGAAGATGCCTGCAGCGAAATAATAAGTTAGTATACTTCCCTGGTGACCCATATCTCACATCGCCCCGTAAAGTATGTATGATCATAAAAGAATCTGGAGATATGTGTTGTGTATCTTATGTGTGATTGACATAATCAAGTCATCCTTATATTTGAACTTGTAGGAAAAGGGTACCTCATGCCGGGAATACCAGTAGCCGAAACTTTCTTGGATTCAGCTTCTTGGAGAGCTCTGAGCCTATGAAAAATCTCCTCTCCTTTAGAGTAATTACTTCCAAAACAAGCTCTCGAAATCACATCTCCAAAAAAGCTTCTCATATGCTGGTCGATTTTTATGTCGGCGACTCCACCCTCTGCCTCAATCATACAGCTCCATGAGTCTAGCAACGTAATCGTAGAGTCTGTTATTATGTTTGTCATTCCCTACAAGTGGTGCACATGATACTTGAAGTTAATATTCTGCATAATAAAGTTGGAAACCTGGAACTCATGATTGGTTTCCTACAATGTATAATTATAGTGTGGATCACGTTGTGTATTGTACCTTAACCTTCTCCATGTATAGTTCTGGCACGATTATTTTCCTTTGATAAGCCCAATAAGCCCCATTGGAGGTTAGAATGCCCAGGCCAAGCAAAGAACCGAGCTGTTTGGCTTGATATGAGGGCTTCCCCAAGTCCAAGAATGTGCAGGTGGTTAGCTCTCTCACCATGTCGGGTTGGGTTACAAGCACTATTTGTGCGTTACCAAGAGAAAACAAGAAAACTTCACCTGTACAGTGCATACATTAAAGGGGTGAAGGAAAATAAGTAATTAAGCAATACTGTGAAATAATCCTCTATTGGGTCTAATGTTTGACTAATCTTTGTAGATAAGAGTAATTATTTACAAGAAAAAAATGTTGAAATAGGGAGTGTGCAAGGAAATCGGATTGTTCTATTACCAAGTCAAGTATGGAGAAGTCTTAGAAGGAAAATCGTGATGCCAATACATCATCTATATGTGACAAACTATTTTTCTTGTCCGTGTTCAAATCCCACATCTTGGCATTACAGTTGGGAAGCAAATTTCTCAAACCCTTTTAGCAGCTCAACAACGTAATTTTTGTTCTAACAGCACTTCAAGATTTTTTATGCAACTTTCAATGTTCTGTCTCCAGGTTGCAATATGAGCTGCCTTCAGGAGCAAGTCCACAATAACCAAAATTCCTATACAACCTCTGTCCGTCATAGCAGAGATATATGGAGATAAATACAGATAGATGTATTCTCCAATAAACAGTATATAAGTGTGGCCAGTAAGTTTTCATCTGTCAATTGTGACGAGAAATGATTTAGAGTTCTAGAACAATGAGGAAGTTACATTGAGTTTTACAAACGAAGATTTTGTGCAGATTCCGTAACAAAAGAAAAAATATATTTTTAATTAAAACCAAAGTCAATCTAACATAGAAATAAAATGCAGAACCACAAAAAAAAACTCTCACGATATCCTTTGACGACGATAACGAGGACAAGAAGGACCAGCCATTAATGAAGACGAAGAAACAACAACGATCTTTTGTTGGAGCTTGTTCCAGAATATGAGATTTAGCCAAAAAAATCGATTGAAATTGCATTAAAATCCGGCAAGTGCATAGGGATGCTCGTCGCTTCGAATAGGAAATTTTGGGAGCAATAATGAAGGCAACCTGGAAAGACTTCTCGCTATTGCCCCTTCATTGCCGTTCAAGAAAAAGAGTCAAATAAGCCTTTAGACTCCAACTCCGATCGGATTCTACAAAAATTTTCTCCGACGGAGTCGGATTTTGGGATTCTTGCACACTTCTACTTAATGGGAAAACAAATTCTGTATAAATTTAAATGATAAATAACAATCCTTGTTAATAAATAAAAAAACGTTTAATTTATTTGATACCATGAATTATTCTATCCCGCTAATTACTATCCACACTTCATGTTTGTGTTATGACCAACGTTCGTCGTACACTAAGAAATCAATTAAGCCTATATATGAAATAATTAAGTGTGTAAAGAATTCACCAGTGTCATTTAAAAAGTGAGGGAAAAATTGCATTTGCCCTACTTTGTCTCATTATTTATTTATTTATTATGTTGTATAAAGGAGTTTTGATAGCAATTAAGTGTTTGCATTCGGGAATAGAGTGTTCAAAGTGATGTCGTCCGTGGCCCTATCATAAGGCCAACAAAGTCATATTCAAAGAAGGCTCCAAATTTTTTAAGAAGCTAACGTACATTTTCTTCAGATAGTATTGAATAACAGAAACATGTCGCAAATTAAATAATACAATTGAAAAATACATTGATATTTGAGAAAAAAGAGTAAAACAGGCCCAATGCTTTGAGGAAAGTTCATTTCGCGCAAACAAGATAGTCACGTTGACTACTTGATGATATTAAGTAGATAGATAGTTCTACAACTTGTGTAGAGCCAACAGATTCTATTTCAGATAATCTTGGCAAAGCTAGCTCTCTCTTATGTCTTCTTCAATAATCTTCCACTATTCCCCTTGCATGTGGTAGTCTCTCCATCTCCCTAACAAATTCTACAGACCTTTCAAGCTTACCATCGATCACAACATTCTTATATTTAACGACTTCTTGGACTTGAGAACATGACCTTTGCATTTTAGTGTCACTGAGTCATTTTCTTGACTCCATCATTTCAGTGACTGGTAGTTTTTTCTTGGTTCCGGTCTGAAGCTTCCAGTTGGAGTCAGGGTAACTCTGGCAATTGGGTAACAATAACCATGCCGCCGTTTAGAATGGGAATGAAAAGGAGAGTGTTTGGCACACCCATGTGCTGCTTCTTTTGGATCTTGATTTGGCCTGCTTGTGTCCAGCTCACACTCATTGGGCTTTTCTCAATTGCAATTTCTAGCCATCTCGAAAGATGAAGAAATCTTTATACTGTGAATTGACATTATCTGTTCACTTCTTGTACCGCCATTTTGTTATTTGCCTAATTATTACACTCCAGAAATCAAAGTATTTGTATTTCAAGCAAACAATTACAAAACAAAACCTGGATGAACAATATAATATCAATCTAAACAATAGGACTAAGTGACCGTGCAATCATGAATATTTTTTGCTTACTAAGAATCCTTGGGCAGTGTTGGCCTTCTTGGTAGTGAGAAGATTCAGGATTCGTAAAGCAAAAAATTCGTTGATGGAACCTGCATTATTATTTTATAACACAAAAAAAAAAAAAAAAGAAGAAGGAATAAATTCTACATATAAAAGTAAGTACAATGGATGAACTTTGATCACCAATGGAGAGTGGGAAATTTTTTCGTAATTACTCAAAATAATTTTTTGTAAAATTCTAAGTAACAGCCTTGACCTAAAATCACAAGAAAAAGCAAATAATAAAAAAGCTATTGATAAACATGTCAAACATATAATCAAACCAGAGCAGTAGCATAAATTAATCAGGTTATAGTAGTGCAGTAATTCATAACCTATCATAGATGGAAACAAAGTGTTATCATGATAATATGTAATAGCCCCAAGAGTTCAAGCTCTCCACCACTAACTCAAGACAAAATCAACACTAACTTGCTCTCGTTCCATATCATCCAATAATCCCACACACATTAGGCTACCAGAAAGCATGAAATCAAGAAGTACACTATCCCACATATATCTTTGTGAAAGTCCCACTACATTTCTCTTAACGATGACCAAAAAAAAAAAAAGAAGTTTCATACATGAACCAATTTTCTGGTTATTGAGTATGGAATAAATCAATTATAAAAGCATGCATACTCTCCCATGGAAATCAAGGCCCAACTAACTTTATCATTAACTAAACAAAATCTATTATCTTTATATTCTGGAATTAATGAAACTCAAAAAAACCAAAAATTATTTCATGGGTGTTGAGAACACCAAATATAAAACACTATCTGGAAAATATATAGAGTTGAAAATGGTACATTCTCTTCCATAGCGATTTAATGGCTTCAACAATTCTTCAACAAGCGTTGATTTCACGACTTGAAAATACTGAGATTTTCACAGTGAGATAGTGAAAAAGATTGATTATCATTAAATTTGAATGATAAGTTTGACATAAAATATTTACAAGAGAATTGGGTGCAACTGAAAGGGTTAGGTGTACTAACAATGCAATAGATTCGAAGTATTATCAAGTAGAGGAAGAATTAATAGGTAAAAGAAATCCGATGCATCGTCTTTTGGGGTACAATAGACAAATGGTGAAGGAGAGAAGGGATGGTCTTTCATAAATACAATGTATTAGACTGTAATTAGAAATTTACTTGAAGAATTTGTAAGGTCTAAAAAGGATAAAAATTGCATTTATATTACTAATCAGTGGTTAAGGAGTGAATTTGTACATACGTAACATCCAAACAGTCATAAGTCATAAGTGCGGTAAATGTATCCCTCAATAATTGATTAGAAGATGGATGGGTAATGGGTTAAATATGATATTATGTACTTAATTAGGGTAATTAATCTAATAATAATCTGACTTTATACAATTGTTTGAGAGTAATGATGGCAAAAAAATATTTTTGAGTTTAGTCTTTTAGGAATAGTGTGTATATATAAATATATAGTTTATAAATTTACTAGTAATTGCCCGTGCCTGAAGGCACGGTGTAACGAAAAACTAAATTAAAATTCGAAGAATACTACATTGCCTAAAGATACTTTTAGGTGAAGCTCAAATCAAATCCTTGGCTACTTTTAAAACACACACACAAAGAATGCACCATTGATTAGTGTCTTGACCATTCTTGATTTTAAATCTATTGAAATTTTGATACTTAGATTAACATTTAATTCATGTATTGATGATAATTTTGAGATTATTCTTTGATTATTATATCTATTAAAGGCCAATAGACATTTGCAGTTCCTCCCATAAATTTGTGTTATATCTATTAAAGGAGTCGATCCAAATCCAGGCATCAAACAAATAATTTTGGTAGGCAGATGTGTTGAATGTTGAAGGTGGAAGCTGCCTCAAGGTACGATGTAACAAAAGAAGTCGATAATTTGAAGAAAAAAAAATAGCATTACCAAGAGTAAAGTGACACACATAATTCATTTAGGAGGCCAAATAAATTTCTTGGTGCAAAAAAAAAATAACAAATCTCCTCTAAAACTTGTGAAAATGTCAATTTGTATACACAATTTACATCCTTTCTAATCGAAACCTAAAAGTTTCTAAAAAAAGCAAATCCTAGTACATTAAAAAAAATCAAAGAGAAGCCAAAATATTATAACTACTAGTTCAGTTATGTTGCCAAGGAACGCAAGGAACAAAGCAATATCATTGACCTAACACAATTCACTTTTCGTTATATGTATCATCATAAACACGAAAACTTCTAGTTCCAATCAATTAATCAACTGAATATGGATTGATTATGTTATAGTGTGATGAAATATGCCCTCTAGGGATAAGTGGACCTAGAGCATAAAAGAAGTTGGCAGTTCATCACTTCTAAATTCTAATACATTCACAGTTTAATTCTATACTTGAACTAAAAGGAAATTACACATTCTCTTAAATTTCCAACAAATCAATTTGCCTCCCAAGGTGCATTCACTTCAACTTATTCATTAGGAAATGGTCATTACAGTCACACTTAGACAGTTATATAATACCAAGAATTTCTGACTAAAGAATAAGCCTCACATAGACAAAGCAAAACCAAGAAACCAAAGATAATCCAATCCAAAACCCAAATAAATTAGACACTTTGAAACAATTAAATAGTCATCCATGCATTTCTTCCAATTAGAGCAGAATGGAGATAAAAAATATGACCTGATATTAAAGTAGGAAGCATTTTCTGTTTACTGTATCATATATTTAGGACACTTGGAATAGAGTTCATATCTAGTTTAATAGTCAAACATGGGTATAATGAAAATAATTGAACTTGGATATTTATTCCTCACTTTTGATCTTAGCCCACATTATTTCTGAACAAAGAAAATAACAAAGAACAATGGAGAGAAGACACCAAATGTTGTTCAAACAATCACACAAATTTCTCTTTTCTTCTCATTACATGAAACAAACACCGGTATATACAATATTATCTCATCCTCCCTCAATAGCCTAAAAATTGAAACCATTAGATTGAGTTACACAGACACATATTAGACGCAATCAATCAGATTTGCAAGTCCATTCACCTGCACCAAGCAATGAGCTTTCATTGAAGCCTTTATCTTTTCTCCTACTTGCCCCTCATATTTCGTTCCCCGACCGTAGATCTCTCAAGCCCTTATCACCTGATCGCAATGTCTGCAACGTCAAGAGCGAATCCAACATTCATATTAAAGACTACATAACTGAGCTTTCATGGAAAAAGTGTCATCTCATATTTTTTACCTCATACACTCGTATTGTCACCCCACATAACTCACAAAAGCTTCATTCATCTATTGCCTAACATAAACACAAAAAAAACAATGCTAATCAAAGTACAACAGTAAAGAAGAAAGCTCATAACGAATAAAGAATTTCTACTCACAGAGCCAACAAAATACAATTTTCTACTCAATTGGACTGAAACACAACATTTCAATAAAGGTGTGACATTCTTTATTTCTTTCTGCATACATGAAAGAGTAATACATTTTCAGAATATTGTGCTTCTCTTCTCCTTAGTTTTCTCATAAAGCATATAGGGATAACCGTAACCAACCTAACATAGGGTTGCCTACTTATACTCAATCTAATAGATATCAGAAAATCCTTTTAAAACCTAAATACTAAATTAAAACATGATCAATAAATCTTATCTTGTCAACCCCACCGCTACCACTGCCACCACTATTTATTTGTTTAACATCCACTGATATCCTTACAGATCCTAAAGGCATGTAAAAATACAAAGTCAAACATAAGAAAACAGAGTCTGAAAAAAATTAATTCAAGAACCAATTTTATAGACCGCTGAGAGGACCCTTTTATTATACCAGTTGAACAAATATTATTCCACAATGAAAACAATATAGTAATCTCCAACATCAAATCGTATCAACGAAGGAAAACAGAAAAAAAAAATTATTGTGCGACCTTCACAAACCTTGAAATTGTGAGAATCAATTCACAAAATCAATGTTAAATTAAAGAACTTGATTTAAACCATAAGGGTCGGTCGCGGACGGCGAACCAGCCAAGTAGTTCAAGATTACTTGGGATATCTTCTTGGTTTGGGATGTCCTAAGTACCAACCTCCATCCAAGGCTAAGTAGCAGATGTAGAAGAGGAATCTTCCTCCTGCAACAAAAAGGTACAAATTGAACTTTGTTATAAACAAATAGATTAGAGGTAGGCATATAATCAATTGGTTAAACGTGTGGAGTGACATGGATTGAATTCATAGCAGCAAGATATTCATAATAGAAAACCACCACTTCGGTTTAATTCATAGCACCAACAAATTCAACCTGCCATTTGAACTTTACCAAACTATCCAATAGGCAATGCACACAATAGAAAACCACCACCAACAACATCAACAGAACTGCCGACACACCCATAAACAAATGAGTGCTTCGGACCATGAAACATCGATTGTACTAAACAAATTAAGTTTTGGACCTAGAAAGGAAAAAAAAAAGGAACAAACAACAATACTAAAAAAATAAAGAAAGATGAAGATAAATAAAAATAAAAAAGAGAAAAAAGTTTGTACTTGCAGGCTTGTAGTGGTTCACCAACTAATGGGAGGGAAAAAGAAGAACAAATTGTGTTGTAGAACAAAATCTTTCATTACGGTAACTTAACAAAACCATTACGGTAACTTGATCTTCTATTCTTACAATTGTTGACTAACTTGAATTGTGTTGTTGAATGGTAAGAGATAAGAGACTTTAGAAAGCAATGATATTCCTGTTTGCAACTTTATTTCCATAAAATTGAAAAATTAAAAATTTATATCTTTCATCTACCAAAGAGAGAGACTGATCAAGCAAAATGCCTAACACAAAGTTCCAAAAGAGACCCATTGCTCCAAATCACAACCGATCGCAGCATACCATCGCTCCACACAATGCCCAAATTGAAAAACAACAAACACTTGTGCATCATATATACAATATACATAAAAAAAAAAAAAAACTACCACATACACTTGAATATGATCGTAAAATGTTAAAAAAAAAAAGTTGGAAGCAAACTAATTGAATGGTGGCCAAAGAGAAAACTTTAGATGTAATCTAAAACAACTCATAAACTCACAATTGGGAAAACATAGTCAAAAGGCAACTGTGTGCAAGTAAAATGCTTGCTTATTCAATCACGAACACTTGAAATCTGCCACAATAAAGAAACAAAATAGGTAGAGCATATGAAATTTGCCACAACAAAGAAACAAAATAGCAAATCCACAAAATAAAATTCAGAAATTTGAAACAAAATCAAATCAATAATTTGAAATAAAATCAAAAAATTTGGAAAAGAGAGAAAACCTGATTTCAAGCTTATTCATGCAAGTTCCAGAAAACATAAGTCTCGATTACATCCAAGCCTCCATCTTTTGATTTCCGAATAAGGCCAAACAACATTTGCCCCAACAGGTCAACTCGAGTATCTTGTTCTCAAGTTCTATAATAATGCAATAGAACTTAAAAAAGTAGAGAAAAAAATATAATTAAACCCAAACAGGTCAACTCGAGTATCTTGTTCTCAAGTTCTGCATGGTATCGAAAAGAATAAATCAAACATGCTCACTACCAAAGCGGCAATAATTATTGTCAATGCTGATTTTGTTCCTTTAATCAGTAAGGATCAAAGTACTGTAAAAAACTTACCCGAAAAAGTACTGTAAAACCTGAAAATAAGCTAACCAGAAGAGAAGGAGATTAAGAATCAAGGATCAAAGTACTGTAAAAACCCAATAAGTAACTTGCAGCATGGCAACAAACAAAAAAAAGGTTAACCCATACCACAATATGAGGAGAAAAAAAAGAAGAGGAGAAGCAGTGCTCTCTCACTTATTGTCCCATGTGATTTTCACCAAAGCAAATATGTCAAAAACAGCAACCAAACAAATGCAGCTTACAATTGAAGTTTTGGTCCTCAATTGCTCCCAAACAAAAGAAAAAGGCAAAATAAATATAAAAAGGTTGAAAACTGAACAAACACTGATAAAATCGACATGGCTATGCATCTAAAACTTATCAACTTCCAAGTGTTCATTTCAATAATTAAAATCCTATTAAAAGAACCACAAAACTGATTCATCCACAAAATTGGATAGACAAAGAAAAAATTAGAGTTTTACCTTCACAATTTCTACACACAAAACTGCTTCTAGTGTTCCTTCTTTCTTTGGGGCTGTTTCCAATTTGCTAACCTTTGCATCCAGTAAACCTAGAGCACATATATACGTTTTGTAGAAATCCACTAATGAATTGGCAAATGTAAAACTGGAAGAAAAAAAAATGGGTGTATAACTCGGTGGACATGAAGGGTTGCTGGACATGAAGGGGTTTAGTGAATAATGGACCCATTTGGATTCTGTTAATTAACGTGTTCCATCTGCTCTTCAGTTTGCCATTGTGACATTGGTGTATAAAATATCATGGAGCAAAGAACTCGGTGGTGATTGGAGCAAAGAACTCGCCATTGTGACATTTTGACGAACATTTCATGTGCATTACGAAGGGATGGGGAAAAAGAGAGTTAACCGGAGTTGTGAGGAGGTGGTGGGAGAAACAGAAAGAGGGGAGGGGAGGGGACGAAGGATGGGGGGATTACCTGGCAGTGGCAGTGGTTATGGTTGTAGAACTCTGTGATGTTCCGTCTCGCTGTGAAGAACGTTTGGCTGTGGTGAAGAAACGTTTGGCTGTGAAGAACGTTTGAACAATGAAGACGAAGGCATGGATTTAGGGAAGTGACCGCCTGTCTTCGGCATTAATTTGGGGAAGTGATGTCTGTCGCCGCCTGACAATGTTAGAGTGTGTGAGAGAGAAGGGACTAAGATAAGAGAGAGATAGAGACTGAGATGAGAGAGAGAAGAGACTGTGTTGCAGGGAGCCGTTGGGCTGGGTTGGGTTGGGTTGGGTTAGATGGGATGGTTGGGTTGGGTTAGGTTGAAAGGTATATTAATAGTCGTTGGATGAATGAATTGATTTGAGACCGTTGGATGTTGAAGTCACTCTGTTTTATATTATAGATTATAGATAAATCCATGAAATATGATAGAATTGACTTAAAAAAAATATTAATTTATATACATGTAATCAAAATCGAGTCAAATCTAATACAAACTAAAAATCTAATTTATCAAAAAACATATCGCCAAAATATTTTCTATCAAAAAAAAATTTACAAATATTTTTTATAACAAAATTATTAATTTATAAAAATATATTAGCGTTGAGTTTTCTTAAGAGATAAAAAAAATTAGTCTTGAACCTTTGATTCAAGATATGTGTAAGATATGTTAGTTTGAGATATTTAATTAATTAAATAAAATTAATTATATTCAATATAAATGTGTTAAGTAGCGCCCTTGTTTTTTTTAATCAAAATGTTATCATTCTGTCTTAATACAAATTCATGGCAAATTTGATATTAATGACAAATTTGACCCATTTAATTATTATGTCAGAGAAAATCATGTATACCAAGATCAGCTGTAATCGTTGACCGGTTGGAAAAAAAAAAATTAATGTTAAAAATGTTAATTTCTTGACCGTTGGATGAATGAATTTGAAACCGTAAGATCAGCCGTAATCATTGACTTTGGGGGGAGGGGAATATTAAGGAAAAAAAATTATAATTTCTTGACCATTGGATGAATGAATTTGAGACCGTATGATTGGCTTGTTGAAGCCGCCCTGTTTTATATTATAGATATAGAATTGACTTAAAAAAATATATTATTTTATATACATTTAATCAAAATCGAGGTAAATCTAATACAAACTAAAAATTTAATTTATCAAAAAGCATATCGCTAAAATATTTTCTATCCAAAAATTATCTACAAATATCATTTATAAAATATTATTTTTTTAATTAGTACAAACTATTACAAAATTATTAATTTATAAGAATATATTAACGTTGAGTTTTCTTAAGTGATAAAAAAAATTAATCTTGAACTTTTGATTCAAGATATGTGTAAGACATGTTAGTTTCAGATAATTAATTAAATAAATAAAATTAAAATTAATTATATTCAATGTAAATGTGTTAAGCAGTGCCCTTTTTTTTTTTTTTTTTATCTTAAATTGATGAGCTTTTTTTAATCAAAATGTTATAATTGTGTATTATACAAATTCAAAATGTTATATTACACAGATGATATTAATGGCAAATTTGACCAATTTAATTATTATGTCAGAGAAAATCCTGTATTCCAAGATCAGTCATAATCGTTGACTGGTTGAGAGAGAAA
Source organism: Ilex aquifolium (assembly GCA_951799425.1). Lineage (NCBI taxonomy): Eukaryota > Viridiplantae > Streptophyta > Magnoliopsida > Aquifoliales > Aquifoliaceae > Ilex > Ilex aquifolium. The sequence goes on from OX637394.1 coordinate 6,182,998, forward strand.
ATATTAAGGAAAAAAAATGTTAATTTCTTGACCGTTGGATGAATGAATTTGAGACCGTAAGATCAGCCGTAATCGTTGACTTTTGGGGGAGGAGAATATTAAGGAAAAAAAATTATAATTTCTTGACCATTGGATGAATGAATTTTAGACCGTAGGATCGGCTTGTTGAAGCCGTCCTGTTTTATATTATAGATTTAGGGTTAATTACACTGGAGGTCCCCAAAATTTGGAGTTTGTCTCATTTTAGTCCTCAATGTTTCAATTGCATCATTTTAGTCCTTGAAGTATTAAATATGTTTCTATATGGTCCTTCAAGCAGACAACATCCAGATTACTAACGATTTTTTATCATAAATTTGTCACCTAATATCTAAATATGGACAAAAAATAATTTTTATAGCTCTTAAACAAAATTTGGGGAGCTCTTAACAAAAAATGTGTAATATGGGTAATTTTTGACCAAAATTTAGATAGTTCATGATCAAAATTATATAATTTGGGTAGCTATTTAACCAAAATTTGAATAGAAATTTGGTCAAGAATTATCTAAATTATTTTTTTGTCCATATTTAAGCATCATGTGACAAGTTTATGATAAAAAATGGTTAGCAATCCGGATGTTGTTTGCTTGAGGGATCATATAGAAACATATTCAATATTTTAGGGACTAAAATGATGCAATTGAAACATTGGGGACTAAAATGAGACAAACCTCATACTTTGAGGACCTCCAATGCAATTAACCCATTTATTTAAGAAGAAAATAGAAACTCAAAAGCCAAAAGATGAATTTATTCCTTCAATAATTATATGTAAATTCTTGAATAGGGATAAAGTAGATATTATAAAATTATGCAAGGCTAAAATAGGAAAAAAAAAAGTTTATTTAATACACTTTATATTTTAAGAATTAATTATATAGTTGCCTCTAAATATTTTTTGTTAAGTTAGTGGCTCGTAACGCAATATCACAATTAAATGCAAATTGAAATATGCTGATCCAAAATCATTTATACCTTTTTGAAAAAATTAATTTCCAAATAAATTAGAAGAAAGTTGTTGAGAAATTTTATCATAAAATTGTCCAATTATAGATGATTCTTGAGATTTGTAACTATGGTGTTGTGTGGCACTTTCATACATGATGGAGTGAAAATATACTATGAAAAAAAATTATTGTTTTTGTTCATATTTTATGAATGCTAGATTGGTATTAATCTCTTGATTTTCACATAGTAGTTAAGTCTTAGATCTTAAAAATTCTTCACTTAAAAAATAACACTCAATTCAATCCTTATTAATGGAGATCCAAAAAAGATTTTTTTATACTAGTTGGTTAAGTTTTTTGTCCATATTTTTACCCCTACTAAGATGCAATCCTGGCGCGGCCCCTCATCAAATGCGATCAAGGCCGATGAGATGTACGATATTGCTGCCTCCATTGATCGAGAAATGGAAGGAGAATAGCTCCATAATTATGAGAAACGGGTGGTCCACTGGTTGCAGCCTTGGGTGCTGCCTTTCTGGCCTTCTTGATCTCCAAGATATTCCCCAGCAGAAGAGTCGGCGGTGGCCCACTTAAACCCTGTTCCCTCAGCTCCGATCGAAGCTTCCGCGGCTGCGCCACCAGTGCCTTATACAGACGCGCCACCAATCCCAATACACCAACCAAAGCAAGGGACATGAACACCTTAAACAGAATGTGGACCTCCATGGTCAGTGCTCTATGACCTCTATTTTTCTCTCTCTTACTCTCACACACTAAGTTTTTCTGTTGGGAATTGGCTTTTTGATTTTCCAAGCTGTTTATATAGGGTGTGTTTGGCCTGGCATGGGAGGATTGAGTTGGATTGGATATTGATCCCAATCTCATCTCATCCAATCCAAAGTAATCCCGGTTAAGTTGGATCCAATCAACACTATTGAAAGTAATTAATGATTAGGTGGGGTTATTCCCACTTTTTAAATCTCCTTCCCCTCCCTATTTATTTCTTTTACTTCAAACTATTAAATTCATATCATCTCTACCCACCACATTAATAATTAAATTCACCTCTTTTATATCCATCTAATTAAACTAAACAAAAATAGTAATTAAAGTAAAATTTCAATGTTCTGATGTGATTTAGATTATTTCGTGTTTTGAGATATTTTTACATATTAGTTTGAGATATTTTTACATATTTTCACTAATTTTTTTGAAATATTTTGAGTTTTTTAAGATATTGGTATATTTCAACTAATATTTCAAAAATAAATTATTATTATTATTATTTTTATGTTTCTAAAATATTTTCGTACAGAAATAATATACCGAAATGAAATTTTGATCATTGCCTATATAGTATGTTGAATAAAATTGGATAAATTTAGTTTTTAATTAGTGAATAAAGATTGTGTGAGTTTAGTAACTAGGGGCGGCTTAAGATAATTTGAGGCCTAAAACGAAAATGCTAAATGAGGCTTTTTATTTTTAGTATTAATTTTTTAAAAAAATTAATTTATTTTAAATTTTTTATGTCAGAGAGAAAAAAATGATGTGCTAGTAAAGGTTTTAACTTTTGTTTTTGTCTTTTATCGGGAAGAGAGATGAAGAGTTTTGATTTCAACTTTTGTTTCTATTTTTTAATATTTTTTACTTAGAGAAGGAGTGGAGTAAATATAAGTTAACTTTTGAGTACTTTTTTATTTTTTTTTAACTGTTGATTTTTAAGATTTTAATGTTATAAATTGGATAATAGACCCAAATTATTACAATAAAAAATTCAATTGAACTTAATTTTTTGGGGCTTGTTTTAGGGCTTAAAATTTAATGGATTAAAATTTTTTTTGTGGGCTAGTAATGTCATAATTTTGTGTTGATGTCATAATTTTGTGTAATTGTTTAGTTTATTATAATGCATGAATAACTGTTTTAGTATATTATATGACAATTGTAACTGATTGATGTAACTGATTAGTGTAATTGTGTTGTTGTAATATTAATATAAATAAAGTAAGAGAAAATAGGGAGAGAGAGAGAGAAATTGTTAGAAAAAATATGTTCCTATTTTACCTCTCATTACTTGATTGTAGCCAAAAAAAAAGGGAAATAATACAAAATGATTTCTATCCATATACTGGTTACTGATGGCAATAGTGGCATTTTTAAAAAATATGTACTTTATCCCAAATAAGTTTTTGACTTGTACTTTTGCATAAATAAGTCTAAAAATTGTACCGGCTTCTAAATTCCCCAAATTATTATGAGGTCTTCTAAAAATTCGGGGCCTAAAGGCCAGACTTTATTTTTTAAACTGTTGGGTCGGCCCTGTTAGTAACTAATAGTATGAGTATAGATGTGGTGAATTTAATAATTTGAAAAAAAAAAAATTTAATGGGGTAGAAAAAAAGATTTAAGAGGTGAAAACGGTGAGTCTATTCAATATTTTAAGCCTTAGGAAAAATACAATACTGAGGATTGGGTTTTGAACCTAATTTTATCGAAATTAATACAGTGAATTTCGGTTAAAGGAGGATAATATCTTTATATTTCGTCCAATCCTTCATTTGAGTAGACAATATATCAAGTGCGAGTCCATGCATCTATCACATTTAATGAATGCTGATATAGTATTAGCATTGGACTACTTTGCATAAGGACCCATAAAATTATTTAATACACTATATTAACCGGTCTTAAATTTTTGAAAATATCAATAATGGCTCTACCCTTTTGCCAGTAAATTAAAACCCTCTAAAATAAATGTTTTATTTTTGGATTGAGTAAATCAGAAATAATCATTTTGATCTATTTGTATACTGATCAAAAAATAATATTTTTCTTTATCTAACACAATATTCGCTACTTTTTAATAATAATTTTTAGTTGTCATTTACCATTTTTTTAGTAAAACACAATTTAAGTTGATCAAGAGTTATCCAAATTATTTTTTTACTCATATTTAAGTATTCCGTAAGAAGTTTATAATAAAAAATCGTTAGCAATCTGGACGCTGTATGTTTGAGTGACCACATAAAAATATGTTCAATACTTTAGGGATTAAAATGATACAATTGAAATATTATGAACCAAAATGAGATAAACTCCATATATTTGGAACCTCCAGTACAATTAACCTTAACATTTTTTTTTATCTCAACTATTTAACACAAATAACACATGAAGGGTGTTACTTTTTCATATTTCAAAAAAAAATAAAAAATTGCGAGCATAATGCAGCACGTACAGTGGAGGAGACTACATGACAGATTAAGAGTGTCAAAAACGACTTGATCAAAGCATTAACTAGGGTGAATTAGTGGCAATGTCAAATAATTAGATAAGGAGTAATGCTACACTGACCAAAATTAGGGACTAAAATTAGAGCCCAAATGACATGGCAGCCTAATCAACTTTCTAAATCAGCTGCCATGTCATTTAATAGGCAAAATTAATAGTTGATTAATATTTGGGCCAAAACCTTTTCGTATTCCCAAAACACAAAAAACCACTTTCAATTTTCTTGTTTCCTTTGCCGCCTCCGCCATTGGAAGAATGATCTTCAACCTGGACCTCCTCTGCAACTCTCTCTCTCTCCTCATTCCTAGCAGAGAGAGCAACAACAGACCTCAACTCCACCGGCGACGACCACACACCCCAACCCAGGTTAGATTCTCTCTCTCTCGTGCTATTCCCTTTCTCACCTCTCTTCATCTCACACACACAACACATATCACACAGAACACATAACGCGCACACACAAAAACCCACAACACACAACAACACAAACACACAAAAACAAAAAACCAGAAACGTCAGAGCCGCCATCACTATCCATCTCAGACTCTACAGTCATCCAAAATCAGCCTCAATCATCAATTGACGGTGCATCGTCGACCAAAGAAACCAATCAAACCGTGCCTAAACTGCCAGAAGAGACGCTTGACATACCACCACAGAGGCACTTCGAGTTCGGACACGCCAGTACCATAATTTGCATAATATTCAGGAGCAAGAACTGGGAAAAACAGTGCTTGGTTTTGTGATGCCAGTTCCCACCCTCTCTCTCTGATTCTGTTTTCTTCTTGATTCTTAGATTTTTCGGAATAAGTTTTGTATTAATGTATGCATATATACTCGTTGATATTCTCTCTCTCTCTCTCTCTCTCTCTCTCTCTCTCTCTCTCTCTCTCTCTCTCTCTCTCTCTCACACACACACACACAACAATTGGTGTTTAATTTGGGTTTCACACACATACACACATCAATTGATTTTGAGAAAGCTCAACTAATCCATGCATAATGATAAGCAGTTGGATCACCAAATTTGCATGTCCAGTTCTAAGGTTAATGTGGAATTCTTCAGATGCTATCATAAGTTTAAGCAGGTAAGCAGGGAAAATATGACTGACGTCTCCAAAAGATTTTCCCAGCTTCAGATGGTTAAAATGTTAAATGGGTTTCAGATTTCTAGTTCTCGATTACAGAATTATTCATGGAAGATACGTTTTTGTTCTATCAACCAAGCATTATCAGATTTCTAGTTCTCGATTATAGATCGACATGATGGTAGATTGGTTATTCATCTGATATATAACTCCAGGAAAAGAAAAATAATCACTTATCAGGCCTCTAAACAGGCTGCAAATACTAGCTACAATTGATGTTTTCTGATCAAAGTGATACAGAGAAACAAAAAACACGAATATGATAATGCAGTTGTAGACATAAGGCTAAACAGCAGGTGCCTGCAAATTAGAAGCAGGAAAAAATACTCAGCACTAATAGATTCAGGCTTATCCTAAGTGATGATAAGAACTTTATAATGAGGTGATAGACAATCAAATTTTACTTTCTAAACATGGAACAGCATGAGCCTGTAGAAAGATCACGTTCAAGTATTGGTCCTAACTTTCTAAATGTCAACCAAAGAATTTTAATTCCTTATCCCACAAAATGAAGGGCAATAACTGTTTGAAAATTGTTCTTTTATTTGCAGTTTCAAATAATGCAGAAGATACAAGTGGAACAACTTTCAAGATGATCTAAAACTTGTGATTATGGTCTATCTAAAACTTGAGATAATTTTTCTTACATTTTCTTACATGAGTAAACCTATGGAATGAACTGAGTTGGTTCATAACCACATACAGTAATCCCCAACACATTACAATGAGATGATGCATAACCTTGTCACCCTTAATTCTATACTTAAAACGTCGATTCAGAAGAATTGCAGAAGACACAACAACCAGAAATTATATGCCCAATGATGCTTCCTTCCTCTATCTTAATCCTTGTACTCTGATTATTCCAAAGGTGAACCGCATAGCTTTGGCTGTGAATTTGCCTGAGCTTAGCAAGCAACCATTTCGAATGACCCTCGTTCCTTGGCCCATTGAACAGACTACTAATTCTTTTCCAGTCAGCAGGATAAAACGCCACAGGCGGCAATACAGTGAAATTAAATCCAGGTCTTCCATTCATCCTTGAAACAACCCTTGAAACCAAGTAAGGGCTATTGTGACCCCATTTATTCCCATCAAAAGTGAGTGCAAACTCTTCAATGAACTTGTAAAGAAATGGATGCCCTTTGTCAAATACCATCTCAACATTATTCAATCGACTCCAATTTCCAGTTTCAAGATCAATAGTCTGTGCTCCTATTGAATTTCTCAGATTCCCAAAATTTTTCACAACTATAACATCTGCGTCTATGTAAATTCCACCAAACTTGTATAATAAACCAAGCCTAAGCAAATTTGAGACGTTCTAACCCAAAGAAACCTCCCCAGGTTCGATTTCTCCTTTCATTAATCGATCAAACCAAGCTTGTGCAACAGTTTTCTTCAACAAATAATCAAGATCAGGTAAAATTGCCACTACCCGAAATCCCTTGTTCAAAAAAGGCCTTAAAATTTGCATTCCTCTTCTTGAATCCATTGAACAACATAGTGGCGGGCTCCTGCGGGGTTTTGGCCGAAAAAGAGGTGCAGATATAGAACATAGTGGCACCATTATAGGCCAAGAGGAAAAGCAAAAAGAGAGACAGAAGAGCAAAGAATGATCTCTTGCTTCTCTGCAAGTACTGAAGAGAGAGAAAATACTGAAGCAGAGACGAGTATGGGTTTGCCTTAGGGTAATTACTGTAGCCGTCCATGGATGTTAGTTACTGGTAGTAAAGTAATTTGATGGAGGCGGCAAAGGAAAGGAAACAAGAAAATTGAAAGGGGTTTTTTGTGTTTTGGGAAGACGAAAAGGTTTTGGCCCAAATATTAATTTTGCCTATTAAATGACATGGCAGCTGATTTGGAAAGCTGATTAGGCTGCCATGTCATTTGGGCTCTAATTTTGGTCCCTAATTTTGGTCAGTGTAGCATTACTCTTAGATAAGATTACAGTCGAGTCATTTTTAAGTCAAAAAATGACACGTACACCACTTTTTAGGCATTTCTCTACCATTGTTAGCAGTATTTTCATAATATTGCATATGTGTTTGAGTTTTCTATTAATTCAAAATTATTAGGGTCTCCTATTGATAATCCGTTGTAATAACACAGTGTTTTCTTTCAATTCTAATTATCTTCATGTTCTTAGAATTGTATCATTATTATGATGATAATCAATAAATTATAATTCCTATTGTTTGATCAGGATTTCATCTCTCACGCTTCCAAACCTTAGTTCACAAATGAGACGTGTGTCAATGTTACATTTTTAGTATCCATAAGAATTGTCAACATTAGTGAAACCTACTATGGCTAAAGTCACACCATCACGTCTTGCCGATGTTAAATATCCGTTTCTGTTAGATGCCTAGAAAATCAATATTGTAACGTACGTATTATACAGAAAACAACATTTTTGGCTGAACAAGTCTTTATAGCTTAGTTGGTGCACAGTTACAGCTTCTCAAAGAGATGACCATCACCATGACCTCCTCTTGATTGGAGTGGACTAAGTCGGACTTTCCAACATAATTCTCGGCGTTTCTTTAGTATGAAGTGTAGAATGAGATCAACTAGTTAGCTTTAACTTGTTTTTCAATAACTTAGCTGAAATGCACTTTTTAGATACATTACATTTACCCGCTAATCACATATGCATCGATTATGTCGGGTTATATATGACCATTTAATTTGGACTTGAATTCCTAAAGTACGAGATTATTTCTTGTCCTTTTGTTCCACCATGCAGTTTTCATTAAACTTTGTAAGAGCAAATAATTGTGCACACATGGTAGTAATTGTCTTCATCACTTGCAGAAACATTCAAAACACTTGGTCTAAGTTGAACCATGAAAAACTGATGGCGTGTTTGGTTTTGTTCTCGAAAACTGTTTTTTGTTCTCAAATTTTCAAAAACACCGAAAACATGTTTGCTTAGCATTTTTGTTCTCAAATTTTTGGGAAAAAAATGAGATTTTGGAGCATAAAAACAGAAAACAAGGCTGACTTGTTTTCTGATACATTTCTTGGAAATTTTGAAAACACGGAGACAAGCTGGCTTGGAAATTTTTATGAGGTCTGCCCTTCGAGTCCCCTTAGTAGCAAAAGGCTTCTTTTTTTTTTTCCTTCCTCTCTCTCTCCCCACTTTGCCCAGCGTCTTCTTCTCCAACGTCTTCTTCACTGTACTTCAGATCTGCCTCTCTCTCTCTCTCTCTTTTGTAACAACTACAAATTCAGATCTACACAAATCTGAGCACAGATATGTGTGAGTATGTGTGTGTGTGTGTGTGTGTGTGTGTGTGTGTGTCTCTGTGTGTGTGTCTGTGTGTCTGCGTGTGTGAGTGTGTTTTGTGGAGACAAAGAGAGGGGAAAGAAAGAGAGAGGTGGGAAGTGAGATTATTGTCCAAACAGATTTTATAATTTTTGTTCTTTAAAACTATTTTAAAAAATATATAACCAAACAAGTTTTGTAATCTAAAAATTTTTAAAAATACTTTCTTAAAATTCTTCCCAAAAATAATTTTCGGATACTGTTTTTTGAGATGCAAACCAAACAGGCCCTGATACTTTGGAGTCAAAGTCCAAATGGGACTGCTAAATTTACCTGGTGGCCTTGAACTAGAAAAAAAAAAATAGGTCTAATAGCATTTTTAATTCCTAAAATATGTATTTTTTGTCAGTTTAGTAGTCCTCATTGTATCAATTTTATCAATTTGATTCCCAAAGTATTTAATCCGTGTCATTTTTTCATACAGTATCACATGCCCAACACGTGATGATTCCGTCAAAAACTTAACGGTCCGTCTATATAAGGACTAAATTGATACGGATTGAATATTTTAGGGATCAAATTTATAAAATTGATTAAGACCTCGCAACAAAGGAAAATGGAACAGGCAGATTCAGTCGTAGTTTTACTCCTTTATTTACGTTAAAAATAAACATTTTGAAAAGATAATAAATAAATAAAAAAGAAAAAGAACAGGATGAAACTGGGTGTTGGACCATGCACTATCAGTCTATATCATGACCACAAAACTTTGAATTTCTAAGACCATCCATCCAGTGGGATTCCAAGATCTTCAATTATCATATGAATCTCAGACTGATCAAAAACTTTTGGGGTCAGAAGTGGCTGCATTTAAATAGTTAATCTTGATAGGTCGTACTTTGACTAAGTAAATACAAAATATATAAGGTATCGGAAACATGTCTGATTGGGGTTGGCCACCATGCATTTGTATTTGGTTTAACTAAATATTTGATAAAGAACACTTCCTATTTGTGGAAAGACCACGCTCAGCCAAAATACTATAGCAAGTGATTGAGATAGAAATTGACAAAAGACCCATAAAATAAAACATGAGATGACATGTATACAATCTTCAACTTGATGGAGATTAAGTTGGAAGATTTTGGAATTCAAAGTTGCTATTATACGGGTTTTTTTTTCACTTAAGCAACCCAAGTTTTTGTTTTCAATAATATGCGATTTTATATCTCAAAGTGACAGGAGTGTCCACAAATATTGTACATGTTTGAATAATCGCAATAACGGGGAGAGCCTGTATCGACCTGTTATTGAATCATTGTAGTATTGTGCATGTTTGAATCGCTTAATTTTTTTCCAAATTTTATTATATATGTTATTTGAAGTATAGTTATCAAACATATATTTTATTTTGTTTAAAGTAAAACAAAAACGCAATATTGTTCACTCATAAAAACTTTATTTAAAAAATTATCAAATAGTCATACGCCAACTTTTTAATTCTAAATGTGGCAGAATAGGAGTGTTGAATCTTATCTTTTTTGATGAGCCCAAATCTAACCGGGTTAAGCCCAAGTCATGAAGTGAGCCCAAATCAGCTGTAAAACAGGTCAAACTCAGCTTATGAATTCAACCCAGTTTAAAGTTCAAGGAGTTCAAGAAGATTAGCGCACGTGGAGAGTAATCATCGGGATAAATACTCTCAAAAATCAAGACTATCTCTAATTGTACCTATCCTAGTTATAGCTATCATTCCCGAAGAACTAGTAACCTACTCTCCACACTACCGCCTCAACTAAGGTTTTGTGCCCATAAATTGTAAGATCTCTCTACACATGAGGGAGACACCTCTACGTCCCTACACACATTGTACACAGCGATCTCTCTCGTAGCTGCCTAGAGTTTACCATTGCTCTCTCTCTCACCTTCTACTTTATCAATAAAATTCTCCGGCCACCGTTGCCGCCTTCAAAGTGGAGTAGGTCACATGACCGAACCACTTTATATCTATGTATTGTCTGTGTTGATCTCTTCTTTATATTTACTGCATTTATTACCCATATTAATTATTCGACAGATGCTGCATAAATTCACTTTTGTGCATGATCAATTTTCACAAAAGCTTATGCTTGCGAAAGTGAGACCAGAACTACTTATTTTTTAAGTTGTCCACAATCTTCTCGGACGTGAAAAAGACAGGATCATGACTTAAGTCGAAACTAAAGAAAGGCAAAGTAATTGATGGAACACCACTTAGGCACACTGAAGCTAAAGCTAAACCTTTTTGCTTCCACTTAAAATATGGTGGGTCTATGCAAACTTCACAATCTTTGGTGTTTGAACTGTAATTTTAATTTTTCAACATGCTGTTAGAAATATTTAGTAATGTAAGATATTCGAGATTGGAAAATTGAAATGGAGTGTAAGAGTTTAAAAAAAGAAACACACCAAATTTTATAAGTTTGGATGGTGGGAAGATTTGGAGAGAAGCTCCAAATATTTCAAATCAATGTGTCTTGATTAGGCTTTAAATAAAATAATATTTAAAATCAAAAGATTGGCACTTAGGCACTTTCTTCATCTTGGGCTTGAAGCCTATAAACAATTAATAATTTGTATTAATTATTTTGTATTAATTAAGCAGTCAATGAACTGCTACATGTCTCTTAACCCAAAAGTTGTGTCTCTTCTTTACATCTCTAAGGTATTATAAATACATGTACAAATCCTTCAATAAAAAAATTATTCAAAACGTCTCTCAATTCTGTTCTTGGGAGAATTTTAGAGTTTGCTATCTAAAATTCTATTTGGCTTTGTTAATCCTAAAGGAATTTGCCACAAACTCAGTAGCAACAAAGTGGGGGCATAATTTCCTTAAGGAGAGTGAATACACGATCAAAGTCTTCTAATCTGTTGTAGTTATTTGTCTAACACATGCATATATAATACGGGTAGTCCACTGGTGTGGAATTGACTCTGAGACGTACGATAATTGATCACTCTCAAGTTTAAGCAATACCTATGTTAGTGAGTGAATACAAAGTAATTGATGGGACTCCACTTAGGCACACTGAAGCTCAGGAAGTTGCAAGACATGAAAAGTACTTGAAGTAAAGATTTAGGTTAAAGTTTTGAGTTATGGTAAACTCAATGTGAGGGGTTTTCCATATTTTCATACAGTAATGTGCGTACTGTTCAGAAGAAGAGGAGGATGGATTGCTAAGAGAATTATGATAGATCAAATGTATGTCAAACTAGACTTGATAATATGGGTGCAACTTAGGTGAGTCAACACAAACGTAACCTATAACATTTGTTCGCAAGTATATTAAAAGGACAACTTTCCTTGTGTAACTGGAACCAAATCTCTTTAATGCAAACATGGAAACCAGCACTTACATATTACTTTGCAAATCATTCAGCATGGTCCCTTTATTTATCATTGAACAAAGTATTGCGCTCAAGGCAAAGATCACAGCTTCTTCACCAAAAGGTTCACTCCCTGTCCAGGCTCTATGACCAAATGTAGAGCTGGTGAGTGAACATATGTTGGAGAGAGAGAGAAAGAGAAGTTGGACAAAATGAGAGAGATCAGTATCTTTAGCTCAACTAAAGCCAGGTTCTGTCCAAGACACACCCTTGGTCCGACACCAAATGGCATGTATAAGTGTGGAAGCTTGCATGCACCTGTGATCCCATTTGCAAACCTCTCTGGGTTAAACTTGTAGGAATCAGGTCCCCAATTTTCAGGATCGGTGTGCAGTGCTGTCACCAAAGTCCAAAGATTCACACCCTTGGGGACATGAATCCCCCCGAATTTCATGTCCTTCAAGGCCTCCCTTGACACCACAGCTACAGGAGGATAAAGACGCAATGACTCATTAATTGCCATTGCTAGCTGCAAATCAATTCAAAATATACAGTTAGTACGAAGGACTTATACATGTGCATTTTTGCTAGGGAAACCACTTATCCAAGTGTGTGAAAAAATTTGGGCATTACAATTATCCTTATTAACCACGTCATAAGCCCGATATAAAATTAGGGAATTTGGGGTTTCAAGGTTGATAGGAGTTCAAAAATGTCAAATGACCCGTTTATAAACATAATGAACAGATCAGCTCCCTGTCAAATACTGATAATCCAAAAAATTGTCTTGATCTTAAATTGATTCACGGATTGTGCATGTCAACACAAACAAGACACCATCAATAAATAGGGTAGGTTAGTTGATATCTGACATAAATGATTCCATAGGCTAAAACCATACTTGACTAATACTCTATATAAACTCGAAATATTATGACCTGAATCCAAACATGACACAACTTTATTGACACCTCTAATAACATTCTTAGTTAGCACTCTGTTTTGCATATAATTGTTCATTTGTCCTATAATATATGTAAGTCTGATGATGCTGATAAATACAGTACTAAGAATACCTGTTTCATCTTACGAATCATTTCAGTATTTGGAATTTGGCCCCTACAAACTTCAATCACCTCGGCACGAATGCAATCTTGCCACTGTGGGTTTGAAGCCAATAGCATAAGCAACCACGTGGCTGAAACTGCAGTGGTCTCATACCCAGCCAAATAGATGTTTTTGCAATTATCAACAATGAATCGGTCAAGTGCGTCTTTGCTCAGATCACTATTTTTGGCACCGTCAAGAATCATTTGCAATAAGTCTCTCTCATAACCAGCTTCATTCCTTTCCTTCACTACCTTCAACACCAGTGTATGAATCTCCTTCTCCAATGCCCATGCTTCCTTATTTCTCTTAGTTGGAAGATGTCTACAGCGAAATAATAAGTTAGTAAAGTTCCCTGGTGACCCATATCTCACATCACCCAGTAAAGTATGTATGATCATGAAAGAATCTGGAGATATATGTTGTCTATCTTATGTGTGATTGGCATAATTAAGTCATCATTATATTTGAACTTGTAGGAAAAGGGTACCTCATGCCGGGAATACCAGTAGCCAAAACTTTCTTGGATTCAGCTTCTTGGAGTGTTCTGAGCCTATGAAAAATCTCCTCTCCTTTAGAGTAATTACTTCCAAAACAAGCTCTCGAAATCACATCTCCGGAAAAGCTTCTCATGTGTTGGTCGATTTTTATGTCCGCGATTCCACCCTCAACTTCAATCATACGATTCCATGAGTTTAGCAACGTAATCACAGAGTCTGTTATTATGTTTGTCATTCCCTACAAGTGGTGCACATGATACTTGAAGTTAATATTCTGCATAATAAAGCTGGATGCTTGGAAGTTGGAACCCAATATTGGTTTCCTGTAATATATAATTATAGTCGGGATCACATTGTGTATTATACCTTAACCTTCTCCATGTATAGTTCTGGCGCGATTATTTTCCTTTGATGAGCCCAATAAGCCCCATTGGATGTTAGAATGCCCTGGCCAAGCAAAGAACCGCGCTCTTTGGCTTGATATAAAGGCTTCCCCAAGTCCAAGGATGTGCAGGTGGTTATCTCTCTCACCATGTCAGGTTGGGTCACAAGCACTATCTGTGAGTTACCAAGAGAAAACAAGAACACTTCGCCTGTACATTGCATACATTACGGGGGTGAAGGAAAATAAGTAATTGTGCAATACAGGGCATAGAAATTAGGAAATTAAACTATGGAAGAAAGGAAATTTGAAACTAGGATTGGACTCGAATCCCGCAGTGATAATTACATAGAAACTATGGACTTTGACAAAACCAAGTTCAAAGAGCATGTTAAAAAATGTAAACACAAGTGATTTCGAGATAACACATTAACACGATATGAAATTAATATTATATTACCCATACACAACTCGACTTGGTTCTCTCAATATTATGTATACCAAATAATAATGCGATCAAGGCCGATGAGATGCATGTACCGTATTGCTGCCTCCATTGATCGAGAAATGGAAGGAGAATAGCTCCACAATTGTGAGAAACGGGTGGTCCACTGGTTGCAGCCTTGGCTGCTGCATTTCTGGCCTTCTTGATCTCCAAGATATTCCCCAGCAGAAGAGTCGGCGGTGGCCCGCTCAAACCCTGTTTCCTCAGCTCAGATCGAAGCTTCCGCGGCTGGGCCACCAGTGCCTTATACAGTCGCGCCACCAATCCCAATACACCAACCAAAGCAAGGGACATGAACACCTTAAACAGAATGTGGACCTCCATGGTCAGTGCTGTATGCCCTCTATTTTTCTCTCTCCTACTCTCGCACGCTATTTTTCTGTTGGGACTTCGCTTTCTGATTCTCCAAGTCCAAGCTGTTTATGTAGGGTGTGTTTGGCCTGGCATGGGAGGACTAGTTTGAATTGAATATTGATCCCAATCTCTTTCAATTCAATTCCATCCAGTCCAAAGTAATCCCGTTAAGTTGGATTCAATTAACACTATCCAATACAATTAATGAATTGGATAAAAATAATGAAACCGTCGGTTTGAAAATTATTTTACTTCCTATGGAAAAATAGAATACTGAGTGTGTTGTTCAAACAACTAAGAAACGTTAGGGGCGTGTTTCGATGGCCAAGGTTGGATTGGGTTTTGAACCTAATTTTATCCAAATTAATACAATGAATTTCGGTTAAAGGAGGATAATATCTTCATATTTCATCCAATCATTCATTTGAATAGACAATATGTCAAGTGTGGGTTCATACATCTACCACATTTGATGAATGCTGATATGACATTACCTTTGGATTACCTTTGATGAAAACTCATAAAATTATTTTATATATTATTGGCTCATTTGATAGACGTATTATACGTAGATTAAATATTGTATTGTATTATTATTTATTTAATTGGGTATAATATTTTATTTGATAGATAAATTTGATTCCGTATTAAATTCAAAAATATATATTAATCATATATTTTTAGTACCATAGATCCTGTATTATGAAAGTATTTTAATACCACCATGAGAGGTGGTATTATAGTTCATCTCAAATATTTTATTGTACATATTTACTATTATAACCCCACAATTGGTAAACCAAATTGTCATCAATGTAACAAACACTGATTGATGGTATTTTTGTTAAGTCAACATTAATACCATGAAATAATGTACTAACCAA
The DNA here is from genome assembly GCA_951799425.1 of Ilex aquifolium. Taxonomy (NCBI): domain Eukaryota; kingdom Viridiplantae; phylum Streptophyta; class Magnoliopsida; order Aquifoliales; family Aquifoliaceae; genus Ilex; species Ilex aquifolium. Next base: position 6,198,800 of record OX637394.1, read on the forward strand.
ACAATCAATTGGATTAAAAAAACTATTATCCAACGTTTATATTGTGTATTATCAAATACTAGATAAAATTACGTATTATTTTAACACCATATTTAATTTTGTCTTTTATCCATCTGTATTGTATTAAACTGTATTACTTTATCCAATTCATTCATTTTTAATACAGCAACCAAATGAGCCATATATTTATCCTTCCTAAATTTTTAAAAATTTCAATAATGGCTCTACTCTTTTGCCAGTAAATTAAACCCTCTAAAATAATTATTTTATTTTTAGATTGAATAAATCAGATGTAACTATCCTGGTCTATTTTACTTTTAGACATGTCCATCGCCTTAAGCTTAAGAGATTTAATTTCAATCTTCCATTAAAAAAAATCTCTTTATTTATGGAAGATTGAAATTTCAAATTGGCAGGATTTACTGGTAAACTGTTCCCGTAGCTCATATATATAATTAGCTTACCAAAGCCAATGGGTTTATCCGAGTGGTTGAGCAGTTGTCTAAACTAAGAATGATATGCAATCGAGTTTTACTATTATTCACTTAGCCACTTTCTTGTGATGTTCCTGTGTAGTAAGTTGAATTTATCGCTAATTCTTAGAAGTGATTATGTGGTTGAGTTTGATATTTGATAACTCAGAGGTCTCAAGTTCAATTCTTTCTCACGTCCTTTTAAGGCTTGTTTGGATGAATTTTTTTTTTTTTAGGGGGGGGGGGTTGGATTGACTTTTTCAAGACCTTCCAAACTCAAACTCCTCTTTATAAAGATGAGATTCAATTTTCAATCCGATCCATACCCATATTTGGTATGTAACACATATACATATAGGACTCACGGATATATTATAATTATTAACAAATATTTGTCCTATAAATGATTATTTTACCCTTGATCAATCCAATTCATATTCATGTTAAGGTGTACAATTGTTTTTTGAATCCTTAACTCATCTTCCCAAACACACCTCTCCCCTAGGTTTGACGAAACTCATTATCATGGATTTAATCTTCGGGCTAGTTACGGGTCGAGTTTGGAAACCTAAGATTGAATTTTCAATTCAAATATCAGGTTTGGAGGTCCTTTGAACTATTTTCTCCAAACACATCTTACCAAGCTCCCCTCCCCCTCCCCCTCCCCCTCCCCCTCCCCCTACCCCTTACCAAACAACCCCTTAGGGCTAGTCAACCATGTCTCTTTTTAGGGACATTTTTTAACTCAACTCAAGTTACGGTAGTCAATCATTAAGCTCGAGAGAATAATTGATCTAAACCTAAATACCTCATAAAAAAATTGTTAAATTTATTGTTATACATCACAAAAATAATTAATATACTAAAACACAATTAAAAATATTTGTTTTTTTGTCTGGACATAGTTTCAAAAGTTGGTGTTAGGTACCATCACACAAAACATAACATGTGCACAAAATCATATAAAGATTTACTTACCGAAAAAAAAAATCATATAAAGATGTGCACAAAATCATATAAAGATACTCCTACTCAGGGTCCGACTACAGTACCGAAATCTACTTTTCGGTATGGTATCGAAAAAAAAAATGAACGGTTCACAACTCACGAAGAACTTCCACCGTTGATCAAGCCTATAACTTTTTACCGGCTACTCACTGAGCTTTACAAATTTAAAAAAAAAAAATCAGGGCATTCGATCAATTTTACAAACGAATCTCATCCCTGAAAAATCTTAATCGCTCAAACCAACGATCAAGATTTTAGCTTGTCCAATAAAATTCACTTATACCTCTAAATTATCACATTTTTTCAATTTTTCCCTCATATTTTTCTCATTACACCCTCAACTATGTAATTAGTTTCATATTACTCCAAATTTTTTTACCTATTTTAATTTAACACCTACCTAACTTTGTTATAATTTATTTAGCGTGAAAAATAAATGTAATAATTTTAACTTAACCCAAAATATAACCCTGACAATTTTACCAAAAAAATTGTGGCAATAGTAATAGCCAAAAAAAAATGTGCTAAACTTTAGTTGTAATTTAGCTTGAACTTAATAACCTAATCCTAACCTCTAATATTTTTAACTTAATCGTAAATTTAATGTCACTTACCCTAAATATTGTAAAATTTACCTTATATTTTTATTTCAAGTTGAAATATGATAAATAATTATAATTTTTTAAAACTAATTTTAATTTCTATTATCACTTTAAATAGTGGTGAACTTAAATATTGTAAATTTTTTTTTTATATTTTTATTTAGGTTTAAATAATATAAATAATCATCATTTATTAAAATTAAGATAGAGTGGTAGTCTTTTCATAAAAAAAAACTCAGACAGGGAAGATGAATGAGAAAGATCAAAGCATGAAGTTGCATAATTGTTTTTATCCCTAAGAGATTATAAAATCATCATCATCATTTATTAAAACTAAAATTGAGATTATAGTAAATTCATAAAAAAAAACTCACACGACAAAGAAGAAAGATAAAGAAGAAGATGGAGTTGCAAAATTATTTTTCTCCTATGAACCCTTCATGAAATTTTAAATCATCATCATTTATTAAAATGTTGAGATTATAGTAAGCTTATATTTACAAAACATAAATACACTTTTTTGGTTAACATTATCACTTTTTTTGTTAAGATTACCATTTTTTTTGTTAAGAGTACCACTTTATTGGTTAACAGTGCTACTTTTTTGTTTAAGAGTACCACTTTTTTAGTTAACATTACCACTTTTTTGGTTAAGAGTCCCACTTTTTTGGTTAACATTACAACTTTTTTGGTTAAGGGTACCACTTTTTTTGGTTAAAATTACTACTGTTTCGATTAAGATTATAACTTTTTTGGTTAAGATTACAACTTTTTTTGTAAATGATACAACTTTTTTTGTTAAGATTACAACTTTTTTGGTTAAGGGTACCACTTTTTTGGTTAAAATTACCACTGTTTTGATTAAGAGTACCACTTTTTTGGTTAATATTACCACTTTTTTGGTGAAGAGTATCATTGTTTCGTTAAGATTACCACTTTTTTTGGTTAATATTACAACTTTTTTTGTTAAGATTACAACTTATTTGGTTAAGATTACAACTTTTTTAGTTAAGGGTACCACTTTTTTTGTTAAGATTACAACTTTTTTGGTTAACGATACCACTTTTTTGGTTAAAATTACAACTGTTTCGATTAAGAGCACAACTTTTTTGGTTAACATTACCACTGTTCTGGTTAAGAGCACCACTTTTTTGGTTAACATTACCACTGTTTTAGTTAAGAGTACCATTTTTTTGGTTAACATTACCACTTTTTTTGTTAAGAGTACCATTGTTTAAGTTAAGATTACCACTTTTTTTGTTAATATTACAACTTTTGTGGTTAAGATTACACTTTTTTTGGTTAAGAGTACCACTTTTTTTTGTTAAAATTACAACTTTTTTGGTTAAGGGTACCACTTTTTTGGTTAAAATTACCACTAATTCGATTAAGAGTACCATTTTTTTTGTTAAAATTACAACTTTTTTGGTTAAGTGTACAACTTTTTTGGTTAATATTACCACTTTTTTGGTAAACATTACACTTTTTCGGTTAACATTACCACTATTTTGGTTAAGAGTACCACTTTTTTGGTTAACATTACCACTATTTTGGTTAACAGTACCACTCTTTTGGTTAAGAGTACCACTCTTTTGGTTAATATTACCACTATTTTGGTTAAGATTACCATTTTTTTTGTTAAGATTACCACTGTTTTGGTTAACATTACCACTGTTTTGGTTAACAGTACCACTGTGTTGGTTAAGAGTACCACTCTTTTGGTTAATATTACCATTGTTTTGGTTAAGATTACCACTGTTTTGGTTAAGATTACCACTGTTTTTGTTAAGATTACCACTCTTTTGGTTAATATTACTATTATTTTGGTTAAGAGTACCACTTTTTTTGTTAAGAGTACCATTGTTTTGGTTAAGAGTGCCATTTTTTTGGTTAATATTATCACTGTTTTGGTTAAGAGTACCACTTTTTTTGTTAACAATACCACTGTTTTGGTTAACATTACCACTCTTTTGGTTAAGAGTACTACTGTTTTGGATAATATTACCACTAATTTAGTTAAGAGTACCACTTTTTTGGTTAAGATTATCATTTTTTTGGTTAAAATTACCGCTATTTTGGTTAATAGTACCACTGTTTTGGTTAAGAGTACCACTCTTTTGGTTAATATTACCACTGTTTTGGTTAAGATTACCACTGTTTTGTTTAAGATTACCACTTTTTTTGGTTAAGATTATCACTGTTTTGGGTAAGATTACCACTCTTTTGGTTAATATTACCACTATTTTGGTTAAGAGTACCACTTTTTTTGTTAAGATTACCATTATTTTGGTTAAGAGCACCACTTTTTTGGTTAAGATTACTACTTTTTTTGTTATGATTAATATTACACTATTTTGGTAAGAGTGGGACAGTTTTGGTTAAGATTACCACTTTTTTTGTTAAGATTACCAATTTTTTGGTTAATATTACCACTTTTTGGTAGCGATCAATATCTAGGTAGCGATCAAGATTGGGATCAAGTAGCAATCAAGGGACCAAGTAGCGATCAAGATTGCGATCAAGAGTTTCAGACCGTAGCGATCAAGAGTGAAGTATGCAATCAAGATTGCGATCAAAAACTTCACTGTAGCGATCAAGAGTGAAGTTTGCAATCAAGATTGGGATCAAGCGATTGCAGCAGCAATCAAAATTAATATATTTAATTAACATAACAAATTAATATTACATTAAAACATTCAATTCATCAAATTAATATTAAAATTCAACTTAATTAATATTAAATTCATCCAATTTATATCCATAATCATTCAATTAACATTTAATTCATTCGATTAACATCCAATAAAAATTCACTTTGTAAACTAACATTCAATTTCATGAATTTATATTTAATTTATCAAATTAACTTCCATCTACCATTCAACTCATCAAATTACATTAACATTCGTATCCATCCAATTAACACTTAATTTAATAAATTAACATCTTAAATAATCGTCAATTAATCAAATTCGTCCAATTAACCATCAATTAATCAAATTAACATCTAAATCTATTTAATTTGATGGCTATCGGGTTATGTAGCGATCGGAATCAAACTTGAATCGCTTGTTTTTAATTTAAAGTAAAAAGTAACTTTGTTCTAATTTATTTAGTGGTGAACTTAATTTCTATTATTTTTATACTTATACAGAAAATTTAATTTCACCCCAACTATTTTAATTTTTTGTTATATTTTTATTTCATGTTTAAATATAATAAATAATTATCATTTTAATTTCTATTATCACTTATCACTTAATTTTAAGGTAGATCAAGTGGGATCAAGTGTTTGCAATCAGCGATCAAGAGCTTCACACAGTAGCGATCAAGAGGGTTTCCAGCGATCAAGTTGATTTTGTTAACATTAAATTACACTTATAACCCTAAATTATCACTCTTTTTCAAATTTTCCCTCATATTTTTTATATTACACCCTCAACTATGTAATTAGTTTCATATTATCTCAAACTTTTTTACCTATTTTAATTTAACGCAAAAAGTATACCCAAATATGATAACTTTATTCTAATTTATTTAGTGGTCAACTTAATTTCTATTATTTTTAACTTAATCTATAATGTTAATTTAATTTCACTCAATAACCCCAACTATTTTAATTTTTTGTTATATTTTTATTTCATGTTTAAATATAATAAATAATTATCATTTTAATTTTTATTATCACTTAATTTTAAAGTGTATAGGGGTTCATGTTTTAATTCTTTAAAGTGTATAGGGGTTCATGTTCATTCAATAACTTGTAAATTTTTGTTTATATTTTTATTTCATGAAGTATATACCGAAACCGGTGAAACCGGTTATAAGTTTTTATGAGTTTTGGTGTGGACAGGTGGCGAGCGGGCAATTGATTTCATTTTTCGGTATCGTACCCATTTTTGCCTTTCCGGTACCGAAGCCAACTCCCTCAAGGGATTCACCATGAGTGTAACAAAAAACTATTCACGACTCTCTAAATCACGTGTACTTTTTTATGAAGATTTTTTATCTCAACTACTGAGGGCTCTTTGGTAAGGGGTACGGGGGGTTTGGTAAGATATATTTGAGAAAAATAGTCTAAAGTTTCTCCAAATTTTATATTTGTATGAAAAATTCTGTCTCGAGTTTTCGAATCTAGCCCATACCTGACTCGAAGATTAAACTCATGATCATGGATAGAGGTGTCTATGGGCCGGGTTACCCACGGGTCCAGTTATTCGGTCAGAAAAAAATAGGTCCGATAGTTTGCCCTCAAACCCATTACCCGACCCAAGAGTCCACCCGCCAAGCTCAACCCACCCACCCTTCATTTGAAAAAAAGTTATACTTTTAGATCATTAAATTTGAAACTTTAAAATAAGTCTCCCAATATCGAAATTTGAAGTTTTAAAAATTTAGATACTATAAATAATGTATTATTTTATTTTTCATATATTAAGCATACAAGTTTTAAAGGGTAAAGTAATGCAAATGATAGATAAGTGAGTATGTGTCAACCTAATTGGGATGTATTCATTCCATTAGATGTAGTTCATCCCCTAATTAAAAATAAAATTATTCATTATTTTATTTTATCTATTTTGACTCCATTTTTGGTTCAAAAATATAATTTACACAAATATTAAGTTACATAAATATTCATTATTTTTAAATGATGTTGTAAATAAAAAAGCACGCTAGCAGGCCCGCGCAATAAACTCTCGGGTTGGACTGCGGATAGCCTACCCCTATCTGAAACTCGGTCCGGCCCGGCCCGCTCAATAACTCACTTGGGTAAGGGCTTGGGCCTATACTACCAGCTCGACCCAAAAAAAATTCGTGGGCCTAACTTGGCCCAGCCCATGGACACCCCTAATCAAAGGTTTCGTCAAACCAAAGGGGGAGGTGGGTTTGGGAAGATGGGTAAAGGGTTAAAGATCCAAAAAACAATTGTACTCCTTAACATGAACATGAATTGGATTAATTAAAGGTAAAATAGTTATTTATAAGATAAATAGTTGTTAATAAATATAATATATTCGTGAGCCATACATGTGTATGTGTTGCATATCAAATATGGGTATGGACCAGATTGAATGTTGAATCTCATCTTTACATAGAGAGGTTTGGGTTTAGAAGGGTTAGGAGAAACCAATTCAAACTCCTCCTCAAAATTCATCCAAACAATTCATATCCATGTTAAGAAGTATAATTTTCTTTTGTATCTTTAACCCCTTAACCCATCTTCTCAAACCCACCTTCTCAAACCCACCCCCTCCTTAGGTTTCGTTAAACCCAAGATTATAAGTTTAATTTTCGGGCCAACTACGGGCCGGATTTAAAAAACCGAGATTAAATTTTTAATTCAAACATAAAATTTAGAGATCCTTTAAATTATTTTCTCCAAATCTATTTTGCCAACCCTCCTTATACTCTTTTACCAAACAGCCACTCAGGGTCTGTTTGGTATATTTTTTGGGAAGAGTTTGGATTAGCTTGTTCAAATCTGGGTTTGATCCAAATATGAGATGCAAAAATGAGATTCAACATGTAATGTTGTACATACCCATGTTTGGTATGCACAGGGATATATGACTATTATGATAATATATTTGTATATAAATGACTATTATGCCCTTTAACCAATTTAATCCAAACATGGGTATGAATATATGAGGGGTATAAATGTCATTTGAATGTGAAACTCTCAAATACACATATGAAACTCACCCCCCATGGGTTTCATGAAACCTATGAACTTGGATTTCATGACCGGACCGGATTTCAAACCTTAGACTATATGTATAGTTACCAAATATGAATTTAAGAGGGTTTAGTCCCCAACCCATATTTCAAAACTCCCCAAACTCACGTACCAAACAATCCCTAAGAGCTAAGACAAATAACACATGGAGGGTGTACTTAGCTGTCTATCCCAGGTGACGCTTCCCCCCGGTTCTATTAACTACCCCACGGCACCCCAGGTCTGACACATCAACTCTCCGAAAAAGGGGGGCAAAAAAACACTTTGTGAGCAAATACTTCCATAATATATTCAAAACACTTGGCCCAAGTCGAAAGCATCACAGATATTTTCAATACTGTGGACTGGGGACTGGGGACTGGGGAGAGAGATCCCACAATTTTCAAACACAATTTTCAAAGCATCCCACAATTTTCAAACACTTCTTAGACTGTGTACCAACGTGACCGCAAAACGTTGAATTTCTATGGCCATCTAGAAAGATTCCAAGACCTTCAATTATTTGAATCTTAGGCACTGTGAATTTAAATTTTATAGAAAATGAGATATAGACTGTGTATTTTATAGAAAATTTTAACACCCCTAAGCATTAAAATAAAAAAAATATATAGAAATCTCAAAATGATCCAAAATTTTCGGGTCAAAAGTGGCTGGGCTTATATAATTAATCTTGATAACTCGTACTTAGATTAAGTAAATAGAAAATGAGATATAGACCACGTGTGTATTTGGTTTAAGTAAATATGACCACAATAGTGATTGGAATGGGAATTGATGAAAGACCCACACAAAATAAAAAAGGGAGAATTACATTTAGATCTCTGACATTTGAAATATTACGTAGACTCTCTTGAAATTTATAAGCATATAATACTTAGACCCTTTAAATTTAAAATGTTATACTTAGACAAAAAATACTCTAATCAAAAATAAAATATCAAATATTTTAAATTTTATAACCAAAATTCATGTTATTATATCACTTATTAAAATAAAATCAAAAATAAAAATTTAATTTTTTCTTAAAAAATCGTAATTATTATACAATTATACTATTCATATTATATTGTATCATTTATTGAAATAACACATTGTATTACTTCATTACTCCATCTCTCTCTATTACTCTCTTCCTTATTTTCTCTTTAACTCTATCTATCTATCCTCAATTTTTTCTCTCTCTCTCTCTCTTCTCTGATTTATAATTTATTTTTTTTCAAATTTGTAAATATTTAATTTGAATTTTTCATCTCTCTCCTATCTTTTCTCTTTGTCACTCTCAATCTCTCTCCCCTTATTTTCTCGCATTACTCGTTTTCTCCTTATTCTCTCTCTCTCTCTCTCTCCTTATATCAACGTTATAATAATACAATTACATCAATCAGTTATAATTACTCTATAATATAACAAACAGTTACTCTATAAATATTTTATTTTTAGATTGAATAAATCAGATGTAACTATCCTGATCTATTTTACTTTTAGACATGTCCATCGCCTTAAGCTTAAGAGATTTAATTTCAATCTTCCATTAAAAAAAATCTCTTTATTTATGGAAGATTGAAATTTCAAATTGGCAGGATTTACTGGTAAACTGTTCCCGTAGCTCATATATATAATTAGCTTACCAAAGCCAATGGGTTTATCCGAGTGGTTGAGCAGTTGTCTAAACTAAGAATGATATGCAATCGAGTTTTACTATTATTCACTTAGCCACTTTCTTGTGATGTTCCTGTGTAGTAAGTTGAATTTATCGCTAATTCTTAGAAGTGATTATGTGGTTGAGTTTGATATTTGATAACTCAGAGGTCTCAAGTTCAATTCTTTCTCACGTCCTTTTAAGGCTTGTTTGGATGAATATTTTTTTTTTAGGGGGGGGGGGGTTGGATTGACTTTTTCAAGCCCTTCCAAACTCAAACTCCTCTTTATAAAGATGAGATTCAATTTTCAATCCGATCCATACCCATATTTGGTATGTAACACATATGCATATAGGACTCACGGATATATTATAATTATTAACAAATATTTGTCCTATAAATGATTATTTTACCCTTGATCAATCCAGTTCATATTCATGTTAAGGTGTACAATTATTTTTTGAATCCTTAACTCATCTTCCCAAACACACATCTTCCCTAGGTTTGACGAAACTCATTATCATGGATTTAATATTCGGGCTAGTTATGGGTTGAGTTTGGAAACGTGAGATTGAATTTTCAATTCAAATATGAGGTTTGGAAGTCCTTTAGACTATTTTCTCCAAACACATCTTACCAAGCTCCCCCCCTACCCCTTACCAAACAGCCCCTTAGGACTAGTCAACCATGTCTCTTTTTAGGGACATTTTTTAACCCAACTCAAGTTACGGTAATCAATCATTAAGCTCGAGAGAATAATTTATCTAAACCTAAATACCTCATAAAAAAATGGTTAAATTTATTGTAATACATCACAAAAATAATTAATATACTAAAACACAATTAAAAATATTTGTTTTTTTGTCTGGACATAGTTTCAAAAGTTGGTGTCAGGTACCATCACACAAAACATAACATGTGCACAAAATCATATAAAGATTTACTTACGGAAAAAAAAAATCATATAAAGATGTGCACAAAATCATATAAAGATACTCAAACGATTCACTATGAGTGTAACAAAAAACTATTCACGACTCTCTAAATCACGTGTACTTTTTTATGAAGATTTTTTATCTCAACTACTGAGGGCTCTTTGGTAAGGGGTACGGGGGGTTTGGTAAGATGAATTTGAGAAAAATAGTCTAAAGTTTCTCCAAATTTTATATTTGTATGAAAAATTCAGTCTCGAGTTTTCGAATCTAGCCCGTACCTGACTCGAAGATTAAACTCATGATCATGGATAGAGGTGTCTATGGGCCAGGTTACCCACGGGTCCAGTTATTCGGTCAGAAAAAAATAGGCCCGATAGTTTGCCCTCAAACCCATTACCCAGTCCAAGAGTCCACCCGCCAAGCTCAACCCACCCACCCTTCATTTGAAAAAAAGTTATACTTTTAGATCATTAAATTTGAAACTTCAAAATAAGTCTCCTAATATCGAAATTTGAAGTTTTAAAAATTTAGATACTATAAATAATGTATTATTTTATTTTTCATATATTAAGCATACAAGTTTTAAAGGGTAAAGTAATGCAAATGATAAATAAGTGAGTATGTGTCAACCTAATTGGGATGTATTCATTCCATTAGATGTAGTTCATCCCCTAATTAAAAATAAAATTATTCATTATTTTATTTTATCTATTTTGACTCCATTTTTGGTTCAAAAATATAATTTACACAAATATTAAGTTACATAAATATTCATTATTTTTAAATGATGTTGTAAATAAAAAAGCACGCGAGCAGGCCCGCGCAATAAACTCTCGGGTTGGACTGCGGGTAGCCTACCCCTATCCGAAGCTCGGCCCGGCTCGCTCAATAACTCACTTGGATATGGGTTTGGGCCTGTACTACCAGCTCGGCCCAAAAAAAATTTGTGGGTCTAACCTGGCCCAGCCCATGGACACCCCTAATCAAGAGTTTTGTCAAACCAAGGGGGGAGGTGGGTTTGGGAAGATGGGTAAATGGTTAAAGATCCAAAAGACAATTATACTCCTTAACATGAGTATGAATTGGATTGATCAAGGGTAAAATAGTTATTTATAAAATAAATAGTTGTTAATAAATATAATATATCCGTGAGTCCTACATGTGTATGTGTTGCATACCAAATATGAGTATGAACCAGATTGAATGTTGAATCTCATCTTTACATAGAGAGGTTTGGGTTTAGAAGGGTTAGGAGAAATCAATCCAAATTCCTCCCCAAAATTCATCCAAACAATTCATATCCATGGTAAGAAGTATAATTGTTTTTTGTATCTTTAACCCCTTAACCCATCTTCTGAAACTTACCCCTTCCTTAGGTTTCATTAAACCCATGATTATAAGTTTAATTTTCGGGCCAACTACGGGCCGGATTTAAAAAACCGAGATTAAATTTTTAATTCAAACATAAAATTTAGAGATCCTTTAAATTATTTTCTCCAAATCTATTTTGCCAACCTCCTTATACTCTTTTACCAAACAGCCACTAAGTGGCTGTTTGATATGTTTTTTGGGAGGGGTTTGGATTGGCTTGTTCAAATCCGGTTTGATCCAAAGATGAGATTCAACATTTAATGTTGTTCATACCTATGTTTAATATGCGCAGGGATATATGACTATTATGATAATATATTTGTATATAAATGACTATTGTACCCCTTAACCAATTTAATCCAAACATGAGTATGGATATATAAGGGGTATAAATATCATTAGAATGTGAAACCCCCAAACCCACATATGAAATCCACCCCCCATGGGTTTCATGAAACCCATGAACTTGAGTTTCATGACCGGGCCGAATTTCAAACCTTAGACTACATGTATAATTACCAAACATGAGTTTAAGGGAGTTTAGTCTCCAACCTATATTTCAAAACCCCCCAAACCCACGTACCAAACAATCCCTAAGAGTTAAGACAGATAACTACCCCCACGCCACTCCAGGGCTGACACATCAACTCCCCGAAAAAGGGGGGCAAAAAAACACTTTGTGAGCAAATACTTCCATAATATATTCAAAACACTTGGCCCAAGTCGAAAGCATCACAGATATTTTCAATACTGGGGACTGGGGAGAGAGATCCCACAATTTTCAAACACAATTTTCAAACACTTCTTAGACTGTGTACCAACGTGACCGCAAAGCGTTGAATTTCTATGGCCATCTAGAAAGATTCCAAGACCTTCAATTATTTGAATCTTAGGCACTGTGAATTTAAATTTTATCAATTATTTTGATTAAATTATGAAGAATTTATTTCTTGTGAACACCCTAATTCTAGTGTATATCGCTTGTTTTTGACTGGACTAGAGAAGAAATTAATCGAAGTGTGCGTAAATTGACCTAAACACCCTTGACCATTAAAATAAAATAAAAAATTTATAGAAAACTCAAAATGATCCAAAATTTTCGGGTCAAAAGTGGCTGGACTTATATAATTAATCTTGATAACTCCTACTTAGATTAAGTAAATAGAAAATGGGATATAGACCACGTGTGTATTTGGTTCAAGTAAATATGACCACAATAGTGATTGGAATGGGAATTGATAAAAGACCCACACAAAATAAAAAAGGGAGAATTACACTTAAACTTCTGACATTTGAAATATTACGTAGATTCTCTTGAAGTTTATAAACATATAATATTTAGACTCTTTAAATTTAAAATGTTATACTTAGACCAAAAATACTCTAATCAAAAATAAAATATTAAATCTTTTAAATTTTATAACCAAAATTCATGTTATTATATCACTTATTAAAATAAAATCAAAAAAAAAAATTTAATTTTTTCTTAAAAAATCTTAATTAGTATACAATTATACTATTCATGTTATATTGTATCATTTATTGAAATAACACATTGTATTACTTCATTACTCCATCTCTCTCTATTACTCTATTACTCTCTTCCTTATTTTCTCTTTAACTCTATCTATCTATCCCCAATTTTCTCTCTCTCTCTCTCTCTCTTCTCTTATTTATAATTTTTTTTTCAAATATGTAAATATTTAATTTGAATTTTTCATCTCTCTCCTATCTTTTCTCTCTGTCACTCTCACTCTCTCTCCCCTTATTTTCTCGCATTACTCGTTTTCTCTTATTCTCTCTCTCCTTATATCAACATTATAACAATACAATTACATCAATCAGTTATAATTACTCTATAATATAACAAACAATTACTTATGTGTTTAAATAAATCAAATAGTTATACCAAACAATTACACGAAATTACAATACCAACACAATTTGTCATTCAATTATTTACATAAATCAAAGAGTTATATCATTTAGTATCACGACATGGTTAAACCAATTATATACACCAAATTTGGTTTATCATTACACAAAAGAGTTTACCATTACACTAAATTTAGTATATATAATTGGTGTAATTATGTCGTGATATTAAATTGTGTAACTCTTTAATTTATGTAAACAACTGAATGACATATAGGGTCGGTGTCGTAATTTTGTGTAATTGTCTAGTGTAACTGTTTGATTTATAGAGTATGCGAGTAATTGTTTGGTATATTATAGGATAATTGTAACTGATTAGTATAAGTTGATACAAAGACAGAATAAGGAGAGAGAGGGAGAGAGAGTAATAGTGAGAGAAAACCCACCCCCTCCTTGGTTTCGTCAAACTCATGATCATGGGTTTAATATTTGTACCAGATATAAGTTAAATTTGAAAACTTGAGATTAAAATTTTAATTCAAACATGAAATTTAAGGATCCTTTAAATTATTTTATCCAAACTTATTTTGTCAGACCTCTCCATAATTCCTTGTCAAACAGTAAGAGATAAGACAGATAACACGTGACGGGTGTACTTAGCTGTCTATCCCACGTGACGCATCCCCTGGTTCTATTACCCAACCCACGCCACCCCAGGTCTGACACATCAACCCCCAAAAATGGCTGGCAAAAAAAACACTTTGTGAGCAAAACACTTGGCCCAAGTCAAAGCATTAAAGCATGAAAGACATGTGGAGTTAAGGACCGGAATACCTTATTCTGGCTTTTATTTTGTAACCTATTCACGAATCTCTAAATCATATGTGTACTTTTTTATTAAGATTTTTTATCTCAACCACTTAAGAGTTAAGACAGATAACACATGAAAGGGTGCAGTTAGCTGTCCATCCCACGTGACGCATCCCCTGGTTATATTAACCTACCCCACCCCACCCCACGCCAGGTGTGACGCATCAACTTCCCAAAAAAAGGAGGGGGAAAAAGTCATTTGAACGGTTCTTAGTCATAAAAAAAGACCAATTTTTCATATTTCCAAAATATATATATATATATATATATATATATATATATGAGTGTGCGGGTGATTATTGCACAATATATAGAAATGATAGAACTCTCCCGTGGTGAACTCGCATTGGTTGAGGAAGTAGTCGATCCCGCATCAAGGAATGAGTTGAGAGGGCCCAAGGGGGGCCTAAGGAGTGGTGATAAATTGTTTCAGGGGCTTTAGACCGGAGTCCTGCAAGCTGTTAGACGTTCCTGAGACACAGAAAGTCGGTTAGAAGGGCGCCGGAGTGTTTTTCGGCGTATCCCCTCCAACGATCAAGTCAGTTCTTTAAGAGAGGGGAAGAAGAATACACTGTATATCTCTTGTGGGATGGTATTGCGTACCTTTGCAATGTATTTTTGCGATCTATTTATACCATCAAATACTCATCATCGCGGGTGGTCTTAATCAGTAGGTAGCGTCCAAAAATGGGGCAGTGTGCCCCCTATTTTGCGCGGGATATCCCCCAGTATTAATTGTTCGGTCTGCCGAGCAATTAATGTTTTATCTTCAATAAAGAGGCATTAAATGCTTGGAGATTCGAACATTTAATGCCTTTACTCTTCGGCTCCTCGAGCTTCTGCAGGCGTCCCATAAACTGGGAATTCATTAAATGCTTGTCTTATGTCAGAAGAGGTAACTTGCCTTATTCCCCCTTTTCATGCACTTTATGCCACGCGTCCCACCCCTATTGGTGGAACGTCTTGTTGGTTCTGCTAGCCTGACATCTTGGGGCAGGATACCATCATCACTCCTAGCTTAAGGGCCTGACTAGTTGTCAATCAATAGCTTCTCCAAAAGTATTAGCCGCGTGACAGGACTAGATCCCTTGGCAAGTGCCCGAATAGAGGACACGGGGGAGGGAGACACCTCGGGGCTGAGGTACACGTGGTCTTCAGGGGAGGTATTCGGCCTAGGAGGTGGATTAGCCTCGGGACAGGGAACCCCTGAGGCAGAAGACACGTGGCCTCTTCAGAGGCAATGATGTACCTTGGCGCCGAGGACACGTGCGTAGATCTGCTTGTTCTCAGAAATGTCCCATCAACTGCCCCCAACCCTTTGATCTTCGTACGGTAGGGGCACGTGTCGTCGGAAGGTGAAAGGGCTCAGCTGTCCAACTGTCTCATCATTGTCTCCAGCCGTTTATCCGTCCTTCGGAGATCGTGCGCATTGAATGCGCCCTTTCGTGCTTCGTGCGTAATGATGGAGGGTAGGCTCTATATAAATAGGGCCTCCTTCCCCCATCGTCATTTTTGCATCTTCAAGCTCCTAAGAGACCATTCGCCGGAGAACTTCGTCGGAGCGCTGCCCTTTCAGAGAACCACCGCTTCCTTCAGTCATCTTTTGAAGGCGATAGCCCCCACAACCCTCTCACTCACCATTTACAGGAGCTTCCTCTTAGGTTCTTGGTTCATCACCCCAGTCCCTCCGGTGAGTCTTCGACTTCCATCCGTTTCTTTCTTCTTTTTCGATTTTTGTTTTTCCGGCGACTGGTCGCTTTATAATCTTCATCTTTAGTTCTGAGAAACCAGTCCCCAGGGCAATCCCCTAGGCTTCGTTCTCGTCGTTTGGCGATCTATAGCGTTTCTTAGGATTCCCCCTTCTCAGAGAACTCGTAACCTTCTCTCTTTTCTATATAAAAAAAATGTCGAGGAGTCGTCGCTCTGCGACCGAGGTCCAAGAGGGAGGGACCTCCAGGTCGAGGAAATATGAAGTCAAGGGCATCCAACAAATTGTCAACTTCAAAACCCACTATGACGTTCCCCGCAATGTCGGTGTCGATGACTTCGACAAGACTTGCCACCACCATGATGTCGGCACCGAGGGTGCTATGCCTTTTTACACCAAGGCCATCATGGAGGGAGGGGTCAGATTTCCCCTTCCCCCCCTTCTGCTTCAATTCCTGTCACGTTTTAATCTCTTCCCCGGGCAGTGTTACCTTAATGTCCTTAGAATAATAATGGGCGTAGTCGAGCTCAACAAACACCTCGGGGTCAACCTTGGCCTCAAGGATATACTCTTCTGCTACACTTTGTTGAGGGTGATGCCCCAGCAAATGTTATACTTGAAGGCCAGGGACACCTCAATGTACCTTGTAACCCATCTCCCTGACTCGGACAAAAGGTACAAGGATGACCTGCTGATCTTCAGCGGCTCCTGGGAGAGGGGGACCAGCCCCGAGTACAATGGTTTGTCCTGCCCCAAGCAGTGGCGAAGAACTAGTACGTCGGCTATCCCTCTCTTCTCGGTCGCTTTAGTTCCGAGTAGCTTGTGTTTCAAGTCCTAATATTTTTCTCCTTTTGTGCAGACGTTTCAAGCCAAGAAACTGCTCCCCCGCCTCGACACTTGGTGAATTTTGCAGATCTTATCACCGTCTGGGGCTACATCGGCGACGGTTTTGGCCGATCAGCTCACGTACTCCTGGGTTACACACTAGGATACAATAAATTTTCTCAACTTCCTCAGCCCTACGATCCCTCCAGGTGGTCCGACCTTTTCGAGCAGACCGCGGAGCGGGACTTCGAATAGAACTTGGAGGAGGATCCTGACAGGGCCACCAGGACTGAAGTAGAAGGGGTTGCCGAGGCAGAGCCGGCAGAGGTTAGGGAGCCTTCAGCCACCATCCAAGCGGAGGCCAGTACCTCGGGGAGGGATACTTGGCCGGACTTCAACATTCTTCAGAGCTTGGACGCGAAAGACGCTCTCGAGGTAGCTATGTCTCGAAGGCCTTGCCTTGACCTTAACTACCTGAACCAGAGGGCTGCTCTGAGGGGCAGGGGGTCTGGCAGCAACGCTCCCCCTCCTCCACCAAGGACAAGCACCAACATTCCCCCTCCTCCTTCTGTGCCACCGAGGTCTTCTGGTCGAGGCCAGGTTCGTGATCGAGGAAGAGAAGAGGACTAAACGAAGGCACGATAGTCTGGGCCGGGATGGGGTTCCCTCGGCCCAGCAACAGCAACAACAACAACAACAACAACAACAACAACAACAACAGAATCAGTCTCTTCCACCTCCGCCGCCGTCAACAACCTCTGAAGAATGACGCCCACGGGCCCGAGATCGGAACCTGAATTCGATTCTGGTCAACGACTCCATCGTCCACTCTCCTCACGTAGCTTACGCCGTGAGCGAGACGCTTCTCTTCAGGGCGGACATGGACAAGCATCGGGCGAGGCCGACTAACCAGCACTTTCACTCCATCATCCAGAGCTCCTTGGTGGTAAGACTTGGTTCTTTTTCGCTTCGTCATTTTTTACCTTTTATCTCCTTCATTAGTGACCGTTCATCTTGTCCTTCTCAGGCCGCCCAGCAAATCTCAATCATCGCCGAGCGTTATCACGACCAACGGCGAAGCCTTCAAGAGTCTGAGAAGCTGAGGGA
Organism: Ilex aquifolium; assembly: GCA_951799425.1. Lineage (NCBI taxonomy): Eukaryota > Viridiplantae > Streptophyta > Magnoliopsida > Aquifoliales > Aquifoliaceae > Ilex > Ilex aquifolium. The sequence goes on from OX637394.1 coordinate 6,216,957, forward strand.
AGAGGCCGAGGAGGCTGCTGTCGCGGCCAAGGAGGATGTGGCTGCCAGAGACGTCACATTGGCAGTCCAGGCGGCCCAGATTGAGCAGTTGTTGAAGGACGGCGAGTCAGCAAGGGTTAGCGCTGAAAAGCTGAGTGCATCCCTTGTTGACGCCGAGAGGAGGATAACTGAGCAAACGCAGCGGCTGTTTGCTGCCGAGTCAAGAGCAGAGGGGTCTGAGCAAGCATACTTCGCTCTTACTCAGGAGCTCAACAGGGTCCGAGCCCAGATGGAGGCCGATCAGATGACAGAGCAGCAGATCAGGGACGAGTGTGCTGACGACGTCCTAGTTTCCCTTGAAGAGAACAAAAGGAAATTTTTCAAGAAGGGCTGGGACGAGGCTCTTCGAGCGGCGGGCGTACCATCTGACTCTCCACTGTTCCAGATGCATGAGTATGTGCCGTCGGAGGAGATGCTACGGGCTGAGGCAGAGGTTGCTGCTGAAGACGCAGCAAATGCTCAAGTGTCAGGCCCTGGGGAGCCTTCCAACGATGCTTCCTTCACAGAGGCCAATCGTCCAGCCCCCGAGTCAGCAGTGCATCCTCCCCCACCTACTCCTGCTGCTGTTCCTACTGTTCCGGTCCCTCGAGCCGATGCCGCCAACGCTGCTTCTCCCAGCATAGAAGAGCTCTTCAATGAGGCCCCTGCTGCTGATGCTGGCGAAGTGTTTAGCCTTCCCTCTCGCGCGGACCAGGCCTAGAAGTTTTTACTTTCTTTTGTATTTACACTTTCTTTTGTAGCCTGGGGACGCAAAGCCCTGTTTTTTTCTTTAAATGAAAACTCTATTTCTCTGCTGTATATATCTTCCAATGTGCGCATCTTTCAATGTGTGCAACTTCTGATTTTCGGGGTTCTCTACATACCCCTCTTTGATGCTTGTCTTTTGTCTGCGACTTTCTAACAACTTTAAAAACCAGACCCTAACTTTCCAAGTATTGTAAGTCGGGGCCGAAATGTTCCATTTGTAGAAAATGTTAGATGTCCCTCGGTCCCGAGGGTATGTTGGGTGACTTACGCTGAGGAAGGCACCCAGCCGAGACGATCTCACCCATGCATTTCGTTATCATTGAACCTGGGAGATGGGTTCCTTCCCCCCGTTTACTTCGAATTGGGGCGATCTCACCCATGTACTTGTGCAAGCATCCATCTGGGGTTGGCCCCGAGACGTGGTATTTGTTCCCGCGTTCTGCTTAACAAGGTGTGCTTTGAGAATTCCCGGCAAGGTGAACTTCCAATGTTTCTTGTCTGTTCTGTAAGGTGCTGAGATGGGTCATCCTGGTTTCACATGATACAACCGACCTGTGCCCTTCTTAAAGGGTCATTTTCCATTCAGGGGGCATGCCCCTGCACGTTAGTTGAACTCCAGTGTTCCCGAGTCATGGTCCTCGGGCCATACATCCTTCCTAGGGGACTTAGCTCTTGTTTTTGTTTGCAAGCAGGAGTCCCTGGGACTCCGCTTTTAGGGGCCTTGCCCCTTCCAGAAGGCTTGCTCCTGTTCATATTTGGAAGCAGGAGTCCCTGGGACTCTGCTTCCAGGGCCATGCCCTTTCCAGGAGGCTAACTCCTATTCTTATTTGGAAGCAGGAGTCCTTGGGACTCTGCTTCTAGGGCCATGCCCTTTCTAGGATAAATCTGACATCTTTCTGGTGTAAAAACGAACTCATTCATCAAAAGTAGTATTTCTTTAAGTTCATTACATTCCAAGGACGGACTATGGCAGTTCCTTCCAAGTCCTCGAGCCTGTATGATCCGGAGCCTCCTACTGATGTAACCCTGTATGGTCCTTCCCAATTAGGCCCCATCTTCCCATCTGCTGGGTCGCAGGAATTTGCTACCACTCTTCTGAGCACTAGATCGCCTATTCGGAACTCTCAAGTTTTGACCCTTCTGTTGTATAGTCTGGATACCCCTTCTTGATACTTGGCCAACTTCAAGGCGGCCACTTCCCTTATTTCCTCTGCAAGGTCCATATCCAGGGCGAGCTGTCGTTCGTTGTCTTCGGCGTCAAAGGCCTGTGTCCTTATGGTAGGGAGGCTTACCTCCAATGGGATGACTGCCTCAACCCCATATGCGAGGGCGTAAGGGGTCTCTCCCGTTGAGGTCCGAGGAGCGGTCCTGTATGCCCAGAGGACGTTTAGGAGCTCGTCCACCCACTTACCTTTGGCCTTTTCCAGTCTCTTCTTAATTCCATTGACAATAGTTTTGTTGGAGGATTCCGCCTGTCCGTTGGCTTGTGGATATGCAGGGGTGGAGTAGTAGTTCCGAATTCCAAGACGCTCACAAAAGGACTTGAAAGGTCCGCTGTTGAATTGGGTTCCGTTATCTGATACTAATGCTCGGGGGACCCCATACCTTGTCACTATATTCTTCCATACGAACTTCTTGGTGTCTATGTCTCTGATGTGGGTCAATGGCTCCGCTTCCACCCACTTGGTAAAATAATCAGTTCCCACAATCAGGAACCTCTTGTCTCCGAGAGCCCGTGGAAGGGGCCCGACCAGGTCTAGTCCCCACTGAGCGAACGGCCATGGACTAGTTAGTGGGTGCAAGTCCCCAGCTGGTTGCCTAATAATGGGGGCAAACCTTTGACATTGATCGCACCTTCGGACGTATGCCCGTGCATCCTTTTGCATCCGCGGCCACCAGTACCCTGGGGACATTATGTGGTGGGCCATGGATCATCCACCCAAGTGTCCCCCACATATTCCTTCATGTACCTCGTATATGTAAAACCCGGACAAATTTGAACTTTTTCTGAAAAAGGGTAAAATGGTAATTTGCCACCCTTATGCGTATTTAAAATGCTCATGTTCTAGAGCTCAGATGGGGAAACGGAGTTCGCCATTGGATTCGTATCTTAAAATCTAGTCACCCTGTCAAATTTCGTCGAATTCCAAGATAGTCAGATTTTTGCACGTCGTTCGAGGCGACTCCATGGCGAATGACATTTTAAAGGTCCCCAATAATGGATTTTATATAATTTCCCTAAAATTAAATTAAAGTTCAAATAAAATCAATTTGAACTTAATCCGAGATATAATGAATCGTTTCGAGACGAAAAACGGACCCGGAAGTAGTAAACGTGCGGTGCAATTTGGACCGCACATTAAGGGGTTATAAATAGGGACAAATATCTGAAAAATCAGATATTTCACACATTATTCAACCTCTTGGCCGGCCATAGGGAGAGAGGAGAGAAAAGAGAAAAAGAAAAAAATCAAACTTCAAGCTTCTCCGTCCGATCCAAGGAGTTCCGTCGGTCGGAATCCGTCGATCCAAGAGGCAAAGTTCATCTCCTCGACGAGGGCTATGCGTACGTACCAAGAACAAGAGATTACACCGAAGATCCAAGAGGAGTCTTTGGGGAAAAATCAAGGTTTTGGGTTGGTTTTGGTGTTCTTGAAGTCTCCACACTTCAATCTACGCTACAAGAGGTAGGGTACTTCCTACTTGGGTTTTACTCCTACCTTAAGGAACTGTTTTGTTGACTGAAACATGGCTGTATTTTGGACTGAAATATGGCTATTTATAGACTGTTTTAGGGGTTGTTATATGACCTCTTTTGGGTGGTAATTAGCGGACTGTTTTATGCCTAATTAGGGGACTGTTTTATGCCTAATTAGGGGACTGTTTTATGCCTAATTAGCGGACTGATTTATGCCTAATTAGCGGACTGTTTTATGCCTGATTAGTGGACTATTTTGTGTCGGTTTAGCAGGCTATTTTGTGGCTGAATTTGGGACTGATTATGGCCTGTTTTAAGGGCTGTTTAGTGGCTGAATTTGGGACTGTTTATGACCTGTTTAGTGGCTGAATTTGGGACTGTTTATGGACTTTTTTTGGGTTGAATTCATGGACTGTTTTGAGTTGAATTCATGGACTGTTTTGGGTTGAATTCATGGACTGTTTTTGGGTTGAATTCATGGAATGTTTTAGGTTGAATTCATGGACTGTTTTTAGGCCATTTCATGGACTATTTTAGGCCATTTTACGGGCTTTTTTAGAGCCGTTATGAAAGTGAGGATTTGGGAATAGATTTGGCTTGGACAAATTTCTAGTTTAAGTTTTGTATATGGAAGTTACTTATGTAATTTTTCTTGAAACTTGATATTATGTGGGCATTGTTATGTGATAACATGACTTGTTGCCTTGATGGAATTTGCTAAATGCTTATGTGAGATTAAAGTGTGTTGTTGATATATATTTAAGAATGTATTGACATGGGGGTGAAATTATGGTATTTATATGCTCATGATATAAATTGCCATGGATATATTTATATATGTGGTTCAAATTGTCCATATGGCACTTATCACATATGGAACACGACATTGGTATTGCAAATGTTCATTACATTGCATATGCATAAAGACATCACATTCATGGGTATAAGACATGAGTGTGTATGTGAGTGGGCATCACATTCATGGGCATAAATCATGAGTGTGGGTGTGTGGGTGCATGGTTGATTAAACACCATTCTTGGTGGTTGATATGTGAACTCGGGAAAGTTGGATCGAAGATCCGGCTGAGTTGCACGGTTTCATGCATAAGAAAAACTTGTGTCGGGTATAGCAAGCAGGGCTAGACTCTCCCTCGGGTGCAAAACCTGGCCACTTGGTTTATACACTTTCCGGCGGTGAAATTCCAAAAAAGTGTAAGTTAGGCCCACGGAGCCAGCGGTGTGATTCCAAAATCCGTTGCCCAGGAAGACACAAGATTTTGTTATCTAAAAACACTCATTCAATGGGTAGCATCCAACAATGATTTGATTTTATAAAACACATGATTTTAGTTCAAATGGTCATTGGAAGTATTTTCCGTCATAAGACGGGTTCATTACACATGTGCATTGCATTGTATTGTGGGAGTCGGTGAGGACTCGGGTTGAAGTTGCATGAGTGAGTTTCATCTCATTTCATGGCATGGCATAGGATTCCTATCATTGAATGCATATTCTTGATTGGAATGTTTTGAATGATTAATTGCATGTGCACATTTCATATGCATCTAGGGTGGGGAGTAGCCTCTGTAGGAATTACTCTACTGGGCGTGGCTCACCCTATACGGGAAAACATTTCAGGTGTGGGATATACGCCGGTGGACGGCTCTCATTCCGGGCCGCAAGGGTGAAGAAAGCCGACTTGTGGCTTTTATAACTCTTTTTGTAAACCTTTTGGAGCAAACTAGTTTTGGCATGTAACTTTTATGTAAAGAGTTGTAAATTGAACTTATATTAACTATGCTTGATGCATAGGTGTGATGTGTTTATATGTTATACCTTTACAGACCATGTTACACTTTTACACACCAATGTCACACTTCGTACATTAACATAGGAACCCCGGTTTTAGGGGTATCACAAGTATGCATAAATGGACCCGGTGTGGTCATTATTTTATATTGGGCCTCGGATGGGTCATATGATTATATATTGCACAGGTTGAGTTTTGGGTAGAGCTTCCCGTACAGAGGAGACTCTGCCCGGATTTTTTTAAAATTAGGGATCCCGATAAATGGGACATAACGGTGTGATATCGAGTTACACGATATCCACAGGCATTCCGCGGGTTGATGGGTGATCAACGGACCCCCGGATTTTGGGGCGTCACAGTATAGGAGGGGTTCAATTTTGTCCTCCTGGACGCACAGTAGGAATGGTCTAGAGAACAACCTTCGATAGAGCTTCTGATCCGGGGAGACCCAAAACCGTGGGGCCTTAAGCTTTATCTTCCAAGCTTCTTTAGGGCATTCGGGGAGGTCCCTAGAAAGGAGGTACTTAAGCAGCGGGTCGGTCCAGCTGGGGGGATTCTCCCCTTCCTGGACCACGGCTATTCTAGAAGCCTCATCTATGCTTGAATTGGGAAGGTACTCCACGGTAATCCTCCGCGCAACAATGGAATCCAGTGCCGAGGCCAAGCAAGCTAGGGCATCGGCATGGGCATTTTTATCTCTGGGTACTTGCTTAACCATGACTTTCCGGAACTTGTGGAGCAAAGCCATTATTTCATGATGGTAAGCCTTCATCCTAGGGTCCCTTGCCTCGAACTTCCCGTTGACTTGGTTGACTACTAGCATGGAGTCGCAGTGAATGGTCAGCTCTGTAGCTCCCGCTGCATCGGCCAACTTGAGTCCGGAAATGAGGGCCTCATACTCTGCCTCGTTGTTGGATGCTTTGAAGCCCAGCCGGACAGCCTATTCTGTAATCAATCCGCCTGGGGAGACTAGTAGCACTCCGATTCCGGAACCCTTGCTGTTGGATGATTTGTCCACACTTAGGCTCCAAGTGAGCCCCTGATCGTCCGTCGAGGTTTTCTCCCCGAGGAGGGGAGCTTCCTTGGAAAACTCTGCTAGGAAATCTACCACTACTTGCCCTTTTATGGCAACTCGAGGTTTGAACTGAATATCATGTTCTCCCAGCTTTATCGCCCACTTCGCGATTCTCCCTGAGAGATCTGCCTTTCTCAAGATTGCCTTCAGAGGTTGGTCTGTCAGAACGGTGATTGGGTGCCCTTGGAAGTAGTGTCTCAACTTCCTTGCAGCCGTGATTAAAGCCAAGGCTAGTTTTTCCAGGGGTAGGTACCTTGTCTCTGCGTCCAACGAGGCCTTGCTCACATAGTATACTGGCTTCTGTTCGCGGTTGTGTTCACGGACTAGGACTCCGTTGACTGCAAATTCCGACACGGCTAGATATAGGAACAACATCTCCCCTCCATTTGGGACAGAAAGGGTTGGGAGGACCCTGAGATATTCCTTGATCCCTCCAAGGGCGTCTTCACATTCCTGACTCCAAGTGTCCTTCCCGGCTCTTCTGATAGCCCCGAAGAAGGGCTTGCATTTATCAGAGGACCGAGAGATGAAACGATTCAAGGCTGCTAGCATCCCGGTGAGTTTATTAACTTCCCGGATCGTTCGAGGGCTCCTGACGTCCAGGATGGCTTGTATTTGTTCCGGGTTGGCTTCGACTCCGCGTTAACTTACCAAGTACCCGAGAAACCTCCCGGAACCAACCCCAAAGACGCATTGAGCTGCATTCAGCTTCAGCCCGTACTCTCGGAGGGTCGAGAAGGTATCTTCCGGATCCGCAAGATGGTCTTCTTCTCTCCTACTCTTAACCAGCATGTCATCGATGTATACTTCCATAGTATTCCCCAATTGCCGTTTGAACATCCGGTTCATGAGTCTTTGGTATGTGGCCCTTGCGTTCTTTAGGCCGAAGGGCATGACCGTGTAACAGTACACCCCCCTTGGGGTTATGAAGGTAGTCTTTTCCTGGTCGGAGGGATGGAGAGGGATCTGGTGGTAGCCAGCCCTAGCGTCCAGGAAGGTCATGCGCTGATGCCTCGCTGTGGCGTCCACCAGCTGGTCCACTTTAGGGAGAGGGAAATCATCCTTGGGACATGCCTTGTTTAGGTCTGTGAAATCTACGCAAATGCGCCACTTTCCTCCCTTCTTTTTCGCACAAACCGTGTTTGATAGCCACTCCGGGAACTGGACTTCTCGGATGGTTTTGACCTCCAGGAGTCTTTCTACTTCTTCATTTACTGCCTGGGCATGATATGCAGCTGTTCGCCGAGGTTTCTGCTTCACCGGCTTGTGAGCGGGGTCGACATGAAGCTTGTGAGAGATAACGTCAGGGCTTATCCCTTTCATTTTCGTGGCCTCCCATGCAAAGACATCTACATTTCTTCTCAAGAAACGGGCCATCTCCTCCTGTTCCGCCGGGGTCATGGCGGAACCAATCAGGAAGTCCTTCCTTCAAGAATACTTTTTTGAGATCCTCTACTGAGCGATCTGTCGGATCCGTCCGGGGCTCGTCTATACCAAGACGCCCGGACTGTAACTGCTATTTATTCAATATTTCTTCCGGGGCTCGCTCTTTTTCCTTGCAAGCGACCCCTGCCCTTACCGCCGAATAGAAACAGTTCTTGGCGGATGCCTGGTCCCCTCAGACCTCTTTCACCCTCTCCGGGGTGGGGAACTTCAGCTTCTGGTGATAGGTGGAGTGTACCACCCCTAACGTATGTAACCAGGATCACCCCATGATGACATTGTAAGGTGAGTTGGAGTCGATCACTACGAACTCCGTGTCAGTCACGACGGGCCCCACGGTGACCGGTAGCGTAATTTTTCCCAAAGGCAGGGCGTATGAACCATTGAACCCGATGAGGGGCGTGCTGATTTTGGTAAGATCCCGAGAACCCATGCCCATGCGTTTCAGTGCCTCGAAATACATTACCTCGGAGGAATTTACAGAGTCGACCAAGATCCTCTTTACGTCATAGACACCTATCTTCAAAGTCAGGATCAGGGCGTCTTCGTGGGGGAGCACCACCCCAGAGAGGTCGGCATCGGAGAAAGTCATTCCTCCGTCAGTCCGAGGCCTCTTATCCAGTCGGCCCCTATCCTCCTCATTTGTCTTCCTTGTGAAAGCCACTCTTTTGAGATCGGATCTGAGGGTTTTGGACGTCGGACGTTCTTGTGGGCAGACATGGATGACATCGATTATGTTGCCTCGGACGACAACTTGATCATCGGCCCCCCGGATCTCCTCCGACGCCGCTTCCTTGACATACTCCTTCAAGTGCCCCTCCTGGACCAACCTTTCTAGGAAAGACTTGTAAACCCTACAATCTTCTGTAAGGTGTCTGAAGTCTTGGTTATAGGAACACCTTACCTTCTGGTTTCGAGTGGAAGGATCACCCTGCATCTTGGGTGGCCATTTGAAGAAGGGTTCTTGCTTTATCTTACGAAGTAAATGATAGATGGGCTCCTTGAACACAGTGTGGACCCCTTTGAAGGAACTCCCCGACGGAGGAATCAAACCTTTGTGAGGGGCAACATCCTCCCTCTCCCTCCTTTTTGGGATGAGACTCTTCCCTTTGCCTCCCACCATTTCGTCCTCTACCCGGGAGTACTTATTGATTCGGCTCATCAACTCTCCCATGTCCACCGGTGTCTTCTTGGTGAGAGACCGGTAGAGGTCGGTGTCTCGCGAGAGTCCGAGTCTAAAGGAAGCGGCCACCATGACTTCGGAACATCCTTCCACTTTGTTTACCTCTTCCCAGTAGCGGGTGGCGTACTGGCAAAGGGTTTCTCCTTCCTTACATCTCAGGGTTAATAGCGATCCAACATCCTTAGGGCGCTTGCTCCCTGTGATGAACCGGGCGGTGAACTGCCTGGTCAACTCCTTCCAAGACCCAAGGCTGTTGGGTGGAAGGGTTTCAAACCACTTCATGGTGGAATCTCCAAGGCTCATTGCGAACACTCTACATAATAGCCTTTGGTCCGAATGATATAAAGACATCATATGCTTGTACTGTCTGAGATGGGCCTCAGGGTCGGATCGTCCATCATAAATCTTGAACCTTGGCACTGTAAATTTTTCTGGTACCTCCATCTCAGCGATACCCCTTGTGAAAGGTGACTGGATAGCGTCGTCATCCGAATGATCTTCTGATACGGCCTAATCCCTCCTCCTGGAATCCAATCGGGCTCTAAGATCATTCCTCTCGGGGTTTGCCCATATACGCCCCCGTGGTCGACCGTCATAGTCCTTTGTCGCTGGGGGCCAGATGGAAAGAGTCGATCCTTCTTCGGACTCGTCCACGCCCCCTCGCCCCGACAGTCCCCGACGGAGGTCGTGCCAAGCCAAAGGTCTAGCCCTTTTGGCTGGAACCTCCAGGGGCTGTCCTTGGGGCCTCGGGCGCTTCAGAGCCCTGGAGCTCCCTACCTTGCTATTTAGGTGATTCTGCAGATCCTCCGGCTCCGCCTCCCTGACTGATGGTCCCCGGGACTGCGGCAAGCGTTGCAATCCCTCGCCTGATGACGCAAACTCATCTAGTCGGTTAAGGACGTTGACGTTGTCCTTTTCCAACTGTCGTAACCGATCTCCGAATTTTTCCTCGATTACATCAGCCAGTTGACGTGCCAATGGGGCGGATCTTTCTAATTTGATATCCATACTGGTTTGGTGGGTCTGTTCCCTAGAATGATAGGAAAATGCTTTGTTGATACTTTCAACATGATCCTTTGTTCTTGAAATAGACGGAGCCGGTAGATCGACGTTCCTTTGTTGGCCTTTCCCCTTCTGTCGAGTATTCAACATGGTTAATGTTCTTCGGAAAAGCGTAATCGTTTCCCACAGACGGCACCAAATTTTACAGGTGATTATCACACAATATATAGAAATGATAGAACTCTCCCGTGGTGAACTCGCATTGGTTGAGGAAGTAATTGATCCAGCATCAAGGAATGAGTTGAGAGGGCTCAAGGGGGGCCTAAGGAGTGGTGATGAATTGTTTTAGGGGTTTTAGACCAGAGTCCTGCAAGCTGCTAGACGTTCCTGAGACACAGAAAGTCGGTTAGAAGGGCGCCATAATGTTTTCCGGCATATCCCCTCCAACGATCAAGTCAGTTCTTTGAGAGAGGGGAAGAAGAATACACTGTATATCTCTTGTGGGATGGTATTGTGTACCTTTGCAATGTGTTTTTGTGGTCTATTTATACCTTCAAAGACTCATCATCGCAGGTGGTCTTAATCAGTAGGTAGCGTCCAGAGATGGGGCAGTGTGCCCCCTATTTTGCGCGGGATATCCCCCAGTATTAATTGTTCGGTCTGCCGAGCAATTAATGTTTTATCTTCAATAAAGAGGCATTAAATGCTTGGAGATTCGAACATTTAATGCCTTTACTCTTCGGCTCCTCGAGCTTCTGTAGGCGTCCCATAAACTGGGAATTCATTAAATGCTTGTCTTATGTCAGAAGAGGTAACTTGCCTTATTCTCCCTTTTCATGCACTTTATGCCACACGTCCCACCCCTATTGGTGGAGCGTCTTGTTGGTTCTGCTAGCCTGACATCTTGGGGCAGGATACCATCATCACTCCTAGCTTAAGGGCCTGACTAGTTGTCAATCAATAGCTTCTCCAGAAGTATTAGCCACGTGACAGGACTAGATCCCTTGGCAAGTGCCCGAATAGAGGACACGGGGGAGGGAGACACCTCGGGGCCGAGGTACACGTGGTCTTCAGGGGAGGTATTCGGCCTGGGAGGTGGATTAGCCTCGAGACAGGGAACCCCTAAGGCAGAGGACATGTGGCCTCTTCAAAGGCAATGATGTACCTTGGCGCCGAGGACACGTGCGTAGATCTGCTTGTTCTCAGAAATGTCCCATCAATGAGTATAGTGCAGCACCTGTAATTGAAAATTACATAACATATCAAGAGTGTCAAAGCATTAGCCAAGGTGAATTACAAAGATGGTGTTAGATAAAATCACATTTGAGCCATTTTTAAGTAAAAAAAAAATGATATTTACACCATTTTTTAGGTATTTCTCTACCGGAATTAGATATATTTTTATAAAATTGTATGTTTGTTTGAGTTTTCTAATTATTCAAGATTATTAGGGTCTCTTATTTATAGTTAGTTGTAATAACACATTGTATTCATTCAATTCCAATTATTGTGATATTTATAAAATTCTATTATTATTATTATTACGATAATCAATAAATCATAATTTCTATATTGTTTGATCAGGATTTCATATCTCGGACACTCTTGCCAATATATTACATTTTTAGTATTGATAAGAGTGGTCAACATTGGTGAATCTGCTATGGCTGAAGTCACACCAATGCCCTGCCGATGTTCAATGTCCTTTTCTTGTAGAAAATCAATATTATTGTGACGTATTTTGCAAAAAAAAATATTTTTGTCTGAACAAGTCTTTATAGTTTAGTTGGTGCACCGAGCTCAATTGGTAACAGAAATAAAATTGTAAATTAAGATGATTTGAGTTTAAATTTTGATAATTTATTGAGATCAGGCTGTGAGGAATTTATTTCTCAAGAATATTCTAATTCTAGAGTGGATGGTCTATCTTTGATCAGACTGAGAAAAAGATTAATCAAAATGTATGTAAGCTAACTCAAATACCTCAAATCATTGGAAAAAAAAAAAAGAGATGACCATGAGACCTCCTTTTGATTAGAGTGGACTAAGTCGCAGAGACAGACTTCCAACATAATTCTTGGCATTTTTTTAGGATGAAATCAACTAGCTAGCTAACTAAGTGCTTGCGTCGATCAAAAAGAGGTTACATATGGCCATTTGGATTCAAATTCTTAAAGTATGAGATTATTTCCCTCTTCTATTTGACCATGGAGTTTACATATATATACTTTGGAGTCGAGGACTGGGGAAGGGACATTTAGTCATGGTTTTACTCCATTATATGCGTTAAAATAACATTTCTTAGACTGTGCACCATTATTACTTAGGACAACCCGACTTTTTGTTTCTAATAACAATCATGTTTATATCTCAAGTGACAAGAGTATCCACAGAGTATCGTGCATGCATGTTTCATTTGCTTAATTATTTTTAAATTTAATTGTACATATGTCAACAAATGTATATATGTTATTTGAAGTCTACTTATCTAATATATATACACTAGTTATTGCATGTGCCTGAAGGCACAGAGTAATAAAAAATAAAAAATAATAAACATATTTGTATCTATATCTAAAATCAAATCACAAACATAGATGAGAGATAAATGAATTTAAGCATCGGTTGTAGTGGGGGTGAGAGGTGGTGGTGATAGGAGACGGTGATGGTTGTGGTGGGTGGTAATGACCGTGGTGGTGGTGGGGCGGTTTCAAACACTATTTTTTTTTTAAAGTACTTATGAGAAATAATTTCTAAAAGTACTTTTAAAAAGTCACTCCAAACACACCCTTAGGAGCCTATTTTTCCTATTAAATTTAGGGTGTTAATATTAGCCGTTAGATTAACTTTAAAATAAAATTTAAAGCGATCTGAACCGCGAAAAACAAAAGTCATTTTGTTTATCTTTTGAGATTTGAATTATAAGCTAATTTATTATATAGATATATATTTGATTTTGTTTAAAATAAAACAAAAACGTACTAATATTATTGTTCACTCATAAAAACTTTATTGTGGCTGATGCAATTGTTTTGAACATTGATCACCAAACCGTTGGTGCGAAAAAGACAGGATCAATCGATGGAACCCCACTTAGGCACACTGAAGCTAAAGCTAAACCTTTTTGCATCCACTTAAAACATGGTGGTGGTGCCTATGGAAACTTCACAATCTTTGGTGTCTGAAACTATCATTTTCATTTTTCAAGATGCATATATAATACGGGTAGTTCACTGGTGTGGGATTGACTCTAAGACGTACCATAAACTCAGATTTTTTTAAGTTTGAGTTTTCTTGATCACTCTCAAGCTTAAGCAATACCTATAGTAGGGAGTGAATGCAGTTATTTGGGATTAATTCTACATGAATTAGGTCCAATGTGATCTTCTGCTAAAGAAATCCCTCGACTTCAAAAAGAAAAGGAAAATAAGTAGAATTTCTATACAAAATAACATCTTTCAAACACTCATACTTTTTTTTTATCCTCTAATGCCGCCACATCAAAAGTGTGTGCCACGTGATGTAACCGTTTACTAATAAATAAGTCTATATGTGAGTCCTGCCAAAATTCATAACCACACAACTATGTAATACATTATCATCTCCATTATAAGAAGTGTGCCTCATTTTAGCCATTTTTATAATTTTTTTTAGGAAAATTTGAAAACCGGTACAAAAATTTGGACTTAATTGAGCTAAAATTACATTAAAAAAACTTATTTGACCATAAGTACATTTTTAAAAAAAAAAAGACTAAAAGACCATTTATTACTTCATTACTCCCTCTCTCTTCCTTGTTTTCTCTCTAACTCTCTCTCTCCATTACTCTCTATATCTATCTCCGATCTTCTCTCTCTCTCTCTTCCCCCTATTTATAATTTATTTTCTTTGCAAATATGTAAATATTTAATTTGAATTTTGCATCTCTCTCTCCTATCTTTTCTCTCTATCACTCTCACTATCTCCCCTTATTTTCTCTCATTACTCTTTTTCTCCATATTCTCTCTCTCCTTATATTAACATTACAACAACACAATTACACCATTTAGTTACACCAATTAGTTACAATTACCTTATTATACATCAAACAGTTACTCATATGTTTAAATAAACCAAACAATTATACTAAACAATTACACGAAATTACAACACCAACTCAATTTGTCATTCAATTGTTTACATAAATCAAAAAGTTACACCATTTAGTATCACGACATGGTTACACAAATTATATACACCAAATTGAGTTTATCATTACACAAAAGAGTTTACCAGTACACTAAATTTATTGTATATAATTGGTGTGACTATGTCGTGATACTAAATGGTGTAACTCTTTGGTTTATACAAACAACTGAATGACATATAGGGTCGGTGTCGTAATTTTGTGTAATTGTCTGGTATAACTATTTGGTTTATAGAAGACATGAGTAACTGTTTGGTATATTATAGGACAATTATAACTGATTGATGTAACATTGATATAAATAGAGAATAAGGACAGAGAGAGTAACGGTGAGAAAAAATAGGGGAAGAGAGTGTGTGAAAGAGAGAGAAAAAAATAAGGGAGAGAGATGAAAAAATCAAATCAAATATTTTCATATTTGAAAAGAAAATAAATTATCAATGAGAGAGACAAAAAAATAGGAAAGAGAGAGAGAGAGAGAATAGGGAAAAGATAGTGAGAGAGAAAATAGGGAAAAGATAGTGAGAGAGAAAGGGAAAAGAGAGAGTGAAAGAATAATAATTATACATAATTTAAGGAATGGTAAGCAAGTAAAGAAATTTAAATGTCATTTAAATTTTGTACCTAATTACAAGATATTTTATTAAAATTGAAATTAATAGAGTAAAATACTTATTAATGCACATTTTCTCAAATAAGTCTAAAAAAATGTACCTACACCCAAAAAAATCCTTTTTTTTTAATATTAAATGGTTACATCATATCAGCATTCCTGACATGGTGTAACTATTACACCCAATATTTACTCCTAATGCAGATACTACAGTACTCACCCCATTTTTGTTCATTTCAGCAACAATTTAACTCACTCTAGTATGGTGTATTAGTTGTCTTTCTTGTTCCTCCATTGGCAATACTGACCCCACTCGAAGAGCTTGGGAACCCAATACTCAGTCGATTTTAGGAATAAGTTCTAGTACGGAAGTTCTTTCCTAGTAATCTGCAAAACTGATGGTGCATATGTCTCTGTCCAAATGAGAAGATAGGCCTGGCCCATCTCGAGCGTGTTTCTTGAGACAGAACAAAGAGGCCCATCGCGAGTGATAGGCTAGTAGATGGGCTCATTAAAAGCTCGAGGATCAAAAGCAAACAAATCTCATTTACATCATTTACGGTCGTGCCAGGGCTGGCCCAAAAATATTTGAGGCCCGAGATAAAAATTTTAGATCAGGCCTTAAATTATTTTTAGATGAACAATTTATTTAATTTTATTTTTATTTTTATTTTTAAATTTTAAATATATAAAATTTATATCTTTTAGAGGTATATTTAAAGTAAAAAATAACTTACAAAATAAATGCATTATATAACTGATTATATTAAATTTAATTCAAAAATTATAGATTAAAAAAATAAAACTGAATAAATAGATCAGAGTTATTATAAATTTAAATAAAATAAGAGTATAAAATTTTATAATTGTGAAAATTAGGGGTGAGTCCCCCTAGATATATTTGTTTGGAGATAAGTCCGGTAAGGGAACTTATAAGGAGTTAAGTCCATCTTTAAAATTATATATACTGACTTAAGTCCACTTTTTTTTTTTTACATCAAAAATACCCCTGACAGTGTTAACTTTGGTCAATTATGGAAAATCCTAAGTTAAATGGTTGAGATATATATGATAATAAACTGATCATTTTTTTATGGAAACCGTATATATCAATATATTATGCTTGAATTACGTTAAAATCAGTGGTCTGTTACTCAATTTCAGATCAGAAGATTCCATTAAAAAATCGAATTCAAATTCAAAATCTGAAGCAAGCATAATTCATGTGTCTGTTATACCATTTGAGTAACAGACTTATGGGTTTGATATGAAGGCCTGAAGGTGATACAAGCAGCATCTGGATTCCGTTTTTTTTTTTTTGTGATTATACTTCAACTTGTTGGTTCTTGATTCCACTTCGTGCTGAAACATTATTATTTGCTGAGGTAATTTCATTGTAATTTGTTGATTTACATAATATGCATAACAATACTGTTTTGAACAGTTTTAGCGTTAATTGATAGTCATTCACCGAAAATTCTATGTTACTTACCGGAGTTTCATATGGCAATGTTTTGTCATCGGAGCTACTGTTCGTGCTTTTTTTTGGAATTAGAATTGATTATTTTTCGTTTTTTTTCCTTTGTTATTGCCGAAATTCAATGTCATTTTTCGGTATTCGTATCGCGACGTTCTTTACCGGAGTTTTTTTTTTTTTTTTTAAATTAGTCTCTAATTTCTGTTTTCATGTTACTGATGCTGATTTATTGGAATTAGAATTGATTATGTTTGGTTTTCTATATTTTTCCCTTTATTTTTGTTTTATTGTTTATAACAGATGGAGGATAATCGTTCGAAGTGCTTCGTTCTCCACTATCAGCATTTGAATAGTAAATTTTTGCACCTCATTTTCAACAATCAGTCCTGTCGAACCTTCATTGTCATGGGAAGGTTGTTGTGACTTTTCATCTCGTGTTACCACTTCATCTGGTTCCATAAAGGCAGATTCTCGAATGATCACATCAACAAACGCATCAAATGGTTGGACGTTTTGAGTCTCATTTAGGACAGGATGATCGTTTGTAGGATCATGTACTGCATCATTACTTTCATGTACATCTTCATTAATCAAAATATGATCATCAGCTGCTAGATTCGGTGCATCACCTGCGTACTCCAATTATGAATTTAAAGCAATTTTGTTGTCAACAATACTTTGTTGTGAAACTTCCAAACTACCTGCCACATTCTTGGATTTTTTCTGAATGGCTTTCACTAAGTTCTTCTCACCAAGTGTTTTCTTTAGTTGCTTTCGAAAAACCTGTCAATATGATTAGTATCGTGAGAAATATGTACCCAATAAATGCTCACCAGCCATAATAATCAAATGACTGTGAATTACACAGTAACATCCACAGTAACATTAATTGCACAGTAACATTAATAGTAACATCTAAGTTTCTACTAGTAACATCCACATTAACAACAACTTATCAAAAAAGTAACACTGTCATGCAATTAACCAATTTTCAAAATTGATAAAAATAAGATACACCAATTTTTTTAAAATACCTGATCATCTGCGATGTCGGACAATGTGTTTTGTCCGAGATACATCCAAAGCTTTCTTGAATCCCATTTCATCCAACGTGAGAAAGCATCCGCATTGTCGGCCACAACAAGAGTTGTGTGTTCACATACCCAATACTGCAAATTAGGTTTAGTTACATTACTCAGAACATATAATGTTTAATGATTTAAAAAAACACTTCATAAAAAATAGCAATAAATAACTTACAGGTAACAGTACTACACAACCGGTTACTGCACTCGGTGTGTCAATCTTCAACCGTATAGAATTAATCATTGCATCAATTGTTGCTTGACACCAGTCATATCTTTTGATTTCATCTAAATTTTCAATATATGAGATATACCCCCAACCAATTGTTTGGCTCATATTTTTAATCAGTAATGTCACTAAGACATATAATGAGAATAACCTAGTAAAATCTTCACAATCTTCCTTACCATCACCCATTGCAGCATCCTCCAATTTGTTTTTTATAATTGGTGCATTCAATCTTTTGGTGTTATTGAATCTCCTCCTAACAAAATCTGACATTTTCTTTGCACTTTGGGTGACACAATTGGATCAACACCATTTTCTATACAAAAAATGAGGGATACATCAGTCTTCCGTATCTTTAAAATTTTTCCACTAATTCTAAATCTGGATGTTTCAACATCAAATGTGTTAATGATGTCCACAATAATTTTGTCATTCTTTTTGAACAATTCCTTATCAACTTCAGATTTTGATATTGCCTGATACAAATATCAAAATGGGGTTCTTCTCAACTGTTCTTCGTGAACATCTTTTATGTTTAGGTCACTAATAACCTTCACCAATGGCAGGAAGTTGGACCTGAATTGGTGAAATGAAGATGTTTTTGGAACCATCAACCTATAATATGACAATGAATTATAAATAACCGAGTAGAATATATTAACATGACACAAATTCACTTAACTTAATGGATATACAACAATTAACAAAAAATATGTTCAAAAATAACATGAACCGTAACACCAATTTAGCTTGTGTAAACATAATAACAACATCTTAGAAACATGATCATAGTAACATTGATTTCATGACTGCATCACAATGAGAAGAGAAGTAATTGAATTGAAGATTGAACAATGAAGATTGCAAGCATTTCAAATAGTAGTACACAAGTAACATCAAAGAGAAATCAAATGATTGTGGTTACTAACACATTCACAGTAACGTCAATTCACAGTAACAAACAACAACCCATGAGCTCTTTTGTAGACAGCATATGGTGCAGTGAATGTAAAAACCAAAAAATGTTATCATCAGTAACCTATCTTCTATAACATCAATTTCCCAGTAACATCCATAATACCCAAAAATTAAATTTTATTTAAAAAAAAAAAAAAACCCCAATATCAACACACTGTCATTGGTTAAATTAGTAACATCAAACAAACAAAATTCAGTAATTTCATTTTTCAATATACGAGTGATTCTATTGCAAATTCATTCAATTCCCATTTTACATTTAAAATCAACAACAACCCCTTTCACTCTTCATAAACAACATATTATGCATTAAAAGTTAAAAATCAGAAAGGGGTTGATCAGTTACATATTTATAGTAACACCAATAATATAGTAACACCCACAGTACCTAAGCAAATCCATACATTGAAAATATGAAATCACACAGTAACCTGAAAAGTTCCATGAACTCTTCAACCAATGGTTTTTGAATTGCTTGAACAACGAAGAAAGCAACAAACAAATTACACAACTAATTATATAACACATTGATTAAGTAACAGTAACATGAACAGCTTCATCCCCAATGCCATATTAAGCACAGTAACATCGAATTTCGAAAAAAATATAGTAAAAATTATTTCAAAAATTGATGTTACTGTCATGGACTAATGGTAACACAATGTTAATGATTTAATTAGGATTCTAAAAACATATCAATAACATCAAGAATTCAACATTAAGATAATAAATTTTGAACATTGGTCTCACAGTAACATTACACATTCCAAAGAAACCACATGAATCAATTCCGAATGTATAACACAATGAAAAAAAAAAATCACAATACCCAACTATTTTATATAGTAACAGAAAATCACAATTTCTTTTCGAAATTTAAAAAAAAAAAAATTAATTAGACATTATGAACGATATAGGGTGTAAATGATGTTTTAAAACCCTAAAACAAACTTCAAAGTTTATGTAAAATCACATACCTCTAAAATTTTAAAAGAATCCCAAAGATTTCAGATTTCAAGAATGCCGAGACCAACTATAAATTTTCGCCAATGAATCTTGAACAGTAAAACCGATTTTTGGTTTTCTTGTATGAAACACGTTTGAAATTTGAAATGGATTCTGTTTTGAGTAAATTTTGAGTTCTAGGGTTTTTCGGAGAAGGCTAATGAGAAAGATTTGCGATTTATGACCGGATTCCTCGCCTGGAATGTAGGGGAAAGTTACTGGGTTACCAAAAGGAATGAAGATGAAAATCAGTTTGAAAACCAAACGGCAAGTTTGACGCCGTTTGAGGTTTTCCACAAAATAAGGGTATATAAGTAAAAGAAGCAAAAAGTGGATTTCAAACTAAATAAGTTTTCTTTCAGGACTTATCTCCAAACAAGTCCATCTAAGGGGACCGGCCTCCAAATTTTACTTTATAAAAATATAGGACAAGAATATAGTAAGATTTTTTTTGATAAAAATACTAATGAATTAGATTGATTTTCTTTTGGAAACAAGGAACATATAAGACTAACTTAGGGGTGCAACTTGGGTTGGGCAACCCGATTTCAACCCGAGCCCAACCCGAAAAAATTAGGGATTGGACTAGGGTTTTTAATACTTGGGTTGGGCTTGGGTCAAAAAATTTCAACCCGAATTCAATTTGGACCGGGCTCAGGTTGAGGCATCGGCAACCCGATTTCAACCCGAACCCAACAAATTAAAAAATAATTTTATATATATAAAGTATTAACACTTTTTTTCATTTTTACTCCATAGTCCTCTATATTTTGTTGCTTGCTACTCTGTTATGCATGATTAGTGGTGATAGTGTAATGTTTTAAGTTTAATGTTTTTATGAGTCTAATTTCTATGTTATCTGGGATTGTGTTTTGAGATCACTAGTTTTTTGGTGTGAAAGCAGATGATCAATAATCGTGCACTGTTATGAATGAAATATATGGATTGTTTTATGAATTTGTAATTATTCCCCCCCTCTCTCTGTCTCTCTTGCAGTGAACCCGAATTCAACCTGAGCCCGCCCGAATTAAACTCGGGCAGTGCTCGGGTTGAGTTCCTCAATCCGAGGTAGGATTAGGGTTAGAGTTAGGATTGAAAATTATATACCTTGGGTTGTGCTAGGGTTGACTGTCTAACCCGTCCAACCCGCCCGAATTGCACCCCTAGACTAACTTAATCCACCCTTTCAATGTCCAAACCGACTCCAACGGTCACTAAATTAATAATGTTCAATACAAGAGAAGAAATATTATTTCCTAATCGGTACTTCGGAAAAGAGTCGGTGTCCGCCAGTATAATCTCTCGCGCGGTAGAGTCTACATGAACGCATCAGAAATCAAGGCCACCCAAGCCTTCGTAGCTCCTGCGCTCTACTTCACCATCTCCATCTCCATCTCCATCCCCGAACAGCGACGCCACGAATTCCAACGGAGGCTGGAGCTATGCCACGAACAGTTGTCGGAGTAAAAGCTAGATAGTCTTGGGCTTTACCTTTCCACCTAGGGTTTGTTCTTGTCTTCCTTCTCATATCAACCTTCAATGTATTGAAAAAGCTTGATAATCTTGGGCTTTACATTCAAACCTAGGCTTTCTTTCTTGCTTTTTTCTGTTTCTCTCCTCTCTCGTATCAAGTTTGGAAAATGTTATTTGGATCTAAAAATCTGACATAATTTGATGATGCACAAAACTGTCTTTGTGCAAGATCAACAGTCAAGAATATCAACGGGTGTGATTAATGAGCAATTAACAAGTAATTAATGGCAATCAAAGGCAATCAATGAATCAAAACAATAAACAGGGAATCAACACAGGGATTTATAGTGGTTCAGTCTCGGATGACCTACGTCCACTCTCTGGAATGGCAGCGATGGCCGGAGTTCTTTATTAATGAATGAGAGTCACGGGAGTGTTACAGAGCTTTGAGAGAGGGAGAGCAATGTGTAGAGGTATAGGAGATGTGGTGTGTGTAGATTATGAGATCTGTCTCTCCAAGTGGAGAGAGCTTACATTATATAGGTTCATTAAGGCGGTCACCACTATTTTGGTAAGTGTAGTTATTGTAGGATTCCACCACTTTGGTAAATACAAGTATGGTAGGATTTGATCTCTGGTGCGTATCCCGAGATTTTCTCCCTCGTGCCCCTATTCCGTCGGAGGTGGTCCTGAGATGGACTAAGCTTGAGTTGGAGTAGGCTAGTTGGAGGTGGTCTGAGATGGACTAAGCTTGAATCGTAGGAGGCTTCATTGGAGGTGGTCCTGAGATGGACTAAGCTTGAATCGTAGGAGGCTTCATTGGAGGTGGTCCTGAGATGGACTAAGCTTGGGTTGGAGGGGGCCTTCATGGAGTGAGGAGACAAAGGAGGAGGAGGAGGAGGCCAAGGCAAGGCAGGCGCCCCCATGGG